>JASPKZ010009352.1:0-1200000 GCA_030220185.1 Diploptera punctata | reverse complement strand
GGGAATGAAAGACGTGCATGTAAGTTTCTTGTAGGAAAACCAGAGAGATGAACAGACAGGTGAATGGAGAAGACTACATAACATTGAACTACATGGTCTTTATACAGGTAGGAAGCCAGGTATAATAAGAACAGTTAAGTCTCGTAGACTGCGATGGGCAGGACATGTAGCACGAATGGGGAATGAAAGACGTGCATGGAAGTTTCTTGTAGGAAAACCAGAGGAAAAACGCCCAGTTTGGTAGACCAAGATTGAGATGGGAGAATAACATTAACTACGCCTATGATTTGAGGGAATTAAATGATGTAAGGGATGATTGGAAAACATTAGCTTAGGATAGGGATGTATGGAGAGTTTATGTCCGCGCGGCCATGAATCTACGGGTTCGATAGTGCCAGTGAGTTATTATTATTATTATTATTATTATTATTATTATTATTATTATTATTATTATTATTATTATTATTCATCGAGTAAAATATATCATTTGCTAGACATTTTTATTACAATAATGTGTTTTAAATGTTGTGTGTTATCCAACATGTGATGATTTTCTACCCGGTTTATCTCAGATAATCGAAACTATTGTGGAACGGTAGGATGTGAAGTGTTAAGAAGGTGGAAGACCGGATTGTGAGAGACAAATCCTTCAGGTTTTATACGAGAAGCTTGGAGTACACAGACAAGACAGTAAATCGATCATACAGTACTTGGAGCCGTCACAACATGCTCGTGTTTTGTGCCAAGACAGTTCTATGTCCATTTTCCAAAGTACAAATTTCGCTTATTATCTGACAAATTCAAATAAACATCAGTAACTTAATATTGGACTTCAAGTGTAATAGACTATTCTTATTTACTCTCTCTTTGCATACTGCGTATTATCGCTTATTTAATCTAGGAGTTATTTACTATAAGCATACTCATTTTGTTTTTACTATTTCTCCATTTTCTATATCAAACTAACACCCGGCGAACGCTGCTACGCCTAAATAAATCATGTGTTTTTACCTTTAGTTGAATAAGTAAAAGGAAAAAATAGATATAAATTTATATCATAATTATTTTTAGATGCCCCGTGCTGTTTACCCCGCGTTGGCCGGAAATCTACGTAGTCCGATGTATTTGGGTAAATGAGCTGAAAGACTAAAATTCGTTATTTTGAGTTATCCGTAAAAGAATTCCCGCTATGCGCTGCTATGCTTTCCTGGGAATCTACTTTTATTCCGATCTTCTTGGCATCAATGAAAGATAAAAATGGTTATTGTGAATTATCCGTAAAAGATAAACATATCCTGTCGCGGACTTGAGTTTTTTTGATATATTCAATTCTGTGTACATTGATTTCGTTTATTTATTATGGTTTAGGCATAGGAAGCCATTTAAGCGTATAAAACATTTTTTTTTACATTTTTCACTACAAAGGGTGATTTTTAAGGGTGGAAGGGCTTGAGCATTAAATCTCTCTTATAGCCG
Source organism: Diploptera punctata (assembly GCA_030220185.1). NCBI lineage: Eukaryota > Metazoa > Arthropoda > Insecta > Blattodea > Blaberidae > Diploptera > Diploptera punctata. The sequence goes on along the minus strand of JASPKZ010009352.1, from coordinate 1,198,524 downwards.
ATAACGTTCCCGGGAAAATTCTGAACATTTTGCAAAAATCCCTATCATAATCGGATAAACGGTATGGCAGCGCACGTTTGCCCGGGAATCTACTTATCCCGATCTTCTTGGCATCAATGAAAGTCAAAATGGGTATTGTGAGTTACCTGTAAAAGATAAACATATGCTGTCGCGGACTTTTTTTAGATATTCAATTCTGTGTACATTAATTTTGTGTATTTGTTATGGTTTAGGTAGCGTAAGCCGTTTAAGCGTAAAAAAATGGGACTTTTTCACGTTTTTAAGGGTGTAGGAGTTGAGTTTCACAACTCTCTTATAGTCTATGTTCATCCCGGGAATTCGCTGAACATTTTGCAAAAACCCCATCACAATCAGATGAACGCATAAAATACGAACAAACAAACGTGCATTTTTATATATTAGATAGACAAGGCAATTTATCCTTATTGATAAAGCTTTGATTCAGCACATAATCACCGAACAATTTCACCTCGTAACCTAATACAATTGACAACCCTCATGTCGTTGTGATCATAGCTTATGACTACAGTTCATGAGGTCTCGGGTTCGATTCCTGAACATATTACAGGATTTTTTCCTTGAATGGTCGCCCAAGTTTGAAATGTAGGTTTAAGAACTCTCCTGGAGAGTATTTATCATTTATCGCCTTTCATATCGTCGGGGTAACGTAACTTCACCTTCCAGGCGTTCCAACCTGAGAATTGGTTGCAATTCCAGCAATGACAGGAGAGAATACCAGAAATATCCTAAGAAACCTAGTATCAATGGGTAAAAAAGTAATGCGAATTTATGTCTATTTTTTAACATCGGTTAGAATGAATGTGGAAGATCTAAGGTACATTTATTTAAAATAAGATATAAAAAATCAACCTTCAAAATGCAGAATTGATTAAATTACGCTTGAAGTCTACGATAGTTCTATTATGGTGAAATTAATGTAAATGTATGTGCCGGGATAGGACTCAACGCCTGCGCCCTGTATCAATTTTAACTAAATTTGGTACACATATAATAATTCTGGAAGGTAAACACGTTGAACAAGTGAACCATTTTAAATACATGGGTTACGAAATCTCCTATTTTAAAAATGAATAATAAATAATAAACTTAATCAATTTAATTATATATGTGGCACAATTAAGAGAATATTTAAATATACAAGAAAGGAAACAAAACTAAAATGTTATAAAACAGTGGCAGTCCCCTTACTGTTGTATGGTAGTGAATTGTGGGTTTTAACTAAAAGAGAAGAAAAGAAGAGCAGGTAGCTGAAATGAGGTTTCTGAGAAGTGTAGATGGCTGCAAACTTCTAGATAAAAGAAGAAGTGAAGATATTAGAAAAGAGCTAAATATTTTTAAACTTTTAGATAAAATAAAAGAATCTAGAAAAAACTGGAAAGAACATGTTCAAAGAATTAAAGATGAACGCATACCAAAAATTATACTTAATTACAACCAAAAAGAGACAGGAATGTTGGTAGACCGAAAAAGAGATGGATTCAACTTTTTGAATGAGAATCTATGAGACCGGAACAAGCCACGTGGGCTTAATCCATGATTATTGATAATGATGATATAATCATCTACGATCTGAAAAGTGGTTGTCAGAAGGAAAAATATTCCTAGCACACTTAGGTGGATTAGAGGAGGGTTGAAACGAAAAAAGAAAAAAATGACAACCTATATAATGTTCCAGCATAACTCTAGAACACCTGGGGTAATTTCAATACAACTCGGTACACATAATTTACAATCTGGAAAATGTTCAGTGGGTGGAGAGGTTAGAGGCCCTATGAGGGGGCATTGTTTAAAAATAATCTAAAATTACCAATATTAGTATCGAAACCATAGTTTTCGGGACCGTTGAGCTCATTGATGTAGTCCCGGTGACATGTTAAGCCAAATTTGTCCCATAGCATCCATAAGGGTGGTGAGGGTATGTGAAGGGATGAAAAATAAAATTGCAGAGAGATCAAATCTATAGTTTTCGGGATCGTTAAGTTGATTGATGACAATCCAGACAGTATTTAAGCCCAAGTTTCATCCCTAGCACCCTTATGGGGTGAGAAGGGGAGAAAAATAAAATTACAAGACTGGTCAATATTAGTATTAAATCCATAGTTCCATAATTTTCGGGATCGCTAAGTTGATTGGTGACAGTCTTGATGCCATTTAATCCCATGTTTGGCCCTACCACCCCCTAAGGTTAAAGGGTGTGAAAAATTGACCAAAATTGCCGAGATTAGTGTCAAAACCATAATTTTCTGGGTCGCTAAACTAAGGTGCCAAGAAGATTGGGCTACAAATTTCTCGGGCAATCAGCTTACTTAGATATACAGAGTTTTACCGAAATGAGTGTAGATTTTTCATGTGGTGATAGAGAACATCCATACAAGTATTTTAACACAATGATCCTTGGGTCGGAAATGCATTGTTGTGGGTCTACAAAATAAAACAGCATTTAAAATGTTTGAACACATTATTGTTTATCTATTAATTCTAAGAAAAATAGAAGGTATTACATGTAATTTTACAATAATTGTTGGAAGTGGCGACCATTGACCTCGATGCACAGCTCCAGACCTTGTAGCAAGGATCGTGGCAGCGGCTGCAGAAATCAGGGAGCATCCAGATGCTTCTTAGAATTCATTAGTCCGAGATGAGACGCGCGGAGCTGTGCATCCAAGTCAATGATCGCCATTTGCAACAATTAATGTAAAATAATATGTAATTCCTTCCATTTTTCTTAGAATTAATAAATATACAACAATGTGATCAACAATTTTAAATTCTGTTTAATTTGTACACCCACAACAATGCATTTCCGACCCAAGGTTCATTGTGTTAAAATACTTGCGTGGATGTTCCCTACCACCACACGAAAAATCTGCACTAATTTCGGTAACACCCTGTATCTAGCAGTATTATCGCCTCACTATGATGGTTGTCCGTTTATATAAAAGCTGGTGCCGCTCGACAATGCTTGACAGTGATTAATATGCGGAATTCTTATAGTCGGCATCTTTATATTTAATTATTTATAACAGCTGTGGTGAAACAAAGCGAGCCGCTGGACAACCATCATAGTGAGGCTACTATATATGAGTAATGTGCACTTAATGTTAATTTAATAACATTGTGGAGAAAGGCAGTGTAACTCCTCATCTTAAAGGAATGTTAAGTGGCATTGGTGTAAATATACATAACTAACTCTAACTCACTGGCACTATCGAATCCGTAAGTTCATGGCCGCGCGGACATAAGCCCTCCATATATCCCTATCCTGAGCCAATGTTTTCCAATCATCCCCTGTATAATCTACTTCCCTCAAATCATAGTTAATGTTATTCCCCCACCTCATTCTTGGTCTACCAACTGGGCGTTTTCCCTCTGGTTTTCCTACAAGAAGCTTCCATGCGCTTCTATCATTCCCCATACGTGCCAGATGTCCTGCCCATCACAGTCTACGAGACTTAACTTTTCTTATTATATCTGGCTTCCTATAAAGACCATGTAGTTCATTGCTATGTGGTCTTCTCCATTCACATGTTTGTTCATCTCTCTCTTTGGTCCAAAAATTTTCCTAATTACTTTATTCTCAAATACTAGTAATCTCCTTTCCTCCCTTAAAGTAAGAGTCCATGTTTCGCACCCATATAATATAACTGGTAGAATAATAGCTTTATATATTTTCAGTTTAACGTTTTTTGAAAGGAGTTGTTGGGACATTAAAAGTCTCTGCAATGCATAATAGCACGCATTTCCAGAATTGAGCCTATGTTTAATTTCTTTATGCATCTCATTCCTGTTTGTGATTATTGTTTCTAGATATTTGAATTCAGCCACTTCCTCAAACTTTCCCTGATTTGTCATTAGCTGTCCATTTCCATTATATAATGTATTTCTATATGTGACCATATATTTAGTTTTATTGATATTTACTTCCAGTCCCAATTTCTTAGTGTTACTCAATAGTGTGTGCATGTTGGCCTTTAGTATCTCCTTGCTATCGCCCAATAGTACTACATCAGCATAAACTAACAGCTTATTAATACCATTGAGTTGTAGGCCTTCGTCATCCTCTTAAAGATTTAATGGCATGCTCTAGTACAAAATTAAATAGTAGAGAATATTGGCGCTATTGCATTAAGAGATGATAAATTCTCTATGAATTCTGAATGTATTGATATTAGTTACCATTTTGTTTATGATTAGAAAATTAAGGTTTAATTAGTGTTCAGAAAATTTATTTTGATGGCAAACTTGTTAATATTTCCGCAAAGTCATTATGTAACGTTAAATTTAAAAAAATCAGATATCTCTTGGGAGTTAAGAGATATTAATCATCTTTAATCTATGCCAGTTGTTCTGTAATTAATGTGTAATTAACTATGTGTGTTGTCAAACAAAACTTCTGCTGTTTATTTTTTTTTAATAATGGATATGTTATAAAACTAATATGTTAGTTAGGGGTCACCAATTAGATTTCAAGGTCCATTTTCAAAGCAGTAAATTCAGTCGAGGCCCGGAACCGTAGTTGATTAAACATACGAAGCTTTCATTAAGTAGGCCTAATTAATATTGTAAGTAAATTATTTAAATTATGTTATGGGTATGAAATACACAAATTAAACAAAACACTTGGTAAAAACTGGGGGCACGCCGTAGTATAGTGGTTAAGGCACTGAGCTACAAGCCGGAGGGTCGAGGGTTCAAGTCCCGTTGGGGTCAGGATTTTTAAACTGACCCAAACCCTGTGGCGGCACTATGGCCCTGGGGTCGACTCAGCCTCTAACGGAAATGAGTACCAGACGCCTGTTCTGGGGGTAAAGGCGGCCGTCACGCAAGGCTGACAACCCGGCTGACATCAAGTGCCGATTGTCTAGAAAAAGTGGGAGCCTTAACCTCCTACTACCCCAAGGGTCTCCTGAGGCCTGTTGTGGGATCACTTTACTTAAAAACTGAAAGGATACAGCACAGTAGTACATAGTTATTAATTCTAATAATTATTAATAAGTTTATGATAAACTTTCCATCCATCCATAGTAGTTCTGCCTGAGGGCAAGGCCTTTCACTACAATCATGCTATGCTATGCTTTGCAGCTTTACTAGGGAATTATAGGTATGGTAGCTTCCCGTTGCTTTCCATACCGGTGAAGGATGATGATGATAATGATAAGGATGATGATGATGGGTGGATGATTTTCGTGGACCGTTGGGCTCTAAGCTTCCTGACACTTGTCTTACAGGTGAGGAAAACCCCAGAAAAAACCTCACCCAGGAGCCTTGTACCTACCGGAAATCGAACCCGGGCCCGCTGCGTGACAAGGCAGCACGCTACCTCGAGACCACAGCGGTGGACAAACTTAACATGTGGTCAGAGTAATATTTAAATATCTCACCTCATAAATTTCGTGTTTTCCGTGATACCAGGTTTCAAACGGAATCCCGTTCATCTTCAGTCAAATCTCACACCATAAGCAGTACTGCCAACCGAGCCAACAATAATATTATCATAACATGAAATTTAGTAAACTGGTTTTATTCTGCGTTTAAACTGGTTTTAAAAATTTGTATTAATTTGATATTTAACCGGTCCGGAAACCAAAGCCCCAGGGTCCGCCAATTGGTGACCCCTGTGTTAGAAGATAGACAAAATCAAGTAGATGTGTTAAGAATGAGATTTCATTTACTCCTTGCATGAATGGTTTTCAATTATATTGTCTATTTGTTGCCATTTGGTTGCAATGACAAAGAGTCAACAAACGTGGTAAATTTGTAGAATAATGATTATGTTAAAGGGATAAAATTCGATAGAAGAAAATAAATGTAAGAAATTGAAATATATGTGTTGTAATTTATTTATCGTACTATTGGCCGATAGCGAGGAGATACTAAAGGCCAACATGCACACACTATTGAGTAACACTAAGAAATTAGGACTGGAAGTAAATATCAATAAAACAAAATATATGGTCACACGTAGAAATTCATTATATAATGGAAATGGACAGCTAATAACAAATGGGGGAAATTATGAGGAAGTGGCTGAATTCAAATACCTAGGAACAATAATTACAAATAGGAATGAGATGCACAAAGAAATTTAACATAGGCTCAATTCTGCAAATGCATGCTATTATGCATTACAGAGACACTTGATATCTCAACTCCTTTCAAAAAACGTTAAGCTGAAAATATATAAAACTATTATTCTACCAGTTATATTATATGGGTGCGAAACATGGACTCTTACTTTAAGGGAGGAAAGGAGATTACAAGTATTTGAGAATAAAGTACTTAGGAAAATTTTTGGACCAAAGAAAAATGAACAGACAGGTGAATGGAGAAGACTGCATAACAATTAACTACATGGTCTTTATAGGAAGCCATATATAATAAGAACAGTTAAGTCTCGTAGACTGCGATGGGCAGGACATGTTGCACGTATGGGGAATGAAAGACGCGCATGGAAGCTTCTTGCAGGAAAGCCAGAGGGAAAACGCCCAGTTAGTATACCAAGAATGAGGTGGGAAAATAACATTAACTATGATTTGAGGGAAGTAGATTATACAGGGAATGATTGGAAAATTAGCTCAGGATAAGGATGTAGGAGAGCTTATGTCCGCGCGGCCATGAACCTACGGGTTCGATAGTGCCAGTGAATAAGTAAGTAAGTAATTTATTTATCAATAAATATATAAACTTGGAATCAGAGTATTTTAACAACAGAAATAAAATTCTCTGTGGCTTTAGCAGATGTTGCATTTAATAATATTTGGCAAGTAGGCCTTCGCTATACCTGCCTGGGACGTGGACATATTAACACCTGCCTTCGGTCACTTTTACATTATGAACCGGATTTAAAGACGAGTACTGTCTACATAATTATCAGAGTACACATGTCTTACTTGTAAAGTACAGCAGATAATATAATTATTAAAATTATGATCTAAAGACGATTTGTCATAAGTAATGCCACGAGTGATTTCCAAATTATCGATAAATCCACGACACACGAAGTGAGGAGTGAATTTATCATAAGTAATGCCACGAGTGATTTCCAAATTATCGATAAATTCACGACTCACGAAGTGAGGAGTGAATTTATCTAGAGAATTTGGAAATCAAGAGTGGCATTTGTTAGGACTATTTAACGAATAAAATTAAGCTGTTTACTCACAAATCATTATTTAAATATAGTTATTTTTAAATATTTATATATTTAATGTAAACGGCGATGTTTGAAAACAAATGAGAAACGATAGGTACGCTTCTACTGCTTCTTTTGTTTATCACTGCAACCAGATCATACTATTTATTGCAAAAGTAACGCAATATTGTAAGGAGGAGCTTTCTTTAATATGGTAATTATAACACTGATAAATATTTGGTGAAACACGACTCTGATTGGTTGTAAAACAGAAATCATTCAAACGTGATTGGTCATTGACTTCCATTTGGGGCATGAGTTAAATAGTCTAGAGAATTTGGAAATCAAGAGTGGCATTTGTTAGGACTATTTAACGAATAAAATTAAGTTGTTTACTCACAAATCATTATTTAACTATAGTTATTTTAAAATATTTATATATTTAATGTAAACGGCGATGTTGAAAACAAAATATGAGAAGCGATGTTTGAAAACAAAATGAAAAACGATTGTTACGCTTGTTCATCACTGCAACCAGATCATATTATTTATTAACCAAAGGATCACAATATTGTAAGAATGCATCCTAGTGGAGAAATGGTGTAAATATGTCAATTATCCAACTCTGTGGTCTCGAGGTAGCGAGCTGCCTTGTCCCGCAGCGGGCCCGGGTTCGATCCCCGGTCGGGGCAGTTTTTCTGGGTGAGGTTTTTATCGGGGTTTTTCCTCACCTGCAAGACAAATGTCAGGAAAACTTTAAGGCCCAAACGGTCCCCAAAATCATATGGCCATCATCAACATCTTTATCATTATCATCCTTCACAGGTGTGGAAAGCAACGGGAAGCTACCACACCTACACCACAATTCCCTAGTAAAGCTGCAAGCATAGCATGAAAAATGTTATGATTGCAGTGAAGGACCTGCCTTCGGGCAGAATTACTATGGATGGATATTTTTCTACAACGTTATTTCCTGGGAAATAATTCGTTTAAGAAAGTGTGGCATAATCAATTGCTACAAATATGTTTATATTATCTCCCGCAAGCACCATCAGCTGACATTCGTGCACTATATATATAATTTGGTAGCCGTATTTCGTAGAGAGTCAGTCACTGCAAAATAATGCTATGGCCTATTCAGAATGTTGAAAAGGCAGGAGCTTTCTTTAATATGATGAACTTCAGTTGATAAATTCGAGGCAAAACACGACTGTGATTGATTGTAAATAAAAAATCATTGAAATGTGATTGGTCATTGACTCCCATTTGGGACATGAGATAAATAGCCCCTATAAATATTTATGTCAGGGTGTCCAGCAATCGGGAAAATATTGAAAACTGGAATAAGTCGGGAATTTCAAAGCAACCGGGAAATAGACAGGAATTCGTAAAGCGACGTGCATCTGTCTTGGATTGAAATCAAGATATAACTTACATATTCAAGATACGAGGAAGCAGAGTTAGATCGAAAAAATAAATTGTCCGAAAAAGAAAAATCTAAAGTTGAAAACAGAAAAACTGAGATTTTTATAAAAGAACTGAAGAAAATAAAATGTCCGTAATGAAGTAGACAAAGAAATTACTGTCATTGACGGAAAAAAAAAATCAAACGATAAAAAAATACATGAATAAAGTATTTTTAAAATTAGAATGTTTGCTATGTTTTACCGTAACATAGTTCACGTTCAAAAAAAAATATTATTTTAGATCTTACCATAAAAATAAATTATATGGTTTTGTTACTCACACATATTAAAAAAAATATTTTTACGAAATTAGCTTTACTAAAATTAATTAAATTTAGCACCCAAAAAACTCGGGAGTTATTCTTTGATGCCATGAAAAATCCTGGAAATAGTCGGGAATTTCATATTTATAATTTGCTGGACACCTGTATGTTTATTGGATTTTCTGCATCAAAGATTCAAGTTTGACCCCTCTGGCTACTGGTGCCAACGTGCCATTATCAAGGAGGGAAAATATCTATTTTCTATTCAAAGAAAAAAGAGAAAAGTGATGTTTGTAACAGACATCTTTTTCGTAAACCTAAATAGTATATTACGATGCGAGGTTGGGAAGTGGTTTTTACAGAAGCGAGGAAAATGTTTAAAAACCGAGCGATAGCAAGGTTTTTAATTTCCGAAATTCTGTAAAACACTTCGCAAACGTGCGTTGTACTTCATTTTTTACGGGATGGTGTTTTCAAAATAATAAATAATAGTAAAATAATAACATCTTTGTTGGAAATAGTTGCGTTCATTATAAACAACTGACTAACGTTAATAGTGTGAGCAATGTTTATTAGTTGAAATTACAGGAGGCCATGACATCAATCTAGTCATAAAATGGCGGCAAATACGTATTTATTGTTTTATATGGTTTGAAATGAAGTTCCGCTCATTTAAAATGCAGTGATTTGTTTCGTTTAATGTATATTAACACTACCTTTTGGATATATTTTTGTATAGGCTATACATTGTACGTAGTATACATAAAGGTTATTGGTTTTACTTCCCACACGTGGTTTGTAATATGTAATATTACAGTATAGTTATTTAGGTTGGCAACCCCGAAATGTAGGAAGTTGAACTTTCAATCGTGGTCGCCATTGCTGTAAGTACGACAAAACGTACTATCGCGCAAAAACATTTATTTTGGTAATATGGTTATCCTGACATGAATCAATATTTCCAAAAAGGCAGTGACGGTTGTTACAATTATCTACGTCATTTTTCTCTTTCCTTCTATAAAATGAAGTCGCCAAAGCGTGAGGTTATTTATTTTCTTTCAACAAGCACTATACTTGCATTCTTTACTAAATAAATATGCTACTCACAGAGTATACCACATAGCTTATTGTACTTTCTCCATAATGTAGACCTATCATTCTGATCGACAAATAATTCTCAGGTTAGTGAATCTAATTGTTGTGGTGAAACTTCCTGTTTTTATATTTATATTACGTAATTTGTGGAAATTTCTCACGAAATTTAAATCATTGTTTTTGTTTTCATCAGATACTATTGTAAGTTTTGTGAAATTAAGAATTTCGTTACACTTTCTATCAACTATGTGTTATCTTTTCACTGCCAAGGTTGAAACTTGGAATAAAGTATCGCGTGATAGTTATTTTATAATGTTGACCAACTTGTGCCAGCGTTGGAGGTTTAATGTTCATAAAATGGAGGTCTGTAGCTCAAGGTTGTATAATGGCATGCTTCAAAATACAGTCAACGTTCTCATATTAATGTGTTTGTAGGTGTTTATGATATTAATGTCGGACATTTTCTCTGTCCACAAAATATCGTGCAAGTTAGCCTTAAAGTTTTGTAACTTACGTATTTATAGAACATGTTGATACACGGTGAAAAGTTTTCAAAATAATTAAAGTGTATTTAACAGTAACGATACTTGACGCTTAAAAAATACGTATTCGTGTAGAAAAATATGACGTTGGCAACCTGATAACTTCAAAAATTACACTGCGTAACAAAAAAGAAACTTTTTTTTTGTCTCAGGAAGAAAAATATGTGATTCTTATAGTATTTTTTTTCCTGAATTCAAATATGATATCGGTTCTTCTCCATCACGCAAGGTTTCCGAGTGACAGGCATTTATAATTTCAAACACTTTATTATTTTCTACATTCGTAACTACATAATATTCGAACATTCAGACTCACCTAGAAAGTAAGAAATGACAATTTTCTGCTATATTTTCGCCTGTGGAGCATCCCTTTTGATGGTCCAACAATAATCGGCCACCATATTAGGATTCCATTTGCCTTGATATATCTTTTCCATAGCTGAAATCTCCTAATGAAAGTCTTCCCCGTTTCATTTTAAAATGGACAAATGGACGAAAAACGTTTATTAAAAAATAATTATTTAAATCCATTAATTGAAATTGAAATTCCGAATACATATTTTAAAACACAATAAAAAACTGCATTAAGTACAACTATTGGTACTCATGAGACAAAAATCATGTTGACCAGTGTTATTCATGTCAGGCCAAGTAGGATATTGACAGTAGGACAGTCTTGTCAGTATTTTCGATAAAGACTATTGACACTATGCACAGCTACTAATATTATGTTAATGTTTAGTACATAAATAAAACTAAATATATGGCCACACATAAAAATACATTATGTAATGAAAATGGACACCTAATGACTAATGAGGGAAATTTTGAGGAAGTGACTGAATTAAACATAGGATCAATTCTGGAAATGCGTGCTATTATGCATTAGAGAGACTCTTGACGTCCCAACTCCTTTCAAAAAAGTTAAACTGAAAATATATAAAACTATTATTTTACGAGTTATATTATATGGATGCGAAACATGGACTCTTACTTTAAGAGATGAAAGGAGACTACAAGTATTTGAGAATAAAGTTCCTAAGAAAAAATTTGGACCAAAGAGAAACGAACAGACAAAGTGACTGGAGAAGACTACATAACAGTGAACTACATGGTATTTATAGGAAGCTAGATATAATAAGAACAGTTAAGTCTCGTAGACTGCGATGGGCAGGACATGTGAAACGAATGGGAAATGAAAGACGTGCATGGAAGCTTCTTGTAGGAAAAGCAGAGGGAAAACGCCCAGTTGGTAGACCAAGAATAGGTGGGAGAATAACATCAACTACGATTTGGAGGAAGTAGATTATACAGGGAATGATTGGAAAACATTAGCTCAGCACAGGGATGTATGGAGAGCTTATGTCCGTGCGGCCATGAACCTATGGTTCGATAGTGCCAGTGAGTTAGTTAGTTAATGTTTAGTATTTCTCAAATAAGTTCAAAAGCATTTTTTTAATTCGTCAAAATATAACTTTTCTGTTAAAAACCGTGCCAGAATACTTCAAGTTTATGACCTTTTCTCACGTGTATAATATAGCTTAACAAAATTTGATATGTTCTTTGGTAACGGAAAAACTAACAGATTGTTTATATTATAGTCGGGTACCTCACAGTTATTGTCGAAGGATTTTCACCCTTCATTAATAAATAGTTATTCAGTTTACAAGGATGCGTTGAATACAATGAAACAAATTTGAAAAACACTTTCAGTTCTTGCATAGAAGCTTGGAGTAAGACTTTTCTATGTGGTTACAAAGGATGGAAAATTGTATAAGTAGCCTAATCAATTGAGTTGGTGTTTACTTGATGAAAATCCATATCTATTAATAAAATAAAAATAAAACTAAGTTTTATTTTTATTTTATTAATTTTATAAGTGCTAATGAAGAGTATTTCGAAAAGTTATAATACTTTTTTTTTCTGAAATTCTGCTAAAACTTTTGGCATAACCCTCGTATTCTGTCTCTGAGGTATAAAACATTGAACAGAAGCTATTTTCTTCGCCTGCAACGTTAAAGTTTCAGCTTTGTGTTATAATTAATTCACTGGCACTATCGAACCCGATCTCGCAAACATGAACTCTCCATACATACTATCTTGAACTAATGTTTTCCAAACATTCACTGTATAATTCACTCCATCAAATCTTCCTTAATATTATTTCCCCACCTCATTCCTGGGCTATCTACTGGACACTTTTTCTCTGATTTTCTTACAAGATATTTCCGAGCCTCTCATTCATTTCCCATTCGTGTCACATTTCCTATCCTTCGCAGTCTATGGACCTTATCTTACTACTTCTGGTTTCCTATAAATATCATGAAGCTTACTCTAATGTGGTTTTCTCCATTCACATAACTGTTCGCCTTTCTTTGGTATAAATATTTTCCTACGTAGTTTATTCTCATATATGCGTCATATGTTTTCCCCTCTTAAAATAAGAGGCGATGTTTTGCATCATACAGATGTCCACAAAGACCTGCTACCAGAACAATGTAACTTAGCTCGTAAACTATTTGAGATAGAGACGTGCTGTTTTTTTTCAACGTATTCTACATCTCTCAAAGTTTTGTTTACATTTGTTGTAGATTGTGATTTAAACAACAATGACGACACCATAGGAAAATACCATACCCAATTGTGTATGGTCATATGGTGAGTCTGGTAAATCACCAGTAACTGTTCAGCGAAATTTCCGCCGGCAACATGGAAGAGTTCCTCCATCAAAATCATTCATAATTAGATGGGCCGAGAAATTTCTAGCGACTGGCAGTGTAATGGACTTGACACGGAGTGGACAACCAGGTGTGAGCCAAGAAACTATCGACAATTGGCAACTTGCATTTCAACTCAGACCTCAAAAATCTGTTCGTCGTGCTTCACGGGAACTGCATTTACCAAAATCAACCATTCATGGAGTCCTCCATAAGCGGCTGCAAATTACGCAAGCGTCGCGTCGCTGCCAACTGACTTCCCTCTGCGTGCGGAATTTGCTGATTCCATGCTGAACACAATTGACGAAGACAATGAGTACCTGCAGAGGGTGATGTTCTCTGATGAAGCTAATTTCTTTGTGTCTAGACATGTTAACCGCCATAACATTCGGATATGTGGGTACTGGTGATTTACCAGACTCAGCATACCACCATACACATTGAGTACTTTCCTGTGGTGTCGTTGTTGTTTAAATCACAATCTGCAACAAATGTAAACAAAACTTTGAAAGATGTAGAATACGTTGCAAAAACCGCACGTCTCTATCTCGAATAGTTTACGAGCTAAGTTACATTGTTTTGGTAGCTTAACTTTGCGGACATACTGTATAGTGCGGAAGAATCGCCTTTATATATATATTTTTTTTTAATTTAATATATATTTAAAGAATTTGATAAGAGAAGAGTTCGTGCAATGCATAACACGTGTAGCATGAGTTTCCAGGGTCACCTCATTCCTGTTTATTGCTTATCATTGCTTGGTATTTAAATTCCGTCACTTTTTCGCATTTTGTTTATAAAATCCGGCCGAGGTCGATGGATTTTTTTTTAGGACGGAAAAATCCAAGGAGCATGTCCTCCGGGTGGGTTTTTAAGCTGCGATTCCCGAGTCTAAGATTTTCAGGCTCGTAAAAGATCCTTAAGCCTGAATAAAAAAAGGCCTCTAAGCAAAATTTACCGACATCAACGTCCTAATAATACTTTAGTTGCCTGCTAGATGTCTCATTAAGTCGGTGTGTTTACCGTATGCCATTTTCGACATCTATGGACAAATAAGGTAACTAAATTAACTTGGTCCAGTGGCTCCTGACAAAGGAGAGGCTATGGCTCAACATTGGACTGGACTACGCCATTATAGATAGAGATAGTTTATCAAATAATATTATTTTTGCGCGATAGTGCGTTTTGTCGTACTTACAGCAATGGCGACCATCATTGAAAGTTCAACTTCCTACATTACGGGATTGCCAACCTAAATAACTATACTTACTTATTTACTTACTTACTCACTGGCACTATCGAACCCGTAGGTTCATGGCCGCGCGGACATAAGCTCTCCATGCATCCCTATCCTGAGCTAATGCTTTCCAATCATTCCCTGTATAATCTACTTCCCTCAAATCATAGTTAATGTTATTCTCCCACCTCATTCTTGGTCTACCAACTGGGCGTTTTCCCTCTGGCTTTCCTACAAGAAATAACTATACTGTAATATTAGATATTACAAACACGCGTATGGAAGTAAAATCACTGCCATATATGCATACTGCATACAATGTATATACAAAAAATCCAGAAAGTAGTATTAATATACATTATACGAAACAAATCACCGCATTTTAAATTAACTTAACTTTATTTGAAACAATATAAAACAATAAATACTTAATAAATACGTACTTGCCGCCATTTTATCACTAAATTGGTCTCACGGCCTCCTGTTGTTTCAACTAATGAACATTGCTCACACTGTTAACGTTAGTCAATTGTTTATAATGAACACAAATATTTCCAACAAAGATTTTATTGTTTTACTATTATTTATTATTTTTTGAGAACACCATCGCGCAAAAATAATGTACAACGCACGTTTGTGAAGTGTTTTACAGAATCTCGGAAATTAAAAACCTCGCTGATGCTCGGTTTTTAACCGACCCCGCATCGTAATATACTAATAATTGTTCTTCAAAATATTACATAACCGAGGCGATTAAGCCTAATGATATATTAAAAATAGAAAATAATTCCAAGAATAGTTTATGAACATAAAATTCCACTTTATTGCTGCTTCTAACTTACTATCCAAAATGTTATTTGTAGATCGTGATTATTACACTTTTGTATTGCTTTGTTATTGTGAGATAAGGTTGCATACAAATGTGAAAGTTCATTTTTACTTGAAATTTGTATTACAAACACAAATATATATCGTACAATATGACATACTCGAACATCTTTCGAGGACAAATTCCTAAGTGGTCTATATGTATCAGGGGTTGACATAAATGTTGGAATCTCAGTATAGATCAAGGTCTGCTTTAGATCGTCATGGTTATTGACGTTATAATTATTATATTATATTTAATGAATTGTTTTCTTCGCCATTCTTCCCTCTTTTCTACCTCCCTTCTCATATATACGCATAATCCACTTGCCTTAATATTGTCTTTCATATAATATTTTCTGCTCCGAAACTTTTTCCTATTCATTATTCCTTCCAGAATATTTTTTTTTCAATCTGGAATTCCTTCTTATTTGTCTCTTCTTCTTTTCCATTATTATTATTATTATTATTATTATTATTATTATTATTATTATTATTATTATTATTATTAATCGGCCGCGGTGGACTAGTGGTTATGCTCCTTGCCTCTGGTCCCGAGGGTCGCGGGTTCAAACCCGGCCGGGGTCGATGGATTTTTTAGGACGGAAAAATCCAAGGAGCAAGTCCTCCGGGAGGGACTTTAAGCCGTGGGTCCCGAGTCTGAAGATTTTCAGGCTCGTAAAAAAATCCTTAAGCCTGAGTGGAAAGGCCTGTAAGCAAAATTTGCCGAGTTTTCCCGTCCTAACACTACCTTGGTTTCCTAGATGTCAGTATGAGGCGGAACGCTGAGCACGGACCACTCAAAATGACATCTATACGAAAACAAGTGTAACTAAATTAATATGGTTCAAATTCTTCCCGTAGGGGAAGAGCGCATAAATCTATGTAAAGGGAAAACATGGGCAAAAAAAATTATTATTATTATTATTATTATTATTATTATTATTATTATTATTATTATTGTCGGTCGCGGTGGACTAGTGGTTATGCTCCTTGCCTCTGGTCCCAAGGATCGCAGGTTCAAACCCGGCCGGGGTCGATGGATTTTTTAGGACGGAAAAATCCAAGGAGCAAGTCCTCCGGGAGGGACTTTAAGCCGTGGGTCCCGAGTCTGAATGAAAAGGCCTCTAAGCAAAATTTACCGAATTTTCCCGTCCTAGTACTACCTTGGTTTCCTAGATGTCAGTATGAGGCGGAACGCTGACCACGTACCACTCAAAATGACATATATACGAAAAGAAGTGTAACTAAATTAATATGGTTCAAATTCTTTCCTGTAGGGGGAGAGCGCCTAAATCTCTGTAAAGGGAAAACATAGGCTTACAATACAATTATTATTATCGTTATTATTATTATTATTATTATTATTATTATTATTATTATTATTATTATTTCACTGTCTCGTTGTAGTACAGCTATATTCTCATTTTGTCTGCCGAATTTACATTACCCATTCTTCATATTCACCTTTAGTTGTTATTCTCACTCCGTCTTAATGTCCATGTCTTTGAACTATTGAACTACATATATACACTGTCACACATCACACAAGTATTCAGAATTACTAAAGCATGCACTTGTACTCCTTTAAATATAAAAAGTGTAGTATTCCTACTATATAATCTATTTCAACCCTGATAAATGTATACCTGTATTTTAAAATGTCCACCGCTGTGGTCTCGAGGTAGCGTGCTGCCTTGCCACGCAGCGGGCCCGGGTTCGATCCCCGGTCGGGGCAGTTTTTCTGGGTGAGGTTTTTATCGGGGTTTTTCCTCACCTGTAAGACAAATGTCAGGAAAACTTTAAGGCCCAAACGGTCCCCGAAATCATATGGTCATCATCATCCTTATCATTATCATCATCACCATCATCCTTCACCGGTGTGGAAAGCAACGGGAAGCTACCACACCTACACAATTCCCTAGTAAAGCTGCAAGCATAGCATGAAAATGCTATGATTGCAGTGAAGGACCTGCCTTCGGGCAGAATTACTATGGATGGATTTTAAAATATGCACTATCTGTTCCGGTGGACTAGTGGTTATTATACCCTTAGTTCCAAGATTTGCTGGTTCAAACCCAACCGGTGTCAACGGATTTTTCAGGGCGTAAAAATCGTGAGTATAGGTTCCTTCGCAAGAGAACTAAAACCGTGGGTCTTAATTAATAGAAATTCTGTTTCTTGATTATGAATATTAGGATTGTAGATTTACAGAAAGTGAAATAACCTCAAACCTAAAAAAGAGGCCTTTGAGTAAAATTTGCCTGACCTTGCAAGCCAGATTTGAATTGCTGCGGTAATAATGAACCTAGTTCTTAACCCTTAAATTGGCGAAGCAATAATTTCTCGTGCCACTTATTTAAATGTTCCGGACCGCAGTGAAACCTAAATCATATAAAACTGTAAGTTACTGTTGTACATTATTGTGTAATTTGACAAAAATTTAAGTAATTTCTACTAGTTTGTTTTACTATTGTTTTATAAACAATATTACATGAATGAAATCAATGTGTCTTATAGGATACGTTGTTAATTTAAGGGTTAATAAACATTACTAAATAAAATATATAATCTAAATAATATTTACAAATTCATATTCCAAAATTTAATATTCAAGCAATCAATAAAAATAGTAAAATTGCCATCCATCGTATCATCGGGGTTTCATAACTCCGCCTTCTAGGCGCCCCAACTTCAGAAGTGGGTTACAATTAAGCCAATACCAGGAGAGAACACCAGAAATGTCAAAATGACAACCTGGGGCGTTAAAAAAAATTATTTTCGTCTAATATATAAAAATCAAAGTTTGCTTGTTCGTATTCTATACGCGGCCAGACCATTGATCCTATTTTGATGGTTTTTTTTGTTGCAAAATGTTCAGGAGATTCCTGGGATGAACATAGGCTATAAGGGAGTTGTAATACTCAACCCCTTCATCCCTAAAAATTACCCTTTGTAGCGAAAAACGTGGAATGAAGTCCCTATTTTGACGCTTAAATGGCTTACGCTGCCTAAACCATAACAAATACACCAAATTAATGTGCACAGAATTGAATATCTCAAAAAACTCTACAAAAAAGTCCGCGACAGCATATGTTTATCTTTTACGGATAACTCACAAAGACCATTTTTGTCTTTCAATCAAGCCAATAAGATCGCGGTAAGCTGATTCCCGGACAAGCATAGCAGCTCAAGGCTGGTGGTAAAAACACATTTTAATATTTATTTAGGAGTAGCAGCGCACGCCGGGTATTAGCTAGTTGTTAATAAAATGGTTTGTTTAATTAAAGATGCTTGGAGTAACACAAAATATACACCAGTTATATAATTTGTTAAATGTGATTTGAATTGTGGATTTATACAGTAAAATCTCCTTATTCACGGGTTAAATAATTGCGACACAGTTCCTGTATTCGCGGCTAAAAATTTCTTTATTCGCGGATCCAGTCGGTACATTAGTATCCTTTATTAACGCATCGACAACTTTTTTTACTGCAGGCACGTGTCAACGCGGCTTTTACAAAGAGCGACTCAAATCAAATGGACAAATTAATATCAAAGTGAAACAAACCTTATTGTCACTAAGCCTGAAGTTTGTTGTTAAAAGCCATCGGTATGAGATGTCCGTTGATAAATGCCGCCTCGCCACAATCGGTGTTTTATTGTTTCAACTTGCCATTCGTTGCAATAATTTTTATTGAATAACACTTATCTCTTCTGCTTTGTTGCCAATTTATAATGTCGAGTAAAAGGAAAGAAAATAGGTTCCGAAGCAGAAAAAAGTAGTGTTGCTGCTTAAAATAAAAATAGAAATGCTTCGACTGTTTATACGCGTTGGCGAGTCGTTCGCATCTATATTACGCTGTTTCAATGTTAATGAATCAACTGTATGATTCATCAAGAAATCCGAAGACAAAATAAGGAATTCCGTCGTTGAATTCCCAGCTGAATTGAAAGACATTTCAAAAGCGGCAAAACAGGAAAGACTTACTAAGTTATTTAAGCCCTTGCGCAAGTCTGACAGTTATAATTAATATAAATTGTTCAAAATCTCTCTTTAAATGGATTTTATTTTGATAATTTTTGTTATTTTAGAACCTTTGAACGAATCCCCTATACACCCATACAATTTACCATTCCACATTCGCGGTTTCTGTATTCGCTGCATATTCGCGGAACATATCCTCCGCGAATAAGGAGCTTTTACTGTACTTGTTGTCCACCGCTGTGGTCTCGAGGTAGCGTGCTGCCTTGTCACGCAGCGGGCCCGGGTTCGATCCCCGGTCGGGGCAGTTTTTCTGGGTGAGGTTTTTATCGGGGTTTTTCCTCACCTGTAAGACAAATGTCAGGAAAACTTTAAGGCCCAAACGGTCCCCGAAATCATATGGCCATCATCATCATCCTTAGCATTATCATCATCATCATCATCATCCTTCACCGGTGTGGAAAGCAACGGGAAGCTACCACACCTACAATTCCCTAGTAAAGCTGCAAGCATAGCATGAAAGTGCTATGATTGCAGTGAAGGACCTGCCTTCGGGCAGAATTACTATGGATGTACTGTACTTGTTGATAGTCTTACGATCAAAGTATCCGACCCCGAAATAAGCTATTCTACAGCTTAATTTCCGACCATGGATTTATCTCACGGGAGATAATTTGAGGATTGTTTTTATATTTGTCCTTGCCACGAAGCATTAAAGAATGAAAATGTGCTGATCATACATGAATAGGAATCTCATCTTACGTAGTATTGTCGTTCTTACTAGCAGGAAGTCATTGTGCCGGCCTTCTTAGACACGTCATTATGTGGTGTGACTTAACAGCTGACTTTTTCATCACGTGTTCCAGGTTGTCATAGTCGCATTCTAAAGTACACATGCCCCCGATTCACAATTGCACAATAATCGTAAACTTCTCTCTCTCTCTCCTCCGCCCTCCCACTCTCTCTCTCTCTCTCTCTTCTCTCTCTCTCTCTCTCTCTCTCCCTCTCTCTCTCCCCTCTCTCTCCTCCTCTCTCGCTCTCTCTCCTCTCTTCTCTCTCCTCTCTCTCTTCCTCCTCGTCTCCTCTCCCGCTCTCTCTCTCATCACCTCCTCTCTCTCCTCTCATGTCCATGCTCTCTCTCACTCCTCTCCTCCATCTCTCTCTCTCGCTCTCTCTCCTCCCTCACCACACACACACTCCGCTGCCCTCTCCCTCCCTGCCCCCCCACTTTCTCTCTCTTACACATTTTTTGTGCAAATTATTTTACAGTATATACAAACATGATATATGCATAATTTGTCATTTGCTGCTGTATGTATAAATATAAATGTATCATTGTCGTAATTGCAATTGCCTAATGATTAATTGTCCCGCGCCGTAGCCGAGTGGTTAAGGCAGGAAACCTTGGTTCAGAGCTACGGGACTTGCGCTGGTTCGAGTCCCCATGGGGGAAGAAATTTTCTCATGGTATTTCGGCCAGTATGGGACCGGTGCCCACCCAGCATCGTGAGGCATTTGGGTAGCTACAATAAGTAGCGGCTCTAGGTTGAGAAAACCAGCTATAACGGCTGGGGGACTCGACATGCTGACCACATGTCACCCCAACACTGGCTGGATGATCATCTACCTCTGTGATTGACACATGTGGATGCGAGGCCAGCAGCTGGCTGGTAGGCTTAGGGCCTTCTAGGCCTGTCGCGCCAGGAGTATATAATGATTAATTAGAGAAACTTCAAAATGTTCATTTCCTATATTGATGCCTATTCTTGATATGAATATACCACAGGGTTTCCAGCAGTCGAGAAAATCTTGAAAATCGGGAATAAGTCGGGAATTTGAAAGTAACTGGGAAGTAGACGGGAAGTCGTAAAGCGACGTGGATCAATCTTATGTGTAAATCAAAAGAATTCTTGGAAGATATGTTTATGAAACTATAGCATACGTTTGGCGGAGTCGCTGCCGCTCGCGCTGTGAAGAAATGCCGGTCCTTGCCAATAAGATATCGTAATACAAAACAATACTTTAGCACACGTGATTAGTTCAGTAAGGCAGATCAACGCGGACTCTAATGCAGTAAGCTTACAGTCAGATTTATTGAACACAAGAATTTTTAACATAAATCTCGGCGAGTGTTTTTCGCTCTTCGTATACAATCGACCAATTCTTCCTATTTTTAATATTTCATTAAAACCTATACAAATAATTGCCAAACAATTAAAAAAATAAGGTATGAATAAAGTATTATTGCATTTAGACCATCCTCTAAAATTGGTATGATATTAGATCCCACAATTCGTTTTGAGACTCATAGTGGCCAACCCGAGAAAGTTGACTCTGAAAAGAAAGCCATATATGAGCCAACAATTGACTATTACAAAGATAAATACCAACTAGATAGTATAGCTGTCACAGGATTGATGATCGGGGCAAGAGGTACTATACCAGGATTCTTAGCCAAATTTTGGAATTCCTTAGATTTGGACAGGGTGTACTTTCTAGAATTGCCATCGCTGCCATTAGAGGATCAATTTCAATTTTAAGAAACCATATTTACAAAATTGCTTCATAGTATGTATACTTCAATTAGGCCTACAAGTTGAATTTTTTAAAATATATTTACAAATTGCATTTCATCAATTACAAAAATTAATTGTCTGTATTACTTTGTCCTTGAGGCAATCCTCTAATGAGGAAAGTTTTATATAATAAAAAAAATACCTTGAGATTGTTTGTAATGTTTTATGGTAGCTTAGTTCATGTTCAAATAAAAAAAATTGTCTGCTATTCTTATTCAAGCCCTTACTGTAAAAATAAATGTTTTTATCACTTACACATATTTTTAAAAAAAATATTTTTACAAAATTAACTTTACTACAATTAATTCAATTTTGCACTAAAAAAACTCGGGAATTATTTTTTGATGCCATGAAACAAACCGGGAAATAGTCGGGAATTTTATACTTGTAATCTGCTGGACAGCCCATGCAACCGTCTCACAATGACTTAAAACTCACTACATCTATGTATGTACAATTGTGTAACAGTCCAATATTGGGCCTTAGCCCAGTAACGAGGCGTCATTGGAAGTGGTGCATCCCTATAATTTTTACAAAAATAAACTATTTTAAATATAATTTAAATTTATAAAATTCTTATGTTAAAACTTGAATATATATTAAATAAATTTATAAGTAAATGATTTATAAGTTATCTTCTCAGATGCCTTTAACTTCATCTTGTTTAATAATCTCTAATTTTGCATTATGTGGCATGCCTTTTTTGGCAGGATTTTATTCTAAAGATTTAATTTTGGAAATAGTTTCACGAATCTGTATGCTAGTGTCACCTATTGGAGGTTTCCAAATTACATCTTCCATCCCTGGTGGCTTGGATGCACCAGGACTAGCCGCGTCTTAACGCCGACGTTCTGTGTTGAAAAAAAAAAAGTTAGTTGCCCTCAATATTGAAATAGAAGTTTTATTAATTGTATTTAGTTTAATTGATTATAGTACAAGACCACAAGGGAAACTCAATTAAAATTTTACAAAACAGTAGCCGTTCCAACATTAATATACGGGTCTGAGACTTGGCCTTTAACGATCTCTGATAAAAATAAAATTGAGACAATAGAAATGAGATTTCTCAGATCAGTTGCAGGTGTATCTCTAAGAGATCAAAAGAGAATTCAAGATATCAGAGATGAACTACAAATCTATAATATAAACGAGAGAATACACATAAATAAACGTAATTGGTTTGAACATATACAAAGAATGCCAAATAATCGTTTATCAAAACAGCTGCTTCATTATAGGCCTCTAGGCCGAAGAAATGTAGGAAGACCAAAATGTCGTTGGAAAGACGACCTGTGCCTGCGGCATTTAGTGCGCCGGGGAGCGGAACGGGCCAACAGGCCCATACCTTGATGATGATGATTATAGTACATGTTTGTGTGTTATATTTTATTGTGACCTTGTCACTAAACAAATGGTGCGACTGTCTGTGGTCTCGAGGCAACGTGCTGCCTTGTCACGCAGCAGGCCCGGGTTCGATCCCAGGTCGGGACAGTTTTTCTGGGTGAGGTTTTTATCGGGGTTTTTCCTCACCTGTAAGACAAATGTCAGGAAAACTTTCAGGCTCAAACGGTCCCCGAAATCATATGACCATCGCAATCATCATCATTCATATTCATCTTAGGTTAAGCTTAAAATTATGGACTCTCCTGGCGCACCATTATCGTCGTCATCACCCATCATATCATCGGGGCAAAGTAACCCCGCCTTCCAGGCGCCCCAACCTCAAGTGGGTTACAAGTACGACATGCCAGGAGAACACCAGGAACGTCGAAAGAGAACCTGGGGCATTTGCAAAAAACAAATAGCGAATTTTCAAGTGTTTCTTATAATTTATTTTATTCCGCATTTTGTAATGAGTGAATCCGTATAGAAGCTCGCTAGCCAAGAGCTTCCAATATTCTTCTCATGCTAGTAGCTGTACCGCGAACGTTCAAACGGAGTTGGAACAGCATCACGAACCTGTAATATGTGAGTGACTTACTGAAAATCTTTTACAACACCCGTTTAATTCTCTTTCATTTCAAGGCAAAATAAAATTGATAGATAATTGTAGATCTACACAGCCTCTCACTAAATAAAATACTCAATACAAAGGCCGTAAAATTTTTACAGGACGTTTCAATCAAAATTCCTATCAAACTATCCCATGGTTATGTGGTTGCAATAATCTCAACAAAAAAAATTGCTCTTTTGTTTTCGCCTGAAAGAACTTTGGAATAAGACAGGTTTTGAGGATTTGAATAATTTTCATAAATCCCAGAAAGAAACAAACTCTCATTTCATCACATAACAAGCCCTAAGCAGTTGAAACATTCCAGCAAAACTATAATTAAATTATGTCTTAACATCTGTTTTTTTACGTATTATGTGCATTTTTTATATATATTTTGTTTTTACTATGGAGCTTCTCTTCTGCCCAAACTCATGCCTCGTCCCTGCCATAGCCTCACCTTTGTTAGGAGTTACTAGATCAAGTTAATTTAGTTACTCTTATTTCCCTAAAGATGCCATGAATGGTATGCAGTCAACATACCAACTCAATGGCATCTAGTAGTAAACTGAGGTATTACTAGGATGAAGGAGGTCGATAAATTTTGCTTAGAGGCCTCATTATTCAAGCTTAAGGATCTTTTACGAGCCTGAAAATCTTTAGACCCTTGACCCATGGCTTAAGGCCTTGATCTTTGGATTTTCTGAACTTGATCCTTGGATTTTCGATCCTAAAAAGAAATCCATTCACCCCGGCATGGTTTGAACTTGCGACCCTCGGGACCAGAGGCAAGGAACATAACCACTAGTCCACCACTACCGACACAACTCACTGCATAGAACTCCATAAACTTATAACATGAAATAATTTGAGAATCCATTATATGGCATTAAAGTATCAAATTAGCATTATTTACTCTCTGCCTTGCATTATATTAGTCATTCAAAATATCTCTGCAGGCGGAAGAGTTATGAAGCTCTGTTTGTTGCTACATGTGACGTCATATAAGGCAGTGTATACTGTCAGCGTCCCACGTCCCATTCCCCTCTGCACTCATAGATAGCAGTGTCACGTGTTCTATTCCTGCATAAACACGACTGCAGTGCCCTCTGTCAACAACTGCACTTACTCCTTAAACGGGTAATACATATAACAAATATCTCACATTAAGTTATGTAGGTAGGAGATAACACTATGAGGTTTATTTTAATTTATGTTGAGTTGTTTTTGACTCACCTCATACTTCTTAACTCCATCGAAGACTGGAGTCTGCGATGGAGTTAAGAAGTGAGTCAAAAACTACTCAGAATAAATCTCACATTTAATTGCAGCAAAAAGAAAAAAGTCTAGAGTAAACTTGTGTATCCTAATAGCATACAGAGCAAGTATTTTCAGATCTGTGTTAATATTTTCAGTGAGAAACCCCTATCTGAAGTTCTTCCCACAATCATTAATTCTATATTTTCATAATTTTTAATGTTATGTTGCAGAATTCATTTGGTCGACCTGATGAAGTAGTAGCTGCAGAGACATTAGCGAACCATGTACGATGCAACAACAGTTTTGTACATGCTGTATTTCAAGCTCAGTTTCGGTCATCACTGACATGCCCAAGATGTCAACGACAGAGCAATACGTTTGATCCATTTTTGTGTGTATCAGTGCCTGTTCCACAAAACCAAAGGAGACCAGTGTATGTCACCGTTTTATATACCTCACAACAACCTCGACAGGTAAAATTCTTGTTTAGATTGTTAAATTTTAAGTCTTTTAATTTTTACCAATAATCTCAATTTTTTTTTACCATAGAAAAACATGCAGCTTTTGATGCATCTAGTATGCCGTTTTATACATACCAAAGAGTTAGATGAATTTTGAAAAAGAGGAATTTCACATTTAATATAATGTAAAAGAAATTAAAATATGTTGGACTAAAATATTAATGCTTTTGTGTTTTAAATTGAACTATGTTTACATTGTCTCAATAGCTTGTGCCATTTAATTTTCTTTATATATATCTGATAAAGAAAGTTTGTGAACTGGAAACTTGCAGATTTTGCTGGAATTTTCCACCCAGCATTGATGGAGCCATAAGAGGCAGAACTGTGAAAACATTTACTTTTAGAAATCTTACTAGAAGCCATTAAATTGGTACGCTAGTCTAGTGAGAGTTTCCTCATGCCTGATTGACAGCTCAAAAGACTGCCTTGCCATTCTCTTGAAAACAAGCGAATGACATCCCATTTTTCTTCTTCTTCTTCTTCCTTCCAAGTATTAGACCAAGGCCTGTTATGATCCTATAGAAAATTTTCCCTCCAGCTTCTTCCGGAAAATTCTCGTATAAGACTTGAAAGCATAATAATAGTCCCTTCGATTGGTTGCTGGCCAAAGGAAGGCAAGACCAGTGATGGGGCTGCCATCTTATAGCCTCTGGTCAGGCTTTTCTGGAGAAGAAAAGAAAAAAAAGGAAAGAAGAAATGGAAGAAAGGAAAGAGTCCCTAGCCCTCGGATGCCCTAATAGCGTCAGGGTCGAAAAAAACAAGAGTTAACCAAGAGAGGTTAGATAGTAAAGTTAAAAGAGTGCAAAACACAAGTAAGTGGAAGAAATGTTTTGCTCGGCTTG
The DNA here is from genome assembly GCA_030220185.1 of Diploptera punctata. Classification (NCBI taxonomy): domain Eukaryota; kingdom Metazoa; phylum Arthropoda; class Insecta; order Blattodea; family Blaberidae; genus Diploptera; species Diploptera punctata. Next base: position 1,171,989 of record JASPKZ010009352.1, on the reverse strand, counting down.
GGCACCTTGTGGTCGCCATCCACATATCCCCTAGATGAGGACCCCCTGAGGGGCATCCCATTTTTAAAATATAATATTACATGTATTATTCTTTGTTTCATGTAAGGAATTAAAATAAATTTTATTTCAACATAGATGAAACAAACATTAGATTTACACAAGTGACCAAGCTACTCCAAGTGTTTTTACAATACTGGTGCTGTTGGTAAAAATTGTTTTTTTAACCAACCGAATGGAGAACATTTTAGGTTATCATTGTTGAAACAATATTGATGCGAAACATGGACTCTTACTTTAAGGGAAGAAAGGAGATTATGAGTATTTGAGAATAAAGTTCTTAGGAAAATTTTTGGACCAAAGAGAGATGAACAGACAGGTGAATGGAGAAGACTACGTAACAGTGAACTACATGGTCTTTATAGAAAGTCAGATATAATAAGAACAGTTAAGTCTTGTAGACTTTGATGGGCAGGACATGTGACACAGAATGGGGAATGAAAGATGTGCATGGAAGCTTTTTGTAGGAAAATCAGAGGGAAAACACCCAGTTGGTAGATCAAGAATGAGGTGGGAAAATAACATTAACAATGATTTGATTGAACTAGATTATACATTGAATGATTGGAAAACATTAGCTCTGGATAGGAATTTATGGAGTACTTATGTCCGCGCGACCATAAACCTACGGGTTCGATAGTGTCAATGAGTTAGTTAGTAATTGTTGAAATTATATTGCACAGGGCATTAAAAAAATCTGGTTTTGTCAGACAGTACTGACTTCAATACCATGCATAATGCCACATTGAATGAAAGTAGGGAATGACAATTGATGATATGTCGGAGATTACATTTTTAAGATTATTTCTCTGAGCGAACTTTATGTCAAAATTAAATAAACAAGCAGTATTAGAAAATCTGCATTCAAAGCTTTTCCAGACTCTTCCCAGTCGTATCCCCTTTCTTGTAAACTTTTCTACTTGGTTAATCCATCTTTCTCATGGTCGTTTTCCTTGTACCTGGAGATTTAACAGTCTTTGCGGTAGTCTTTCCTCTTCCTTTCTCTTTAAATGTCCAATCCATTTTAGTCTTATTTTTTCTATGTCTGTTGTTAATTTTTCTACATTTAATATCTCCCTGACTTTGTTGTTTCTTATTCTATCTCTCTTTGTTTCCAGACTCTAAATTCATATATTTATATTCAATTGTTGGCAATATGCTGTGGCCCTAGGAAGGATCACCATCAGTCATACATTATCTTCACTTTCTAAAAATATATTCCTTAAAAGGAATCCAGAATGAGTGCTACATTGCCAGAAGGCACATGTTGTATGAATATGTTATGAAACTAATCTTTCAGTTATGCAGAACCCATTTTTCTAGATTTCATAAGAACAACGTGAATAATTTAATGAGAAAACAGTTTATTTCAGCCTCTTACCAAACATACCTTTAGGTTCTTTCAAAGTTATGAATAGAGATCCTAGCAGTTCACTGTTTGTTGTCACTATTGGCATTATCTGTGCATTGTATGTCCCACTGATTACACTTTGGAGCAAACAGATTTTGGCGCTTTCACAGTCAGTCTCCGCAAATAAATCTTCAGATTGAACCCACTTGGATCATTATTACATATGTTTCTGGGTCCGAGTGACTCTAAAACAGATTTGATTTCATCTATAAATATTTCTGCTACTACCCCATGATTTCTATTTCTTGGAAGCCTTCTTTGCTGTCATCAAAGTTGTTATTTTGCATAACACTGTACACTACAGCATTCTTTAAATTTTTGTATTCATGAGTGGCTGGCTGCTTGTATATGCTGTATCATGTATGTGTGTGTATATATATATATATTTTTTTTTCTCATAATTTAAAGTATTAATTTTTTTTTACTATGCAGGTAAAACTAGGACTCTCTCTTCCATTGCATGCAGAAGTTCGTGAATTGAGAGAGCTCTTAGCGTCAGATACAGGCATTTCAGAACCTCATATGTTGCTCACTGAAATAGACGATTTTGGCTTCCATAGAACATTTTCAGGTATGTCACATCAAATTATGTATTTCTCTCTTTACTACTCATTATTATTATTATTATTATTATTATTATTATTATTATTATTATTATTATTATTATTATTATTATTATTATTGTTGTTGTTTATTAATATCAAATGGAAAAAGTCAGTGGGATATCCTCTGATGAGTAGATTGACAACATTAAGATTGTAATTATTGTTATTTTTATTACTATATTTTTCTTATTTTTGTATTATTATTATCATTATTATTATTCCATCCATCCATAGTAATTCTGCCCGAGGGCAGGTCTTTCACTGCAATCATAGCATTTTCATGCTATGCTTGCAGCTTTACTAGGGAATTGTAGGTGTGGTAGCTTCCCCTTGCTTTCCATACCGGTGAAGGATGATGATGATAATGATAAGGATGATGATGGCCATATGATTTCAGGGACCGTTTGGGCCTTACAGTTTTCCTGACATTTGTCTTACAGGTGAGGAAAAACCCCGATAAAAACCTCACCCAGAAAAACTGTCCCGACCGGGGATCGAACCCGGGCCCACTGCATGACAAGGCAGCACGCTACCTCGAGACCAAAGCGGTGGACATTATTATTATTATTATTGGTGTTTTATTATTAATTTAATACTTCTCCCTGAAGGACAAATTATATTTGAATAGACAAAAAAAAAAAAAAAAAATAATACGCGCAGACTGGGTTTTGAACCCAGGACCTTTGGCTTTCTATGACCAATGCTCTAGCCAACTTAGCTGCCTGAGCACTCTCTTCTGGTCACATGCAAATTTTTCGTCTTATACATGGTTAATTTTCGAGCGCCAAATGCTAGCAACCATTGCTTCGACTCCACACAAATGATGGCTTCTTTAATTAAGAAGTCTGAGCATATATTTTTCTCTTCAAATATTATTATTATTATTATTATTATTATTATTATTAATTATTATTATTTATTGTTATTATTATTATTGTTATTATTATTACTTATAAATGCTTTAATGTCTAAGGTTATATAACATATAGGATCTTTGGTTGTATGCATATTTTATATTATGTATATCATTTGTATTTTTGTAGAGTTTACAATAATTAGTGATGCATTTGTGGTATTAGATTCACAGCCCATCTCGTGTATCAAGGAGACGGATCCTGTGTACTGTTTGGAGCTGCCACAATTAAAAGAAGCAACAGATGATGGAGGAGGAGCATATGTGTTGCTGTGTTGGGTCAACCTCCTAGTTGTGGAAGATCATTGTGCAAGGTTCAACAGTCCATACACAATGCAAGTTGGCAGAGAAACTTCCTACGAGGATCTCCAGAAGCTGATCTTGAAAGAGATGAATACAGTGCTTCATGATGATATTCTCGTCAATTCTCAAGATGTATGTATAATAATTAAGTTTTATAGTGTTAATAACAATAAATTTATTTAAACTGGCAGAGTTAATGCCACTCAATCAGTCAAAAAAGAATACTACAAAAGAAAGGTGCATATTGAACTTTTATAGGAAAAAATCACTATGAGGTTTAATTTAAGATTGAATTAAAATACTTATACCTCACCTCATGTCCAGTCTTCTAATTATACTGCAGTTTCAAAGCCTTGGCAGCTTCATCTTCAGTAATATCTCGTCGACTGATGTTATGTCGATCAGATAACATCAGTCGACAATATATTATTGAAGATGACGCTGCCAAGGCTTTGAAACTGCAGTACAGTAAAAGCTCCTTATTCATGGGTTAAAAAATTGCGACACAGTTCCTGTATTCGCAGCTAAAAATTTCTTTATTTGCAAAATCCAGTCGGTATATTAGAAGGATTAGTGTCCTTTATTAATCATCAGCAGTTTTCTTTTTACTGCAGCAGGTGCCAAGGCAGCTTTTATGAATAGTGATTCAAACCAAATGGACAAATAAATATCAAAACAAAACAAACCTTATTGTCACTAACCCTAAAGTTCATTGTTAAAAGCTGTTGTATTTCACATGCCAATATATACTTTAATAAATTCCTCCATCACCACGATCAGCATATTATTTTTTCAACTTGTCATTCGTTCCAATAACTTTGATTGAATAACACATGTCTCTTGTGCTTTTTCCCAGTTTATAATGTCGAGTAAAAGGAAAGAAAATTAGTACCGAAGAGAAAAAAATTAGTGTTGCCGCTTAAAGTGAAAATAGAAATGCTTGACCATTTATACGCATTGGCGAGTCATTTGCGTCTATGTCACACTGTTTCAATGTCAATGAATCAAGAAATTTGCAGACAAAATAAGAAATTATATTTGAAGAGAAAAATTATATGCTCAGACCGGGAGTGTATAATTTTTCTCTTCAAATATGATTTATCCATCATTGAGATGTATGAAATTAATAATAAGAACATCAAAATAAGAAATTCTTTTGCAGAATTCACAGCTGAATATCAGTCTTAATTGAAATACCTTTTAAATGCAGCAAAACAGGAAAAAATTACTAAGTTCTTTAAGTCTTTGCCTAAACATGACAGTAATAATTAATAGAAATTGTTTAAAATCTCTCATTAATTGATTTTATTTTGATAATTTTTATTTTATTCTATAACCTTGGAACGTATCCCCTACATACCTATACAAATTACCATTCCATATTTGCAGAATGTATCCCCCATGAATAAGGAGCTTTTACTGTATAATTAGAAGAGGTGAGGTATGAAGTATTTTAATTTAATCTTAAGGGTGTATATACTTGTCCTGAAAAATTATTATAAAATTAAGTACAACTAACATTATAATACTTTGTCCAGGACTGGAAGATCTATCTATCTTTTGGGTTTTTACAGCTGCTGCCGTCTTCCCGTGCCAAACCTCCAAAGCCTACAATCTTGGGCATCTTCAATGCTTAGCCCTCTAGCTTGCATTACTGTCTTCATGTTTTCCTTCCATGTTAACTTTGGTCTCCCTCTTTTCTTCTTTCTGGTCGGATGCTATTCATATAGTTGCTTCGGTCATCGCTCATCTTCCATTCTTAAAACATGTCCTAACCATTTTAATTCTTTCTCCTCAATTCTTTCAATTTTGCTTTCTTCTGCTTCCATTATGTTTCTAATTTCCTTATTTGTGACATGTTCTAATTTAGACTTTCTGGCACTTCTGCGTAAATAATCCATTTCTATAGCTATTATACTGGAAGATGTTAAACTAAATAAAAAACATACTATATCATATATAATTACATGATCAATGCACAGCAAACATTTTTTAAATTTCACATTCTAATAAATAAAAATGTACAGTTGCATTACGCTTACTGTTCAAATATAGTATGCAATTTTAGTTCTAAATTTCTAGTAGGTACATGGAAAAATAAATTTGACTGAAATCCACATGGCTTTGTTACAATTTCTTGAAACTTTCTTAGTTTAAAAACAGTATTTCTGTAATATATCTATGTTGTACAACTTTGCTTCTTCTTAATTGGCACTACAGTCCAATGCAGACCTTTACCTCTCCACTGACCTCTTCCAGTCATCTGTGTCCTTCGATTTTACATTTCATTTTGTGATTCTACATTTCCTAATATCATTGTACACATCATTCCGCCATCTGGATTTAGATCTTCCTTCTTGTCTTTCTTGCCTGTGGTTAATTGATAAAAACTTGATAAGGGCCTCTCCTTTCCTCCATTCTATTCATATGCCCTATCCACTTCACTCAACCTCATAATATTTATAAATGTGACTATATGCAGATCCATATACAGCTCTTTGAGTTAACTTTATCTTTCATTCATTATTGACTTTTGATTGGTCTCAGTATCTTCCTCAAAATTTTCCATTTATAAACGGACAGCCATCTACTAATGTCCATGTTTCATGTTGTACAACAATTTGTCCTTAAGTGAGAAGTATGAAATTAATAATAGAAACATCATATAGGACTTATCGAATTAAATTCAATTATTTGCAAATCTTATATAAAAAAATGTGCTCTTCAGGATGATATAAAGGAATGAATTATTAATGTGCCCTAAAACTGTTATATTAACTAAAGAAAACATTTTTCTGATTAATGTGGTAAAACATTTGGATAATTGAATTTTTATTAAGATATTATACTGCAGATTACATATATTTTATCAGCAATATAAATGTATTATTTTGTTGATGTACAGTTTATAAATACCAGTAATGTGTAAGAATCAAATGAATCGTGAATTCTTCTTACCTCATACTTCTATGTTTTTTTTAAACACAGCACCGCAGTATCAGCGAACAATCTTCACCATCGTCAGCTGTTTTCACGACTGTCAATTTTTTTTCTTTTGCTGGTAATTATCCAAACTGCCATCTGGTGTATTTTTGAAGAACTTTGTAATCAAGCTTGGTTTGTCCGGAATCTCGAAATTCATGGTTCTAATATGGTTTTTTCTTAATATATATATTTTCCCAAACTGTTAAATCCAAAGCTCAGGATAGGGATGTATGGAGAGCTTATGTCCGCATGGCCATGAACCTACGGGTTCGATAGTGCCAGTGAGTAAGTAAGTAAGTTAAATCCAAAGATTTAGATAGATGTTTCAAAAGTTTTGCTTCTTTTTTCAATTCTATGATTCTCTAATAAACTATGTGCTGCTATACCTGATTTTTCAATTTCTTCATTTTTTATGTTTCTAAAGTGTTCTTTTTTATGAGTTTCCAAGTTCTTTTTTTTTTCCCTATATATATATCATATTGCAATCTTTGCGATCAATTTAATAAATTCCACATATGATAAACACTGTGGTGCTGTGTTTAAAAAAACATAGAAGTATAAGGTAAGAAGAATTCACGATTCATTTGATTCTTATTAATAAAACCTCATAACATTAAAATTCCCAAATATATTATATTAAATAAGTAATGTATTTTCTTGACGAATAGGTACCACTTTTCCACATGAGGATAGCAGATGGTCTGGGTGATGGAACACCAACATACCTGGATCCAACTCTTGATCATCCACTATATATGGAAGCTGTAGAACAAGCGCTGGCATTATGTGAAGAAGATGCAGGTCCACCACATCTCAAACTCATTTTGGAATGGGATCTGCAAGGCAAAGAAAGGTAACATATTTTATTAAATTAATATTAAGAAGCTAAAGCTGTTACTATGATCGAAATAAGTATATTAAAGTACACAACTAAATTATTGTAATCAAATGGTAAAGAGAAAAATTTATGCCTGAACCGGGAATCGAACCTTCAGCTTTCCATGCTGATGCTCTTAACCATTGAGCTAATTCAGGCTTCCTTCCCATCCAAGCATAAATCCTTCCTTTACCTTACTTTCTTGGTCCCACATTCAAATGCAATGAATCATCATTCACAAATACATAATTAAGAAGACATGAAGGGACTCCACATAGCTAAAGCATTATTTATTAAATTAATATTAAGAAGCTAAAGCTGATTGAAAATAAGTAAATTAATGTACACAACTAAATTATTGTAATCAAATGGTAAAGAGAAAAATTTATGCCTGAACTGGGAATCGAACCCCGAACCTTCAGCTTTCCGTGCTGATGCTCTTAACCATTGAGCTAATTCATGCTTCCTTCCCATCCAAGCATAAATCCTTCCTTTACCTTACTTTCTTGGTCCCACATTTAAATGCAATGAAAATAGCAGAAAGTACAAATTTATTGATATTTAATTTTAGGAAGATATATTTTGAGGTTATTTTAATTATATTATTTTTAGTCTGATCATCTTACCTCAATATTAATGTTGATTTGTTCTGACATGTTTCAAAACAATTCTGTTTTATCGTCAGCTTTTCCAACTTTTTTTGTCTGGAAAAGCTGACGATAAAACAGTATTGTTTTGAAACATATCAACATTAATATTGAGGTAAGATGATCAGACTAAAAATAATATAACAAATGTATTGTTTTATATTGTTTCAAATAAAGTTCAGTGCATTTAAAATGCAGTGATTTGTTTTGTATAATGTATATTAACACTACCTTTTGGATATATTTTTTGTATATACATTGTACGTAGTATACATAAAAGGCACTGGTTTTACTTCCCACACTAGGTAGGTAATGTTATATTACAGTATAGTTATTTATAGGTTGGCAACCCCAAAATTTAGGAAATTAAATTTTAAATCATGGTCACCATTGCTGTAAGTATGACAGAATGCACTATCATGCAAAAAAAAAATCTTTGGTTATATTAATATAAATACAATAGATTGTTTATTCTATTAATTTACTTTGCTTATTAATATATATGCATATAAAGTTTGGAATAATGTTGCAGCACTATTGCAGATGATACAGACCAGTTGGAAGAGCATGCCAGTGTGAAACAGCTGAAAATTAACACAGAACAAGGTGGCGCTGTCACATTAGAAGAATGCTTTGAGGTAATTACTTTTTTCATTCATTCAAATTAAGTACCATATATCTCGGCAAATAAGACGATAGTTGAACCGTAAAAAAAGCCCCCAAAATCTAGGGTTGCCTTATAGGACAGATACAAAAAAAATTAGATTGAAATTTATATAAATTAAAACCATTAGAAAATGAAAAAAATAACTCACCAATGTATTTAAAATCCTGCCAAATCTCCACATTCATCATCATCAGCAACTACTAATTGCAACTGACGTAATAATGCGCAGTGACAAACCGATCAGTTGACATATGGGGGGAACTGTTAAAGATTTAGTAAAACCCCGTGAGTACAGCTACATCAAACCAGTCCTTAAAACATCCGGTTATTCAATTCTTTTGCAGTCTGTTTTGTGTAGTAAATAAACATGGACATTATTGCTTATATTGCATTGTTTCTTTTAATTATTACTATGCATGATGCAAAGGACTCTGTATAACATTTAAATATGCGGATAACTTATATCTTTGGGTTTGATAGTAGCGTAACAAGAAATTTCTCATGCGACAAGTCTTCCTTCCTTACCATAACAATCTCCTGTTCCCTCTACCGCCTTCCATGCGACAGGTCTCATCTCTCGTGCTAGTACAAAGTGTAGCAGTGTTGTGGTTGAATGAAAATAAAATGTATTTATTTATCATAATCAGGGGTTAAAATATTAACAATATATAACATAAAATTTAATTTGAAAAATTACGAATACGGTAATTTTGTATATGCTATACAGTAAGCTAGTAATGATCGCTGATCTAAACTAAATTCATAGGTCATTGATAGTTTGGGCGTCGCCTTATAGGACAGATATATGGTAAAACTATAAAACTTTGACAAAAGTCTATACCTCATCTTATCTGAAGGTCACCTTATCTCCCGAGATATACAGTAACCCCAATAAGTTAGCATTATCAAAAAATTTTGGAAATACTGCACTTTACAACATGTGACAAATTTTTTTTTTCTAAGTTCCTATCATACACCATGTGCATATGCCAACAGATGCAAAGCGCTTTACACTATGGAATCACAGAATGCAGCCAACGTATACACGATATTTGAACTCGCGTTACCAACAAACCTAAAAGCTAACCTAATGCAATTTAAGTACTCTAATATTTAATTTTAGGAAGTGGATATTTTGAGGTTATTTTAATTATATTATTTTTAGTCTGATCATCTTACCTCAATATTAATGTTGATTTGTTCTTGAACATGTTTCAAAACAATTCTGTTTTATCGTCAGCTTGTCCAGACTGGTTTGATTTATGTTGCATTATGTTGCACAACCTGGATGTCAGCTCCATCCTGTGGTTGGCCAAAGAACCTCCAAGCAAAGTCACGCTCAGTTGGTATTTCAAAATTCATAACTGTGTTTTTGTTCTTCTGAATATAAATTTTTTTCCAAATAGTCAGCTCTTTTGTATTTTCTAACTATTTTAATAATTTAGTGTCTGAATTTATGTTTTTCAGACCAAACATGAGCAGCAACTGCAGATTTTTGTATTTCCCCATTTTTAATATTTCTTATGTGTTCTTTGGTTCTAATTTTTAGGTTTCTTTTTGTTTTTCCTATATATATCTTTTCACAACCCATGCATTCAATTTGATATATTCCTGACTTTTTATTTTTATCAGTTTTTTTCATTTTTGTTGGTTTTTATTAGTTTATATATTATTTTTGGTCTGAACATCTTACCTCAATATTAATGTTGATTTGTTCTTGGACATGTTTCAAAACAATTCTGTTTTATCGTCAGCTTTCCCAGACCAAAAATAATATAATTAAAATAACCTCAAAATATAACTTCCTAAAATTAAATATTTTATTAGTTTATTTAAACTGTAGTTATTTTTTGGTGCTAATTTAATATTAAACTTCTCAAATATCTTTTGAAATTTATTGTGTACCCAATAAAAAAAATTAGAACCAAAGAACACAAAAGAAATATTAAAAATGGGGAAATACAAAAATCTGCAGTTGCTGCCCATGTTTGGTCTGAAAAACATAATATAATTTCAGACACTAAATTATTAAAACAGTTAGAAAATACAAAAGAGCTGACTATTTGGGAAAAAATTTATATTCAGAAGAAACAGAGTTAAGAATTTTGAAATACCGACGGAGCGTGACCTTGTTTGGAGGTTCTTTGGCCAACCACAGGATGGAGCTGACATCAACATCCAGGTGGTGCAACATAATGCAACATAAATAAAACCAGTCTGGGAAAGCTGACGATAAAACAGAATTGTTTTGAAACATGTCCAAGAACAAATCAACATTAATATTGAGGTAAGATGTCCAGACCAAAAATAATATAATTAAAATAACCTCAAAATATAACTTCCTAAAATTAAATATTATATATTTCAATGTTTTTATTTAAATTAACATTAATATTGAGGTAAGGTGATCAGACTAAAAATAATATAATAAATTACTCTATCCTATGAAAGAATGCACACTGATTTTATTTAGTGTAAGTTAATTCTGAATTTTAAATATACTTAGTAAAAAATATACTGCACAAAAAAGTTTTAATTTGTTCCTCGGTGCTATTAATTACTAATGTAAAGAAATTCATTTTTTGCAGCTGTACACAAGAGCAGAGGTATTGGGTGCAGAAGATGCTTGGCATTGTCCAAACTGCAATCGCAAACAAGAAGTTGTAAAAAAGCTTGGACTGTGGTCATTACCTGATATTCTGGTCATTCATCTCAAGAGATTTAGACAGGTAAGAATCTTATTTGTCACTTCACTAATCATTAAGTCGGTCGCAGTGGCATAGTGTTTAAATTCCCAATAAATGTCTTCTTATATAAGAAGCCACCATATGCATGATCGAACAACAGCTCATAGCATTTGACACTCGGGAATTAACAATGTATAAGAGAAAAATTTCCATTTAGATTGTAGTGCTCAGGTAGCTCAGTTGGTAGAGCATTGGCATAGGAAGCCTAAGGCCCTGGGTTCAATCCCCAGTCTGAGCATATATTTTTCTCTTCAAATATAGATTGTGTGAAGTGTAGTTAATTGCAGACTTTGGAATTGCCATCCATGAACAACTTTCTTTGACCACACGAGGCTTAACAAATGTCTGTTAATAGCATTTATCATAAGTAATGCCATGAATGTCAAGCGCTGTAGCCGAGTGGTTAAGGCAGGAAGCCTTGGCGCAGAGCTAGGGACTTGCGCGCGTTCGAGTCTCCATGGAGGAAGAAATTATCTCATGGTATTTCGGCCAGTATGGGACTGGTGCCCACCCAGCATCGTGAGGCATTTGGGTAGCTACAATAAGTAGCGGCTCCAGGTTGGGAAACCAGCTATAACGGCTGGGGGACTCGACATGCTGACTACATGTCACCCCTACACTGGCTGGATGATCATCTACCTCTGTGATTGCACACGTGGATGTGAGGCCAACAGCCGGCTGGTATGCTAAGGGCCTTCTAGGCCTGTTGTACCAGGAAGAGGAATACCATGAGTGATTTCCAAATTTATCTAGAGAATTTGGAAATCAAGGGACTATCTAATGAATAAAATTAAGCTGTTTACTCACAAATCATTATTTAAATACAGTTTTTTTAAATATTTATATATTTAATGTAAACAGCGATGTTTGAAAACAAATGAGGAACATTTGTTGTTTCATTTGTTTATCCACAGCAACCAGATCATATTATTTATTGCCAAATAGAATATTGTAAGAATGCACCCTAGTGGAGAAAAATGAAACACATCAAACTGTATATTATAACCAACATTATAGGTTATTAATTAATTTCTGATGTCCTATGATGTAAATATGTCAATTATATTTTTCTGAAACGTCAATACCAGGGAAATAATACTTATAAAAAAGTGCATACAGTGGGTTCTTTTTATTGTGGTATAATCAATTGGTACACATTTTTTTCTATTGTATTCCGCAAGCAGTACCTGAGTACATTTGTGCACTATATATACAATCTGGGAGCCGTATGTATTCTAGGATTCTTACATCTTAATATATAAATTGCTATATTCAACGTATTTCTTAGAGGGTCAATCACTGTGACCTGTTCAGAATATTAAAAAGGAGGAGCTTTCTTTAATATGATTTGACAAATATCGAGGTGAAACACGACTGTGATTGGTTGTAAAAAAATCATTGAAATGTAATTGGTCATTGACTCCCATTTGGGGCATGAAAAGAACGAAGATCAACCATCTTTACATTTCTCATCTCAGTGGATCCGTGATTACTATCCTTAAAGCTTATTTTCTAATGTAATTGTTTCTGTTTTATTAATTTTACTTAATGTTTGTATAGCAATCTTCAAAGCAGAGAGCTCCTGCCAAGTTGACAACTTTAGTAGATTTTCCACTGTATGGTTTTGACATGAGCCCTCACTTAGCCACTCGACCAACAACAGCAAACTCAGCTCCACCAGGTATTTTGGGATCTCCTCCTGGTATTGGTGTTCTTGGTGGACTAGGCTGGTCACCATGGAAAAGACCACGTCGGACACCTTTACGGCATGATGACAATGTATATGATCTGTATGCTATTTGTAATCATCATGGGCAAGATCTACAGGGAGGACACTATACAGGTGTGTAATAATTCTGTTAAAGTTTGTGTACCTTCAGAATTATTTCTATGATTATATTTTAACTCTTCTTGTACATGCATGAATGGTTAACTATTGAAAATAAATTTTAAACTGTTAGTTTATTAGGTGGAAGTAAATTGTAATGCTGTATGAAATCCTCAAATAATATTTGGAGATAAAAATTATATGCTCAGATGGGGGTTTGAACCCAGACCCTTTGGCTTTCTAGGCCAATGCTCTTCCACTGAGCTATCTGGGACTCCAATCTAAATACAGATATTTCTCTTATACATTGTTATTTCCCAATCGCCGTATGCTACGAGCCTTTGCTCTATCATGCAAATGGCAGCTTTATTTTTAAGGAATTTAAACAATACTTATAAAGCCAGCAGGGCTTCTTTCAATGTTTTCATTATTAATTTCATACTATTCGTTGAAGGAAAAATAATATTTGTAGAGAAAAATTATACGCTCAGACTGGGGTTTGAACCCAGGACCTGGCTTTCTAGGCCAATGCTCTTCCACCGCGCTATCTGGGCACTCCAATCTAAATGCAAATTTTTCGCAAATTAATCAATCAATTTAATTATATGATGATCTTGTAGAAGATTGCCGGGCTGTTGGCCATGGTCTTGAGGCTTGTAGTTCCCCGACGTTTCGCCAGAGACTGCATCCGGCATCCTCAAGGGTTGTCTTGCTTGAGGATGCCGGATGCAGTCTCTGGCGAAACGTTGGGGAACTACAAGCCTCAAGACCACGGACAACAGCCCGGAAATCTTCTACAAGATCATCATAGTAATTCCGGCCATGAAAGCCTAAGTCAATATAATTTAATTATACATTAAAATGTGGTATTTTTTAAGTGTTCATTGTAATCCTTGATTACAAAAAAAAGAATCAAAAGAAATTTTGGCATTAAAAAGAAAAGCTTTACTGTTATTCTCTAGAAACATGTTATAAAATAATTTTTTTTTTTTCTGTTAAAATGAAATGCTTATATTGACAGCATACTGCCGCAATCCTTACGATACACAGTGGTATTGTTTTGATGACACCCGCGTGGAGTCTGTAGCAGACACTAGTCTTGTAACAGCAGCTGCATACATTTTATTCTACCAGCGACGTGGACTAGGTACTAGCTATAGTTCAGCTGCGTCCACAAGCTCATCTGGTTCAGGTGGTTTGGAACACTGGGTTTGTCGAATGCCAGCATTCACCCGCACCAGCAAGTCACAAGAAGAATTGAGTCATAAAGGTATGTCATAAGTTTCTGTTTCCATTACTTAAGTCATTGAGAATCTAAAATAAGAGGTTCTCTTAGCAAATTTGTCAGTCCCTTCATGCCAAATTTTGAGTTCCAAAGCTAATGAAATAGCTGCAGTGGACTAGTAGTTATTTCCCTTGCCTCTGGTCCTGAGGGTCGTGGGTTCAAAGCCAGCTAGAGTCAATTTTTTTATGATGGAAAAATCCAAGGAGCAAATCCTCCGGGTGGGACTTTAAACTGTGGGTCCCAAGTCTGTAGATTTTCACGCTCATAAAAGATCCTTGAGCCTGAATAAAGAGACCTCTAAGCAAAATTTACTGACCTTCTTATCATAAGTAATGCCATGAGTGATTTCCAAATTATTGATAAATTTAAATGAATTTATCTAGATAATTTGGAAATCAAGAAAGGCATTGTTAGGACTATTTAATGAATAAAATTAAGCTGTTTAGTTACAAATCATTATTTAAATATAGTGATTTAAAATATTCATATACTTAATGTAAATGGGAATGTTTGAAAACAAATGAGAAACCTTTATTATGTTTCATTTGTTCATCACTGCAATCAGATCATATTATTTATTGCCAAATAGGATCGCAATATTATAAGAATGCAACAGAGTGGAGAAAAAATGAAACAATCAAACTGTACATTATAACCAACATTATAGGTTATTAATTAATTTATGATGTAAATATGTCAATTATATTTTTCTGGAACATAAATACCTGGGAAATAATATGTTTAAGAAAGTGCAAACGGTGGTTTCTTTTTATTGAGATATAATCAATTGCTACAATTTTTTTTCTGTTACATCTCCCAAGCAATACCTGGTTACATTTGTGCACTATATCCATCCATAGTAATTCTGCACGAAGGCAGGTCCTTCACTGCAATCATAGCATTTTCATGCTATGTTTGCAGCTTTACTAGGGAATTGTGTAGGTGTGGTAGCTTCCCGTTGCTTTCCACACCGGTGAAGGATGATGATGATGATGATGATAATGATAAGGATGATGATGATAAAGATGACGGCCATATGATTTCCATATGATTTCGGGGACCGTTTGGGCCTTAAAGTTTTCCTGACATTTGTCTTACAGGTGAGGAAAAACCCCGATAAAAACCTCACCCAGAAAAACTGCCCTGACCGGGGATCGAACCCGGGCCCGCTGCGTGACAAGGCAGCACGCTACCTCGAGACCACAGTGGTGGACGTGCACTATATATATATATATATATATATATATATATATATACACAATCTGCATTCTTGGATTCTTATGCCTTAATATTTAATTGCTATATTCAACGTATTTCTTAGAGAGTCAGTCACTGCAAAAAAAAAAAAAAAAAAAATGCTTTGACCTGTTCAGAATATTAAAAAAAAGAGGAGCTATCTTTAATATGATAAACCGGGTTAGAGTCCCGGTCTAGGTGAAAATTTTTCTCTTCAAATATGATAAACTTAAGTTGATAAATATTGAGTTCAAACACGGCTATGATTGGTTGTAAAACAAAATTCATTGAAACGTGATTGATCATTAACTCCCATTTGGGGCATGAGTTAAATAGTCCCAGTAATATCTTAGTTGCCTACTAGATTTTAATAGTGAGTGGAGAACAGGATAGAAGGCCGTTGGATGTCAGTTGTGAACGTGATAAAGCATTGAGAATGTCACAAATGAAGTGACGAAACCTGGGTCTGCGAGGAGTTATGAAGTATGAGGTGAGTGAAGAAAAAATAAACAAAATAAAGTATTTATATATTAAATTTGGGAATTTTTAACATTATGAGGTTCAATTAATAATAATTAAATGAATCGTGATTTTTTCTTACCTTACAGAAAAGACACACATACTGACAACTACATAAAATCTTCAGGTTTTAATCATTTGACACACAAACATGCAATTTTCAATAGTCTATTACACAGATTGTTAAATATTCCACTTAATGTAGAAGATTTTGACAAGGAATATAATCATATTGTTCATGTTGCTAAAATAAATGGTTTCGATGAAGACATTATAAAGAATAAATTAAAGAAATTCAAACAACAAAAAAGGTTACAGGAATACACCACCTTACATCATGGTCCCAAGAAAGATGTAAAATTCAAGAAATTCACTTACCATCCTGAAGTTCATAACAAGTTTCAAAAAATTTTCAGAAATTTTAATATAACATTAGCTCCAATTAACAAATTCAGCCTGGGTAATCTGCTGTTAACTAATAATAAATGTAATACCCCAGACAACAAAAAATCTGGGATTTATCAAATTGATTGCAAAGATTGCAACAAGATATATATAGGAAAAACAAAAAGGAACTTGGAAACTCGTAAAAAAGAGCACTTCAGAAACATGAAGAATGGAGAAATTGAAAAATCAGCTATATCAGCACATAGTTTATTAGAGCATCATAGGATTGAAAAAGAAGCAAAACTTTTAAAACATCTGTCTAAACCTTTGGATTTAACAGTTTGGGAAAAAAAATATATTCAAAAAAACCATACTAGAACTATGAACTTTGAGATTCCGGAAGAACCAAGCTTGATTACAAAGTTCTTCAAAAATACAACAGATAGCAGTTTAGGAAATGATTCATTCAAAATAACACCAGATGGCAGTTTGAAGAGGAATTCCTTCAAAAGAACACCAGATGGCAGTCTAGATAATTACCGGCAAAAAGGAGAAAAAATTGACAGTCGTGAAAACAGCTGACGATGACGACAAAGTGTCGCCGATACTGCAGTGCTGTGTTTAAAGAAACATAGATGTATGAGGTAAGAAAAAATCACGATTCATTTAATTATTAAAAATAAAGTATAATCAATTGAGTTGGTGTTTACTTGATGAAAATCTATATTTATTAATTAAATAAAAATAATTTTTATTTAATTAATAGATAAAGTATGTTTGTTTCAGGTTCATCTCCCACCAGTACAAGTGTTACATCATCTTGTAGTACCACAGCTATATTCACGACTGCTAGTCCTGCAGCTTCTACAGAACCTACCTCGACTGTTACAACAATATCATCATCTGTCACTACCATAGCTAGCAGCATTACCACCACATCTCCAGTTGTGGGCGATACATTCTTGCGAGGTGGACGTAACTATGCAACATTACAGCCTGTCAGCAAGCGTTCTATAGGTACAGAGACAGATGCTGGGGAAATAGACCATTATTCTGATGATGAAGCCCCATTGGCAACACCCAGAGGATGTCTGGAATTGTGGGTTAGTATCACATAAATACAATATCTAATTTTAGGAAGTTATATTTTGAGGTTATATTAATTATATTATTTTTAGTCTGATCATCTTACCTCAATATTAATGTTGATTTGTTCTTGAACATGTTTCAAAACAATTTGTCAGACAAGCTGACGATAAAACAGAATTGTTTTGAAACATGTTCAAGAACAAATCAACATTAATATTGAGGTAAGATGATCAGACTAAAAATAATATACATAAATACAACCTTCATCTCACAGTGACATTAAGGTTATGATATTGTCATTCTGACATCTGATGTTGCACAGGTATCAATTTATTGAGAGTTGACTCAGATGATAGTGTTAGAGACTATTCCAGAATTCCCAAAGTGCTAACTCAAGTTTTTTTTTTTCTTAAGATAAAATCTAATGTTTCATACCTCTCCTCATAATTAAACTTCTAAGTAGATTATGATTTCAAAACCATTGTGGTCCCATCCTCAGTACCATCTTGACGACTGATGTTATGTCGATTGGAAGAACCACTTCTTCTTCCCTCTGTTGGTGGACCGATAAACTCTGGATCAGGTCGGAATTCGTGGGACTTTCTAAGTTCATAAGTTTTTCTTTGTTTTACTGAATGTGGATTTTTTCCCAAACCGTGAGTTCCTTTTGTTTATCTATTTGTGTAACTATTTGTTTAATTAGACTAGCTTTTGATTCAGTTAGATGTTTTTCGGACCAAGCATAAGCAGCTACTATTGACTTTTCCATTTCTCCATTTTTGACATTTCTAAGATGTTCTTTCGCCCTTGTTTTCAAATTTCTTTTTGTTTTTCCTATATAAATTTTGTCACAATCCCTGCCTTTGATCTGATAAATTCCTGTTTTGTTTTCTTCTTCATTTTTTTCATTTTTATTGGTTTTAATTATTCTATTAAGATTGTATTCGTTCTTCGGTGCAAATCTTATATTAAACTTTTTTAAATATTTTTTTTTAACTTGTGGTGTTTCAATTGATGGTAAGTGAATTTCTTGAATTTTATTTTTTCTTTAAAATCATTTGGAAGTAACATTATGAGGTTTAATTTAATAATTGAGTTTGTATTTTTTAACATGAGATAAGAATTAAGGTAGAATATGTTTATCACTCACCTCATATTGTTCTTCTTATTTGATTATAAACTAGTTTCGGAACATAGTTTCTGTTCCATCCTCAGTATCATCACGACCGTTGTTCTGTCGTCTTGATGAGTTGTCCTTCTCTCCTTCCATTGGCTGACTGAAAAACCTCGAAACCAGGTCATTCTCACCGGGAATTTCAAAGTTCATTAATTTCTTCTTTTAGCGAAAAGAAGAAATTAATGAACTTTGAAATTCCCGGTGAGAATGACCTGGTTTCGAGGTTTTTCAGTCAGCCAATGGAAGGAGAGAAGGACAACTCATCAAGACGACAGAACAACGGTCGTGATGATACTGAGGATGGAACAGAAACTATGTTCCAAAACTAGTTTATAATCAAATAAGAAGAACAATATGAGGTGAGTGATAAACATATTCTACCTTAATGAATATACCTCATAGTGAGAATTCCTAAAATAAGTAATGAGATAAGAATGTTAAAAAATACAAACTCAATTTATTTTTTTGTTTGTTTTATAAGTGTGCTTTCATTAATTAATTTTTGTCTTTTGAATTTATTTATTTTTCTTACTTTCCTCGATCATCAAGAAGAATGCAGGGTTTGATTTTCGTTACCAGTATCCATTTCATCATAACATTAAAATTAGATCAGTGAACTAAGGAAAACACAGTATTACACAGCCTACTAGATATAACCAAAAATTTTATATGCAATAAGATCTTATAAGGGGACTGCAACCATTCCTTGCCGAAACCTATCTTAAAATTTCTTCCAAGAAGAGTTGTGATGTACAGTCTTCGACAAAAAAAAATTATGGTGCAGCTCTTGATGATAGAAAGTTAAAGGTTGAAGATCGATTCACACTAGTAAGTTGTATGTGTTCTGTCTCCTTTGAGGTTAAATCCAGTGGCGTAAGTCTTCCTTCATGCAGTATTCGTATCGTTCGCTTCAGTATAGCAGTCGGTAAGATTCTCTTTGTGCGACAATACAGGCCCAGGTTCAATCCTGGACAGGGAATTTTTTTTTAATAATGTCACTAATTTTCATAATGCCTACACGTTACCAGGCTTCATTATATAAATAAATTTCTATATATATGGAAATAAATTAATAAAAGGAAACAGCTCCTATATATATATATATATATATATATAATATATATATATATATATATATATATACACTAGAAGTCCTGGCCATGCATTGCTGTGGCTAAGGTATACGTTAAAAATTTAAATTAAGTTGCTGTCTTTAAGCCAGATTACTTAAAACTAATACTTACACACGAAATTAATAATATTGAAAATAAAATACACTGAACACACTTAAATTATGAAATAATCAATATTTGTAATTCAATTGGAATTTGCGGTTGCAACAGAAAGCACAACCAACTGGATCTCTCTTTGTTAAATAATAAACCAATTATATTTGAAATGTTAAATCAATAATAAAAACATCAATAAACCAATTACCTAACCAAATTATAGCTCGGGACCCAGCTCCGTGTCTGAAAGGAATTTGCTGACTCAGCTGTTAGTACTATGTGAAGCAGAGAAGTGTACCTCCTCCACACTTCCCCCTGCAAACACACAGAGCTTGGACCCGAGCTGTACCTTACACTGCCATCTGTTAGAATTGTATGGAACTCACAGATCATTATAACTCTTTGTTAAATAATAAACAAATAATTTGCAATAAAAAAATAATGTGACTATAAATTTAGTTACTACCCTAGGTCTCAAGTTGGATCAAACTGCACACAGTGTGCAAAATTTTATTGAAATCGGTTCAGTAGTTTAGGATTCCATGCGGACAAACAACGTGACACGAAATTTTTATATGTTAAGATATATATATATATATATAGAAAATGAATAACGATGTAATGTCTCATTACTTCGTTTACAAAACACAAGGCATATCAACTCTGAACAGAGTTTCTTCCGATTGACATAACACCAGTCGCCAAGAAAGTTCTGAGGATAAGACAGTTATAGTCTCGAAATCGCGATCAGCTTAGAAGATTTATATGAGGAGAGGTAAGAAACATTTAATTTCACCATAAGTACTGGAGTATTGCATCGCTTCATTCAGACAGTTAATACCAGGGATGGTTGTGGTCTAGTGGAGGGAGCTTCTGTTCCCCATGCATGAGGTCGTGTGTTTGATCAGGCTGTCATGCTTTTTTTTTCGCTTTGTTTTATATACAGCATTTACTGCACTACCTATTTACACAGAATTATTTTACATTGAATGACACACAATGAAATAGAACGGGTTTTAGTTTCTCAAATAGTTGTATACTTGTGAACCAAATAGCTGACCTCTGATCACGCGCAGTGGCTTCATTCTGGGACTTGAAAATTACCTGTGTGCCATCAATTATTTTGAAGGCTGTACCACAACTGAGCGTATGATACTGATTGAATCCCAGAATCAATCTGGACATGAAGGAGTAAATAAAATCTCTTACAGTCACTGCCATGGAACAAACCCAAGGTTAAATTTAAAATAAAATTCTTTACACCTCACCTCATATCCTGTCTTCTTTTTAGACCAGTTTCGTAACTGATCTAAAAAATGAAAACAGGATATGAGGTGTAAAGAATTTTATTTCAAATTTTAAATTATACCTCATAGTGATATTTCCTATAATAGTCCAAACCCAAGGTTGTTCAGCCCATAGACACCTTACCTGCTGAGCTATCTGGTCTGTTGTTCTAATGTATTTAAATTGATTATTTGTTAATGTAATTTCCAAATTTTAGTTTAGTGTACGAAGGTGAATCAAATATAAACCGGAATTATGTTTACAATTTTATTGAATTAACAAAAAAATACAAAACCACCACCTCATTTTTCTACATAGTCTCCTGCATTTCCAACACACTTTTGCCATCGAGTTGGCAACTTTTTGATGCCATCCTTGAAGAATGAGGGATGACGTGTAGTCAGCCAGTTGCGCACGAACTCCTCTACCGCTGCATTGTCACCAAACCGCCTTCCTCCTAGTTCTTCTTTTAGTGGCCCAAACAAATGGTAGTCACAGGGTGACAAATCTGGACTGTAAGGAGGATGTTCCAGAGGTGTCCAATGCATTTTCGTCAGCTTTTCTTGTGTCAACCGAGCAGTGTGTGGCCTTGCATTGTCATGCAGCACAATCATATCACAATGCGATATGCTGCTTTTGTCTCGTCCAAAAGCCGGCAGTAGTACTCTGCATTCACTGTTCGTCGTTCATGAAGGAAATCCTCCTCAATAAGATCCCGTACAGCACGAATGTTGTCTGCAGTGATTGCTTGTTCATTGCCGTCTTTGGTGGGGCTCATTTTCCACTGAATTCCGGCCCGCTAAAATTTTTTTGGGCCAATCGTACACCTGCGTCTTCGAAAGGGTTGCTTCCCCGAACTGCGCATGGAGCCTTCTCAAAATTTCAGAAGGTTTAGTGCCTTCTTTTGCCAAAAACTTAATAATAATGCATTGTGCAACAGACGTGTGTACCTCTTGCTCGCTCATGGCATACTGAAGCAAGCGGCCGCTCTTTGGAGTGCAACAATCAAGATCCCTACTCCAGACACCCCCACCAACTTCCCTTCCAAACCGCAACCTTTGCAGTTCGCTACCAGATCCTCCAGATACAAATTCCGGTTTATATTTGATCCACCCTCGTAGCTATTCATATTTTCAAACATTTTATTTATTGAGATTTTTTTTTCAGAATTCTCCTATTTGCACTGAACCAAAAGTAAATTCTCCACAGAAAGTATTGGCTCCATGTGAAGGAAGAACAACTGGCTTGGTGTCTGAATCAGTTGATGATAAACACACTGTGATAACAGAAATTACAGAATCTTGTGTGTGATAAACGTGACAGTGACATCAACATCATGAGACAGAATCCTTCAACCATCTTCCCACTGTCTCCCTTCCCTCCCTGGTCCAGTTCCTGCTCCAGAAAACATCAGGTTAGATTGTAATTTTTAAATAATTTTATATGAATGTTGGCACATACTGTACAGAAAACCAAATTTTATACTGATAGAAGTAAATAATGAAAAATAGATCCATATAAAAATAGGAACAATCGAAATAAGATGCAACTTGATTATCTTTCAAGAGCATTGAGGTTTTCAGCAATTGGAGCATATAATTTTTTCTCTTCAAATTTGATTTATCCATCATTGAGATGTATGAAATGAATAATGAAAAAAATTATGGTAGAATTTTTTATCACTCACCTCAATAAGTAATAAAAAAGACATAAAAAGAAGCCATACTGGCTTTATAATGTAATTTAAAATTCCCAAATAAAATGTCTTCTTAATAAAGAAGCCGCCATTTGCAAGATAGAAGCAATGGTTTCATAGCATTTGGTGCGCGGGATTAACAGTTATGTAAGAGAAAAATTTGTGTTTAGATTGGAACTTGCTCAAATAGCTCAGTTGGTAGAGTCTTGGCCTAGAAAGCCAAAGGTCCTGGGTTCAAGCCCCAGTCTTAGCATATAATTTTTCTTTTCAAATATGATATATATATATATATATATATATATATATAGTCAGGTTAATATAGATAATAAAAAAATTTGTATTAAGAAAAATATCATCATCTTCAAAGCCTTTCGACCTAGACCTTTTCTGTCCATCTCTTCTCTCTTTCTATATATATATATCTTCACTTTAGGTTTATATTCTAGAGTCTTCTTGGGAATTCGAGATTCTAACATTCATAAAACATTATAAAATTTATTTTATGTTGAGTTGTTTTTGACTCACCTCATACTTCTTAACTCCCTTGCAGACCAGGGTTTCTTCACTGCATTTGTTACATTCTCAATGCTGTATCACGTTCACAACTGACGTCCAATTGCCTCCTCTCCTGCAGACTCATATATAACATTTCTCTTTCATTTCATTATCAATTTAAACGTGTTTAATTCTTCTCTTATTGCTATATTACATTGTTTGTCTATTCTTCTGTATCCAGTAACTGTTCTCAAAAATCTTATTTCTGATACTTATATTTTGTATTTCTGATTTTTTCTGATAGTCCAGCATTCTGAACTACATAGAAGAGATGGTACTGCTAATATTTTATAAAATTTTGAAACTGTATCTGTCCATGTTTTATTTAGACAGGTGCTTCTAATCATCTCACATATTTTATTAAAATTTTTCAGTTTCCTTTGTAAGTCTAGTTATTTTGTGTCACCACTTTCATAACCTAGATATTTAAAATGTTTAACTTAATATTTAATTTTAGGAAGTGATATTTTGAGGTTATTTTAATTATATTATTTTTAGTCTGATCATCTTACCTCAATATTAATGTTGATTTGTTCTTGGACATGTTTCAAAACAAGCTGACGATAAAACAGAATTGTTTTGAAACATGTCCAAGAACAAATCAACATTAATATTGAGGTAAGATGATCAGACTAAAAATAATATAATGTTTAACTTATTTTATTATACTGTTATTGAAATATAAATATGATTCAGAAATTGAACTTTTATAGGATAAAATCACTATGAGGTTTAATTTAATATTTAAATTAAAATGTTTTATATCTCACCTCACATCCAGCCTTCTAATTGAATCCAGTATTTTTAATTAGAAGACTGCATGTGAGGTGAGGTAATAAAACATTTTAATTTAAATCTTATGATTCAGAAACTTCGCACCTCATATAAAATATGCTTCTCTCACCCGACATCTTTCAGAACATAAATACATAGAAGAATAAGGACAGAACCATGAATTTTTAAGTTTATGCCAAGCAAGATTTGATCTCAACTTTTTTCAATTCCTCCCTCCCCCCAGATGGCTTGAGAAAAACTGATGTTAATGTCTTAATTCAAACATTTGGAGTGAGGAACATATTTTGAGATAAGGTATAATGTTTCTGATTCATTATTATGAGTTAGGTATTTTGACTTACCTCTTTATTTTTTTTTTTGCAGACTATAGTTTCTTCACATTTATGCGACATTGTCGATGCATCCTAACTGTTGTATTTGCAGTTGTCAATCATATAGGTTGATTTCAGCTCTCTCTGTAGGCTGGCCGATTAACTTCTAAATCAGTTTTTTTTCCCAGGAATTTCAAATTTCATAGTGTTCTCCCTAATTCTTGTGGATGTAAATTTTCACAAGAATAAGGAGAAAACTATGAATTTTTAAATTTGCAAGGAAAATATTTTTAAAATTTGATTTTGAAGTCAGTCAGTCAGCCAACAAAGAGAGCAGAAATCAATGTACAGGATCGACAACTGCAAATACATGATTTAGGATGCATCGACAATGTCACATAAATGTGACGAAACTAATAATCTGGAACAAAATAAAAAAAAATATGAGGTGAGTCAAAATACCTAATAATTAAAAGAAACTTCATAGTGTTACTTCTACAAATATTAAATTTCTGATTCATATTTATATTTTATTGATAGTTTACCTCACAGTACTTCCCATTAAGTTTTATTAAATATTGAGTTTTAATTTTGTATTGTTTTTAGTTTTTTTTTTCTTGAAAAGCTAGGATATTTGTTTTGTTGAAGATACAATTAGGTTGTAATTTTTGGCTATGTTTTGTAGCTCATATACTAATCTCTGGAGACTGTCTTCTGAAGCTATTAGTACTATTTGGTCGCCAGAAATAAAAGAGTTGTTAAAAGTTAAATTAGTTTTTATAAAAAATTGTTTACAATCTAGCAAAGCTGGATCAGAAATTTATAAGTTTTGAAACTTTCATTCAATTCCTAGCAATAAAATAATTTTCAAGAATCACTCATTTAAAGGAGTTTGAGAACCACTATTTAAAGGAAAAATGTAGTGATTATCACATCTATTCCAATATTCATAGTGAATATTGCTTTTTCTAAATTACCTGCATATTATCTAAAATAAGAAAAAAAACTTAATTTCCTTAAATTGGAAAAATATGTACCTAGATGCTATTACTTCTTCACAGTTTACCTCATTTATTTATCTTTTGTCCATATTTTCTTCACAAGTATGCTGTAAACAAAATATTTCTGACCCGACAGTCTCAGACACTTCTGAAAATTGTTGGTGTTATTCTATGTTAAATTGAAAAACACATTGTCGTATGAAATTGTATAATAGGCTTTTTTTTTCTTGCACTCCGTGACAGAAGTGGCTAGATTCTCGACCTCCACCTCTGGGCCCAAGTGGTCACTCTATGTGGAATTTGTGGTGGAAGAGTCGAGCAAGTGCAGTTTTCTTTTTTTTTTATTTATTTATTTTTCTCTTTTTCCACTGCTGAAAACTCCATTCTAACACTTGCCAGTTTTCATCCATATCATTTCATCTTCACCTATGATGGCACGACAGTTCTGTCAATCAGCTTCAATAATAAAGACTTTAATATTTTATTTTAGGAAGTGATATTTTGAGGTTATTTTAATTAAATTATTTTTAGTCTGTTCATCTTACCTCAGTATTAATGTTGATTTGTTCTTGAACATGTTTCGATTATATCATAATCATCGTCAGCATCTTGCCCAGATGATGATTATGGTATAATCGAAACATGTTCAAGAACAAATCAACATTAATATTGAGGTAAGATGAACAGACTAAAAATAATGTAATTAAATAAAGACTTTGTCCTCGACCCACAACCTGAAAATTACACAGGATTCGAGAGTTGGTAGGTTATTACCATTTCCCTTTCTTTCTTGTGTCAATCAGAAACGAATAATATATTACACATATTTCTAAGATTTCTTTTTCAGTAAATATATTGGAAACACTATTATATCTAACCTTTTGCAAGTTCTATTTATTTTCTAGGCTAAGCCATCATTGCTCTTAAAAAGTTAATCATTTTACCATTTCATCTCCTAATCTTATATTGTTTTGTCACAATTCATTGGCATTCACATGCCATAAGTCAGTAGGTAATATTTTTAATGCTAGAGCTAGAGAATGTAATGTAGATTTTGTACATTAATTGTATCTAATGCATATTTAAAAGTGATATTTGATTAAACTTTCATAATTTTGTTTCTCATGTTTAATGTTTGAAAATTTGTTGGTAACTTTTTTACAATAGAAGTGTTGATGTAATGGAGACAGTAACTCCCAGTCCTTCCCTTTACTTTTCCAATAAACAGAAGATGCCTTAAGCCCATTCATTGCATTGGACTCTAATGAATACTTAAATACTACTGATAGCAAATTAGAAACAATAGTGTTCTTTTAATTTTTTTTATCTTGTTTAGAATAGGTGTTTTTAATTTAATGAGTTTCTTGTGAGCTTGCACCCCTTTAAGAGGGTGATTGTAAATCATTCCGATGTTTGAATGGCAAAAGCATTTGTGTTAAGAGGTGTGTATGCTAGTCAGACTTACTTTAATCTTCCCTCATTAAGTCCCTTTCTTTACTGAATTTTGAAAGGATGTAAAAAAATTGGTACTTTTTTTTTATTTATTTTAGGAATTCTCACTATGAGGTATATTCATTAAGGTAGAATTTTTTATCACTCACCTCATATTGTTCTTATTTGACTATAAACTAGTTTAGGAACATAGTTTCTGTTCCATCCTCAGTATCGTCACGACCGTTGTTCTGTCGTCTTGAAGAGCTGTCCTTCGCTCCTTCCATTGGCTGACTGAAAAACCTCAAAACCAGGTCATTCTCACCGGGAATTTCAAAGTTCATCAATTTCTTCTTTTTGCTCTTTTGAACGTAGATCTTTTCCCAGACAGTAAGTTCTTTTGGTTTTTCTATTTGTTTTAATAATTTAGCTTCTTTCTCGATAAGATGTTTTTCAGACCATGCATGGGCAGCCACTGCAGATTTTTCTACTTCTCCTTTCTTGACATTCCTGAGATGTTCTTTCATTCTAGTTTTCAAATTTCTCTTAGTTTTTCCTATGTAGAATTTCTCACATTCTTCACATTTAATCTGATAAATCCCTGATTTATTTTCTTCTTTTATTTTCTCATTTTTATTAGGTCTAATCAATCTTCTGATGCTGTAGTTATTTTTGGGTGCTAACCTTATGTTGAAATCTTTAAAAAAATCGATGAACTTTGAAATTCCTGGTGAGAATGACCTGGTTTCGAGGTTTTTCAGTCAGCCAATGGAAGGAGCGAAGGACAGCTCTTCAAGACAACAGAACAACGGTCGTGACGATACTGAGGATGGAACAGAAACTATGTTCCGAAACTAGTTTATAGTCAAATAAGAACAATATGAGGTGAGTGATAAAAAATTCTACCTTAACATTTTTTTTTATTTATAATAGGTATGTAGTTGTGATATACTTCATTTTTTAACTCTTGAAGTTATAATTTAGTTAAATAACATTTCTTCCAACCAACACTGGTAACACATGGTTAAAATGTGGCTTATATGAAAATAGCTTCAATCAAATCCTTGTTGCTTCTAAGCAACACTGGTAAAGAAAGGGTCCATGCCATTACTACACCACTCCACATTCCATTACCCCGTAACTAGTCCGTATTAACAAAACACTTATAACCAGGATGAGGATTATGCAGTATTTTCTCACAAAAATTTCAAATCTTCAAGCAGTGTATGAGTGAAATGCATTAACAGTGCCCTTGTTTTTTATACTAAAAACAATTCTACCAACTGTTACATCACTTCTGAACATTATTTAATACAAGGAAAGCATTTAGACACCAGGTATTATGCATCTTTTGAGTATTTGGGTAAGTTAACATTTCCCAAGAACAACACATTTCAAATAAGGCTGAAGATGCATTACATAATATGTAATAACATATCCTATTACCAGATGAAAAAGTTGAAAAACAAGGCTGTAGGTTGAGTATCATAGCCCATTGAGTATTATATTATAATTACAATAATAATACCATTCAATTTTGTGGAAGGGAAATGTATATAATGTAAAATTTTGAAGCTTTATATAGATTTAAGAGTTTTTATTCTGCAAGACATTTCATTAACGAAATTAATACATACCTGGCATTCTCTGGAGCGGGATATCAGTATTTTGGGATTATGTTTAAATACCTGTTTGTTTATTCTAGTATAAATATTGTTTTGTAGCATGCTTTGCCTCTTGTAACTTTAATAGTGCAAAAAGTTTTTGTCGTGCTGCAACCATATTTTTGTGCAGTTTGAGAGTCTTGAAACATTCATCTCAACTAATTCCCTGCATGGTCAGAAAATGCAATTGGAACGTTAAGTTCTACAAGAAATGATGTAAAAAAGTAACTCTATATTTGTAACATTTTTTTTTCTCCACAACTGGCAGAGAAATTTATTATTTGCCTTATTTCTTCCCATTTGATTTGTGTTTCATGGATTCAATGTGTTTCTGTAATCATTTCTACTGCCATGAGCCACAGAAAAATCACAAAAACATATAGTTAACATTAATTTTCAAAGATATCAAACAAACCCATTCTTTGTACATATACCACAATTCTTTTCAGAAGCAAATTATTTGTATTAACTATTATATTATTGGAAGCATTTCATTTCCATTGCACAAAAAAAGTTGTTTTGGTCGTAAAATAATTGGAATAATATACTGCCGAAAGCAAGATTCATGAGTAATGCCTCAATGAATATGGCAGAAGGCAAGGACCCAAAACCAACCAGAGCTTAGAATCTGAGCCACAATAAGGTGTGATGGAAATATGCATTGAGATAAAAAAAATAAATAAGTTTGCCCTTAACCATGTGCAATAGATAAATACAGTTTACAAATATTGTTTATTTTTTATTATTTCACTCACATACTTCATAAATCATAGCAGACCCTGGGTTTCTTCACGTAATTTGTGACATTGTCAATGCTGCGTCACGTTCACAACTGACGTCCAACGGCCTTCTATCCTGCAGACTGACCTCTGCGCCATCTGGTGGCCGACCGAAGAATTTCCAAATCAGTCCTCTTTCTTTATAACCGGGTATTTCAAAATTCATAGTTATATTTTCATTCTTGCATATGTAAATTTTTTCCCAAATTGTGAGTTCCTTCGGTTTTTCCAATTGTTTAAGTAATTTTGTTTTGGTTTCTATTCTATGTTTTTCTGACCAGGCATGTGCAGCTATTGCAGATTTTTCGGTTTCTCCATTTTTAACATTTCTGAGGTGTTCTTTTAATCTTGTATTTAGATTCCTTTTTGTTTTTCTCTATGGTTTATGATATGGACAGCTTTTTATATATATATTCTTGGTTCATGATACTGTATTTCTTGCATGTAACTCAGTGACCCGAAGCATGAACAATGCAGTGGATGACATTGAAACACACTGAATTCATTGTGTTGGTAGATAAATTATTTGAGTGTGTTAAGCCCCAGATGTTCACATTACTGATATAAAATATTATAATAAAGCATAAGTTGATATCTATGGAAGAACCATTTAGGATTTAAATTATAAAAATATTATTTCTAAAATTAATCATATCGAAGCTTTGTAACTTAAAAAGAATTGAATATTTCAGTGATACTAATGCAATTATCAATCCATTTTTCCCTCGACTAGTAATTCCTTCATGTATCACTGGAGGAAATGCTGATATAATACGACCTTTAATTATATTTAAATTAATATTGGGAAGTAAACATTATGAGGTTATATCATTAATAGTGAGTGGAGAACATATTTTTAACGACTCACCTCATATAATTTCATATCGATCTATGAACTTCGATATTCCGGTAGATAAAAATTTAATTACAAAGTTTATAATCCCAACCAAAGATGGCAGCACAAGAGGTGATATCCTTAGAGAAATCAACAACCAGAGAATTTCATCAGTGGAAGCCATGACTGAAGAGGGACAAGATATTGTCTGAAACTGCTCGGTATCAAAAAAATTTGAAATTATATGAGGTGAGTCATTAAAAATATGTTCTCCACTCACTATTAATGACCTTTAATTAGTTTACTTACAAGGCTGTAAAGGGTCTTAGAGAGTTTATTGAATTTGCACACTAAACATTAATGTTTGAAGTAAATTTGATGATTTGAAATTTGTTTCATGCTTTAAGCAAGTACAAATATTTGTTGCCAAAAGGATTATCCTCAATAAAATGCATTGAATATATAAGTAATGAAGGACATAAAATGTACTATGAAAAATTTAAAACTCTTGGCATTGATAAACTAAAATGTATTTTTGGGCTAAAAGGAAGGTGAATTTTTTTTTGTCTCAAAGCTTTCATTCCCCATCTTTGGAAATGATCAGAATGCAAACCATAGCTGATACATATTTAGAGTTGGACATATAATTGGCCGCGGTGGACTAGAGGTTATGCTCCTTGCCTCTGGTCCCGAGGGTCGCGGATTCAAACCCAGCCAGGGTCGATGGATTTTTTAGGATGGAAAAATCCAAGGAGCAAGTCCTCCAGGAGGGATTTTAAGCCGTGGGTCCCGAGTCTGAAGATTTTCAGGCTCGTAAAAGATCCTTAAGCCTGAATGAAAAGGCCTCTAAGCAAAATTTACCGAATTTTCCCATCGTAGTACTACCTTGGTTTCCTAGGTGCCAGTATGAGGCAGAACACTGACCACGGACCACTCAAATGACATCTATACGAAAACAAATGTTACTAAATTAGTATGGTTCAATTCTTCCCTGTAGGGGGAGAGCGCCTAAATCTCTGTTAAGGGAAACATGGACTTACAAGAAGACATATATACCACTCAAGGGTTCACATTCTGGTCACTTCCTGAGAAGATAAAGACTAAAAACTTTTACATAAATATTTCACCTGGCTGTTAGTCTGAAAAGCACATTTTAAATAAAATGTGCTAGTAAGAAAAATCAAGTTAATGTGAAGAAGTTAAATTACTTGAGAAATGTGAAGAAGAGGAATTATTTTATTTCATTCAACTTTTATAGGGGGGGGGGGAAATCACTATGGGGTTTAATTTAAGATTAAATTAAAATGCTTCATTCCTCACCTCATGTCCAGTCTTCTAATTATACTGCAGTTTTAAAGCCTTGGCAGCTTCATCTTCAGTAATGTCTCATCGACATAACATTTGTCAATGAGAAATTACTTCAGTAGTTCTTCTGATCAACTCAGTCGACGAGACATTACTGAAGATGAAGCTCCCAAGGCTTTGAAACTGCAATATAATTAGGAGACTGGATATGAGGTGAGGTATGAAGCATTTTAATTTAATCTTATTTTATTTCAATCAGACCCACTGGACCATTGGTTGCCTTGCTCACCTCTGGATCCAAAGTTTTTTGGGTTTAAACCTGGCCAAAGTCAATAGATTTTTAAGGCCATAAAGATCCTGAGTGTGGCTTCTTTCAAAAGGGAAGTAAAGTAATGGGTCCCATATCATAGATTTATGACATTATGAACCTCATGGATGGAAAAAAGAGGCCTCTGACCAAAATTTGTCAGCTCTTTTATGCTCAAATTTGAATTGGAACACTAATAAACTGAGACGTTAAAGAGTGTTATTAAATAAAAATACTGACTGATTTTATCTTAGACTTATAACTTCAAGGAAAATTAATTTTTCTCATATCTCTATTTAAAAATGTTTATTATGTATTAGGAATACATCGGTTTCTTTGATTTCATAACATTTTATGTAACTTTAAGGTATATAACAAAACAAAGATCCTATGTAAAAAAGAAACAGACAAATATAGGGAAGAGGATCAACATAGGATGCAGAAAGAAAAATAACATGACATTTTAAGTAATGATTTATTTTAGGAAGTAAAATTTTGAGGTTCTTTTTATCATGTTTTTTTTAGTCTAGATATATCTTACCTCAATTTAATGTTGATTTGTTCTCGAACATGTTTCGATATACTCCTCTATATCTGGTTATACTGGTTGTGAAAAGATATATATATATATATATATATATATAGGGAAAACAAAAAGAAACTTGAAAATTAGAACCAAAGAACACATAAGAAATATTAAAAAAGGGGAAATAGAAAAAATCTGCAGTTGCTGCTCATGTTGGGCCGAAAAACACAATGTAAATTTGAACAGTAAATTATTAAAATGGTTGGAAAATACAAAGGAACTCACCATTTGGGAAAAAAAATCTACATTCAGAAGAACAAAAATAGAGTTAAGAATTTCGAAATTCCTGCTGAATGTGACCTTGTTTGGAGGTTCTTTGGCCAGCCAGAGGAGGGAGCTGATATCGACATCCAGGATCCACAACATAAATCTCATCAGTCTGGCAAAGCTGACGATGTTGTAGAGGAGTATATCGAAACATGTTCGAGAACAAATCAACATTAAATTGAGGTAAGATATATCTAGATTAAAAAAAAACATGATTTTAAGCGATACTGATTTATTGTCAAAACTGTTTATATTATTAAAAAAAACAATGATTTTTTAATATTATAATTTGCTTTCTATTTTGATATTTAGGAAGATTCTACATTTTTTAATTACTTTTTAATGTCTTAGATTGTAAAGAATATGAATATTATAAAATAACTTTTTTGAAAGTAATTCTTTGTCTTGTTTAGCCACATTTCTTATATATGACACACACAATACATTTGGTGTTGGCTTTTATTTATGATAAAGAGCTCTGTCATAAAAGTAGAACTTTTTAAGTTGTGGTATTTTAATTAGATTATTTTACAGCGTATGAATTATCATAGGGAGTGCAATGAAAAATATTTTTGAGTTATATGAAGCAGGAAACAAAATGCGAAAAGTTTTTCTGTTATGGTGATTCTCTCTTCTTCACATTAAATGATACAAAATAAGATTATGGGATTTGCAATGTTTTTATTTTAAATTTATCACTCATACTCTGAAGGACAAATTTATTAATATTTGAAGAGAACAAATTTTTAGGTAATATGAGTTAGATATGCACGACTCACCTCATATTTGTAGCTTTTTTTGAAGACGCTGGGTTTTGATGCCTTAGGCATCATTGTCAATTCTTTCTCATATTATCTAAAATAAACTTCATAGTGTTACTTCCTTCAAATATTAAATACAATTTTTGCCTAAACTCAGATTTGAACCCAAGGTCTTTGGTTATATGGACCAGCACATTAAACCACAGTGAGATCCTAAATGCACTGGTATGTAGAACCACAGACCTTGGGTTCAAATCCTAATTTAGGCAAAAATATTTCTCTTCATAAATTAAGATTATGGAACTTTACAAAGCAGTGCAGATTTTATGAAAGAAACACAAATGTATGACTTTTCTCTTTGAAGATGTTGATCAAATTTTCTGGTTTTAACTTAAAAGAAAATTTTTTATTTTCAGTTTTAAATTTGACATGCTCGTGTTTTTATAAGACAGAGTATATATTGGTAAGTTGTCCACATCTGTTGGTATGCTACTATATTTATATGTCCTCTACAATGTATTACGACATTGTGTTAAATGTTTTGCTCATATCTATGTTTCACTCATTATAAAAAATAAACATGTGAGATTAGGTTTATTTTTAACATATTTAATTAATGTTGGGAAGTAAACATTATGAGGTATAATCATTAAAATTCATTGGAGAACATATTGTTTAAACAACTCACCTCATAGGATTCATGCTTCCATGATATCGCGATTTCAAACATAATCATGTTCATCGTCAGCCATAACTCCGACTGATGAAATTCTTCGGCCGTCAACTATTCTATTGTCGCCATCTTCAGTGCTGCCATCTATGGTTGAATTTATGAACTTCGAAATCAATGTAATTTCGTTAGGGATATCAAAATTCATTGATCTATTTTTGTTTTTCTGAATTAATGTAATTTCGTTAGGGATATCAAAATTCATTGATCTATTTTTGTTTTTCTGAATTCAGAAAAACAAAAATAGATCAATGAATTTTGATATCCCTAACGAAATTACATTGATTTCGAAGTTCATAAATTCAACCATAGATGGCAGCACTGAAGATGGCGACAATAGAATAGTTGACGGCCGAAGAATTTCATCAGTCGGAGTTATGGCTGACGATGAACATGATTATGTTTGAAATTGCGATATCATGGAAGCATGAATCCTATGAGGTGAGTTGTTTAAACAATATGTTCTCCGATGAATTTTAATTATTTTTAACAGTTCGTGCAGATGAGATTTGTGAACATGTAATTGTGTCCTAATATTTTTATAAATCATCTACTATTTTATGTAGAGATTTTTCCGGGATAATTTTATTCAAAAACAAACCTGAACTAATAATGAACATTTCACTTATTGTGGACTTCTTCGAGATACTTTATCGACAACTACCTCTGTTTTATTTCTGCTTTAATGTCAATTCTACTTTTAGTGATAGCAAAGTGACAAAATTGCCAGCTCAAGAAAGCTTACATCATTAGTATTGTTTTTTTTTAAATGGTTGGAATATTTTTTTTTAGAATAGTGATTACTCTGCAGTTTCTTACTAATATATTTTCCAAATAAAGTTAAATAAGGATTGTGTACAAGTAAATTGCAAAAGTAAAATGCAGAATAAAAATAATAATGTAAGTACCTTTATATATCTGCTTTCCTCAATTAAAATGGATTTTTGTTTAACAAACTTTGTTAACTATTAAAAACATGAAGGTCATTCAAAAGTTTCATCTTCGGCGTGCTATTTGGTACTTATGTCAGCAAATAAATTATATAATGGGTTTAGGTTTGAAGATGAAACATGTTTTGAAAGGCCTTCATGATTTCAATAATTAACTAAGTTTTTTTAAACAAAAATCCATTCTAATAGAGGAAGACAGATATATAAAGGTACTTATATATTATTTTTAAAAAATTAATACATAATCTCATTTGTGATAACAATGATTTTAAAAATATTGATTCTATGTATTACTTTGAGGTTTTCAATGAAATTGAAAACTTCGTATTGAATTATATTAAATTATACCAATTTAGAAATTTGAATGCATGGCTTATCCTCTGAATTTATAACTTCAACTGTATGAAACTTCAAAATTTGTAGTCACTACATTTTGTAATTAAAATTAATTCACATCATTTTAATAAATTTTTTTTTAATTATATAAAGTTTGTCCTGCATAAGCATTACTTATGTATTTTAAGTGTAGCTCAGGGAGAAGTTTATGGTAAGTGTATGTGAATTGTTAATCTATTTAAAAAAATTAACATATTTTTTTAATTATCTAAATTAGGTTATTCATGGAAACTAATTTGAAGAAAAATAACAATACTGTTGTAATCTTCACTTTAGATTAATGATGATTATAATTTATCATCATCATCATCCTGCCAGGTATTAGTCCTAGAAGAACTGTTACGGCCTGAGAAAGCGGTTTTCGTGCCATCTTTTCATAGGTCGACCAAGTGACCGTTTCCCCTTTGGACAGTAGTTCATTATTGCCTTGGGTATCCATTCTTGAGACATGTTCCTTCCAGTTTAGCTAATATCTGGAGATGTAGTCCAGTATTGGTGACACATTAAGTTCTTGAAGGATTTCTACATTTTTCTTTCAATCCCATTTGGTGTAGCCAGCTGTTTGGCGCATAAATTTCATTATTATTATTATTATTATTATTATTATTACAATAGTAATTTCCCTTAATTATGAAAGTGTGTTATTCTCTATTTTAACTATTTGAGTACATATTTCTGCACGTCATTTATGTTTGTTCCAAAGTAACATTCATAGTACTTGGTCCTCTCATGCCCAAGAATACTGATACTCCTTCCAAACAACAACCAAAGGATTAGTGGATTATTACATTTTTTAAATAAAAATTATGATGGGAAGTAATACTATGAGGTAATTTACAATTCATAACATGAATCAGAGAATTCTTTTTACGTCTCACATCATAAAACTCCATTATTTTCACAGGCTCAGTTTCTGGAGCTATTTTTCCTATCCTCTGGAAAAATCCAAGAAGCAAGTCCTCCAGGAGGGACTTTAAGCTGTGGGTCCTAAGTCTGAAGATTTTCAGACTCATAAAAGATTCTTAAACCCGAATAAAAGGCCTCAAAGCAAAATTTACCAGCTTTTTTCGTCATAGTAATATCTTAGTTGCCTATTAGGTGCCCCATTGGGTCGGTTTGAT
The DNA here is from genome assembly GCA_030220185.1 of Diploptera punctata. Taxonomy (NCBI): domain Eukaryota; kingdom Metazoa; phylum Arthropoda; class Insecta; order Blattodea; family Blaberidae; genus Diploptera; species Diploptera punctata. The sequence continues at coordinate 1,135,250 of JASPKZ010009352.1, read as the reverse complement.
AACCACATACCATTCATGCCATCTTTGAGAAAAAAGTGTAACTAAATTAATTTGGTGTAGTAACTCGTAACAAAGGAGAGGCTAAGGCCCAACATTGGGCTGTTATGCCACCGTAGATGGAGATTGCTCCTATCCTCAGCCAAAACTCCGACTGAATCATTTAAAACTTTGATGGTTTTATTTATTAAATACATCATGGATTTTCATCAAGTAAACATCAAATCAATTCGTAGTTAAATATGGGAAATAACATTATGAGGTTCTTAATTCGTAAATTAATGAGTCATTTTTATATCTTACCTCATATTTCATGTTTCTTTAAACACGCGAACTAGTTTTCAAGAGAAACATCTCTCTCATTTTCTACCAACATTATGACTACTGGCTTTTCGTTGGAATCTTCATCAATAATGTTGCCATCTGGTGTTGATTTGATGAACTTTGAGATGAGGTCATGTTAATCAGGAATCTCGAAATTCATGGATTTAAATTTGTTCTTCAAAGAAGATGATGGAGATTCCAACAAAAAACTGGTAGTCATAATGTCGGTTGAAAATTAGAGACTTCTTCTTCTTCTTCCTCCTTCCAAGTATTAGGCCAAGGCCTGTTACGATCCTATAGAAAATTTTCCCTCCAGCGTTTCATAGTGATCTTCATCCTCTTGGTATATAATTATAAACAGCTTTGGGGATCCGATTTGAACTCATTCTTTCAAGATGGTGTTTCCAATTTAGTTGAGACATGTGAGAGACATGTTTCTCTTGAAAACTAGTTTCCGTGTTTAAAGAAACATGTAATATGAGGTAAAATATAAAAATGACTTATTAATTTACGAATCAAATCAATTGATCATTTATTAAAGATATTTACATTCTAATTGCCACTTAAATCTCATGTCTTGTGTTTTATTAATTATTGATTTAATCAAAAGCATGAATTCACATAGTTAATACAAGTAATTTATTCGTCTTTTAATTATCTTCTATGGTATCTTCACAATTTAACATTCAATGTTAATTGAGTTTGAATATTAAAAAAATTAATTAGAGCTTTAATTTTTTTGTTAAAGGCTTCACTTTGAGAATGTGTGATTGATGACTTAAATGTAGTGAAGATTTTATAAGTGTAGCACATACATGATTACTTGTATACTGAGATTATGCCAAAAATAGAGCTTCTTTTGAAATTTATGTTCACTTGAATGTGTGATGAATAAACGTTCTGAACATATTTAAAGAAACAAGTAGGGGATAGCTAAAATTATGCTGAGTGGTTCTCAGGCAGCAAGTTTACAAAATGGATAATGCAGAGAGTGGTAAGAGAGAAATATATATATATATAAAATATGAAAATATATTTTTGTGAATACACATAATTATTCTGTTTGAATGTATTATAATAAAATGTTTTGTGTTTTTATTCTGTTTGTTAGCCATAATCTTTAATTGGCTTCGGTTATTGCAGGGAGAGAGAAACTATTTTTACCAGCTGTTGGATTTCCCTTTTGATTTTATTATTTTAAAATATTAATTTATTGAAAATGGTAAATGTCATAACACATTATTATTATTATTATTATTATTAAGAACAAAATATTGAAAAATATTTTTAATTAATTATCTTTCAATCCATCACCTTGGCTCGAGCATTTATGTCTGCATTCTGATCAGCAATATCAAGTCATAATTTGACATTTCAAAATTACTTAAATTTTTATATAAATAATGTTTTATTATATGGGTCCAAAACCTTGACAGTAAGTAGAAAACAAGTCAACAAGCTGGTAGCAGTAGAAATGGATTTTTGGAGGCGATCAACAAGAATTTCAAGAAGGGATAAGGTCAGAAACAGCACAACTAGGGAAATTATTCAAGTTGAAAAACATATTAGGAAAAATAGAAAAAAAAAATGTTTGAAATGGTCTGGACACCTCATGAGAATGGAAGAAGATAGAATACCAAAGAAGATCCTTAATTTGAAAGCTAATGGAAGAGGCAGACCTAGAGAATGATGAATGTATGGTTGGTGTGAAGAGAAGTATAGAAGCTAAAGATTTGAGGGAAGAAGATGCTTTAGACTGGAACCTCTGGCAACAAATCACTTTGGGTTGAAGGAGAAACACTGTATTGTGGAAAATTCCTAAATAAAAAAAATATATATATAATGGAATTTGATTTATGTAAAACTTACTGTACTTTCATCTATAAGAAAATCAAATTTTTTACTTCTGAATGCTTCAAATATTTAATTCATTATGAAAAAATTTTTATTTTTTTTATGTAATTAGCTGTTTTGATTTAAGTATTTTTAAGTTGCTTCAAAATTGTAATCAAGACTGTTTTAAATGAATATAATGTTCAAAGATGACATTTACCATTTGTAGATTATAAAGAAGCTTATAATTATGTAGCAGTGTTGTACTTTGGGGTCGGCCTATGTCGAGGCTAATGCTCTTTGCTCACAAGCAGTGCCATTGTGCCTCGTCAAACTGTACTTTATATAGCTTAGACAGGAATGTGACATGATGTATCATGTGCCTTACTATGATCTTAATAATTAAATTCACACTTCTTCTTATGCCTGGAATTCTTTCAGTCCCTGCAATTTCCTTTGCTTGTTTGCATCTCAGATTCATTATAGCAAGTGAGAAAGAAAAGTTGCCAAAATAACACAAACCTTGTTATATGATTATATAAATCTCTTTTTTATAATTAATAATTACTGTGTATATATATAATACACACACATACATACTTCCTGTTCATATTTGCAGTACTCTATACACCAATTAAATCAGTTATGCCAAGAATATAATTTTAAAATATCAAAAGAAAAATCATAGTAGACAACATACCTCTTGAACAAGTAACAAATTTTAATTACTTGGATTGTTATTTTACTATAAACACAAAAACTGAAAGAGACATAAATATGAAACTGTTGAAATTTAAAATGATATGCGGAACTATACATAAAACATTAAAGAACAAAACAAGAAGAGATACTAGATTGAAGTTTTATAAAATATTGGCAGTTCCTGCAACCTGCATTACTTAATGGGAGTGAAACTTGGGTAATGACCAAAAAATTACAAAGTATAGAAATGAACTTTTTTGTCTTCCTTTGTTGCATACTACATCATCTGTCAATATTGGAACCTTTTTTTCGGGACACCCTGTATAATAGAATGTTCTGTCATTATTCCTAAATTTCAGTTTATAACTAACAGTAGCATAGTCAAAGAAACTTTATATTTCAGTGCATGCATATTAGATCTTTAAGTTAAATTGTCTGTCAGGTTACCCTGGGATGCTGCAAGGGAAAGAGTTAACAATGCAGCCTATGCTTATAAAGTAAATGTCAAATGAGAATGGGAAAGAGAATATTGGGTTAGCTTGTAGTTTATACAGATTCAAAATATTTATTTCTCTATTAAAGTAATATAAATTATATGATTTTGAAGAATAAAGATATACATAATTCAAGTTCTGCATACTAATTTCAAACAGTGAGAAGTTCATTTTAATGTATTGTCTTCATGTCATCAAATTTGAGGGGAAAAATTTCAGAATTCACAGACTACATATAAATTTATTTACTATGCTACGAGTAGTGTAGATAATATTGATATAAATTTAAATAACTCTTTCATTAATAGTGAGTGGAGAACATATTTTTATCAACTCATCTCATATGATTTCAAATTTCTTTGATACCGGCGGTTTCAGACAATATCATGTCCTTCAGTCATGGCTTCCACTGATGAAATTCCGTGATTGTTGATTTCTCTAATGACATCACCTCTTGTGCTGCCATCTTTCGTTGGGATTATAAACTTTGTAATTAAATTTTTATCCACCGGAATATCGAAATTCATAGATCGATATTTATTCTTCTGAATGAATATCATTTCCCAAATTGTCAATTCCAACGGTTTATCCAATTGATCTATGAATTTCGATATTCCAGTGGATAAAAATTTAATTACAAAGTTTATAATCCCAACGAAAGATGGCAGCACAAGAGGTGATGTCATTAGAGAAATCAACAATCACAGAATTTCATCAGTGGAAGCCATGACTGAAGAAGGACATGATATTGTCTGAAACCGTCGGTATCAAAAAAAATTTGAAATCATATGAGGTGAGTCGATAAAAATATGTTCTCCACTCACTATTAATGATATAACCTCATAATGTTTACTTCCCAATATTAATTCCAATATAACTCTTTCATTAACTTAATTGTTTTGCACACACTTTGAACTTCAAATGAACATTGGAAACATTCATTTCTTTGAGATTTTTAAATGTATTAAGGATTTCTGTTGATTGGTTAAGATTACATCTAATGATCTTTTTACTTCAAAACCTGTTTGTTTTTATATATAACATTACTTTGGTTATATTTTGCAGCTTTTCTGATCTCCATTTCTGTATGTTGTCCATAAGAATGTCACTATTTGCACTAAGAACTTGCCAGCACGGTAATATATTTAGTAAATGGAACAGTAGTAAACAAAAGTTATAGTGCAAGTGAATTTGGGCTAAGAAAAGGAGCATTATCTTCTTCCTAGCCAAAGTTTTTTAGATCAAGTATTTATAAATAAATGTGACTTTCTAAAAGCTCCTTTTCCTAGCTCAGTATTTTCGTAGCAGAAAACAGATATTATATTTAAAGACATTACCCTTACTGTATTTATTGTAGATGAATTCTCATATCATTATGTTTTTGCCAGTATAGTTAAGACTTCATCACTTGAATTTTTTTTCTTCTTTCATTTTGACTTTGACTGTTTTTTGTATAAAATTATTATTGATATTGTAAACCTATTGTGAATTTATATTAGGTTTCATGTTATTTAATTGATTATAAAAGTATAATAAAGATTTTTATGATGGTCTACCATTCAAGATCTTTAAATAGGAGTTTGGTTTTCTCATGATTTAACTACACTTCCTGAAATTATATAAAAACCTCAGATTTTTCAACCAGTGATAGAATTTAGTTGATGATACATTTATATCCATCCATCCATCCATAGTAATTCTGCCCAAGAGCAGGTCTTTCACTGCAATCATAGCATTTTCATGCTATGCTTGCAGCTTTACTAGGGAATTATAGGTGTGGTAGCTTCCTGTTGCTTTCCACACCGGTGAAGGATGATGATTATAATGATAAGGATGATGATGATGGCCATATGATTTCGGGGACCGTTTGGGCCTTAAAGTTTTCCTACCATTTGTCTTACAGGTGAGGAACTGGGGATCGAACCCAGGCTCGCTGCATGACAAGGCAGCACGCTACCTCAAGACCACAGCGGTGGACATGATACATATAATGGTTTATGATAGATTACACAAATTATTATTTTATTTTGATTATTCGAGTTTTAGCCATGTCTTAAATGTGCAAAATATTAGTTGAATTGAACTTTTACAGGGAAAAAATCACTATGAGGTTTAATTTAAGATTTTAATTAAAATGTTTTATACCTCTCCTCATATCCAGTCTTCTATCATACCAGTTTCAAAAGTACACTTATAAAACAAACAGAAGAGAATGTTAAATTCAAGAAATTTACTTACCGTCCATTGAAACACCACATGCTTCAAAAATCTTTTAAAAAGTTTATTAAAAGATTGGCACCGAAGAATGAATACAGCCTAAAATAGGAAATTGAAACCAACTAATTGAACAAGAAAACAAATCAGGAATTTATCATATCAAATGCAGGGATTGTGACAAAATTTACATAGGAAAAACAAAAAGAAATTTGAAAACAAGGATGAAAGAACATCTTAGAAATGTGAAAAATGAAGTGGAAAAGTCAGCAGTAGCTGATCATGCTTGGTCAGAAAAACATCTAATTGATATAAAAGATGGTTTAATTACACAAATATAAAAACAAAAAACTCATGGTTTGGGAAAAAATCCACATAAAAAAACAAGATATCAGTCAATGTATAAGAAAGAAAAACTTACGAATTTTCAAATTCCCACAGATTTTGATTTGATCTGGAGGTTCATCAGTGCACCAACAGAGGGAGAAAGAAGCAGTTCTCCTGTTCGACATTATATGAATCAACAAGAAATTACTGAAGATGAAGCTGCCTAAGCTTTGAAACCAGTATAATTAGAAGACTGGATATGAGGTGAGGTAAAAAAACATTTTAATTTATATCTTTTATGAATTAAATATTTAAAGTTTTGATAGAACTAGTTCTAATTTCTATTAACAATGTAAAAAGAGTGAAAAATATTTTCTATGGGATGTAAAGTGATAGGTTAAAAATTTAATGACCTCGTATTAAAATAAAATATGGGACGTGATCCTTATGCTCCACTCCTGATCCACTTATCATAAAGAAACACAAAACCTGTTTACCTCCAGTACCAAGAAGGTTTTCCTTAAAGCTCCATCCCATGCTCAGACATTCAAAGGAATTGCACCTAATCTTGCCCTACCTTACCCTAGCCAATTTTATTCATACAGGGAACTTGGATTGTTGCTGTTTCATATTGTGCCATGAATTTCAAGAAAGTAGATGAAGTCTTCAGTTCATTTTCTGAAGATGATGCTGCTTCTATTTGTGAAGAAATAAAAAAAAAAAGCCGTGAAACAGAAATTCAAAATGACTTTGCCTTTATTGCTGCACATTATACAAATTTACCTGGATTAATACCAGTCTTGAAGGATAACTACCCTTGGTTACATTTTTGAAGACTGGGAAAGAGGCAATGGAATGTATCCAGGCTAGATAAGAAGTGAGTGAATGATAAATCCAAAAGAGTACCAGTAATGCCTGGAAATCCAGGCTTAAAACAATAAAAAGTGTTGGCAAGATTCTTTATGGTGAATATATGGACTCCTCCAATCCTCTGATATTCATAGCTGCTTGTACCCCTTCTATCCAAGTTTTCTTTGGTCTTTCTCTCTTCCTCCTTTCTATTGGGATCCATTCCATAACAATTTTAGGCAATCTTTTCTCTGGCATTCTTTTGACATGGCCATACCACTGTAATCTTTTCTTTTCTATAGTGTCTATGAGGTCCGGGTCCTCTTGTACACCCATAATTTCCCTTATTTCTTTATTTCGTATTCTATCCATTCTAGATTTTCCAGCTGATCTTAAAACATTCATTTCTGTACTTAAAATTCTTTTCATTTCCCTGGTAGGAATTTGCCAGACTTCACCACCATATGTTAAAATGCTCTGAATTATGGTTTGATATATTTGAAATTTTCTTATTTTTTGTAATATTTTTGCTCCACCAAATAGAGTTTAAAGCATTTATTGCTTTTTTTTTTATGCGATTCTATATAATATATTATATAAAATATGTGAGGATCAATGATAGGCTATATTAGACCCAAGAAAAGTAGTATCCTCTTGATAAGCCTAATTTATATTCTAGAGTCCAGGTCATACCCATAATGTTTATTTGGGGGGAAGGACAAACCTCAAACTATATTATTGGGCAGAAGAGGTATACTTTTTAATCAATGGCAACCATCTTTTAATTATCCTTCTAAAGATGAGTAAATATAATGTCCTGTGCTATTGCAGGGTCTTTCTCACCTTGTTTTCTTTCAATAAAAACAACATGTTCGCATAAAATTTTCACAACTTTATTTGATTCATATCAATTTTTAGTGACACTTTACATACAACTTGCTGTAATAAATAATCATGTAATAGAGCTTATTTGTTGCACAATTATTTTCCAGTCTATCAGTCTATAATGGTTTCACTTGCCAAAGTTTCTTCTGATCACAGTTCACTGTATTGCTGTCACAACACAACTGACTAACTCCTATCTATCTATCCTGGGAACAGTTGAATGTGGCCCTGGTTGGACAGCTACAACATCCCTTTTGGGTGACTAATAAATTTTATTAGTCACCTGCAGGGTCTAAGGCATTGCCTTTTAGCCCCGCTAATTTTGAAAAAAAAAAAACGGGCCGAAAGAGAAAATTCAAAGTGTGTGTGAGTGTTGCTGACCATGGCAGTGGTATGTTTGACGTTTGTTGGTGTCAATGTTGGAAAGTGGTGGATAGTGGACCTGTTGAAATCCACACACCTGTTAGGAGGAAGACAAGGCTGTAGCTCCAGGAATGAAATCTTCTATAATTGCTTTCCTGGATCGATACAGAAATAAACTAATTTACCGGTGAAAACTAAGGGACTATTGCAGCATTTGCCTTGACCCTAAGGAAACCACCGAAACCATTAGCAGAGTAGCTTGTCAAAATGGTATTTTAGTATTAATGGTGTTAGATTTTCCAATTAGGTGTTTAATTTTTAATGCTTGGAGATTTAATTTTTGTGATGTTGCCCTTCTAATTTTGAATTTAGGAAAAAATGTATATGGATATATAGGCTGAATCTACTGATAAAAGCTAGGGGTCTACTCCGAAATTTGTCTTAGCGCTAAAGAAAACCTTCAAAAACCTTAGCACAGTAGGGTTGAATTTAATAAATAAATAGTCGAAAGATGGCCAATAAATTGATCAGTGCCTTCCGGCTCTTAAGGTGAATAGCCGGTGAATCACCTGTTTGCGATGGTGTTGAACCGTCATGTCAATTATGGGGCATTAGCGCCGGGAGAGGGGACCCTAGATGGCGTAAACTTCACCATTTAAAAGTTCCTCGCCATCCCATTCCAATTGAATATGGAAGTTGAGGCATTCTTGGCCAGTATGGACAATTTGGTCCACAAGTGAGCCTATTTTGTGTGGCAAATCCTTGTCCGGCGTGCTATAATATGTCGGGCAATCATCCCAGCACATGCACACAGGAATAGGATCCACACCTCTACCAACCATGACAGGCCTTGTTACTACGCCCTGTTTGGGTGGACATAGTTTCATACGGATCCGGGACAGTTTGAGTGCCCACTGACGTTTTTCTTTCGGGCTTGGGTGTCTGTTTGTAAGGCTTTTACTTCCCGAGTCTTCCCTGTCTCGATACTTTTCTTCTTATCAGTGCTTTTGACGGCTACTGATTTTGGGGTGACGTTTACCCATCCAGGTGTCTCAGGCCGAAGGGCAACTGGCTCTACCGGACCTGAGCTCTTAGGGGAGGCAGCAGAAACAAGCTCGACTGGGAGTGCCTGTTCAATGGTAGCAGAAGTGACCTGTACTGCCTTCTGGGTACGCGCTCCGCGGTTTGGGGTTTTTATGCGAAAGTAAGGTTCGATCTTCACCTTATAATGGCAAAGTCGACCTACATTCACCGCCTCCCAGAGAGTGGGCCCTTCCGCCAGGACTGCGACGAACATAGGCAGCGGGTTCTTGGTCGTTCCGGATGTCATGTTGATGACCTTCAAGACCTCAAACCCTTGACCGTTAAGGTTGTCCTGGATCTCGGTCGGATCCACGCTGGAGTCGATGGCTTTAATGACGAACTTAAACATAGCTGTCCATTTTTTCTTGTCGCCTTCGCTCTAGGGGATATAAACACAGCTGTCGGTAGTTGCAATAGGCCGACATTGAAGCCAGCCTTACCCTTGTTCCAAGCCTTGTAGCCTCGCAAGTGAATGCGAAAGGCTCGGTTTTTGTGAATACCTTATTCGCGGCTGTCAATGCTACAGTATGTGCCCGACTCACCAGCAGGGAAGGAGGTTTCGACATATTGGGTTGCGAGCCCTTCGACTTCGAACCCCCAGAGACCTCTCCATTAATGGATGGCGGAGTCTCCGGAAGCAGGGAGACGATACTATGGGGACTCGCCTTTACCGGCAGCTACTGGTATTTGATTTTTAGTTTTCCGGCGCGTACGTTGCGCGATTGGGGTCCATTCAGAGCTACTGCCCATTTTCTTCTGAGTTTTCCCCATGATGGAGAGTTCTTAGTGGTAAAGGAGTGTTAGAGGTGCCTCGACGAAGATCGTGGGAATGTGGCCGAGCTAAGGGCAGATGGGATACAATGTGAGGTGATTTATAGGTTAGCAGATAGGTATGTAGAACCCTCGGCTGAAAGAGAAACTGTCAGACGATGCTTTGCTTAAGTTGCGCTGCGCTGTCGCAGCTGCTTTGCTTAAATGAGCGTTCGAGGATCACTCTACAGTCGCCGCCGGATGAGGCTTGGTTCGCCGGTACACAGGAGAGACGCTGTTCGCTGCTAAGTAGATCCTTCCTCTTCCAAGCGCAGAATGACTACCTCCTAACTCTGACAACAATTTATATAAACTGGGGGAGGAAATTTCTCGCCTTCCAATCGATACTTTTGTAGTATGGAAGCTTCGGGGTCCAAGCCTCTGCATAGGAGGGGTTGATGCATCAGAACCTTACGGAATGGAAGGCTAGTTCTCGCGCGGATCTTTTAATTCGCGAAATTTTTCATCCAGTAACTAATGCGAGATCCCTACTCCCGTCATTGCCCACGAAATTCAAACACTATCAAACAATGCTTCGCAATAATCAAAATTAATTCAATGGCATGCATGGATTCAGCAAATATAGCTGCAGATGCAGCGAATTGGTTCTTTTTGGCGATACCCACTAGACTGTACTCTGTGGAGTATATCTTCTTTGGCATAGAGATTTTTGGTGTTCGCCATTTTGGATATATGTGCAACATCGCTCATAAAAAACATCGATGTTTTCAAAATTAAAATATCGATGTTTTTGAACGATATATCGATGTTTTTTCGATGTTTTGGAAAAACAATTTTTAAAAAAGCCAAGTTCATCAATTACTAACTAGTACCCGGCATACGCTGCTGCTCATAAATAAATGTTAATGTTATTATTATTGATTTCGTACATCTCAATGATGGATAAATCATATTTGAAGAGAAAAATTATACGCTCAGACCGGGACTTGAACCCGGGACCCTTGGTTCTCTAGACCAAGTGCTCTACCAACTGAGCTACCTGAGCAAGTACCGATCTAAACGCAAATCTTTCTCTATATACATTGTAATTCCCATCCACCAAATGCTATGAAGCCATGCTTCTATCTTGCAAATGGCGGCTCCTTTATTAAGAAGACATATCTGGGAATTATACATTACAGCCAGTACGGCTTTTTCATGTTATTATTATTGATTTCGTACATCTCAATGATGGATAAATCATATTTGAAGAGAAAAATTATACGCTCAGACCGGGACTTGAACCCGGGACCCTTGGTTCTCTAGACCAAGTGCTCTACCAACTGAGCTACCTGAGCAAGTACCGATCTAAACGCAAATCTTTCTCTATTACATTGTAATTCCCATCCACCAAATGCTATGAAGCCATGCTTCTATCTTGCAAATGGCGGCTCCTTTATTAAGAAGACATATCTGGGAATTATACATTACAGCCAGTACGGCTTTTTCATGTTATTATTATTGATTTCGTACATCTCAATGATGGATAAATCATATTTGAAGAGAAAAATTATACGCTCAGACCGGGACTTGAACCCGGGACCCTTGGTTCTCTAGACCAAGTGCTCTACCAACTGAGCTACCTGAGCAAGTACCGATCTAAACGCAAATCTTTCTCTATATACATTGTAATTCCCATCCACCAAATGCTATGAAGCCATGCTTCTATCTTGCAAATGGCGGCTCCTTTATTAAGAAGACATATCTGGGAATTATACATTACAGCCAGTACGGCTTTTTCATGTTATTATTATTGATTTCGTACATCTCAAATATGATTTATCCATCATTGAGATGTACGAAATCAATAATAATAACATGAAAAAGCCGTACTGGCTGTAATGTATAATTCCCAGATATGTCTTCTTAATAAAGGAGCCGCCATTTGCAAGATAGAAGCATGGCTTCATAGCATTTGGTGGATGGGAATTACAATGTATATAGAGAAAGATTTGCGTTTAGATCGGTACTTGCTCAGGTAGCTCAGTTGGTAGAGCACTTGGTCTAGAGAACCAAGGGTCCCGGGTTCAAGTCCCGGTCTGAGCGTATAATTTTTCTCTTCAAATAAAATGTTAATGTGTTTTTACCACCAGCCTTGAGCTGTTATGCTTGCCCGGAAATCAGTTTATCCCGATCTTCTTGACATTAATGAAAGACAAAAATGGTTATTGTGAGTTATCCGTAAAAGATAAATATATGCTGTCGCGGACTTTTTTTTGTAGTTTTTTTTTTGAGATTCAATTCCGTGTACAATAATTTGGTGCATTTGTTATGGTTTTAGGCAGCGTAAGTCATTTAAGCGTCAAAATAGGGACTTTATTTCACGTTTTTCTCTACAATGAGTAATTTTTAGGGGTGAAGGGGTTGAGTATTACAATTGTCTTATAGTCTATGTTCATCCCCGGAAACTCCTGAATATTTTTCAAAAAGCCTCATCATAATCGGACGAACAGTATGGCAGAGCACGCTTGCCCGGGAATCTACTTATCCCGATCTTCTTGGAATCATTGAAAGACAAAAATGGTTATTGTGAGTTATCCATAAAAGATAAACATATGTTGTCGCGGACTTTTTTGTAGTTTTTTTTTATGTTCAATTCAGTGTACATTAATTTGGTGTATTTGTTATGGTTTTAGGCAGCGTAAGTCATTTAAGCGTCAAAATAGGGACTTTATTTCACGTTTTTCGTTACAAAGAGTGATTTTCAGGAGTGAAGGGGTTGAGTATTACAACTCCCTTATAGCCTATGTTCATCCCGGGAATCTCCTGAACATTTTGGAAATAACCCCATCAAAATCGTCCGCGCATAGAATACGAACAAACAAAGAAAGAAACAAACATTGTTATATACTAGATTTATTTCGCAAAACAAAATTTAAAAACAACAATTTTGACAATCTTGTGCCCAGTAAGCGGTTTCTTTCTTGGGTAATCGTAGCCCAGCCTCCGTAAACAGCTATTCTGAAAACCGACGTTGCTATGATAGGTAAATACAGGGGGTAAATATATCATCGCCAGTTATACAGCTCAGGAAATAAAACTTTTATGTCATCCCATATTTCTAAAGCATCTGCTTTCTGTCTGAGGAAGTGAACTAGCAGTGAAAATAATACAATAGATGGCGCTAGGCGTGACAAAATATCGTTCATAAAGAGCGATGTATCATCGATGTTTATGAACGATACCTAATCCCTGGAACGATACATCGATGTATCGCTTGAATGTTATATTTTTTTGTGGTGTTCATAATTAAATGTTATAATTATAAAGTTTTAAAGAATTCAATAAAATATGGAAACAATACTTGAACAACAGCGGAGATATCATGAGGAGAGGGAACGTCTTATGGATGCTATGGTTAAAGAAATGCTACATAAAAAGTCTGGTGTAAGTGAAAATCTTACTTTGAACTTTTTTTTTTGGGCTTTATGACTATATTTTCAAATGTGTTTTAAGCATTAAATTTAGTTATTTAGCTTGTGTATTTGACTGTGGTTTGTGGAAATGACAAATGACATAGGCCTATTAATGACTTGTGAATTGCAGTGTAAGTTAGGTTAACCTAAATATCTACATAAAATATAAGGTTATGAACGTGTTTTGTTAGTAATAATAATGTTTAATTTCAGTATCGCGAAGTGATAAACTCGGATCACCGCCTGAAGATGTTACTTGATGTAAGTATTAAACCTTTTAATGGACTTATGTATTTGTTATGTGTCACTCCTTCCTTTTTTTGGGATAAAGTTTCGGAAAAAGTTCACTATTTGTCTGCCATGAATTCTTTGCCCCTATTTTTGTGCTGAAGTTACCTGTTTGTCTCACACGATTTTCCATACAACATCCTTACACTACAGTTGCACTACACACTTTTAAACATGTTTCATACTATTTTAAACTATTTTATAAACATTTCTTACGGTTTTTAAATATTGAAAATATTGATATAATTACGCGAATATTGTGAAGAGTTTTCAGACGCCCAAGGGCTTAATGTAATATCTGCTAGATGGCTCTCAAATCGGTGTTATCAACATTCACAAATAACTCCAAATTATATTTGAAGAAATTAACTTCATGTTGTTAGATTCCAATGAGACAAGTTAGTGTATATAAAATTAGTTTATAGTTTATTAAATAATATGCATGGTAATTTGTTTTATTAGGTAGGAAATAAGTTATTTTACGTTCATTTTTTTTAGCATTTGGGAATTTATTCCAAATGTTGGTAATGCCGACTTTAGAGCCATCTACCAGAAGCGACATTAACTTTTACAGCAATCTCCTGCAACTTGTGCATGTGCACTACAATTCTGTAGAACTTACAAGAATTCATATGAGACAAACAGTACACTTTTCCCTATTTTTAATGCCAAATATGATCAAACTGTTGCATAGGACAAATCTAGAGTGTGTATTTATACTTTGATTAATTTTTTAGTTTTAGAATTTCAATATCGCAATGAGTATTGTGTATGTTGGCAGCATTACTTAATCATAAATTGTATCCACTTTTATCTACTGATGCATGCAATAGTGGCATAAGAATGTTGTATGGAAAATCGTGACAGACAAATAGAAAACCTCAGCCTAAAGTTTCCAACATAGGATACAAATGTAATAGGCCTATGCATGTAATTTATTTAGTTAAGTTATTAATGGGCAGGGCAAGTGGTGTATATCCATTTCTTATAAACAACTATACATATTTGTACATGCACATTACTATTCTATAAAACTTAGAAAAATTAATTGAGTGAGTGAGTAAGTTATTGGAAAGTTTTTCACAAGTTTTGTCAAATTGTATCGTTACAATTTTTTTAGTAGCAGGTATGACAATTTTGGACAGAAAAGAAATGAAGATATTAGGAAAGACTTAAATATTTTTAATTTAACAAATAGAATTGACAATATGAGAAACAACTGGTATGAACATGTTAAAAGAACACCTACAGATAGAATCCCTCAGCTGTTACTAAAGTACAAACCAATAGGACATAGATGTGTTGGACACCCATTTACTAGATGGGAAGATTCAGTAAATCCCAATTGATGTGAAAACAGGTCAAAAGGCCTAATTTCATGAAGAAGAAGAAGAAGACAGTATTGTTTTTAATAAAAGTTACTACTATTTTAGGAAAAAGTTTAGAGTTTAGATTACTTGAATTAATTAATTTTTCTAAGTTCTATAGAATAGAGCTCATGTGTGAACGCTTAAAGAAGCTTCCTCTAGATGGTGGACATGGGCTATGTGTGAAATCAGTATGACCAACCTTCACAATAAATTTCCAATGTGTTTATAACAAATGGATGTACTCCCAACTTCACCCTTCCTAATCTAACACAATCCATCCATCCATAGTAATCCCGAGGTCAGGTCTCTCACTGCAATTATAGCATTTTCATGCTATGCTTTGCAGCTTTACTAAGGATTTATAGGTGTGGTAGCTTCCCGTTGCTTTCCACACAGGTGAAGGATGATGATGATAATGATGGCCGGATGATTTTTGGGGGGCTGTTGGGCCCTAAGCTTCCTGACATTTGTCTTACAGGTGAGGAAAAACTCCAAAAAAACCTCACCCAAGAGCCTGTCCCGACCGGTAATCGAACCCGGGCCCGCTGCGTGACAAGTCAGCATGCTACCTCAAGACCGCAGCGGTGGACTCCTAACACAATAAATTACATATTATGTAATGAAGTGTAAACTAGTCTGATGTACACTAACTTGTTTCATCGTAACCTAACAAAATGAAGTGAGTGAGCATCCAGTTCTTAAAATATATTGTTGTTTAATTAATTGCGAATGTCGGTCATCCCGATTTAACAGATATATCTGCCATCTATCAGAAATTTCTTCAAGCATATGGTGAAATTAAATGTTTCTTACCTCTCCTCATATAAATTTTCTAAGTAGATCGCGATTTCGAGACCACAATGGTCTCATCTTCAGCACTTTCTTGGCGACTGATGTTATGTTGATCGGAAGAAACTCTTCTTTTTCCCTCTGTTGGTGGACCGATGAACCTCTGGATCAGGTCCACCAACAGAGGGAAGAAGAAGAGTTTCTTCCGTTCAATATAACATCAGTCACCAAGAAAGTGCTGAAGATAAGACCGTTGTGGTCTCGAAATCATGATCTACTTAGAAAATTTATGTGAGGAGAGAACATTTAATTTCACCATAAATTAAACCTCATAGTGATTAATTCCTATAAAAGTTAAATATTTCTTCAAGCGTTCATGCATGTGAACTATGATTCTATAGAACTTTGAAAAAATCATTTGAGATGAATGTGTCAATTTAACTACATTTCTCCTATCACCATGGACACAAACACAAACGAGAAGATTCATTTAATAACTGCTTTCCACTTTTTACACTATAACCCCACTTTATGGTAGTATGTACGTCTATTAAATTTCACAAAAACAACGGGGATGATTAACAGTATAATGAAACCATCTTTAGTACAGAACATAAGGTTCTCGCAAGACTAGTATTAAGATATGGTAGTGAAGCATGGACAATACGAAGAAGAGATGAAAGCTGAATAACAGCAAATGAGATGCAATTTATGCGCCGTACAGCAGGCTATACAAAGTGGGACCATAAAAGAAATGAGGAAATTATGGAAGAGTTGGATGTAGAAGTCATTCTTCACCACATACAAAACTACCAGAACGACTGGAAAGCCCATCTTCAACGAATGCCATCTCATAGAATTCCAAAAGCCATGCTTCGTTACTGCCCCAAGGCGAAAGATCGCTGGGATGTCCAAAAAAGCGCTGGATGGAAAACTCCTCTTTGAGACTGTAACAGGCCACATGGCCTATTACTTGCATGGATGATGATATACGTTTATTAATATTAAAGTTAACGCTACTTGGAGAATGAAAGCCCTTGCAGATGGTTTTAGGCAATATTCCCAGTTGTCTTTCACAGCACCTACATTTGTTTATTCAATTTTTTTTCAGCATTACATGGATAGTACCAACAATCTGAAAGAACTGTATGAAGACAAAGATGGTCTGAGAAAGGAGGAAGTGGCAGCTTTATCTGGGCCAAATGAGTTTGCCGAATTCTACACGAGACTTAAAGCTATTAAAGATTTTTACCGTCGATTTCCAAATGAGGTAAGACAAAATTGAATTCCATCCATCCATCCATAGTAATTCTGCCTGAGGGCAGGTCTTTCACTGCATTCATAGCATTTTCATGCTATGCTTTGCAGCTTTACTAGGGAATTATAGGTGTGGTAGCTTCCCGTTGCTTGGTGGTAAAATGTTATAAAATTTGTTTAAATTTCATTTATCAACATATAGCTACCATGAGAGATTTTATAGTGTGTGAGATGTAAATATGTGATTGACATTTGTAAATATTGATGGCTGTCACTTGCTTTCAAGGTTCAAAATTATTTTTTACCTCAAGATAAAATACAAGGATGATGCCAACATTCAGTCCCAAGTCCCTGGGATCAGATAACAAAAACGTTATTGTCCATCAGCAAAATACTTATTCACTTGATCTGTGCATCTTAAAAATGTGTTTTCTAAGTCCTCCAAGAAACTCCATCCTGTTTTCCAATCTCCTACTTATTACCTCATTCCCTACCTCATCCTTATGTCACCTTCTTCATCAGACCCCTATTTACATTAAATAACGTTGAGCTACGCTTAAAAGAGCAACAGTCCATAATAGTTCAGTTCAGCTTTGTTTTGATTTGGGTGAAAGAGCCTAGTCGGCTTTTTCACCATCTACATTTGCAGTAAAGTAACTAAGAAGACGTTTATTTTGAATGTATGAATATCTAGTTGTATTTGGATGTTATATTTTAAATTAACATTTTCCGGACATACTTTTATATTAGAGTTGTATAAGTGGAAAGAATTGTTGATGTTCGTATTGGAGTTCGGATGGTGTAATCAGTATCATATTAACGTGCAAAGTCAG
Source organism: Diploptera punctata (assembly GCA_030220185.1). NCBI lineage: Eukaryota > Metazoa > Arthropoda > Insecta > Blattodea > Blaberidae > Diploptera > Diploptera punctata. The sequence continues at coordinate 1,117,416 of JASPKZ010009352.1, read as the reverse complement.
AGATCTGGGGTTCGAATCCCAGTCCGAGCGTTAATTTTTCTTTCTAAAATAAAACTATGTCCAATTCTGGAAAATATTAATTTAAAATATAACATCCCCCTCAGGGGTCCTCATCTAGGGGATATGTGGATGGCGACCACAAGGTGCCCAAGCCGAGCAAAACATTTCTTCCACTTACTTGTGTTTTGCACTCTTTTAACTTTACTATCTAATCTCTCTTGGTTAACTCTTGTTTTTTCGACCCCGACGCTATTAGGGCATCCGAGGGCTAGGGAGTCTTTCCTTTCTTCCATTTCTTCTTTCCTTTATTTTCTTTTCTTCTCCAGAAAAGCCTGACCAGAGGCTATAAGATGGCAGGCCCATCACTGGTCTTCCCTTCCTTTGGCCAGCAACCAATCGAAGGGACTATTATTATGCTTTCAAGTCTTATACGAGAATTTTCTGGAAGAAGCTGGAGGGAAAATTTTCTATAGGATCGTAACAGGCCTTGGCCTAATACTTGGAAGGAAGAAGAAGAAATATAACATCAAAAGATGAAGATGTATCGCTTAAAAGTAATGTATAAATTCTCAATTAAAATAATTCAAATAGAAGTTGTCAGATGGAGTTGTTGGTAGCGACATCTAATTAAAAACAAACTACATCACATGACAATGTCAATTGCGCATAAACTTTATGACATAATACAACTAATCTTCTTTCCTTTCAATTAAAGAGAGGAGGCGCTGGTATATTCAGTTATATCTATTTTATAAATAAATGCTCATTTATCATTAAAACATGCCATATTTCCTAAACACTATATACATTTCAGATAAGTGTGCCCATGTCAGTGGAATTTGAAGAGTTAGCCAAGTTAAGAGAAAATCCGTCAGACGAGCAGTCCAGTAAGTAATTAAAACATTTTGTCTGTTGTTTTTGTCGAACAAATGTTTCAGAGCTTCTTAGCACCATTGTCAGCGATTACAGACTGAATTTTCTCATGTTGTCGGCCCTGATTCTTGATTCCTGCTCTCTTTGCCTCTGGTCCAATGAATTTACTATTGAGGTTCCTTTCTGTGGGAATTTCAAAGTTCGTAATTCTTTCCTTGTTCTTCTGTATATAGATTTTTCCCCATATGGTGAGTTCATTTTTGTTTTCTAACTGTTTTAATAATTTTGTGTTCACATCTATTTTGTGTTTTTCTGACCAAACATGAGCAGCCACTACAGATTTTTCTACTTCCCCTTTTTTTACATTCTTTAGTTCTAATGGTTAAATTTCTTTTCATTTTCCCTATGTATATCTTATCACAGTCTTCACGTTTTATTTGATATATTCCTGATTTTTTTACCATCATCAATCTTTTCATTTTTATTGGTTTATTTAAACTATAATCATTCTTTGATACTAAATTAATATTAAATTTTCCAAAAATCTTCAGAAATTTATTGTGTGCCCAAGGGTGATATGCGAATTTCCTGTATTTCTTATCTTTTGGTTTTTCTGTTTGAAGAGTGCTTTCGTTCCTCAATTTTTGTTTTTTGTACTTCTAAATTTTTTTGTGTATCATTTTTTCACTGAAACCATTTTCTTTTGCAACCTTATTTATGTGTTTCCTCTCTAACTCGTAATTATTAAACAAACCTTTTAATGATGTTTTTATTATTCATTTAACATTTCTCAATGAGAGATAAATTATATTTGAAGAGAAAAATTTTCGCCTAGACTGGGACTCGAACCCGGGACCCTTGGCTTTCCGGGCCAAGTGCTCTACCAACTGAGCTACTGAGGCGAGTTACGATCTAGACGGTAGCTCAGTTGGTAGAGCACTTGGCCCGGAAAGCCAAGGGTCCCGGGTTCGAGTCCTGGTCTAGGCGAAAATTTTTCTCTTCAAATATAATTTATCTTTCATTGAGAAATGTTAAATGAATAATAAAAACATCATTAGAAGCCTTACTAGCTTTATAAAGTAATGTTAAATTCCCAATAAATGTCTTCTTAACTAAGAAGCCGCCATTTGCAAAGATAGAAGCAATGGTTTCAAAAGCATTTGGCGATAGGGAATTACAACGTATATAAGAGAAAAATTTGCGTCTAGATCATAACTCGCCTCGGTAGCTCAGTTGTTAGAGCACTTGGCCCGGAAAGCCAAGGGTTCCGGGTTCGAGTCCTGGTCTAGGCAAAAATTTTTCTCTTCAAATATAAACCTTTTAATGTTACTTCCTATTGTATTTTAAAAAAAAGTCCAGTAAGTGTTACCACAAAATATTTTACTGCTGTGAATTGTCTTCCATTCTTTTAACAGTGTGTTCTAATGTTACCTGCTTCCCTTTACATTCCTCTTCGCTTTGTTACATGGTACATGGTTTTCCTAATGTTTTTTTCCTTATGATTTTACTTTTCAGTTTCTCTCCTTAGAATTCTTTGTTTCGCGTAAAGTATTGATCAATAGTATAATATTGACATTTGCTAGTTTATTATTTCTTACTCAAGTAAATCTCATCCTGCCTCAGTATTTATTCATGTTTAGTAACTACAGAATTTTTTAAAATAAACATTTTTATATATTGACTTAGGCTTTCGCGGCCGGAGTTACTATGATGATCTTGCAGAAGATTTCCGGGCCACGGCCAACAGCCCGGAAATCTTCTGCAAGGTCATCATATAAACATTTTTATATTTGAAGAAAAAATATATTGAACATTTAACCTCCACAGAAAGATCGAAAAAAATTAAGAAAGCATTCCAATTGGAAAACCTGAAAGAAAACATTGCAACAGCCAGAAGGAAACCATGGGAAAAAATTGATGAGCTATACATAGAAGTAAAATATAAGGCTGCAAGGAAGCAGTAGCGAAATTCAGACTGATGTCAGGACATGGCTGCCTGGCTCACCATCGCCACAGAATACACGTTTTCCAATCAGACAGATGTGTCATATGCAAAGACCTGGACCTGATCATGGACAAACACCACCTTCTAGTCTGTCCAGCTTTAAATCCAACTGCACAACACTCTAAGAACCTTGTTCGCTTGTACTGGGAAGCGAGAGAGAAATTGACTTAAGCATTAATTGTCGCCATTAGAAAACAACATTTATAGGAAAAATCACTATGAGGTTTAATTTAAGATTTAAATTAAAATTCTTTATACCTCACTTCATATTCAGAAGAATTAATGCAGCCTCAATAGGATAATTAAAACCAACAAAAATGACAAAATTGGAGAAGAAAACAAATCAGGAATTTATCAGATCAAATGCGGAGATTGTGACAAAATTTATAAAGAGAAAAAAAAATATATATATAAAAATTTAAACCTGAGTGAAAGAACATCTTAGGAATGTCAAAAATGAAGTAAAAAAATCAGCTGTAGTTGCTAATGTGTGGTCTGAAAAAATCTAATTGAAATAAAGGCTGGTTTAACGAAACAAATATAAATACCAAAAAGATCACGATTTAGAAAAAAATTTACATTCAAATAAACAAGAAAGAAAATTAATATTTTATTTTTTGAAATGATGATTATGATATAATCGACACATGTTCAAGAACAAATCAACATTAGTATTGTATAATATATGCAAAAAAAAATTAAAGAGTGCTACAAAATGATTCAACAACTCCAAAAACTACAGAAAAGAATTCAATTGCAATGGATACCTGCACATTGTGGAATTGCTGGAAATGACACTGCTGATTTTCTTGCCAAAAAAGGCTCCAATCTAATTCAGAATACTACTAAAAGCTTACCTTTCACATCCATAAAAAGAATAGTTAAAAACAAATATAAAATCAAACAAAACCAAGACCTATGTAATAAAGCCAAAGACAAAAAATGGAATATTTTAGTAAAGAAGCCAGATATTATTCCAGAATTTCCACGTAAAACTACAGTAGCAACATTTAGACTGCTTACAGAACATGACTATTTAGCCAAACATTTATATAAAATAGGAATCTACACGAATCCAAATTGTCCTCTATGCAATAAAGACGAAGAAATGAATGAAGAACACCTACAAACCTGTGAAGTATTACCTGTTGGATCCACAATAGAGAAATATTGGAGAGCAAGAACGCTAATGGTTTCGGTGCCAAGGCCCAGCATTTGAAAACAACAACAACAACATATATGCAAATTTATAAACTCATGGAGAACAACAAATCATTTTTTGAAGAGAAACATTTAAAATATTAAAGAAACATTTTTGCCTGAACTGGGAATTAAACCCAAGGTCTCTGGCTTTTTGCACCAGCACAATCACCATTATGCTATCTGGCTTCCAAGTTCAAACACAAACTTCTCTCTCTTATGTAACCTTGTTTGTGTTTGAACTAGGAAGACTGATTAGCATAATGGTCAGTGTGCTGGTTCATAAAGCTAGAGTTCTTGGGTATAATTTCTGGTTAAGGCAAAACATTTTCTCTTCAAAAAACAGTTTATCATTCTATGTGAATGTATAAATTTACATATAACATCATAACTACAATATTTTTTTCGGAGTGAGTTGTTTCAGATGGTATCATTGACACTTGCATATGGGTGATCTTAGGTTCAAATTCGGTGGCAAACGAACTAATTGAGATTTTTTCCTGTTTTTTTCTGCTTGGTTTAAATTTCTTTACCAGGACCCATTCCATCATAATAAAACATTTCATAATATCAGTAAATTACAGATAAACATGACCACAAATACAGCAATATAAATGCATCACCTAATGGATACACCAAAGATTCTAGACAAGATAGGATCTTATATTATTAAATTAATATTGAGAAGCTGAAGCTATTACTATGATAGAAATAAGTAAATTAATGAACACAATTAAATTATTGTAAATCAGTGGTAAAGAGAAAAATTTTTGCTATAGCTGTGTGGAGTCCCTTCATGTCTTCTTCAGGTAGCCATTCATTGTGTATTTGTGAATGATGATTCATTGCAATTGAATGTGGGGCCAGTAGAGTAAGGTAAAGGAAGGATTTCTGCTTGGATGGGAATGAAGCCTGGATTAGCTCAGTGGACAGAGCATTAGCACGGAAAGCTAAAGGTTCGGGGTTCGATTTCCGGTTCAGGCAAAAATTTTTCTCTTTACCATTGATTTAGGATCTTATATGTTAGTGTCCATAAATAAATATGAGATAAAGAAATATTGCAAATCTGATTTAATCAAATGTTCAATTAATCTTCTTCTTCTTTTATTTTGCAGATTTAGTGGAATTTACTGATGAAGAAGGTTATGGTAAATATCTTGATCTTCATGAATGCTATGAGAAATATGTGAATCTAAAAGGCATTGAGGTATGTATTTCATCCTGTGTAATTATTTTTATAAATTATATTTGAAGAGAAAAATTTTCGCCTAGACCGGGACTCGAACCCGGGACCCTTGGCTTTCCGGGCCAAGTTTACAATATAAGTAGACACCCCAAATAAAATTATGAATTTTAATAAAACAATGGGAATAATGAATTCAGTAACAAAACCTTCACTAGTCCAGAGAGATACCAGAGTATGGTTATACAAAACCGTAGCAAGACCTACATTCTGTTACGGCAGTGAGACATGGACTTTGAGAAAAGGAGAAGAGGGCAGGATAACTTCTAGTTAAGTGAGATTTATGAGATATACAGCAGGATATACCAAGTGGGATTACAAATGCAATGATGATGTTTTGAAGGAACTACATTTAGAACCAGTCATTAAGTACATATATGAATACCAGAGCAACTGGATGAATCATTTGCGACAAATGAGTTTTGATAAAGTTCCCAAAGCCATGCTTCATTATTGTCCAACAAGGAAGAGATCTCTGAGCCATCCAAGGAAGCACTAAATATTAAATTCATCAGTGAGATCGTAATAGGCCTCTAGGCCCAAGACTTACAAGGAGTTTATAATAATCTATGGATCAAATAATTCAGAACCAAGACTGTGGACAAGAAACCCAGCAAAAGAAATTGCCCTTGATAATTCTCTTTTGCATAGGTAGATAGGCGGCATTAATGTGCTCTATTTTCAAACACAAATTATATATTTATTACTATTTATTGATGTCTTGTGATGAAACAAGATTTTAAAATTATATTTGAAGAGAAAAATTTTCGCTTAGACCGAGACTCGGACCCGGGACCTTTGGCTTGCCGGGCCAATGCTCTATCAACTGAGCTACCGAGGCGAGTTACGATATAGATGCAAATTTTTCTCTTATATACGTTGTAATTCCTATCGCCAAATGCTTTTTGAAACCATTGCTTCTATCTTTGCAGATGGCGGCTTCTTAGTTAAGAAGACATTTATTGGGAATTTAACATTACTTTTTAAAGCTAGTAAGGCTTCTAATGATGTTTTTATTATTGATTTAACATTTCTCACTGAAAGATAAATTATATTTGAAGAGAAAAATTTTCGCCTAGACCGAGACTCGAACCCGGGACCTTTGGCTTGCCGGGCCAAATGTTCTACCAACTGAGCTACTGAGGCGAGTTACGATATAGACACAAATTTTTCTCTTATATACGTTGTAATTTTAAAAAGCTGTTCAGGAAGAGTGAAAAGTATATATTTCTGTCCAATCTTTTAAAAACGCAGAAAAAAAAGTAAGGGTAAAGATTCGTAAATTAATTAGTCATTTTTTACATCTTACGTCATATTTTATGTTTTCTTCAACGCGGAAACTGCAGTTTTCAAAAGGACACATCCTTTTCATTTTCAACCGACTTTATGACTCAAAACGTCATAATGTCGGTTGAAAATGAAAAGGATGTGTCCTTCTGAAAACTGTAGTTTCCGTGTTGAAGAAAACATAAAATATGAAGTAAGATGCAAAAAATGACTTATTAATTTATGAATTAAGAACCTCATAATGTTATTTCCCATATTTAACTATGAAGGTTAAAGATGCTGAAGCATCAAAAAATGAAAGGTAAAAAGGAAGAATTGTTTTAATTTCACAAAAAGTTGCAACAAATTTTGTTCGTTTTGCTTCATTTCATGTCTCAGATATTGAACAATTTGTGAGAATTATATTTAGGTTTTTTTACAAACATTACGAATTGGAAAATTTACACCTCTTCTCATCTTATATCTTGTAAGCCCATGTTTCCCTTAACAGAGATTTAGGCACTCTCCCCCTACAGGGAAGAATTTGAACCATACTAATTTAGTTACACTTGTTTTCGTATAGATGTCATTTGAGTGGTCCGTGATCAGCGTTCCGCCTCATACTGACATATAGGAAACCAAGGTAGTACTAGGACGTGAAAATTCGTTAAATTTTGCTTAGAGGCCTTTTCATTCAGGCTTAAGGATCTTTTACGAGCCTGAAAATCTTTAGACTCGGGACCCGCGGCTTAAAGTCCCTCCCGGAGGACTTGCTCCTTGGATTTTTCCATCCTAAAAAAAAATCCATTGACCCCAGCCGGGTTTGAACCCACGACCCTCGGGACCAGAGGCAAGGAGCATAACCCACTAGTCCACCGCGGCCTCTTCTCATGACTGTAAATTATGAAGTGAGATGTCAATGTTCAGATTCATAATATTTATTGATGTGAAAACTGCTGTGTTTTTGGAAAGTTGCTGCACCTTAAAATCCGTCCTCTAGTCATTAATACATTTTCATAAATCAGATTGAGTGATTTGTTGTTTCGTCATGGAATGTCCTTAATATATATATATATTTTTTTTTTATTCTGATCGTTTTAATCTATTAGTAAGGTGATACTTTTTACTACGTTGAGTATCATATTGATGCATCATAACATCATGACATATCTCAATCTTATAAGTTTATATTTTTGACATCAGTCAACTCCTTATAGTATGGCCGCTGGATGTCCGGCTCTGAAGTTTAGGTTATACAAGGGGTAAAGGGAGAACTCGCCCTCTACTGCCAATAAGGAAATGGTTGAGGTGCGAGTGAACATCTGCCAGAACCAATCACTGCTCATTGACACAGCTATAGCGTGCTAGTAAGGTTTTAAGGTTTGAAATTGTTGAGATGTTGTCAGCAGTATGTCTGCTAACCGCATACATAAAGCGGCCCCTCCCACTGAATATCCATATCGGCAACACTGTTGTGAAAACATCAGGGCTGGGGAATCAGTGGCTGGACTTTAGTTCCGACTTTACAACTCTGATCTCTTTACTAGTAAAATTCATATCAAATTCCGTTGAGGTGAAGTCATATGATGAAAGTTAAAAATTAAAATGTACCTGTTGGTAGGTGCCGTCGTCCTCAACTTTGTTAAAATATTGTATATAAAATTAACTGGAGCACTTTCGGAAGTTATCTTCCATCTTCGGCAGGTTGAGCTTCTGCTACTCGTTGTTGTTGTGTACGGTGATGTACGAGTTGCTGCTACAAACAGTTGGAGTATACATCACCATACACAACAACAATGAGTAGCGGAAGCTCAACCTGCCGAAGATGGAAGATAACTTCCGAAAGTGCTCCAGTTAATTTTATATACAATATTTTAACAAAGTTGAGGACGATGGCACCTACCAACGGGTACATTTCAATTTTTAACTTTCATCATCTGTTCTCTTTGAAACCATAGATCACAACAACTGTGAATGAAATCTGGTTTTTAAAACTAATTGTTATAACTGTTCATGCTTATTATTGCAGATTCTTTTAGCTTTGCTTTATGTAATTAAGAAAATATAACTATGTTTTACTAAAATCTTTAATTATTTACAGAAAGTGGATTACATAACATATTTGACAACATTTGACCACTTGTTTGACATTCCAAAAGATCGTAAGAATTCAGAATACCGCAAATACTTGGAGGTTCTGCTTGATTACCTTCATAACTACCTTGTGAGAGTGCGACCATTGCTGGATCTAAATTCAGAGCTGGATAATGTGTATAGACAGTTCAGCACCCAGTGGGAAGCAGGGACTTTCCCTGGCTGGCCGGTGAGTTCCACTTATTATCTCTAGACATTACTAGAAAGTTGCTAATCCAACCTCATTTTTGTCCTTCCTGATCATTAGCTATGTGATTATAAACAGTAATTAAATATCATTTCATGTTAAGAATCAAATGAATCATGAATTCTTCTTACCTCATACATCTATGTTTTTTAACACAGAGTTGTGAAAACAGCTGAAGATGGGAATTATATGTTTTCTGAGACTGCAGTTCTGTGTTAAAAAACATAGATGTTTGAGGTAAGAAGAATTCACGATTCATTTGATTCTTATTAAGAAAACCTCATAATGTAAAAATTTCCAAATTTATATATTAATCATTTTGTGTTTTTATTTGTTAATTTAATACTTCTCACTGAAGGACAAATTATATTTGAAGAGAAAAATTATACGCTCAGGCTGGAGTTTCTTTTGGCATAGAAAGTCAAAGGTCCTGAGTTCACATGCCAGTCTAAGCATATCATTTTTTCTCTTCAAATGTAATCATTTTATATCTTGTGCATTAATTCTATTATAACTGTGTGTGTGCGTGTTTGTGTGTATGTGCGTGATTTTTCTCTAATGCCACCCATTGTACTGTTCATGTTTTAGGTTCCACGCTGGGCAGATAGATGGCATTAATCTGGTCTATTTTCTATTTATGCACCACTTTACGTATATTATGTAATCTTATATTGTGTACAGAGAGAAGTGTAGAATGAGTGTATGTTTGTGTTGTGTAAAGTGTGCTGTTTGAGGGATTATGATGTCGATAAGGGAGAAGGTGAAACCTATTGCTGGTAAATAGTCTACTCCTCTCAAAAAACACCAAGAGGGCTGCCAGGGTTAAGTCCCCATCTGTTGGACGAATCACTATCAACAGCACCACATGCCTTCTCAACATATGTACTGTGAAGAGGTCTGCAATTTAATGCAGAATTCTTGTGCACAATCTAGCGATTAAAAATTGTTCACCACCACCTCTCCTGGTCCTGAGATCAAAAAATTTTGGAATTAAATTGATTTAACAATAAAATTTTCAACTCCGCTGGGTATCAAACCCAGGCCTGCTATTCAGGAAGCAGGCATGCTAGCACGTGAGCCAGCAGGGTGGGCTATTCTATTATTATTTTTTTTAGAGGAATTAAACCCAATGGGTACAACTTGGACACTACACACACCCAGTCCCAAGGTTGAGATTTTAAAAATCCCTTACCCCACCGGGATTTGAATCCAGGTCGCCGGAGTGGAAGGTAGGGACTCTACTGACTACGCCACAGTGACGGACATGGACTATTCTATTATGAAACTATATTAAGAAGGAACAGGTTCTCTTAATAAATAAGTTTGGTCTGTATTCATCTTACCTCATAACTTTTTATTTTTGTAAGATGCGTTTCATAGCTTCTGTGTTTCATCATCAGTTGGTACAGACTGATCTTTTTTAAGTTGTCTTAAAAAACAATAATTTATGAGGTAAGATGAATACAGACCAAACTTATTTATTAATTCTATTATAATTATTTATAAATTTGAAATATTATGTATACAGTTAATTTAATCTCATAACCTACCATAGCTGGCATCTCACTTGGATGGCGTTTAACAATAGTGATCCTAATGCAAAAATTGAGATAACCAATATTTAATTTTAGGAAGTTATATTTTGAGGTTATTTTAATTATATTATTTTTAGTCTGGACATCTTACCTCAATATTAATGTTGATTTGTTCTTGAACATGTTTCAAAACAATTCTGTCTTATCGTCAGCTTGTCCAGACTGGTTTGATTTATGTTGCACAACCTGGATGTCGAATTCAGCTCCATCGTGTGGTTGGCCAAAGAACCTCCAAACAAGGTCACGCTCCATCGGTATATAAAAATTCATAACTCTGTTTCTGTTCTTCTGAATATAAATTTTTTCCCAAATAGTCAGCTCTTTTGTATTTTCTAACTGTTTTAATAATTTAGTGTCTGAATTTATATTATGTTTTTCAGACCAAACATGAGCAGCAACTGCAGATTTTTCAATTTCCCCATTTTTAATATTTCTTATGTGTTCTTTGGTTCTAATGTTTAGGTTTCTTTTTGTTTTTCCTATATATATGTATCTTTTCACAACCCATGCATTCAATTTGATATATTGCTGACTTTTTATTTTTATCAGTTTTTTTCATTTTTGTTGGTTTTTATTAGTTTATTTAAACTGTAGTTATTTTTTGGTGCTAATTTAATGTTAAACTTCTCAAATATCTTTTGAAATTTATTGTGTCCCTATAGGAGTATACTACCGTATTTGTTCACAGAATTTGCACACTTTTTAATTTACTTTGGCCACTGAAAAATTGGGGAGCGTAAAATATGCAGATTTTTAAAATTAGAGGTCCTGTCCTGCGTTATCTCAATTATGGTAGGTAAGTATAGTAATTAAGAATACAGTAATTTTGTCATTTCTTATAAATTTATAGCATAACACTGTAGGTAATATTGAATTATACAAATAATCATCATACAATAATAAATCTATAAACAACAATACTTATTATACAAATGAAACAATACAAATACTGTAAATCGTCTATGTTGTGAGAATTAGCAATTTCATGTGCACATATGTTTATGTCGTTTTCTAATGACTGCATTTGGGATCATTTAACCCATTTGGCTTCTTACTTCTCGGTAGAGTAGTGCCTCCTCGTTCAATTAGGTCATATATATATATATAAGGTGTTCTTTTCCCATGATTTTTATTTTTGTTTAAATATTTTATTAAGTAAATCAATGGTAAAGAGAAAAATTTTTGCCTGAACTGGGAATCGAACCCCGAACCTTTAGCTTTCCGTGCTAATGCTCTGCCACTGAGCTAATCCAGGCTTCATTCCCATCCAAGCAAGTGTTGAAAGTGGAAAGGTTATCAATATAAAATAATTAATAATAATAAATGTTATCTCATGTTGTAGAAAGAAACAGGAAGTGCCCTGACACATATAGGTGCTCATTTAGATCTGTCAGCATTTTCTTCTTGGGAGGAGCTTGCTTCCCTTGGTCTTGATCGTCTCAAGTCTGCTCTCATGGCCCTTGGACTAAAATGTGGAGGGTAAGTTAAATTTACAGTAGCAATAATAAGTTTTGTCTGTGTAATGTAAGAATTACACAGACAAAACTTATTATTAAGTATAACCTCATAATGTTACTTCCTATTGTATTTTCAAATAAATTACAGTAGAAAATTTAAAATTGAGATCAGGCCAACAGTGGTCTAATCCTTCCTGATGAAAAAAATTTTAAGTATTGACTCCATTTGTTGCTTTTGTTATGAACTATCTTTCCAGCCCAGTTCATCATATGTAGCTTGTTATAAAGCCTTGTTTGCCATAAAAAGATTTCACTCTTTTTTTTTTTAGTGCAACATTGGTCCAACATTGTACAGTCAGTGAGATATTAGTATCAAGTCATGTGTAAAAATAGCAGAGATGGCTGATGTAAATGATGAAAAAGAATTTTGTAAATATAAGTATATTTAATTTTCTGTGTGTTTCAGGCTGGTTTCTTCTTATATTAGTTAGTAGGGCTATATATTCTCTCAATTGTTTATAACTTATATATTAAATTTGGGAATTTTTAACATTATGAGGTTCAATTAATAATAATTAAATGAATCGTGATTTTTTCTTACCTCATACATCTATGTTTCTTTAAACACAGCACTGCAGTATCGGCGACACTTTGTCGTCATCGTCGTGAAAACAGCTGACGATGACGACAAAGTGTCGCCGATACTGCAGTGCTGTGTTTAAAGAAACATAGATGTATGAGGTAAGAAAAAATCACGATTCATTTAATTATTGTTTATAACTTATTTATTATCTTCTTACCAAAATCATGTAGTTTCTTTGCCTAATTGAATTTTTGTTAATCTATATAATAAATTGTCAAATATTGCATGTATATGTGCTCTATAATTGAAACTTTTATGTAATTATCTGTGTGAATGTCAGTCCAGTTAGAGTTTGATGATAGAGACGAAAGCTTTTGAAACCGGTATCTTGAAAACATGAAACTTTGAGGTGAGATGAAAAAACGTTCAACTGAGTCAATTTATTAATTGTAAATTACCTCATAGTGTTACCTCCCACTGTGATTTTGATTAAAACTGGAATTAATTTGACAAAACATCATCTAACACACCACTACCAATAAAATTGGATGTTTCAAATTGCTAGAAAAAACAATATCATATAAATTATATTTGAAGAGAAAAATTTTCGCCTAGACCGGGACTCGAACCCAGGACCCTTGGCTTTCCGGGCCAAGTGCTCTACCAACTGAGCTACCGAGGTGAGTTACGATCTAGATGCAAATTTTTCTCTTATATACGTTGTAATTCCCTATCGTCAAAAAAACATCATTAGAAGCCTTACTAGCTTTATAAAGTAATGTTAAATTCCCAATAAATGTCTTCTTAACTAAGAAGCCGCCATTTGCAAAGATAGAAGCAATGGTTTCAAAAGCATTTGGCGATAGGGAATTACAACGTATATAAGAGAAAAATTTGCGTCTAGATCGTAACTCGCCTCGGTAGCTCAGTTGGTAGAGCACTTGGCCCGGAAAGCCAAGGGTCCCGGGTTCGAGTCCCGGTCTAGGCGAAAATTTTTCTCTTCAAATATAATTTATCTTTCATTGAGAAATGTTAAATCAATAATAAAAAATCAATATCATATAACTTTAACTTGATTTTTCAATTTAAAAAAGTCTTAGATCACTATTATTTATTTTCTCATAGTGAGAATTCCTAAAATAAGTAGTTCTTAGATCACTGTTGCACTGACCTTAATTTCTTGATTCTGATTGTTATCATAATGAATATGAAACTTAATATATTATGCATTGCAGGAATTTAATTAACTTTGGTGAGATTTGAAACTTCAGATAATCAAGAAATAGTGACTCAAATATTCAGTTAGTGTATTAATGTTCTTCATCTCTTCTATGATTACCACAAGTTCTTTTTTTATGCTATTTCTTTTATAAGAATTTTGCTTTTTAAAAGTTCTTAGGAAATTTTTTGGGCCAAAATGAGATGAACAGACAGGTGAATGGAGAAAACTACATAATAGTGAGCTACATGATATGTATAGGAAGCCAGATATAATAACAATTAAGTCTCATAGAGGCAATGGGCAGGACATGTGGCATGTATGGGAGATGAAAAGAGTTGCATGGAAGCTTCTTGTAGGAAAACCAGAGGGAAAATGCCCAATTGGTAGACCAAGAATGAGGTAGGAGAATAACATTATCCATTGTTTGAGGGAAGTATATTATACAGGGGATGATTGGAAAACATTAGATCAGGATAGGGATGTATGGAGAGCTTATGTCCATGTGGCCATGAACCTATGGGTTCGATAAAGCCAGTGAGTTAGTTAACTGTTAATGAAATCAGACTTTGAAAACACTGACATTTCATAAACAATTACTTTTGAATGAGAGTAAATCTGATCACAGGATTTAATCAGTTTTTTCCCCCCCCCCTTTAATTTTAACTGAATTTGAAGCCATATAATCATAGACTTTCTAATGAGTGGAGAACATATTTTAACGACTCACCTCATATAATTTCTAATTTCTTTGATACCGGCAGTTTCAGACAATATCTTGTCCCTCTTCAGTCATGGCTTCCACTGATGAAATTCTCTGGTTGTTGATTTCTCTAAGGACATCACCTCTTGTGCTGCCATCTTTGGTTGGGATTATAAACTTTGTAATTAAACTTTTATCCACCGGGATATCTTCAGAATAAATATCGATCTACGAACTTCAATATTCCAGTGGATTAAAATTTAATTACAAAGTTTGTAATCCCAACCAAAGATGGCAGCACAAGAGGTGATGTCCTTAGAGAAATCAACAACCGGAAAATTTCATCAGTGGAAGCCATGACTGAAGAGGGACAAGATATTGTCTGAAACCGCCGGTATCAAAGAAATTTAAAATGATATGAGGTGAGTCGTTAAAAATATGTTCTCCACTCACTATTAATGATATAACCTCATAGTGTTTACTTCCCAATATTAATTTAAATATAAATAGACTTTCCGTTTAATTATATTATTTTATTAAGGTAGAATATTTTTATCACTCACCTCATATTGTTCATAGTGAGAATTCCTAAAATAAGTAATATTATTTTATTTTTAGGACATTAGAAGAAAGGGCACAGCGGTTATTTAGTACAAAAGGCAAGAAATCCCTAGATCCTTCACTGTTTGCAAAAAACAAACCTGGGAAAGTTGGACGTGGGAAGGAGAGTGAAAGGCAGCGTGACATTGCTTCTCTTGAAGGACAGGTGTACAGGTAACTTTTAACTTTCACAAGTACATAAATATAAGAAGTATTATTTTCAGTACTTTTTAAATAATTTTTAGTGATATCCATTAAAGAAGATTTACTTGTAAGTAACAATGCATACATGACACAAATATCCAATTTTTGCAATTTTTTAAACTATTATTGACTATTACACATGACTGTATCGGCTGTGCTTCCAGACATATACTGACATGGTTGTGTTAGTGGAAAAAAGGGATAATTCTGCATATATTGTATATTTATAAGGTGTAAATTATTCAACACAATTTTAATTATATTTGAAGAGAAAAATTCTTGCCTAGACCGAGACTCGAACCCGGGACCCTTGGCTTTCCGGGCCAAGTGCTCTACTAACTGAGCTACCGAGGCGAGTTGTGATCTAGATGCAAATTTTTCTCTTATATACGTTGTAATTGCCTTGTGCCAAATGCTTGAAACCATAGCTTCTATCTTTGCAAATGGCAGCTTCTTAGTTAAGAAGACATTTATTGGGAATTTAACACTACTTTATAGCCAGTTGGGCTTCTATTGACGATTTTATTATTAATTTAACACTTCTCATTGAAGGATAAATTATATTTGGTCAATAGAAGCCCTACTGGCTATAAAGTAGTGTTAAATTCCCAATAAATGTCTTCTTAACTAAGAAGCTGCCATTTGCAAAGATAGAAGCTATGGTTTCAAGCATTTGGCGTGAGGGAATTACAATGTATATAAGAGAAAAATTTGCATCTAGATCGCAACTCGCTTTGGTAGCTCAGTTGGTAGAGCACTTGGTCTGGAAAGCCAAGGGTCCCAGGTTCGAGTCTCGGTCTAGGAGAGAATTTTTCTCTTCAAATATAATTTATCCTTCAATGAGAAGTGTTAAATTAATAATAAAATTGACAATTTTAATTGTTTACATAGGTGGTCTGTTTAAATGAGAATTTTTTATAAATATACATTTTTATCAATGTCATATTGAGAGGTAGATAATCTTACATTGTTTATTTT
Source organism: Diploptera punctata (assembly GCA_030220185.1). NCBI lineage: Eukaryota > Metazoa > Arthropoda > Insecta > Blattodea > Blaberidae > Diploptera > Diploptera punctata. The sequence goes on along the minus strand of JASPKZ010009352.1, from coordinate 1,101,149 downwards.
TTATTATTTCACTCACCTCATACTTCATAATTCATAGCAGACCCAGGGTTTCTTCACATCTTTTGTGACATTCTCAATGCTGTGTCACGTTCACAACATTGAGAATGTCACAAAAGATGTGAAGAAACCCTGGGTCTGCTATGAATTATGAAGTATGAGGTGAGTGAAATAATAAAAAATAAACAATATTAAAAAACCTCATAGTGTTATTTCCTATCTACATAACTTAAATCTTACATTACTTGTAAAGATTCACAGAGCTACTATCCGAGCAGAGAAATGCTACAAAAGAAAATGTACAGAGGAAACAAGCTCGTACTGAAGGTGAACGTGACGATTCTGATGCAGAAGCAAGCGCCAGCGAGTCAGAAGATGAAGATGACACTGATGTTCCATATAATCCTAAAAATTTGCCACTTGGATGGGATGGAAAAGTAAGTGTAAAACATAAACTGTATAAATATCTTGGTATCACTAGGTAATACTTTTTTGTTTTCTTTCTGAGCAAAAATGTATAATTTCTTATTACTAATTATTTTAGAATTGAGGACTGTTCAATAAACAATGATTATTATTATTATTATTATTTTAAATAATTTAACATACAAAAGTTTGCTTTCAATTATTGGCTTAATGTTTCTTGTACATGTGGTACAAGTCTCAAGTTCGTCACTCCCATTTATGTCTGTGAGTAGTGTACAAATTGAGACATAATTTATATTTTAAGCGAGCAACACTGAGTCTAAGGTAGAATTTTTTATCACTCACCTCATATTGTTCTTCTTATTTGACTATAAACTAGTTTCGGAACATAGTTTCTGTTCCATCCTCAGTATCGTCATGACCGTTGTTCTGTCGTCTTGAAGAGCTGACAGAACAACGTTCGTGACGATACTGAGGATGGTACAGAAACTATGTTCCAAAACTAGTTTATAGTCAAATAAGAAGAACAATATGAGGTGAGTGATAAAAAATTCTACCTTAATAAATATATCTCATAGTGAGAATTCCTAAAATAAGTAACACTATGAGTCATTTGAAGAGAAAAATTATACACTCAGACTGGGACTTGAACCCATTACCTTTGGCTTTCTAGGCCAATACTCTACCGAGCTACCTGAGCAAGTTCCAATCTAAACGCAAATCTTTCTCTTATATATGCTGTTAATTCTTCTTAATAAAGAAGCCGCCATTTGCAAGATAGAAGCAAATGTTTCATAGCATTTGGTGCGCGTTCCTTAGAATAAACAACAAAGCTCTATGTGGAAATTTTTTGCATTACTAATTCATGGAATGGTTAATCAGCATGTTGTACCTGCATACACAACAGTAACTGGACAATGCTATATTAGATCGGTACTTGCTCAGGTAGCTCAAATGGTAGAGCACTTGGACTAGAAAACCAAGGGTCCCGGGTTCAAGTCCTGGTCTGAGCGTATAATTTTTCTCTTTAAAAATGAAAGTACTCTTCAGACAGATAAAGAAATTGGTAAAAAAAAATTCAAGAAATTTACTTACCACCCCTTAGTATTTAACAAGTTTCAAAAAATGTTCAACAAATTCAGCATTAAATTAGCACCGAAAAATTATTATAGTTTGAATAATTTAATCAAAACCAACAAAAATGAAAAGATTGAAGACTGCAACGAATCAGGAATTTATCAAATTGATTGTAAAGATTGTGAAAAGATATACATAGGAAAAACAAAAAGAAATTTAAATACAAGATTGAAAGAACACCTTAGAAATGTTACAAATGGTGAAACAGAAAAATCTGCAATAGCTGCAGATGTTTGGTCAAAAAATAATAAGAAATATGAGGTAAGTCAAAAAAAAATAAAACTCAAAATTAATTAAAATAAACCTCATAGTATTATTGTTTATTTTTTATTATTTCACTCACTTCTTACTTCAAAACTTCTTGCAGACCTAGGTTTCATCACAACTTTTGTGACATTCTCAATGCTATGTCACGTTCACAACTGACGTCTATATATAGATAGAAGGCCGTTGGTAGTCAGTTGTGAACGTGACACAGCATTGAGAATGTCACAAAAGTTGTGATGAAACCTAGGTCTGCAAGAAGTTATAAAGTATGAGGTGAGTGAAATAATAAAAAATAAACAATACTAAAAACCTCATAGTGTTATTTCCTACCTACAGAACTTAACACATTGGTGACGGGCCACAGAGATCTCCGTGTTTAAATGGCCAGCGCTAGACGACCGGTCACGAAGATTTCCGTTTTACGTTTTCTATGGCTTCCCTGCCTCTTCGCTTTTGAATGAGGCATTCAATTTTGTTTCTTCTCATTGTGAAATAAATTTTAGTTGTATTTGTACCCCTCTCTTCTCTTTTATGAAATTGCCAACTTTACAGAATTGTTTACAATTTTATGACAGACGGCTGGTGAAATATGTAATTTTAGTGCGGGTAGTTAGGCGATTACGGGATACGTATGTAACCTGTAAATATATTTTGCAGAGCGGAAAAATTAAAAGAAACTCTATTTTGCATTCTGGAGCCGAATTTATATCTGTGGCATCATGTCCACCAGAATAATTATTATAATAGTGTGGCTATAGCTGAAAATTTGCTCGAAAGAAAGACGAGAGATTCTGAAGCAATAAAGATTAACAGAGGGCTTCCAAAATCATTTGTGGAAGCAGGAAATAAACTCAAACCAGGAGAAAGTGTTTTTGTAGTAATGGGGACCTTTTGCTACAAACATGGAAAGATAAAAGAGACGTAAGAATGGTTAGCACATTGCATCAGGCAACACGAGAGTGGGAGGAGTAAAGTTGTAAAAATGCCCTATTGAATACTTCAATATAACAAGTATGTGAAGAGTGTAGACAGGGCTGACCAGTACCTATCATATTACTCCATCCTTAGAAAAATAGTGAAATGGTGCTAGAAAGTTGTATTGTGGCTTCAGAATTGTACACTCTTTAATGCTTTCAGGGTCTATAAATTTCAAAATCCTAACAGCAAAATGTCAAACAGAAGTTTTTTGCTTGAAACAGCCTCTTGTTTGGCAGTCGTGAAATTAGGAACAGATGACAGAGAAGACGATGAAAGACAGAGAGAAAAGAAACCACTTCTAGGAGACCACCTCACGACCCACCAGGGAGCCTAAGACATTAAGAAAAATAAATTAACACCAACTGTGATTGGAAAGAAAAAAAAATACCCTCAAAACTTTTCCGCAATTTTAGTGAACACAAGAAAAGAAACTCGCTACGTATACTCTTTTGCACTTTGCCTTTACATAAATAAAAATGTTTCCAACGCTATCAAACCCTCAATTTCTACTAGAAAGTCTAGTGAGAACACTAATAAAGATTTACTTATGCATTATTGTTATTGATTGTAAATATATTGATGTAAAAGCCACACTGTGCTAGCGCGGTTTAAAATTTAAAAGTCCACCCTACTGACAGAAATGTCCGGTCCAGCAGCGGTGGGTGCAACGCTGAGCTGTCGGTCACCAATGTGTTAACTGGGAGACTACTTTGAGGACAATCAAAATTCTGAGGATGAGTTATGTGTTGCCAAAAAAATTATGATGATTGTTTATTGAATTGTGCTTGTGGATATTTTCCTCTTCATAAAAAATGTTTTCTTTAATTTTTCAGCCTATTCCCTATTGGTTGTATAAGCTCCATGGTTTGAATATCAGCTACAACTGTGAAATCTGTGGCAATTTTACATACAAGGGTCCTAAAGCATTCCAGAGACATTTTGCTGTAAGTTATTTTTATTTTCTAAACTTCAATTTATATTTAATCAAAACAAACTGTGGTAGTGGATTTGGACATTGTGGAACAGAGTTCAAAATTTATCCTCATTTGTAAGATAGAATCTCAATCAGTAAACAAAAAAAAAAATCATTAAAACATTTTGTCTGTTCATTCTTACCTCTTATAGTTGTTTTTGTCAAACATATGTTTCAAGACTTCTTAGTCTCATCGTCAGTGATTACAGACTGAACTTTCTCATATTGTTTATTTTTTATTATTTCACTCACCTCATACTTCATAATTCATAGCAGACCTTGGGTTTCTTCACATCTTTTGTGACATTCTCAATGCTGCGTCACGTTCACAACTGACGTCCAACGGCCTTCTATCCTGCAGACTGACCTCCGCGCCATCTGGTGGCCGACCGAAGAATTTCCAAATCAGTCCTCTTTCTTTATAACCGGGTATTTCAAAATTCATAGTTGTATTTTCATTCTTGCATATGTAAATTTTTTCCCAAATTGTGAGTTCCTTCGGTTTTTCCAATTGTTTAAGTAATTTTGTTTTGGTTTCTATTCTATGTTTTTCTGACCAGGGCATGTGCAGCTATTGCAGATTTTTCGGTTTCTCCATTTTTAACATTTCTGAGGTGTTCTTTTAATCTTGTATTTAGATTCCTTTTTGTTTTTCCTATGTATATCTTTTCACAATCTTTACAATTAATTTGATAAATTCCCGATTTTTTGCAGTCTTCAATCTTTTCATTTTTGTTGGTTTCTATTAAATTACCTAAGCTGTAATCATTTTTAGGTGCTAATTTAATGTTGAATTTGTTTAAAATTTTTTGAAACTTGTCAAATACCAAAGGATGGTATGTGAACTTCTTGAATTTTTTGCCTATATTTTTATCTGTCTGAAGAGTACTTTCATTGATGACTAAATCTAAATACAAGATTAAAAGAACACCTCAGAAATGTTAAAAATGGAGAAACCGAAAAATCTGCAATAGCTGCACATGCCTGGTCAGAAAAACATAGAATAGAAACCAAAACAAAATTACTTAAACAATTGGAAAAACCGAAGGAACTCACAATTTGGGAAAAAATTTACATATGCAAGAATGAAAATACAACTATGAATTTTGAAATACCCGGTTATAAAGAAAGAGGACTGATTTGGAAATTCTTCGGTCGGCCACCAGATGGCGCGGAGGTCAGTCTGCAGGATAGAAGGCCGTTGGACGTCAGTTGTGAACGTGATGCAGCATTGAGAATGTCACAAAAGATGTGAAGAAACCCAGGGTCTGCTATGAATTATGAAGTATGAGGTGAGCGAAATAATAAAAAATAAACAATATTAAAAAATAATAATTAAATGAATCGTGATTTTTTTCTTACCTCATACATCTATGTTTCTTTAAACACAGCACTGCAGTATCGGCGACCCTTTGTCGTCATCGTCAGCTGTTTTCACGACTGTCAATTTTTTCTCCTTTTTGCCGGTAATTATCTAGACTGCCATCTGGTGTTCTTTTGAAGGAATTCCTCAAAAGAACACCAGATGGCAGTCTAGATAATTACCGGCAAAAATTAGAAAAAATTGACAGTCGTGAAAACAGCTGACGATGACGACAAAGGGTCGCCGATACTGCAGTGCTGTGTTTAAAGAAACATAGATGTATGAGGTAAGAAAAAATCACGATTCATTTAATTATTATTAATTGAACCTCATAATGTTAAAAATTCCCAAATTTAATATATAAATATTAAAAAACCTCATAGTGTTATTTCCTATCTACATAACTTAATGAACTTTCTCATGTTGTCAGCCCTGATTCTTGATTCCTATTCTCTCTGCCTCTTGTCCAATGAACTTACTAATGAGGTTCCTTTCTGCCGGAATTTCGAAGTTCATAATTCTTTCCTTGTTCTTCTGTATATAGATTTTTTCCCATATATACAGAAGAACAAGGAAAGAATTATGAACTTTGAAATTCCTGCAGAAAGGAACCTCATTAGTAAATTCATTGGACCAGAGGCAGAGAGAACAGGAATCAAGAATCAGAGAAAGTTCAGTCTGTAATCGCTGACGATGGGGCTAAGAAGCTCTGAAACATATGTTCGACAAAAACAACTCTAAGAGGTAAGAATGAACAGACAAAGTGTTTTAATTATCAATTACTCGCTTTAATACTTTTAATTTTTCACTTCAGTTTGCCTAGCCTCTTCTACTGAAATTGTTGAGGGATTCTTAGTTTTGAATAATCTTTTTTTCATTGCTTTATATTATAAAATGTAGTATTTTTTATTTCATTGATATTTATAGAAGCTTTAATATTTAAGATCATATCATGTGTAAGTCTTTAGTAGTATTGAATGGGGCCCATTTGATTGTTACATATAGCCGTGTGTCTCCTATAGAAGTTTACTTCGCTAATTTTAATGATATGAAAATTATTATAGCAATGAAATTCCAACCCATCATTTACCTTGCAAGCTGATGGAGAATCGGGAAAAAATCTTAGTCAGGTTGTTTCATCCTGAGTTTGAATTTGGGACCTATCGAATAGTTTCAAGTGGTACTTTCTAAGATTTAAATTAAAATTCTTTATACCTTACCTCATATCTAGTCTTTTAAACCATTTTTAAAACCTATACCTCAGCCGCTGGATCTCCGGCTCTGAAATTTAGGTCATACGAGGGGTAAAGGGAGAATAAGCCCTCTACTGCCAATAAGGAAATGGTTTTAGTGAGAGTAGATGTCTGCCACAACCAATCACCGCGTATATAAAGCGGCCACTCCCACTGAATATCCATATCGGCAACACTGTCGTGAAAATGTCAAGGCCGGAGAATCAGTGTCTGCAGTATAGGTGGTTTCATCTTCAGTAATATCTCAACCGATATGTCATTCAGGAGAACTGCTTCTTACTCCATCTCCACCTAGGTTTTGAAACCGGTTTAATTAAAAGACTGGATATGAGGTGAGGTATAAAGAATATTAATTTAAATCTTAAATTAAACCTCATAATGATTTTTCGTATAAAAGTTCAATTCAAATGTCCCTGTCTAAATCAATTTACTCATTGGAATTATAGTTGAAAGAGTATAGCTCTTTTTTTTTAATGATAATGATTAATGAGCATGTAACTTAATGAATTTATCTCATTATCTGGTTATATGTTAATATTATTTTGTTTGCAGGAATGGCGACATGCGCATGGTATGAGATGCTTAGGAATTCCAAACACAGCCCATTTTGCAAATGTTACTCAAATTGAAGATGCTCTTGCATGTAAGTACTACTGTGTGCTTTGAATAAGCAAATATTATAATTTTTTTGTGTTAAACATTTTAATTTAATTAAAATTAGAGTGGGATGATACACTATGAGGTATTTACTTTAATAAATGAGTTGGAGAAAATGTTTTAACATCTCACCTCACAAAGTTGTGTGTCTTCACGATACTGGTTTCAAAAGTATAGTATTAAATTAATGAGTCATTTTAACATCTTACCTCATATTTCATGTTTTTCAAACACGGTAACTATAGTTTTCAAATGATCTTGTCATTCATTTTCAACCGCCATTATGACTACCGGATGTTAAAATGACTCATTAATTTATTAATTAAGAACCTCATAATGTGTTTCCCAATTTTAACTTTGAGTATAGTATTACTTCCATCTTCAGTCAAATTTGACTGAAGATGGAAGTAATACTATACTTTTAAAACCGGTATCATGAAGACATGCAACTTAGTAAGGTGAGATATTAAAACATTTTCTCCAACTCATTTATAAAAACATTCTAATGTTTATACAAGGAGATTTTTTTTTTAGATAGAGTTTAAAGTATTCCCTTAATTTTCAGTTTAATTTTTTACATTATTCTTTGTAAAACATACAGCCTACTGTATTTACTCGGCTATTGCGTCTGTGCACTTTACCACAAAAATGGAAAATGGCTTCGTCAGAGAATAAAATGTTGTGAACATAATACAGCATTGAGAATGTCACAAATGAAGTGACGAAACTCGAGTATGCGTGGAAGTTAAGAAGTATGAGGTGAGTGAACAAAGAATAAACAATAATAAAATGTTCATTAAATTCTCATTCTCTACAGCCCAAACAGCCTCAAGAAGGTCATAACAGATTGCCCAACAACAGGTGAAATCCTCATCCTCAAGTTGGTGCAAAACATGTATGTGATAACATTTCCATAGCGTGAAATGTAGAATTTTCCATACTCTGTTGTGAGGGATATTCAACTCCCTACTGAGGCATGTGTTGATGCCTTTGACTCAATCACTGGCAATTTGAACCTGCTGCACTCTTTCTGCTGTTATGTGTGGATGTCCATGCCTCATACACACACTGCCTGTATGCTTAAATTTGTTTACAAGCACCTTGTTGGGGCTGGTTTATGGAATTTATGGGTAAATTCCACTCTGAATTCTTCATATGACAATCTGTGTACCAGTGCACAGACAATGGCAACTCGTTCTTCCATACTAAACATCTTGCACTAAGATAACAGTATCTGCAAAAAAAAGAAAAAAATAGTAGTGTTTTCATGGAAATAGATAATGACTTTAGAGACATTCTGTATATAGAGATCATACCCTTGTAATTTGCCAACTAATTTGCTGTCATTTCCACGTGAAAAGGAAGAACAACACTTAGAAAAATACTTCTTCATTCTTGCAACTTGACCGGGAATTTCAACGTATATAGAGAAAGATTTGCATTTAGATCGGTACTTGCTCAGGTAGCTCAAATGGTAGAGCACTTGGACTAGAAAACCAAGGGTCCCGGGTTCAAGTCCCGGTCTGAGCGTATAATTTTTCTCTTTAAATATGCTTTAAGTTCATGTTTACATTTCTTGCATTTAACATGCCTTCCCTTTCTAGAATCTAGAATAATTTGTATAATATGTAAATGTTGCCAAACTGGATCTAATTTTCTGCCAGTCCCAGAGTTAGACATGTTATATTCCAGTTCTTTAACAACTAGAAAGAGCAGTAGCTCCTTGTACAATTATAAAGAACTGAAACTGGAAACTGCCCTAAAAATGAACATCATCAGTTAAGAGAAAAACATTTTAAATTCAAGTGAAGCAAATGGCCATACATGGTTTTAACTTTAGGATTTGCAAAATGAAGACCTTTCGAACCTGACAGTGCCTATACATGTAAATTTTGCAATTTACATTGCGAACGATACCATGTCCTACAGTATAAATATATGGGCAGCTCTGTCACAAAGTTTTGCCTAAAACAGTGACCACAAAATATTCTTTTGTGCACTTTTCTTCTCTATTATTAAATTCAAATACTAGTGATTGTTGGTCCAATAAAAATGTTTTATTGGTTCCAATCATTAAGGAAATTTTTTATTTGTAAAAAAAAATTTTTTTAATAACAATTTGATTTAAACCGTGTTGGTTTAAATTAGACATTCCTATTTGTTTAATATTTAAAGGTAACACTATGAGGTTTATTTTAATTATTATGAGTTAGATTTTTTGTGACCCACTTCATATTTGTAGTTTTATCACCATCCTCTGATTCTACAGTTAGAAAGTAATGATAATGGTTTGTAGAATGCTGAAACCATGGTCTGCAATAAAACTATAAATATGAGGCGAGTCACAAAAAATCTAACTCTTAATAATTAGACAATCCTCCTTTGGTTTAGGAATTTTAAAATTAAATCATGTAGTTTAGTTAATATATAACATATTTTAATGTTGGCAGTATGGGAGAAACTGAAGTCACAGAAGCAGGGAGAACGCTGGCAGCCAGAGCAGGAAGAAGAGTATGAAGATTCACAAGGGAATGTTGTGAATCGCAAGACATATGAGGATCTCAAGAGACAGGGCCTTCTTTAGTTACTTTACACCGTATCCTGTTGAGATAATATTGTCTCGCTAAATGCGTTAATGGTCAGAATTAAAGAAATCACCACCCGATTGACAGTCAAACTTAAAGAAGAAACAACTCGATAAAACTTAAAGAAGAAACAACTCGATAAAACTTAAAGAAGTTTTCACCCAACGTCATTGCTGTGCATAGTTGCTACACTGCATAGCATTGAAAATAAAGAGCAGGAAGATATAGATGCAGCAAAACCCATGTTAATTTTTAATTAACAATGGTGGATAAATTCATATTATAAAATAATGAATGTTAGATAATTCAGTTATTATTAACTCTTTCCCTGGCAGTAAGAGGTACTTAAATCCTACAGTAGCCTGGCAGGCATTCTAACACTTGCATTGAAAGAATCCTGTAACCATGCAATTGTTAGTTACGAGCTGAAATTTTCAGCAAATAATGTTGACATACCATAATGTAATATATGGCAGTACCTAATTTTTATATACACAGTAAAAGTTCCTTATTTGCGGGGGATATGTTCCGCAAATATGCCGCAATACAGAAACTGCAAATCTGGAATGGTAATTTATATGGGTATATAGAGAATATTAACCTTTTTTTTATATAGGAATTATCACTGTGAGGTTCAATTCAATATTAAATTAAAAGATTCTTACCTCTCCTCACATTATTCTGCTGAAATCGCGATCTACTTAACAGAATAATGTGAGGAGAGGTAAGAATCTTTTAATTTAATATAGAGAATATGTTCCAAGATTTCGAAATAAAATAAAAATTATCAAAATAAAATCAATTAATGAGAGATTTTGGACAATTTCTATTAATTATGTTGTTGTTTTCAAATGCTGGGCCTTGGCAATGAAGCCATTAGCGTTCTTGCTCTCCAACATTTCTCTATTGTGGATCCAACAGGTAATACTTCACAGTAATTAATATTTAATTTTAGGAAGTTATATTTTGAGGTTATTTTAATTATATTATTTTTGGTCTGGACATCTTACCTCAATATTAATGTTGATTTGTTCTTGGACATGTTTCAAAACAATTCTCTGTTTTATCTTCAGCTTTCCCAGACTGGTTTTATTTATGTTGCATTATGTTGCACCACCTGGATGTCGATGTCAGCTCCATCCTGTGGTTGGCCAAAGAACCTCCAAACAAGGTCACCCTCCATCGGAATATCAAAATTCATAACTCTGTTTCTGTTCTTCTGAATATAAATTTTTTCCCAAATAGTCAGCTCGTTTGTATTTTCTAACTGTTTTAATAATTTAGTGTCTGAATTAATATTATGTTTTTCAGACCAAACATGAGCAGCAACTGCAGATTTTTCAATTTCTCCATTTTTAATATTTCTTATGTGTTCTTTGGTTCTAATTTTTAGGTTTCTTTTTGTTTTCCCTATATATATCTTTTCACAACCCATGCATTCAATTTGATATATTCCTGACTTTTTATTTTTATCAGTTTTTTCATTTTTGTTGGTTTTTATTAGTTTATTTAAACTGTAGTTATTTTTTGGTGCTAATTTAATATTAAACTTCTCAAATATATTTTGAAATTTATTATGTACCCAGGGGTGATATGTGAATTTCCTATATTTTTTCATAGGTGGTTCTTCTTTTTCAAGATTACTTCTGTTTATCATTTTTTGTTTTTTATACTTTTCTATCCTTTTATGTACCATTTTTTCATCAAACCCATTTTCTCTTGCTACTTTGATTATGTGTTTTTTCTCATGTTTGAAATCTTCTTCGTTTAAGGGTAAGTTTACCAATCTATGAGTTAAACTATTAAATGCTGCTAATTTATGTCCAATTGGATTGAACCCTGTTGATTTTTATAAAATTTTCCGTATGAGTTTCTTTTCTATGAATCCTGAATTCAATTTTTCTTTTTTCTTCGTTTCTGACCAATTTAAGATCCAAAAAAGGTATTTGTTTATTGTCTTCTATTTCTTTGGTGAATTTAATGTTTGTACTCTGTAAATTTAATAGTTTTAGGGAATCTTCTACATGTTTTTCTTTAACAATACAAATTATATCATCAACATATCTACTCCAAAATTTAAACATTGTGGGATGTGCTTTAGTGATTTTACATTCAAAATCGCTCATAAATATATTTGAGAAGTTTAATATTAAATTAGCACCAAAAAATAACTACAGTTTAAATAAACTAATAAAAACCAACAAAAATGAAAAAACTGATAAAAATAAAAAGTCAGGAATATATCAAATTGAATGCATGGGTTGTGAAAAGATATATATAGGGAAAACAAAAAGAAACCTAAAAATTAGAACCAAAGAACACATAAGAAATATTAAAAATGGAGAAATTGAAAAATCTGCAGTTGCTGCTCATGTTTGGTCTGAAAAACATAATATTAATTCAGACACTAAATTATTAAAACAGTTAGAAAATACAAACGAGCTGACTATTTGGGAAAAAATTTATATTCAGAAGAACAGAAACAGAGTTATGAATTTTGATATTCCGATGGAGGGTGACCTTGTTTGGAGGTTCTTTGGCCAACCACAGGATGGAGCTGACATCGACATCCAGGTGGTGCAACATAATGCAACATAAATAAAACCAGTCTGGGAAAGCTGAAGATAAAACAGAGAATTGTTTTGAAACATGTCCAAGAACAAATCAACATTAATATTGAGGTAAGATGTCCAGACCAAAAATAATATATAATACTTCACAGGTTTGTAGATGTTCTTCATTCATTTCTTCGTCTTTGTTGCATAGAGGACAATTTGGATTCATGTAGATTCCTGTTTTATATAAATGTTTGGCCAAATAGTCATGTTCTGTAAGCAGTCTAAATTTTGCTACTGTAGTTTTACGTGGAATTTCTGGAATAATATCTGGCTTCTTTACTAAAATATTCCATTTTTTGTCTTTGGCTTTATTACATTTGTCTTGGTTTTGTTTGGTTTTATATTTGTTTTTAATTATTCTTTTTATGGATGTGAAAGGTAAGCTTTTAGTAGTATTCTGAATTAGATTGGAGCCTTTTTTGGCAAGAAAATCAGCAGTGTCATTTCCAGCAATTCCACAATGTGCAGGTATCCATTGCACTGAGTCGGAGTTATGGCTGACGATGAACATGACTATGTTTGAAATCGCGATATCATGGAAGCATGAATCCTATGAGGTGAGTTGTTTAAACAATATGTTCTCCGATGAATTTTAATTGTGTAACATATTCATATGCATGCTATATTGAAATATTTCAAAATGCATGCAGAATCCAAAGCCATATGAAGTTCATTAACTGGATCATAAGTTTTCAAGAAACACAGTGCCTAGAACACGTATCAGTATATTCCCCCAAGAATAAATTAGGTGCATATACTATTTATCTACAGATTTCAGAATACAATATAAATTATTGCGATGAATGGGGATAACTACCAAAGGTGAAAACTAGGAAATGTAACATCCTAGATATTCTGCTGCTTTTTATAGAACTCCCTAAAATATACATAGAGAATGTTTTTATTATTAATTTAACACTTCTCACTGTCCTTCAGTGAGAAGTGTTAAATTAATAATAAAAACATTGAAAGAAACCCTACTGGCTTTATTTAAAGTAATGTTTAAATTCCCAATAAAATGTCTTCTTAAATAGAAGCCGTCATTTGCATATTTGAAGCAAAGGCTCGTAGCATTCGGCAATCGGGAATTAACAATGTATTAGAGAAAAATTTGTGTTTAGATTGGAGTGCCCAGCTCAGTGGTAGAGCATTGGCCTAGAAAGCCAAATGTCCTGGGTTCAAACCCCAGTCTGAGCATATAATTGTTCTCTTAAAAAATGCATAGAAAAGTTCATGTGTCTGCTAAGATAATCTTCCACATGTGTGCAACCAACTACCATGCAAATTTTCATAAACAGCTGAATATTCTAGATAAATTGTGAATTTTGATCAGTTGATGATCCAAGGAGAAAGGTTTATTTAAATAATAAGTTAAATTTTATTAAAATTCATCGGAGAACATATTGTTTAAACAACTCACCTCATAGGATTCATGCTTCCATGATATTGCAATTTCAAACATAGTCATGTTCATCTTCAGCCATAACTCCGACTATGAGTTATGGCTGAAGATGAACATGACTATGTTTGAAATCGCGATATCATGGAAGCATGAATCCTATGAGGTGAGTTGTTTAAACAATATGTTCTCCGATGAATTTTAATGATTATACCTCATAATGTTTACTTCCCAACATTAATTTAATATAAGTTACATTTTGTTTAGTCTGTATTTTAATAATATCTTAAAATTGTAATATGTACGTAATTTTTGTATAATTTTACTATTCGCTGGTTGAGTGGAAGAGAAGGCCTTATGGCCTTAACTCTGCCAGCTGAAATAAATCATTATTATTATTATTATTATTACATTTAATAATCTTCAAAATAATCTATTACATACTAGAAGTTTATCGCATTGTAATACCGCTCGAGTCCAAGCTCTGTGTGTTTGCTGGGGGAAGTGTGGGGAGTGGGAGGAAGTACAATTCTATGCTTCTCATAGTACTAACAGCTGAGACAGCAAATTCCTTTCAGACACACGGAGCTGGGTCCCGAGCAGTACCTTGTGCTATCATTCTCATAACTGCTAACTTGTATCTTGTAAAAGTAAATAGATTATGTTGCTTTCATTATAAAATTAATCACAAAACAACTGAATCGTTTAATTTTTCCTATTCATATACAATATGCATTATACATTATTAGAGCCTGGATTTGTATGCAAAATAACTAAATATGCGTGAAAAATGTAGAAAATATGCAAAAACAGTGTATGAAATCTAATAAATTATTTGCTTTGTGGGTAATCATACCTTATTCCTGGCTGTTACAGAAGATGAGGAATGTTTTTTTTTTATGGTTTCTTGAATGAAGCTCCTTTCTCTGTCAATGAAAAAGGGTTTATGGAATGAAAATGGCCTTTCTATATCACATGATGCCACAGGTGCTTGTGAAAAAACACTACAGTTCTTTTTCAGGGAATTCCTCTTCGGTTACAGTTTTTTCACTGTCACCAGAGAGCATTTTGCTAATTTGACAAATTCTATTGTAGCCAGGATTTTTATTTAATACTTCACTAAACTTATCAAATGTGTTTTTAGCAATACCATAATATTATTTCTCAAGGCCCACAAATATTCCCCTCTTATATAGATTGTAAATATACACGTTATGCTTATATCCAATGGATTGCAGAGACTTTATTAATTAAAAAAATATTAATAATTAATGATGATATAAATAACTAGTAATTAGCTGAAGGGGAAAATCATAATTTAATACCATATTTAGGATAAAATATGCATTAAAAATCTAAATGAAGCATTTTCCTTCAGAATATGCATTTCTATGCATTATCAAATACCGCTCAAATTGTCTGTGAAGGGACCACTTAACATATAAATCATTTCTGCATACTTTTTAATGTGTAATACAAATCTGGGTTCTGTACATTATCAACCATATCCTTCCTTAAAAATACAAAATTAAGTTGGAGTAGGTATGGTGCCTTCATGAGAGGCCTATTAGCAATAATTACATCAAACTATAATATGTGGTATATGTACGAGGCTTCAAACAAACTACAAATATTCTAACAATATGTTACTTTTAAATCTCATAAATGAATCCTCCATTATCTTAAATGGATTCTTTGTTCATTTACGTCCCAGTTGCATGTTTTGTCTATCTATCTTTGGGTTTTTACAGCTTCTGCCATCTTCCCGTGCCAAACCTCCAAAGCCTACTTTCTTGGGCATCTTCAATGCTTAGCCCTCTTGCTTGCATTAATGTGTTTTGTGTATGTCAAAATACTGCACGTAATTTTCTTTTCTTTAACAAAATTTGAAGTTCTGTGGATTTTTTGTTCCTACTGCAAATTTTAACTTTCTGGAGTTACAAGGTTTTGGACTAACAGTTACGATATGCGAATCTGATGTACAACAAAAATTGAGAAACAAGCTACTGGTACTCCTGCCAACTTGTTATTGCAATAAGTATAGTATAACTTATATTATTTTTGGTCTGGACATCTTACCTCAATATTAATGTTGATTTGGAAAGCTGACGATAAAACAGAATTGTTTTGAAACATGTCCAAGAACAAATCAACATTAATATTGAGGTAAGATGTCCAGATCAAAAATAATATAATTAAAATAACCTCAAAATATAACTTCCTAAAATTAAATATAGTATAACTTATTAAGATCTTCAGCATTACATTTATTCACAACTAACGGAAAAGTTGATAACTACAGAGGGGTTATTACAAGGGTGCACAATGACATCAACATTATTTCAAATATACATAGATATTGTATTACAGGAATGACCAAAGAAATGTAAAACAATGGGATTAAAATTGTAAGAGAATAAATACATACCTTGATATTTGCAGATGATCAAGTGGTAGTCACTTCAGGATGTGAAGATGCAAACTTTATATGGGTAGGAAACTAGAGGAAGAATTACTTATTTTAGGAATTCTCACTATGAGGTATATTCATTAAGGTAGAAAATTTTTATCACTCACCTCATATTGTTCTTCTTATTTGATTATAAACTAGTTTCTGTTCCATCCTCAGTATCGTCACGACCGTTGTTCTGTCGTCTTGAAGAGCTGTCCTTCTCTCCTTCCATTGGCTGACTGAAAAACCTCGAAACCAGGTCATTCTCACCGGGAATTTCAAAGTTCATTAATTTCTTCTTTTCGCTCTTTTGAATGTAGATCTTTTCCCAAACAGTAAGTTCTTTAGGTTTTTCTATTTGTTTTAATAATTTAGCTTCTTTCTCGATAAGATGTTTTTCAGACCATGCATGGGCAGCCACTGCAGATTTTTCTACTTCCCCTTTCTTGACATTCCTGAGATGTTCTTTCACTCTAGTTTTCAAATTTCTTTTAGTTTTTCCTATGTAGAATTTCTCACATTTTTCACATTTAATTTGATAAATCCCTGATTTGTTTTCTTCTTTAATTTTCTCATTCTTATTAGGTCTAATCAGTCTACTGATGCTGTAGTCATTTTTGGGTGCTAACCTTATGTTGAAATCTTTAAAAAATTTTTGAAACTTGTGGTGTTTTAATGGATGATATGAGAATTTTCTAAATTTTCATTATCTTCTTTTACTTTTAGAAGAGTGCTTTGATTAATACATTTTTGTCTTTTGAACTTGTTTATTTTTTTTAGTATCATTTTTATTGCAAAACCATTTTTCGTGGCTACGTTGATTATGTGTTCTTTTTCTTTTTCATAATTTTCTTTGTTCATTGGTATGTTCACTAATCTGTGTGTCAAACTATTGAAAACTGCTTCTTTGTGAGCTATGTGATTGAAACCTAAAGCTTTTATGTAGTTATCTATATGTGTCTTCTTTCTGTAAATTCCAAATTCTATCTTATTTTCTTCGTTCCTTTTTAAGTTGAGATCTAAAAATGGTATTTCTCCATTGATTTCCTTTTCCATAGTGAACTATCAACTTAAAAAGGAACGAAGAAAATAAGATAGAATTTGGAATTTACAGAAAGAAGACACATATAGATAACTACATAAAAGGTTTAGGTTTCAATCACATAGCTCACAAAGAAGCAGTTTTCAATAATTTGACACATAGATTAGTGAACATACCAATGAACAAAGAAAATTATGAAAAAGAAAAAGAACACATAATCAACGTAGCCACGAAAAATGGTTTTGCAATAAAAATGATACTAAAAAAAATAAACGAGTTCAAAAGACAAAAATGTATTAATCAAAGCACTCTTCTAAAAGTAAAAGAAGATAATGTAAAATTTAGAAAATTCACATATCATCCATTAAAACACCACAAGTTTCAAAATTTTTTTAAAGATTTCAACATAAGGTTAGCACCCAAAAATGACTACAGCATCAGTAGACTGATTAGACCTAATAAGAATGAGAAAATTAAAGAAGAAAACAAATCAGGGATTTATCAAATTAAATGTGAAGAATGTGAGAAATTCTACATAGGAAAAACTAAAAGAAATTTGAAAACTAGAGTGAAAGAACATCTCAGGAATGTCAAGAAAGGGGAAGTAGAAAAATCTGCAGTGGCTGCCCATGCATGGTCTGAAAAACATCTTATCGAGAAAGAAGCTAAATGATTAAAACAAATAGAAAAACCTAAAGAACTTACTGTTTGGGAAAAGATCTACATTCAAAAGAGCGAAAAGAAGAAATTAATGAACTTTGAAATTCCCGGTGAGAATGACCTGGTTTTGAGGTTTTTCAGTCAGCCAATGGAAGGAGAGAAGGACAGCTCTTCAAGACGACAGAACAACGGTCGTGACGATACTGAGGATGGAACAGAAACTATGTTCTGAAACTAGTTTATAATCAAATAAGAAGAACAATATGAGGTGAGTGATAAAAATATTCTACCTTAACTTAATAGAGGAAGAATACTCAAGATGGAGTTTAACAATTAATTATATTAAAATAATATATGAGCATAGATCTTTCTGAGGAATTAGAAATAAATGGAACAAAGATTAAAACAGTAGAATATTTTTAGTATTTGGGATCAATAATTCAAAAAGATGGATCATCTGAATTAGACATCGAAAAAATAATAATAGAGACAAAGAAAGTTATTGGCATATTATATTATATTTTATAGAGTAGGAATATAATCAAGAGGACTAAATTATTAATATATAACACAATTGTGAAGAGTATTTTATTATATAGTGTGGAAACATGGATGTTGAAACAAAAACATAAAAATAGACTTTTTAAGAAGATCGGCAAGAATATAAAAATTAGATAAAATAAAAAATAATACAATAAGAGAAATAATGAATGTAGAAAGAGATTGAAGAAATCCAACTAAGATGGTATGGACATATAATGAGAAGAAGGGACACAGAAACAAATAAAGAAGTATTAAAATGGATACCTCCTGGAAAAGGGAAATATGGTAGTCCAAAGCCAACGTGGATAAAGGGAATTCAAGATAACATGAAGAAGAGAAATGACAGAAGCAGACACGCAAGACCGAGAAGTGTGGAAGAAAACAATTGTATATTTTGGTTGAGGATACTTGTGTAAATAACAGAAACAACCCTAAAATAATTTTTTTTTAAATTATTCCCATGCAGTGGAGAGCTGGTCTACTGCTACACACCAATCTGAAGGGCCAGTTCTAGTTTTAGTATGACCCAGATACTTTATTTCCCTAGAATTCAACATATCTGGTAAGCAATCTTGAATTTACCACCCATGGAGTTGCCCAGTGAGATATCTAGCAACTTCTCACAAATGTATGTGAATGAGTTGATGATAGAAATGGATTTGGAAAAAGAGATTAAGATGATTTGAGCCTGTAAAGAGAATGTTCCAACAATGTTACCCCAAATAAAATCCTTGAATGGTCACAAAGGAAGAGGAGTACAATCAGGAACAGATAGACAACTGTAAAAATTTGAAGGTAGAATATATTTAGCTAATACTAATAATCATAAGCTTGAATATATATATATATACATACATTCAGAGTGAGAAAATTTTTTTCAATCAATAGCATTTATAGTCCAGCCACTTAGTCTCCGGTTCTGACGGTTTCACGACAGTGTTGCCGATATGGAGGGGGCCGCTTTATGTATGTGTTTAGAAGAAATGCAGCTGACAACATCTCAGCAATTTCAAACCTTACTAGCGCGCTATAGCGGTGTCAAGAGCAGTGATTGGTTGTGGCAGATGTCCACTCTTCAGCTATTTCCTTATTGGCAGTAGAGGATGAGTTTCTCCCTTTACCCTTGTACAACCTAAACATCAAGAGTGGTGATCCAGCAGCTGGACTTAAGAACTTGTATTTGAGTGATCCCGAAACACCAGTGCTGACAAATCTGAAGTTTTCTCTCTTTTCCAAAATCAAACAAATTCTGGGCTGGAATTTCATTATCACAACTAGTTTCTCTTATGCCCCCTTACTGGAGGTATCATTCATAGTACCATTAAAAAAAATAGATGCATTTTGAAATTCAAATGTATAAATAAGAAAGAAATCTAATTGAGGTTGAGTTTGACAATTATAATCACAAAATTAAGATAATGGCACAAGTATAAATTCCCTACATAAGTTTCGTCAACTTGTAGAGTTATAGTATAATTTTTAATAACACTTCTTTGAAATGTTTTGTAATGATTAAAACTTATTTTAAAATTCTTAAAACTGTGGCATTGCTATTGAGGAAAGCATTAGAGTTCTTGGAAAAAATGTTGGATCAAAGAGAGATGAACAGGCAAATGGAGAAGATTACATAACTGAGCTACATGACGTTTATGGGAAATCAGATATAAGAACAGTTATGTCTCATAGACTGTGACGGGCTTGACATGTGACACAAATGGGGGGCATGGGAACTCCTTGTAGGAAAACCAGAGGGAAAGTTCCCAGTAGGCAGACAAGAATGAGGTGGGAGAATAGCATTAACCATGATTTGAGGGAAGTTGATAATTCGAATAGGCATGCATGGAGAGCTAATGTCCGCGTGGCCATGAACCTACGGTTTCGATAGTGCCAGTGAGAGTTAGTACTAATATTGAGGATACGGTAATTTTATTGGTAGCCGCCATTTTGTTATTCAATGCAGCCAACATGTTTTTATACCATGTGTGATCAAACTGCTAACTAGGACAAATCGGTTCGCCGACAAATCTAGTTTAGGAATTATTTGCTTCGTTTATGCGACGTTATTTTTATCCATTTGCAATTTAAAGAATGTTTAGAAATGTTGATTATTTGTTTATATATTGGTGATACTGTGAAAGTCTACGTAAAGTAAATTGCAAATCCAGCAAGCGCAATGAAATTTTGAAATTAACTCTGAGGTTAGTGTCAATAGGATGTATATACAGACTTTACAAAAAATGTATTATTAAAATTATATGCTTTTCCGAAAACGTTTCTGACATTGCTAACAGGAACGTAAGTACAGACAACCACAAAAAATAAAAAATAGCAATTATGAATTAGAACATTCCAACTGTAGATGTCGTGGATGTCTACGACATAGTGAGTGACTCACCCATTACCCTAAAGGTACAAAAATAGTCCCTATTATTTTCAAAATTTCCATTAATAATAGTTATATATTTTAATTATTAAACGATATTTGATTGATAAGAGTATTGTTTTAAATTTATGATGTGATTCATTTAATGCTTTCATGAAAAATATGTTTAAGGTAGAGCGAATGAATACTCGCAGGTTAATAACATTAGGTCTAATGAAGTTGGGTTTGAGGCGTCGTGATCTTTGGCGGGGACGTGGAATAGTTGTTAAGCTTGTCAAGAGTTTGTGTTATTAATTCTGTTAACGATAATATACTTGAGGTATACGAATATACTTGTACATTTTCATTCTTTATGTCATTATTAGCGAGATTAAGACCGGTGGTGTGGTAGTCTGCCGGTTAGACGCGGTGGGAAGGGCGGTCAACATAGGTTGACGTAGTCAGGCGTTTCCTTTGCTACTTCGTATTGTTAACACGTTAGTTGACGTTTGTTTATCTTCCCAAGACTACAACTACCACTGCGATGTTTTTTATGTTCTTTGAAGTGTTAATTGTATGAAACATTGAGTATAATTTTAGTTACGTGTTTACGTCCGACTTTAGTTTTCGTTTACCATTTTCAGAAATCATGTTGAAATTCATTCGGGGGAGGGGACAACAACCTTCTGCGGAGCGTCAAAAATTACAGCGAGAACTTTTTGCATTTAGGAAGGTAAGTGATATAATTATTTAGTCAGTTTTCTAGTTTAAGCAAAAATTACAAATTCTGAAACTCTTACTCATTAAAATGACAATGTGTCAACATATGATTTTTAAACTATGCTCCTGAAATATACTTTTCAAACACACAACTGAGTATTTGATTCATTATGAAAAATGAGGGTTCCAAAATGAGTTCATTATCATTTTTAACATCTTTATAAAACAGGGTAATTACAAAGTCTGATTTATATGTTAAGGTTGGTGGCTATTGTTTAGAATAGCCATTTCTTATACCATTCTATATTCTTATAACCCTATTGCACTATATACTTTAGTTTCTATTAACATTTCCTACTATTTTAAATGTTTAGTAATGATTCGAAAAACTTCAGAAAATATCCTTCACATTTTCAATGAATTTTTCTAAATTTTACAGAATTGCAGTTGGTATGCGCAAAAGTTAAATGTCAGATGGCAGGTCATATTTGTGAAATTGTTATGACCACCCTTCAAATAAATTCCCATACATGTTTATAACAAATGGATAGGCTATAAACCAACTTCCCCCTTCCTAACCTAACCAAATGAGGCTCATGACATGATTTTTTAAATACCTCAATAAACTCCTGTCAAATTTTATTTCTAAGTTTTCATTTTAAAAATTTGCTCAAATTTAGAGAGTATGTCTCAATGATTTTCCATACAACATTCATATACCACAGTTGCACTGCATTCCCTATCATTTGTAATAACATTTTGTACAATTTTTAAACATTTTGCAAAAATTTTAAAATATTTATATATTTACACAAATTTAATTTTTACTTTATTAAGTAATATGCATTTATGTTGGCCTACAATTTATTTTGTTAGGTTAGGGAGAGGGAAGTTGATGTACATCCATTTATTATAAACATTAGGGAATTTATTACAAAAGTTGGTAACATCGATTTTGCTGCTATCTAGCAGAAGCTACATTAAACATTCATGCATACTTACTTACTTACTTACTTACTCACTGGCACTGTCGAACCCATAGGTTCATGGCCATGCAGACATAAGCTCTCCATACATCCCTATCCTGAGCTAATGCTTTCCAATCATTCCCTGTATAATCTACTTCCCTCAAATCATAGTTAATGTTGTTCTCCCACCTCATTCTTGGTTTACCAACCGGGCGTTTTCCCTCCGGCTTTCCTACAAGAATCTATCATGCACGTCTTTCATTCCCCATATGCGCAACATGTCCTGCCCATTGCAGTCTATGAGACTTTACTGTTCTTATTATATCTGGCTTCCTATAAAGACCATGTAGTTCATTGATATGTAGTCTTCTCCATTCACCTGTCTGTTCATCTCTCTTTGGTTCAAAAATTTTCCTGGGAACTTTATTTTCAAAAACTCGTAATCTCATTTCCTCCCTTAAAGTAAGAGTCCATGTTTCACACCCATATAATATAACTGGTAGAATAATAGTTTTATATATTTTCAGCTTAACGTTTTTTGAAAGGAGTTGGGACATCAAAAGTCTCTAATGCATAATAGCACGCATTTCCAGAATTGAGCCTATGTTTAATTTCTTTGTGCATCTCATTCCTATTTGTGATTATTGTTCCTAGGTATCTGAATTCAGCCACTTTCTCAAAATGTCCCTCATTTGTCATTAGCTGTCCATTTCCATTATATAATGTACTTCTACATGTGACCATATATTTAGTTTTATTGATATTTACTTCCAGTCCTCATTCCTTAGTGTTACTCAATAGTGTGTGCGTGTTGTCCCTTAGTATCTCCTCACTATCGGCCAATAGTATTACATCATCAGCATAAACTAACAGCTTATTAATACCATTGAGTTGTAGGCCTTCCTCATCCTCTAAAGATTTGTTGGCATGTTCTAGTACAAAATTAAATAGTAGAGGAGATAGCCCATTCAGGATTTCAAAGGTGTCCGAAAACTGTTTGCCTACACGCACCCTAATCTTTGTGCCATTTAGACACATTCGTATAAGTCTAACTTTTTAGGAATTCCGAACTCCAGCAGGATACTATATAACTTTTCCCTCTTAACTGAATCATATGCTTTTTTGAAGTCTACATATAGTTGATGTACAGTACATTATATTCCCATTTCTTTTCTAAAATTTGTCTTATACTAAAAATCTGATCTGTTGTAGACCTGTTTCTTCTAAATGCACACTGATGATCTCCTAGAAACATTCATGCATGCTGACTGCAATTCTGTAGAACTTTGTGAGAGACCAAATACTGAACTTTTTCCAAATTTACTACCATTTAAACACTTTTTACAAATTTACTAATGATTCAAATATTTTTTCAACTAGATGCATACTGTAATGATGTGGCAGTCATATTGATTTACACGATTATTCTATGTTCCAATACAGCCAATATATCTATTATGTACTTTGAAACTTATTACAATGGAGCCAACATAGACTTTATAAATTACTATGTAGGCCTACTAATTAACTATGAGGGTGATTTCAAAAGTTCTGCACATGGCGCACGCGCAACTGTTATGGTGGCCTGATCGAGTTGAAATTTGCGTCAGTTGTTAATCAGACTTTAGGCTTCAAGGCTGTATATGTGTGTCCTGGTTAGCTTGGCTGTGTCTTGAATAATTCAGTTTTAAAATGGAAGATGAAACCGAGTTAGGTTGGTTTACACTTAGTGACCAGTGATCCTACATCAAAATTGAATCTTTACGTGGAAAGAATCCAACTGAAATTCATAATGCTTTAAGGGAGGTGTGCAGAAACAATGTAGTAGATCGTAGCACAGTATCATGATGGGCCACTCGTTTCTGTGAAGGTCGGATAAGTATTACCTGTTTAAGGAGTAAGCGCAGTTGTTGACGGAGGGCACTGCAGTCGTGTTTATGCAGGAATAGAACACGTGACACTGCTATCTATGAGTGCAGATGGGAATGGGACGTGGGACGCTGACAGTGTACATAGCCTTATATGATGTCACATGATACATCAAACAGAGCTTTGTAATTCTTCCGCCTGCAGAGATATTTTGAATGACTAATACTAAGGACAACCCAAAAAGTGGAAGGCCATCAACTGCAACAGACTAAACTTCTGAGGTTATTATTAATGACATTTTGAGAGAGGATCAACGAAAAACATGCAAAGAAATTGCACATGAGGCCAGAATGTCTGTCACTTCAGTGTACAGAATCATTACTGAAAATTTAAAGATGAGAAAAGTTTCTGCCAGATGGGTTCCTCATCATTTGAGTGAAGAGCAGACGGGAGGTCGTAAAAGAATCACAGAAGAATTGCTTCAACTTTACTAAACAGGAGATTTCTGAAAAGGATTGTTGCACTAGATGAAACCTGGATACGAGATTTTGAGCCAGAACTAAAGTCTCAGTCATCTCAATGGAAACATTCAATGAAGTAGATCAAACAGTTCAACTATGAAGGTGTCCTATCCAGAATATGGGACTTGCCAAAACGTTGGGAAACTGTCATAAGGAACAATAGAGATTATATTGAAGGCATGTAGAGGTATTTTGTTAAATATTTTAGTTTTGTTCAATTTCATCAATTTCATCTTTAGTGTGCAGAACTTTTGAAATCACCCTCGTATTTATGCTAAACACCATTAACACAAAAACCAAACTAGTAACTAATTAAGCTGCAGGATAAACTTCTCGAATGTTGTCCATTAGTTCTTGAAAAGAATTTACGATCTATTTTTGCTAAATATGATCAAACTCCTACCTGGGATAAATCTAATTAGAGTGAGTATTTTATTTTGGTTAGCTTTTTAAGTTTATGACTTCAATCTAGTTAGAGTGAGAATATATATTTTGGTTAGCTTTTTAATTTGACTTCAATAATTGGGGCTATTATGCTTGAGGTGTTTTCCTGTAAATGTTGGCTGCATCCCATGGTTCCAAACTGTAACCGCTAGGCATGGGGTGTATGGCTGGGACTCAGAAACATTTTTCATATCACATTTTGCACAGGCATAAATTACATATGTATTATTTATAATAAATGAAATAGCACACAAGTTGTGCATGGAACTAACTAAGGTTAGAGTCTTTCTACATTTCATTTTCACTGTGTTATTAACTGCATGTCTCAATTATTGACTTGGATAGTTTTTTACATGTTGTAATGTAATAACAATTACAAGATAGTTCACAAAGTTCACATACACATGTTGAGTTAGGGTCGTGGTAGGTCTTCACATTACATACTTTGTGGTAGTATCCATGCGTTGCTAGGAAATTTACAAAGTGGCGTAGGTCCTGGTTGGTTTCCATCCATGTTCTATTTACCATTGCTTCTGTAGAAGAAAATTTGGGCCAGATCTCTGTTATTTTCTGTCTTCTCATATTCATTAGTTTTCCCCAGTTCTGCGTAAATAGTAGGTTAAATTTGGTCCTGAGATCTTCTATTAGGAAGGTCTCTCTGGCAAGTTTGTAGATGAGTCATGATTGGGTGTGTTTGGATAATCCTAGTGCTGACTTCAGGAACTGGGCATTCATGGCCTTTATTGTTGATAGATCTTTTATTCCTAGTTTTTCCCAGATTTATTCTATACCGTATGTTAAAATGGGTATGATCTTGGCGTCGGAAGAGTTTCATGGTGGTTTCTACAGATAATTTGGATAAAAACCTTATAATATTTAATTTTAGGAAGTGATATTTTGAGGTTATTTTAATTAAATTATTTTCAGTCTGAGCATCTTACCTCAATGATAATGTTGATTTGTTCTTGGACATATTTCAAAACAATTATGTTTTATCGTCAGCTTTTCCAGACTGGTTAGATTTATGTTGCACACCCTGGATGTTGATGTCAGCTCCATCCTGTGTTTGGCAAAAGAACCTCCAAACAAGGTCACGCTCCATTAGTATTTTAAAATTTATAACTCTGTTTTTTTATGTCAAAGATTGTCTTTGTGTAAAGTATAATCTGGTGTACATTAACTTGTCCCATTGGAACCTAAGAAAATAAAGTGAACTTCTTAAAATATGTTTTAAAATTAATTGCGATTATTGGTCTCACTGATTTCACAGATATGTCCTGCCATCTGGTGGAAATTACACACTATGATTATGTATAAAAATCATTATGAAATAAATACCACAATTTGCATACATAGATAAATATTTAATAATTGTGAAATTTGTTTTAAGAATCATTGCAAAATTATTACTTAATAATTGTTATTAAAAATGGAAAAAGTATGTAGTGCAACAGTGTCATAAGAATGTTGTATGGAAAATCATAGAGTGTCACATTCTGAAATTGAGTCAACAATTTTTGTAATTATATTTGAAAAGAATAATATACGCCTAGACTGGGGTTTGAACTCAGGACCTTTGACTCTCTATGTCAATGCTTTATCCAAGTGAGCTACCTAGGCCTCCAATCTAAATGCATATTTTTCTCTTATACATAGTTAATTCTCTACCCCAAATTGTAATTCGTGAATTATTGGACCAGTCCCCATACACAAAAATAAAATGCATCTGTTGATTTTTCCCTTAAAAAATGTGAGAAATTACTGAAAGAGGAATGTGAAGTTGAGTTAGAAATAACCTAAAATTTCAATAATAACAATAAAAAAATTATCTTAGTGTAAATTGAATAGTCAGTGTACCTATATAATGCAAGTTTTCAACCAGAAACACACCAATATTGAAGTTTTAAACTTAAAAAGCTAACCAAAATACAGATACTCTAACTGTAGATTTATTCTAGGTAGGTGTTTGATCCCATTTAGAAATAAGTGGAAAATTGTGAATCAGGTATAGTTTTGTTTCTGCGAATGTTGGCCGCACCCGTTTTACAGATAATGAAGAGAAATTTATTGCCAGTTACTTAATAATTGTACATGTGCTTTACTATTCTTATCAACTTAGTAAAATTCTTAGTAGGGACAAGTAGTTTAACCTATAATTCCTAAATATTTATTTATTTGAGCAAAATATGGCAGTTATCTCTCAATGATTTTTTCTAAGTTCTACAAAATTGTAGTGCTCTTGCACAAGGCTTTGCTGATAGATGAAAGTAGTATTGTACAACCAGGGAGACCAACCTTCGCATTAAACTCCTAAACCTGTTTTTAATATATGGATCTATCCATAGTAATTCTGCCAAGGGCAGGTTTTCACTGCAGTCATAGCATTTTCATGCTATGCTTTGCAGCTTTACTAGAGAATTATAAGGATGGTAGCTTCCCATTACTTTCCACACCTGTCAAGGATGATGATGATGATGATGATGCCAGATGATTTTCGGGAACATTGGGCCCTAAGCTTCCTGACATTTGTCTTACAGGTGAGGAAAAAACCTCACCCAGGAGCCTGTCCCGACTGGGAATTGAGCCCGGGCCTGCTGCATGATAAGGCAGCATGTTACCTCGAGACCACAGCGGTGGATAATATGAATGTATACACTTAATTTTGTTAGGTTAGGAAGGGGCAAGTTTGTGTACACCAGATTAGTTTATAGTCTCTTGAATAATATGTATGTAATTTATTTCATTAGATTAGGAAGAGACAAGTTAGTGTAGATCCATGTCTTAAAAAGATATTCTGGAATTTATTGTGAAAGTTGGTCATGTCAATTTCACTGATAGTGTTTCCATATGTCAGTAACTTGATAAGGCTTACAGTACGATTCTACAGAACTTTGTTTTCCAAGGTTGGCTTTTTAGAAAATTTTAGAAAATAAGTTTTACTTTATCATAATTTATGCTCCTTGCTTCTGGTCCCGAGGGTCGCGGGTTCAAACACGACGCGGGTCGATGGATTTTTTTTAGGATGGGAAAATCCAAGGAGCAAGTCTTCTTGGAGGGACTTTAAGCCGTCTGTCTTGAGTCTGAAGATTTTCAGGCTCGTAAAAGATCCTTAAGCCTGAATGAAAAGGCCTCTAAGCAAAATTTACCGCATTTTCCTATCCTAGTACTACCTTGGTTTCCTAGATGTCAGTATGAGGCAGAACGCTGACCACGGGCCACTCCAATGACATCTCTATGAAAACAAGTGTAACTAAAATTAGTATGGTTCAAATTCTTCCCTGTAGGAGGAGAGTGCCTAAATCTCTGTTAAGGAAAACATGGGCTTACAAGATACAAGAAGATAATTTATTCATTATAAAATGCAACTGGAATGTCTATCCTTAGTATACAGAATCAATCTTTCTGCATATAATAGAAACATGTACAAACCGAACATATCGGTAACACAAGAAGTATCAGGGGTTGTATAGGGGCTTCATCTCATTCCTCTACCCGATTCTGAGTTGGACATGAGTTGAGGATATTTAAAGTAAAGTAAAGTGATCCCATTACAGGCCTCAGGAGGCCCTTGGGGTAGTAGGAGGTTAAGGCTTCCACTTTTTCTGGACAATCGGCACTTAATGTCAGCCCTGCATGACAGCTGCCTTTGCCCCCAGATCAAGTGTCTGGTACTCATTTCCATTAGAGGCTGAGTCGACCCCAGGACCATATTGTTGCCAGAAGGTTTGGATCATTTTAAAAATCCTGACCCCACCGAGTCTCGAACCCTCAACCTTCCAACTTGTAGCGCAGTGTCTTAACCACTATGCTACGGCGTGCCCCCTGAGGATATTTACTTTTATTTATTTTTCCTATATTTACTTTCTTGCAGTCATTGCAAGTCATTTGATAATTCCAGATTTTTTAATATTTGGGACATTAACTTTTTTTATTCTTCTTCTTCTTCCTTCCAAGTATTAGGCCAAGGCCTGTTACGATCCTATAGAAAATTTTCCCTCCAGCGTTTGAGGGAAATTCTCGTATAAGACTTGAAAGCATAATAATAGTCCCTTCGATTGGTTGCTGGCCAAAGGAAGGCAAGACCAGTGATGGGGCTGCCATCTTATAGCCTCTGGTCAGGCTTTTCTGGAGAAGAAAAGAAAATAAAGGAAAGAAGAAATGGAAGAAAGGAAAGACTCCCTAGCCCTCGGATGCCCTAATAGCGTTGGGGTCGAAAAAAAAAGAGTTAACCAAGAGAGGTTTGATAGTAAAGTTAAAAGAGTGCAAAACGCAAGTAAGTGGAAGAAATGTTTTGCACAGCTTGGGCACCTTGTGGTCGCCATCCACATATCCCCTAGATGAGGACCCCTGAGGGGTAACTTTTTTATTAGTTATTAATAAGGGGCAGATTTCTATGACCTAAAGAATGGAAAATGTGCATGCACTTATGACCTAAAAAAAAGGTTTAAATATGACCTAAAAAGACAAAAATATGACCTTATAATTCAATGAATTTTTTACCCATACTATATTAAAATAACAACATCAGTACTAAAAATCTTCTCCTGATACTCTCGAACAAAATTCCTTAATTTTACACTCTCAGAACATGTACTTTTAGGCATGGTAAAATTGAACTAAAGCTGAGGTCTCCATAGGAATGTACAGGAACATTTCAGAGGGCTGGTAGAAGTGGGGTGATAAAGTGCAGAGAACAAAGCAGAAAACCTGACAGTAAACAATTAGGGTGGTAAGGGTGAGATACAAACATTCAAGGTTGTCTTCTATTGTCCAGTGCAAACATTTACTACCTGTTACAGAAACCTTCGAAACAAGTGTACTGTGAAACTGACAATTTTTATACAGATACAATGTTCGTTATTTCCAATCGCCTGATGACTAAGCTATTAAAAAAACCCAAAATATGACTTTACCATAGAAATAAGCAGAAGTATGACCAAAGATCTGAAAAAGTGAGAAATAATAACTTTTAAGAACCAATAAAAACCACTTAATCTTAATAATAAGGCATATATAAATGTTTAAGTTTCACAGGGAAAGAACACTATGAGGTTTAATTTAAGAATTAAATTAATGTTTTTATTGCCTCTCCTCATATCCTTTTTCATCTAGACTGCAGTTTTGGAGCTTATCTCCATCATCAGTAGCCTCTGGTTGACCGATGTTATGTCGTTTCTTGGCAGTTTTCTTCTTACTTCTATCGGTGGACCGATGAACCTCTGGATCAGGTCAAAATTTGCAGGAGTTGAGAAGAACAAGAAAGATAAACTCATGAATTTCAAAACTCCCGCAAATTTTGACCTGATCCAGAGGTTCATCGGTCCACCGATAGAAGTAAGAAGAAAACTGCCAAGAAACGACATAACACCGATCGACCAGAGGCTACTGATGATGGAGATAAGCTCCGAAACTGCTGTCTAGAAGAAAGAGGATATGAGGTGAGGTAATAAAAACGTTAATTTAATTCTTATATATGAATATTTTTACTTACTTGAAGCTTAGAATATAGGCTTTGGTAAAAATATGACATGTCATAAAAATCCACCCCTTAGTTATTACTAGTTATTCCAAATGGGTACTATTTTATCTCTGGAAAAATTTACCTCAATGGAACCTTGTTTCTTGATGTATGTATGATATATATGTTGTAGATTTTCGTGGATATATACATTGTCGTAGCATAATTGGTTAACACAGTATGTTTACAAGCCGGAAGATTGGGGGTTCGAGCCGTAGTTGGGTTAGGCACAATTGATCTGGGATCAACTCAGCTCTTATGGAAATGAGCACCAGGCACTTGTTCTGGGGGTAAAGGTAGCTATTATTATACAGGAGCCTTAACCTTCTACTATCCCAAAGACCTCCAATGACCTATAGTGGTATCACTTTACCTTTATATATATTAGATTGTCTCATAAATAATGTGTCTGTGGAATTTTGAAGGTGTGATTCACTGGGAGTTTGTTCCAAACTGACATGCAGATCTTAATTCTTTAAAACTGGAACAAGTTAATGAAATTTTGAGGATTGCAGGTACAAACCCGACCATACCACATACTGCATGAACAACCCTGACAAAAATTCAGGAATTGGGAGAAATTGAACTGCTACCACATTCAGCATAAAGCCCTGTGCTTGTGCCTTCAGGTTACCATCTATTTTGATCCACGACCTATTTCTTGCATGAAATCTAAAAAAATATGGAAATTCTGGAAGTAGTCCATATAATAAAGTTGGGAATATTTACATTATGAGGTTTTCTTAATAAGAATCGAATGAATCACGAATCCTTCTTACCTCATACATCTATGTTTTTTTAACACAGAACTGCAGTATCAGGAAACATCATTCCCATTGTCAGCTGTCGTGAAAACAGCTGACGATGGGAATGATGTTTCCCAATACTGCAGTTATGTGTTAAAAAATAGGTAAGAAGGATTCACAATTCATTTGATTCTTATCTGGACGTAGTTTCAACAAATTCTTTGGATTAAAAACCAGAGACTGGTACAATCGTGGGATAATAAACCGCACCAAAAATGACTCAAGACCACAGAATTTTATGGTCTCTGCTTTGAAGAGTAGTTTAATTTCTTGTCAGAAAAAATTCCAAATACATTTTTGTTTAAAAACAAAGTTATTTATAAGACAATATCTATATGTGCTTCTGTGTATGTGCGTTATTTGGTATATATACATACAATTGCATTCAATGCATTCAGAAATAATATGAAAAATGGAATTGTTTATATAGTCTGATTTCAGATGGAATGTTCTGTAAGCATAATTAATTTATTTATAAACAGATTTACAATGCAATAAAACATCTTTCTGTTCCCAAAGCTTTTTAAATGTTTATCTTCTTTCTCCATTCTTCTCTATTTTCTCATTCCAATTGTTCCAGACCTATCTTCCTCATACCTCTTCTTATATCATCCATCCATTTAAATCTAGGCCGACCTCTCTTTGCTTTCCCAGGTAAAACTTGTAAGCGTAATTGATCCTAAAAATATCAAATCTAAAATGAGGGATTTTCAATTTCAGTATTTTAATTGAATTAATATAATCAATTTGAAGTATGATCATATATGTGTGTGTGTGTGTATATATATATATATATATATATATATATATATATATATATATATATACATATATATATATATGACATGAAAAGACAAATAAATGCCTGAGTCGGGATATGTATATATATATATATATATATATATATAACATCTAAATATACAAGTGTTACTGCTATGAAGTAAATGTTCTCTGTAAATATGCTTACTTGTTATAGTGGCCACAAAATGGCAGTTGAACGATATCCTGCTACCTCTCATGTAAATTGAGAATACTTAGGGGCACGCCGTAGTGTAGTGGTTAAGGCACTGAGCTACAAGCTACAAGCCCGAGGGTCCCGTTGGGGTCAGGATTTTTAAACTGGCCCAAACCCTCTGGCAGCACTATGGCCCTGGGGTTGACTCAGCCTCTAACGAAAATGAGTACCAGACGCTTGTTCTGGGGGTAAAGGTGGCCGTCACGCAGGGCTGGCAACCCATTTGACATAAAGTGCCGATTGTCTAGAAAAAGTGGGAGCCTTAACCTCCTACTACCCCAAGGGCCTCTGGGCCTGTTGTGGGATCACTTTATTTTACTTTTACATATAAACCTATAAGAAAAATGAATAATCAATTGAATTGGTGTTTATTTGATGAAAATCCATAACTCATTTAATTCAATAAAAATAAAACTTAAAGTTATATGTGATTTTCACATAAAACTTTTAAAGTTTTATTTTTATTTAATTAAATAAGAAAAATAAATGTTTGTGTTGTGATTCCTGAGTAGCTCAGATGGTTAGAGCGCTAAACATACAGAGTTTAAAAACTCAAGTTCAAATCCCAACTAAGGCATTTATTTTTCTTTTCATGTCATATATATATATATATATATATATATATATATATATATAGACAATTTAAAAGTCTTTTTAAATAAAACAGGATTGTAGAAACGTAAATATGTAGCAAATTAATTAGGTACACTCAAATGGAATTTGGGTTTCTTGCCTCTAGACATTTATACTTATATGTGTCATAAATATGAGCTTCAAAAACCTTAGCAGTTAACATAATTATTATTCTATTATTGGTGTGAGAAAGACATTCCTGGAATGATTCATAATTTATTTCAGAAAACAAAATTGATAAGGAGTACTGTTAACCACACTGACTGTATATTGCTGATTTACTTCAACTGAAATTATAATCTCCTGCTTTCTTATAATATGTTGCATTATATGTATTGATAATTATTAAGAAATCATAATTCTAAGAAAATAAATTATCTTTCCTCATTACCGGAACTGAATTGAATGATGTCAGAAGTGATTAATACTACTTTTGAGACAGAATATATCTGTTTTCAGAGAAATCAGTCAATTGAAAAACAGGGTTTTTACTAAGTTCATGGTTTTATAATTTTCATTATTTTTAAGAAAATATTACAATTGAAAATCTAAGGAAATATTTATAACACCATTCGTCATGATTCATACCTTGTTTTTGCAATAGGAGGCCTTGGATTTTCAGAGTTTTAGGCTGGTATTCAAGAACCAAGCTCTGAAGGCCATGCCGTCTCTGTCTTCTGTAAGCTGAGGCTCTCATCTTTGAATCATCATTCATGCAAGTATTAGGCCATGTGGCCTGTTACGGTCGCAAAGAGGAATTTTCCATCCAGCACTTTTTTGGACGTCCCAGCGATCTTTTGCCTTGGGGGCAGTAGTGAAGATGGCTTTTAGAATTCTATGAGACGGCATTTGTTGAAGATGGGCTTTCCAGTTGTTCTGGTAGTTTTGTATATGGTGAAGAATGGGTTCTACATCCAACTCTTCCATAATTTCCTCATTTCTTTTATGGTCCCACTTTGTGTAGCCTGCTGTATGGCGCATAAATCGCATCTCATTTGCTGTTATTCAACTTTCATCTCTTCTTTGTATTGTCCATGCTTCACTACCATATCTTAATACTGGTCTTGCGAGAACCTTATAACTTATAAACTCGTCTTTGAATAATTGTTCAATTATTGTTACCAGAAACTTTTTTTTAATAAATATCTTGTTAGCACATGATGTTGAATAGAGTGAGCCCTTTAGAGTAGGTTCTGCATGATCCACATAATTAAGTACGGAGAGACAGGCTGAGAGTCGCTCTTCGCACAAAGCTTGCATCTTGAATACCGGCCTTAGTCATCTTAAAGGTCTATCAATCTTCGGGTTTTTACAGCTGCTGCTGTCTTCCCATCCCAAACCTCCAAAGCCTACGATCTTGGGCATCTTCAATGCTTAGCCCTCTTGCTTGCATTACTGTCCTCATGTTTTCCTTCCATGTTAAATTTGGTCTCCCTCTTTTCTTCTTTTTGGTCGGATGCCATTGATATAGTTGCTTTGGCCATCACTGATCTTCTATTAATAAAACATGCCCTAACCACTCCTTCTCCTCAATTCTTTCAATTATGCTTTCTTCTGCTTCCATTATGTTTCTAATTTCCTTATTTGTGACATGTTCTAATTTTTACTTTCTGGTACTTCTGCGTAAATAATCCATTTCTAGAGCTATTAGTTTATTCTCGTAAAAGATAATAGTTTATTTAGTCATGATTTGGACTGTTTTTTTTATTGATGCATCATGTTTACACAAGAGTGATGCATCATGTTTAAACAAGATAAAATTAGCGTAGGCCTGTTATGTTTTAATATATCTTTTAAAGAAGCAAATAGTGTAAATTAGTTATTTTAGGAATTCTCACTATGAGGTATATTCATTAAGGTAGAATATTTTTTATCACTCACCTCATATTGTTCTTCTTATTTGATTATAAACTAGTTTCGGAACATAGTTCCTGTTCCATCCTCAGTATCGTCACGACCGTTGTTCTGTCGTCTTGAAGAGCTGTCCTTCTCTCCTTCCATTGGCTGACTGAAAAACCTCGAAACCAGGTCATTCTCACCGGGAATTTCAAAGTTCATTAATTTCTTCTTTTCGCTCTTTTGAATGTAGATCTTTTCCCAAACAGTAAGTTCTTTTGGTTTTTCTATTTGTTTTAATAATTTAGCTTCTTTCTCGATAAGATGTTTTTCAGACCACTGCAGATTTTTCTGCCCATGCATGGTCTGAAAAATATCTTATTGAGAAAGAAGCTAAATTATTAAAACAAATAGAAAAACCAAAAGAACTTACTGTTTGGGAAAAGATCTACATTCAAAAGAGCGAAAAGAAGAAATTAATGAACTTTGAAATTCCCAGTGAGAATGACCTGGTTTCGAGGTTTTTCAGTCAGCCAATGGAAGGAGAGAAGGACAGCTCTTCAAGACGACAGAACAACGGTCGTGACGATACTGAGGATGGAACA
Source organism: Diploptera punctata (assembly GCA_030220185.1). Lineage (NCBI taxonomy): Eukaryota > Metazoa > Arthropoda > Insecta > Blattodea > Blaberidae > Diploptera > Diploptera punctata. The sequence continues at coordinate 1,065,502 of JASPKZ010009352.1, read as the reverse complement.
GAAATATGTTCCGAAACTAGTTTATAATCAAATAAGAAGAACAATATGAGGTGAGTGATAAAAAATATTCTACCTTAATAATAATTAGTGTAAATTAGGTTGTATTGATTATTCCATTGATGTTTTTAATGTTCTTAGATGTGTTGTTTTCCAATGAGAGGATGTTGTCTTAAGTCATTAATCCTTTTGCAATGGTTTGTTAGATTCTGGTCTTCTTCTTTCTTCAATTGTCTGCACTGGAGGAAATTGTCTATTTTGCCAAATTTGTGGTTAATTTCATTGGAATGTCAAGTACTAACTTTGAGAAAAACTTTTGCGATGTGTACTTAAACAGTTTGTAGTTCAGGAGACACCACACTTTCTTTCTGAGACAAAAAAGAAGTTTCTTTTTTATTGTTCACTGTAATTAGGTGAATATTATATTGATTATAATGATGGTCAGGTGGTGTTTGGGGACCGTTTGGTTGTTTGGGCCTTAACGTTTCCTGATATTCACCTTACAGGTGAGGAAAAACCTCACCCAGGAAACTTGTCATGACTGGAGATCGAACCCGGGCCCGCTGTGTGACAAGGCAGCATGCTACCTGGAGACCACAGCAGTGTACTAATAATAATTATAGTATTATTATTGTTATTAGTTAAAATAATTTATCATACTTAACAAATGTCATTCTTATAGTTCAGGAGACACGACACGGACACAAACTGCTTTTTTCCCTTTATTTTGTATATGAATATTACAAACAAATTAATTCTCATTTTACAAATTATCAATGTGATGATAGCTTTTTTTAAAATGACAACTGGTTGAATTATTTTCGACAATCTGCTGTAAGTTGGCAGCAAATGTAGCCATAATTCATAAAGTCCTTACACCATTATGAAATCAGATTAATTCAGAATGATTGTCATGTCTGAAGTGTAAGACATTGCTTTGAACAAGAAAAGATTTGATTTATTAGAAACCATTTTCATATTGTATTATTGAATTTGAGCATAAAAAAGATGATTAATCTAAATGATTATAATAATTTTATCAATTAAGATATTTATGAAGTATGAGTCTTCATTCATCTTAGCTTTTCATTATACCATTTAATTTAATTTTACTTTACTCTCCAATTCTTTGGTATAACTAACCAACTCACTGACACTATTGTAGCCTTAGGTTCATCGACATGTGGACATAAGCTCTCCATACATCCATATCCTGAGCTAATATTTTCCAATCATCCCCTGCATAATTTATTTTCCCCAAATCATGGTTAATGTTATTCAACCATCTCGTTCTTGGTCTATCTACTGGCCTTTTTTTTTTCTGATTTTCCTACAAGGAGTTTCCATGTCCCTCTTTCATTCCCCATTTGTGCCACATGTCCTGTCTATTGCAGTCTATGACTGTTCTTATTATATCTGGTATTCCATTCCCTCTTTCATTCCCCATTTGTGCCACATGTCCTGTCTATTTCAGTCTACGACTGCTCTTATTATATCTGGTATACCATAAAGATCATGTTCACTTCTTCATTTGCCATCTGTTGATGTCTCTATGGTCCAAAAATGTTTCTAAGAACTTTATACTCTTAATTTTTTTTTTTGCAAATGTCCCAGGTTGTCTTTTGACATTCCTGGTTTCTCTCCTGGCGTGGCATACTTGTAACCCACTTCTGAGGTTGGGGTACCTGGAAGGCGGGGTTACATTGCCCTGATGATATGATGGGTGATGATGATGATAGTGGTGTGCCAGGAGAGTCCCTAATCCTAAGCTTAATCATAAGATGAATATGAATGATGATGATTGTGATGGCCATATGATTTTGCTGGGCCTTAAAGTTTTCCTGACATTTGTCTTACAGGTGAGAAAAACCCCCGATAAAAACCTCACCCAGAAAAACTGTCCCGACCGGGGATCGAACCCGGGCCCACTGCGTGACAAGGCAGTATGCTACCTCGAGACCACAGCGGTGGACACTTAATCTCTACTCCTCCCTTAAAGTAAGAGTCCATGTTTTGCATCCATATAATATAATTGGGAGAATAACAATAAAAAATTCTTTGGTATAGTTTGATATATTTTAAATTATGTATTTCCTTTTATATTTTCTAGATGTTGTAGAATATTTGAACAAGTTAAAGAGCAGTTGCTATCATAGTTTGGTTTGGATAATTTACTTTTAATCCCACATTACGATATGTATGCGTAGGATAAATTTAAGATAGTAAGGTATATCTTATATTTATAGATTGTGGAAAACTGATAAAAGAATACACCTTTTGGATGGCATTGATGTTGTGTGTACATTAGATATGAGTAATGTAGCTTAGTGTGTTATCAGATGTACAGTCTAGTTTAATTTTTATACATTTATATTTGATATGTTATGCGTTAATGTATTATAATATCCTTCCCATCCAGTTTATCATTTTCTTCATTGTAATAACAATCCATCCATAGTAATTCTGCCCAAAGGCAGGTCTCTGCAATCATAGCATTTTCATGCTATGACTGCTGCTTTACTAGGGAATTGTAGGTGTGGTAGCTTCCCGTTGCTTTACACACCGGTGAAGGATAATGATGATGATGATGAATGATGATGGTCATATGATTTCGGGGACCATTTGGACCTTAAAGTTTTCCTGACATTTGTCTTACAGGTGAGGAAAAACCCCGATAAAAACCTCACCCAGAAAAACTGCCCCGACTAGGATTTGAATCCGGGCCCGCTGTGTGACAAGGCAGCGCGCTACCTCGAGACCACAGTGGTGGATGTAATAACAATAATAGCTTTATTTTATCTGGCAGAGTTAAGGCCTTGTCTGCCACTCAATCAGGTTTTAAAAAAATACAAAAAACATAGCCTTACATCTAAATTACAATAAACATAAACAATTACATGTTATATATACATACAATTATTATTTATAATGTATTTTGATTCACTCTAGATTTAACAAATTAAATGTAATATGTACAAGATATATAAAAAACGAGAAAAGTATTAATGACATAGTATAAATTTAAATAAATAGAGAAAAATTAATTATTAGACAACAGGTAACTGTATAAGCGTGACTTAAAAGTGCCAAATCATATGTTTCGTATAGAGGATTTAAACTGTCTGAATTAAGAATTAAATTAATATTTTTAAAACCTCATCTCATATCCTTTATTCTTCTAGACTGCGGTTCAAAGCTATATCTCCACCAGTACCCTCTCGTCGACCGGTGTTATGTCTGAATTATTTCAATATATGAGATGTTCGAAAATTCCCTTTACAAATTTCTAGGGCTTCTAGAAGGCGGCTGGCTGGCTGAAAAAAAATCATCTACCTCTGTGGTTAACACATGTGGATGTGAGGCCAGCTCTGTGATTAACATATCTGGATGTGAGGCCGGATAGTAGGCCAGGGCCTTCTAGGCCTGTCGTGCCATGGAGTTTAGTTTTAGGATTTGTACAGGGACTGAGCAGATAATGTATGAATAGGAACCTTTGCTGGGAACATACTGTTTTTTATGCTACAGGTACAAGTTAGCATCCATCCATAGTAATTCTGCCCGAAGGCAGGTCCTTCACTGGAATCATAGCATTTTCATGCTATGCTTGCAGCTTTACTAGGGAATTGTAGGTGTGGTAGCTTTCCGTTGCTTTCCACACCGGTGAAGGATGATGATGATGATGGCCATATGATTTCGGGGACCGTTTGGGCCTTAAAGTTTTCCTGACATTTGTGTTATAGGTGAGGAAAAACCCCGATAAAAACCTCACCTAGAAAAACTACCCAGACTGGGGATCGAACCCGGGCCCACTGCATGACAAGGCAGCATGCTACCTCGAGACCACAGCGGTGGACATGTTAGCATTAGACATTTAAATCCCTTGCATCTGCTGGGTTAAATCAATTGTAATTTAACAATTTATGACTCAATTAATTATATTTATACAACATTCACTGATTTCATGATGATGTCTGGTGTCAAAGAAAAAAATAAAGAAATCTCACTTTGTCACTGAAAGAATAAGATAGTGAATGTACCAGAACATGATTTGCAGATTCAATGTGTGCAACGAGCTTGGTGTTTGCAACATTGAACCTCTGTTGTGTGGTAGAGAAGTTTGGTTGGTTTGCTTAAAAACCGTTTTTCACTGACGAAGTGAAGTTTCTATAATTTTCCCCTAATCTAAGATACCCAGCTCCTGAATGGATACATATTTTTACAGATGGCTCCAGCCTACCAAATGACGGTGGCACTGGTGCTGGTGCAGTATGTCCACTTTTTTCCTTTTATCGTAAACTAAACACAAATTCAACAAACTTTGATGGCGAAATTCTAGCAATTTTCTTAAGTTTACAAAATCTTTTATATCACATCCAAAAATTTACAAAAGTTGTAATTCTATGTGACTCCAAAGCAGCCATTCTTGCTATAACACGAGACACAACACCCAAAAGCATCAAAATTATCGAATGTCACAAAATGATAAAACATTTCTCCCATCTACATAAAAAAGTTGTACTTCAATGGATTCCGGCCCATTGTGGAGTGACAGGCAATGAAATAGCCGATTTTCTAGCCAAGAAGGGTAGCAAAATTGTTTCAAACCCAACTTCTGCTCCAGTTTCCTTTCACTCTATCAAAAGAATTATCTCAAATAAATACATCAATAAACTTAGAGAAGAATACACCACCAAAACATCTGGAAAGGAATGGGAAAATCTACAAGCTTATGATATTACTACATTACAAAGAAAATCTGCAGTAGCAACATTCAGACTGCTAACGGGACATGACTGCTTGAATAAACACCTACACAGAATTTGCATAACTAATTCATCTAAATGCCCTTTTTGCAATTTAAATGAAGATATGGAAAGAAACCATCTCCTCCGTTGTCCAGCTTTTGTAGAAGAGACCAGCCTTTCTGCTAAATATTGGAGTGCAAGAGAGCGAATGATTTCATTATCAAGTGCTCGACATTAGATACCAACCAACCATAATTTTCCCCTAACGTTGAACATTGTCACGAAATCAGTGAATGTTGGGTTGTGTAAATGTAATTGAGAAAAAATCATTAATTTGCTATTGATTTATCCCCAGCAGATGAGGGTGATTTAAATGCTTAATACAAACTTGTACCTGAAGCATGAAAACAGTACATTTCTGGACAAAGGATCCTATTCAAAAAGTTATCTACACCGTCACCTCTACAAACCGTAGAAGTTTGTAAGGGAATATTTGATTACTCTCTATATATAATATAAAAAAATATCTCCAACTCAGGGTCGGGTCGAGGAATTGAGATGAGATGAACCCCTATATATAGAGGTCTGTGAATGACAAATCAAATATTAAAAATATAATAAAGCTCTACAAAATATAATAAAAAACAATAAAACCAAAACAAAAAAAGAAAAATTATCAGGTGTATATAAATTGAAGTGTGGCACATGTGACAATGTCTATATAGGACAAACTGGTAGACCTTTTATCTCTCGGATAAAGGAACACATGAGAGCATATAACAGAAATTTAGAAAATTCAAAATATGCTAACCGCCTATTCCAATTTAATCATTGTTTCGATCCAAATTTTGAAATTTTACATATTTGTGATAAGGGTAAGAAGTTACATCTTTTGGAGGCTGTAGAAATTAATAAATTTAAAAGTAGTAAAAAACTGTTAAATTCTCAACTTGATTTGAATGAATCCCCTTTGTTAAATTAAAAAATTTAAATAAATATTGTTATATTGTTGCTTAGATCAGTTGGAACACAATTCATAATTTGTTAACATGTCTGAAGAAGGTACAGTGTACCGAAACAGCTGTCACTGAATTATATAATAAATATGAAAATCAAATAAAACTATGTTTTATTTTTATTTAATTAATTAAAAAAATATCACTTCACCTGAAATTTTGTCTCATATCTTCTTGTATCTTGTAAGCCCATGTTTCCCTTAACAGAGATTTAGGCGCTCTCCCCCTACAGGGAAGAATTTGAACCATACTAATTTAAAAAGTATTCCCACCACAGGCCTCAGGAGGCCCTTGGGGTAGTGGGAGGTTAAGGCACCCACTTTTTCTGGACTATCGGCACTTGATGTCAACCGGGTTGTCAGCCCTGCGTGACGGCCGCCTTTACCCCAGAACAAGCGTCTGGTACTCATTTCCGTTAGAGGCTGAGTCGACCCCAGGGCCATAGTGCTGCCAGAAGGTTTTGGTCAGTTTAAAAATCCTGACCCCACCGGGACTTGAACCCTCGACCTTCCGGCTTGTAGCGCAGTGCCTTAACCTACGCTACGGCGTGCCCCCTACCATACTAATTTAGTTATACTTATTTTTGTATAGATGTCATTTGTATGGTCTGTGGTCAGCGTTCCGCCTCATACTGACATCTAGGAAACCAAGGTAGTACTAGGACAGGAAAATTCGGTAAATTTTGCTTAGAGGCCTTTTCATTCAGGCTTAAGGATCTTTTACGAGCCTGAAAATCTTCAGACTTGGGACCCACGACTTAAAGTCCCTCCTGGAGGACTTGCTCCTTGGATTTTTCCATCCTAAAAAATCCATATGAAAATAAAAAAAAACAAGACAATATATGAGGTGATATTTTAATATTTAATTAATTATTAGTAACTCATAGTGTTACTTCCTAGTAAGTTAAACTCTGTATAGTATAGCCTATTCAATACATTTTTTAAAAAAAAATTACAGATATATTTTGGAGATTGATGAATAGTTTCATATTTGTATAAAGTTTTGGATGGATATGAAGAAAATAATTTCTAATGACATTGAGTCTTATACAGCAAATACGAGATACGAATACTCAGGCTTCAAAACAGAGATATTTAGTTTAGTGAATTTTACAAGAGCAGTAATCCAAACTAAATCATGACATTTATTCTCTTTTCTTTAAAAATCTTTTGAAGGGGAATCACAGTAGTTATAATGATTTATAACTAACTAACTTGCACTATTGAACAAAAATTATAAATCATTTCACTTTCACAAATTCTCAGAGTGAACTGTGAGGGATTATTTTGTAATGCTTTTTTCTGAATGCATATTCTTACATGTTTTCAATACCAATAATAGTATTGAGATATTTAATATTTATTATTATTATTATTATTATTATTATTATTATTATTATTATTATTATTAACAAACTAAATCATTGACACCATCAAACTCGGAGGTTCATGGCCATGCAGACATAAGTTCTCCATACATCTCTGTCCTGTGCTAATAATTTACCTCTCTCAAATCATGGTTAATGTTATTCTACCACCTTACTCTTGACCTACCTACTGGGTGCTTTCCCTCAGGTTTTCCTACAAGGATTTTCCATGCCCCTCTTTCATTCCCCATTTGTGGTGCATGTCCTGCCCACTGCAGTCTATGAGACTTAATTGTTTTTATTGTATCTGGTTTCCCATAACATAGCTCATTGCTAGTAGTCTTCTCTATTCACCTGTCTGTTGATCTCTCTATAGCGCAAAAATTTTCCTAAGAACTGTTTTAATATTTCTTCTTCTTTTAAAGAGAGAGTTCACATTTTGCATCCATACAATTTAACTGGCAGAATAACAGTTTTATTTATTTTTGATTTAACATTTTTTTTTTAGAGGAATTGAAATGACGAGTCTGCAATGCGTAACATCAGAATTGAGCCTATGTTTTTAATATCCTTCTGCAACCTCATACCTATTTGTAATTATTACATTATTATTATTTTTATTATTAATATTTATAATGAATTTGTGTACTTTTTTTTGTAGACTGTACAACATGGATTTCCAAATAAACCCACATCAATAGCATGGGACCCTTCTCTACGACTCCTAGCACTTGGAACAGCTACAGGAGCTGTGAAGATGTATCCTTTCTATTGTAAATTATATCATCAATAGTATGTTTTGACTAAATACTTATTAAAAAAGTAATAAACTATTACCTCTGATAAAATTGAACTTTGTTTGCTTTTTTAAACAAGTGGCAATTTTACATTTATGGAAGTAGAAGAATGTAGAGATACAACTTGCTGTTTTTAGAAATATAATTACTTCTTTCTTAAATGCTCAAGTGATAAATTCAATACTAACTGAAAATGGATGTTAATTTACGTTCCTTCTTTCTTTAATTTCTTTAATCAAAAATATATCAAGATGAAAGATTCCTATTGAGCTTTTATAGGGAAAAAATTTCTATGAGGTTTCATTTAAGATTAAATTTGAATATTGTTTATTTTTAATATTTCACTCACCTCATACTTCATAATTCATAGCAGACCCTGGGTTTCTTCACATCTTTTGTGACATTCTCAATGCTGCGTCACGTTCACAACTGACGTCCAACAGCCTTCTATCCTGCAGACTGACCTCCGCGCCATCTGGTGGCCGACCGAAGAATTTCCAAATCAGTCCTCTTTCTTTATAACCGGGTATTTCAAAATTCATAGTTGTATTTTCATTCTTGCATATGTAAATTTTTTCCCAAATTGTGAGTTCCTTCGGTTTTTCCAATTGTTTAAGTAATTTTGTTTTGGTTTCTATTCTATGTTTTTCTGACCAGGCATGTGCAGTTATTGCAGATTTTTCGGTTTCTCCATTTTTAACATTTCTGAGGTGTTCTTTTAATCTTGTATTTAGATTCCTTTTTGTTTTTCCTATGTATATCTTTTCACAATCTTTACAATTAATTTGATAAATTCCCGATTTTTTGCAGTCTTCAATCTTATCATTTTTGTTGGTTTTTATTAAATTACCTAAGCTGTAATCATTTTTAGGTGCTAATTTAATGTTGAATTTGTTGAAAATTTTTTGAAACTTGTCAAATACCAAAGGATGGTATGTGAACTTCTTGAATTTTTTGCCTATATTTTTATCTGTCTGAAGAGTACTTTCATTGATGACTTTTTGTTCTTTGAATTTATTTATTTTCTTGTGTATCATCTTCTTTTGAAAACCATTATCCTTAGCAATTTTTATGATGTGTTCTTTCTCTTTATTGTAATTTTCTTTGCTCATGACCCTTGGCTTTCCGGGCCAAGTGCTCTACCAACTGAGCTACCGAGGCAAGTTATGATCTAGACGCAATTTTTTCTCTTATATACGTTGTAATTCCCTATCGCCAAATGCTTTTGAAACCATTGCTTCTATCATTGCAAATGGCGGCTTCTTAGTTAAGAAGACATTTATTGGGAATTTAACATTATTTTATAAAGCTAGTAAGGCTTCTAATGATGTTTTTATTATTGATTTAACATTTCTCACTGAAAGATAAATTATATTTGTATATCTATATTTGTCAAATATTTATTTGTATTTGTGCTGGTTGAGTGGAAGAGAAGACCTTATGGCCTTATCTCTGCCAGAATAAATAAAGCATTATTATTAGTATTATTATTACATCCAAATATACAAAGACAAAATAATGAATTTTGAAATTCCTGGGCAAAAAATATTTAATTTGGACGTTCATTGGTCTGCCAACATAGAGAGGAAGAGTTGGCCTACAGGAATATTACTTGTCAAACAACAGTCAGATACCATTTAAAGTAAAATTTTATCATCTCGCTTCATATCAAAATTTTATTGAAAGACTGCCTGTTTATGTGCATTATGGTTAAAATTTGTTGCTCTAATATAATTATCAATGCGTGTTTCTGTCCTGTAAATTCTAAATTCTGTTTTCATTTTTTCTTCATTTCTGATCAATTTAAGGTCTAAAAATGACATTTGTTGGTTCTTTTCAACTCCCATAGTAAATTTGTTTTATTATGAATATTCAATACTTTAACAGCATCTTCTAAGTGTTTTTGATCGACTATTGCTATGATAGATAGAGAAAAAACACATATTACAAATAGCAAAAGAGAATGGTTTTGAGGGAAAGATTGATTCTTAAGAAAATAAATAATTTCAAAAAACAAGCTGTATCTCCATCATCAGTAGCCTCTCGTCGACTGGTGTTACCTCATTTCTTGGCGGTTTTCTCTGTGAAAGTTAAATAATTCATAACTAATTAAGTTATGTAGATAGGAAATAACACTATGAGGTTTTTTAATATTGTTTATTTTTTATTATTTCACTCACCTCATACTTCATAATTCATAGCAGACCCTGGGTTTCTTCACATAATTTGTGACATTGTCAATGCTGCGTCACGTTCACAACTGACGTCCAACGGCCTTCTATCCTGCAGACTGACCTCCGCGCCATCTGGTGGCCGACCGAAGAATTTCCAAATCAGTCCTCTTTCTTTATAACCGGGTATTTCAAAATTCATAGTTGTATTTTCATTCTTGCATATGTAAATTTTTTCCCAAATTGTGAGTTCCTTCGGTTTTTCCAATTGTTTAAGTAATTTTGTTTTGGTTTCTATTCTATGTTTTTCTGACCAGGCATGTGCAGCTATTGCAGATTTTTCGGTTTCTCCATTTTTAACATTTCTGAGGTGTTCTTTTAATCTTGTATTTAGATTCCTTTTTGTTTTTCCTATGTATATCTTTTCACAATCTTTACAATTAATTTGATAAATTCCCGATTTTTTGCAGTCTTCAATCTTATCATTTTTGTTGGTTTTTATTAAATTACCTAAGCTGTAATCATTTTTAGGTGCTAATTTAATTAATGATTACAGCTTAGGTAATTTAATAAAAACCAACAAAAATGAAAAGATTGAAGACTGCAAAAAATCGGGAATTTATCAAATTAATTGTAAAGATTGTGAAAAGATATACATAGGAAAAACAAAAAGGAATCTAAATACAAGATTAAAAGAACACCTCAGAAATGTTAAAAATGGAGAAACCGAAAAATCTGCAATAGCTGCACATGCCTGGTCAGAAAAACATAGAATAGAAACCAAAACAAAATTACTTAAACAATTGGAAAAACCGAAGGAACTCACAATTTGGGAAAAAATTTACATATGCAAGAATGAAAATACAACTATGAATTTTGAAATACCCGGTTATAAAGAAAGAGGACTGATTTGGAAATTCTTCGGTCGGCCACCAGATGGCGCGGAGGTCAGTCTGCAGGATAGAAGGCCGTTGGACGTCAGTTGTGAACGTGATGCAGCATTGACAATGTCACAAAATATGTGAAGAAACCCAGGGTCTGCTATGAATTATGAAGTATGAGGTGAGTGAAATAATAAAAAATAAACAATTCATAACTAAATTGAAAATAGAGAGTAATACTATCATTTATCCATCAACTAGATAACTTTTTTATAAGAAGCACAGTGGAATTAAAATTGAAGTTGCAATACTACTTGCTTGTTAGTTTTTGTCCTGTATTATTTTATTTTATTCATGAATTGAATACCATTTTTAGAAAAGTGTACAGTTTCCTTAATGCAGTTTAGTTTTGGTAAACCAGGAGTTGAATTTTATGGACAGCACACAAACCATGAATCTGCTGTTACACGCCTAGTTTTCCTACCCAATCAGGTGAGATACTTTTTTTTATTTGATTATTGTATCAGAAATAATTTTTATAATTTCAACTTGTTTATTGAAAAATTATACACAGACCTGCATATTAAAATGTTTGTTTCTCAGCATGGGGTTAAACAGGCCTCTAAATCTATTTTTGGTATATTGAATTCAAAACTTTTTTTCGTGTCACATACTTTTTTTTTGTCATGCAAAAATATGTGTAACATTTAAAAAATTTCTAATTTTAAGTACAATTTAAAATATGTGAAATCATGATACGAGGATCATTTCAGAAGTAATTATTTTTAATAACACCTTTATTTTTTTGAGATTATCTGTTCACAATCTTTCAACATAGTCTCTGTGCTTCTCATTGTCTGAGTCCTAATGTTTGGGAAGCATATTATTCCATCCAAGACATCACTTTTATTCATGTATCTTATAGCTGAGGTAACGTCGGTACCAGAGAAGAAAAATATTGCCCATTCATCTTTGGGAATAAGTCGAAGTTGGGTGGACTCATGTCTGGGTTGTAGAATACATGAGGTAACACTTTCCACTCATAATCACAATGTTTTTTTGGTTACAACATCTGCGATGTGCAGGTGAGCATTGTCATGGAGAATGAGTGGCCAAGCCTTGGTGATCATAAGGCATAGAATGAAATTGGAGAATAATATTAACCAAGATCTGATAGAGATGAATTATATATAGAATGTTTGGAAAACATTAACTCAGGATATGGCTGTGTGGAGAGCATATGTCTGTATGGCCATGAACTTCCAGTGACATTTCAAACCAAGTGTGTACAGTAAAGAAATGTTTACATCATCTTGCAATGTTTGGTTTTTTGAAGAATGCACCTAATTTTATGTAATATTTTTTTTAACAATAACTTTCAAATGAATGCTGAACAAGCCAGTAGCATTAACTTTATGAAATTTTACATTCCACATCAGGAATTATTGTTTAAAATCTGATATAAATATCGTATGAATCACACTGAATTAGCAATCCAACATTTTAGATCTGGCAACTTCCAGGAGAAAATGGAATCTAATCATCTCTGAACAAATCAAGCTAGGTGGATCCAGCATCATGAATAAACTACAGAAATCAATTTTTAAATTTGTGCATTAATATGTCAACTTGTAATAAACAGTTGACTGAGGTCGCATGTACTTTTACAAGTGCTGCGCGCAGTAATACATTCAGAAGTTAAATGTCAAAGTGTGTTTCTTGGCTGAACAGACAGTAGTATCTCAAACTACATTTTGACAAAAAAGTGACTTCTGGTTCTTTCCCTGATCCCTTCATATGTAATTAATAATAGCCCAATTTTACACACTGTTTCAATGGAAAATACATGAACTTATGAAACTGATTGTTCTGTTAACAGGGTCGTGTAATAACTTTATGTGATGACAACTCTCTTCATTTGTGGGAAATCAATGAGGGCTCTCTAGAAGAAATAAAATCACAGGCATTAGAAGGAAAGTAAGTATGATAAAAATACTTTCCAGTCTTGGTCAGAATTTTATTGTAGAGAGAAAAATCAACTGGGATTCAAGTCCCGGTTCAAGCGTTAATTTTTTTTTTTTGTAGGATAAAATTATGTCCAGGACTGGAAAATGTTACATTAAATATAACATAAAAATATCAAGCTTTACGGTTTAAAAGTAATATATAAATTCTCAATAAAAATACTTCTGAATAGAATTCGTCAAATTGCATTGTTGGTAGTGCTAGCTATCAGCCTTTTGACGATAGAGAATTTAATAAGAGGAAAGAATTATTGACGTTCTTATCAGAGCTCGAATGGTGTAATGATTATCATGCTGGTGCTTATAGCCAGAGAAGATCTGGGGTTTGAGTCCCAGAACTGGAAAATGTTAAATTAAATATGATATCAAAACATAGATCTTGTATTTAACTGAAAATCTATAAAACTATTATTCTACCAGTTATATTATATGGATGCGAAACATGGACTCTTACTTTAAGAGAGGAGAGAAGATTACGAGTATATGAGAATAAAGTTCTTAGGAACATTTTTGGACCAAAGAGAGATGAACAGACAGATGAATGGAGAAGACTACATAACAGTGAACTACATGGTCTTTATAGGAAGCCAGATATAATGAGAATAGTTAAGTCTTGTAGACTGCAATGGGCAGGGCATGTGGCACGAATGGGGAATCAAAGACGTGCATGGAAGTTTCTTGTAGGAAAACCAGAGGGAAAACACCCAGTTGGTAGACCAAGATTGAGGTGGGAGAATAACATTAACTATGATTTGAAGGAAGTAGATTATACAGGGGATGATTGTAAAACGTTAGCTCAGGATAGGGATGTATGGAGAGCTTATGTCCACGCTGGCATGAACCTACGGGTTCGATAGTGCCAGTGAGTTAGTTAGTTAGTTAGACCTTGTATTTAAATCCCAGTTTAGGCAAAACATTTTCTCTTAAAATATTTGTTTGTCAATGTAAGTGTCAAATTAAATAAGTGACAAATTTAAATAAAAACATTGAAAAATATTCTGATATAGTTATAAATTCTCTTATTGATGATATGTTTTTGAAAATAATTTGTTGACCATTGGGTTACAGATTGAAAAAGATATCAGCAGTTTGCTTGGAATCAGCATGTGAGAATTTGCTTCTTGGAACTGAAGGAGGAAATATTTATTTGTTAAATGTAAAATCATTTGAAATGTCTGACACTATTATATATCAAGATGTAGTTATGCAAAAGTGAGTATTAAAATGTTTACTGTTTGATGCTTCTTAATACTTTAAGTACAGAAATTATGTTAGTTAGATCTTAAAATAAGTTATATTGATCAAACAACCTACTCCACTCTTCTCATTTCATGTTCTGCTCTCGCCATCATATAGTATTGTAGCTGATAGCACGGGGTTTTCCTTTTACTTATTTGGACTTAAATATGTACACAGTTGCTATGTAAAATTTTCTTTTCACTTTATTTCCTTCTCCACAATAATCACTAAATCTTCAAATATAATTTGATTTAACAACTATTCTTCTTTGGCAGTTTATAAGATAATTACTTATAACACAGTTGCAGACACAATCCTTCCTCACAATTATGCTCACAATTAACCTCTCGCGATCCAACACTAGACTATTGCAACAACTGACTCGCTGGCCTTCTCCTCTGCTCTTTTATATAAGCGAGGAGGAAAGCTCTAATAATAGCTTTGAGCAATTTCGAAGCCCAGAAATCTCTGGCCTCTGATCTTTCTTCAAGGGGGAAGGAGAGGCTGGTAGAAAGGTCTGGCAGCACATTCCAGACAATTCAAACGGCTCTGTGGATCACTAACTCGCTAGGGGCGACTCACCCGTGCATTTCAAATGTCGCTTACACGACATGTAACAGTATTTTTGTATATTTAAATTAATATTGGGAAGTAAACATTATGAGGTTAAATCATTAATAGTGAGTGGAGAACATATTTTTAACGACTTACCTCATATAATTTCAAATTTCTTAGATACCGGCGGTTTCAGACAATATCTTGTCCACTCACTATTAAGTATTTTTGTAGTCTTATTTTCAATTTACAGCGCACCATGTGTAGGTTATGTGTACATGCATTGTGTGCAACCAGCCTCATGGGCTAGTGGTCAGCATTTTTGACTACTGTTCATGAGGTCCCGAGATTGATTGCTGGTCAAACCATATGAATTTTTCCTTAAAGGGAATGGTATGAATGGACAAACAAGGTCCAAGAAAAAGTCTTATAGATACACTTAGAAGGGAAGACTGTGGGACAACTGAGAGGGCAATGAGAGGACACAGTAAATGCAGTTGGCATGGCACTTCTGGGAATAAGGAAAATTGAAAATAAATTTCTTTATACCTCACCTCACCAATTTCATAACCTTATTGGTTACATCTTCAGTAATTACACAACAGATGTTCTGTTGTCCAGGAGCACTGCTTCTAATTCCATTTATTGGTGGACCGATGAACCTCCCAATCAAATCAACTTCCCTGATAATTTCAAAATTCATTAATTTTTCTTAATATTTGAGTTTGTATTTTTTAACATTCTTTCCTCATATGTTTATTTTGTTGGACGATCATTTCAAAGCTATTGCTCCATCTTCAGCTTGGTAAGATTGTTAAAAAATACAAATTCAAATATTAAATTAAACTTCATAATGTAACTTCCTAATGATTTTAAAATCATTAATTTTTTTTCTTTAGTTTTTTTGAATATGGATTCTTTTTTTCAGTAAATGAATGAGTAATTTCTTACCTCAATTTGAGGTAAGATACTACAGACTCAATAAAACTTGATTTAAAAGAACCTCAACATTTTACTTCCTAAAATAAAAGATTAATTTCTTATCCTACCTCATAGTTTGATTTTTTAAACATAGAACTGCAGTTTTCAAAGAGGGACATCCCTCCCATTTTCAACCAATATTATGACTTTTTTTTTTTCAAACAATGAGCTCCTTAGGTTTTTTTTATTTGTTTTATTAAACTTTCCTTTTTCTCAATTTGATGTTTTTCTGATCTTGTATGAACGGCTACTGCTGATTTTTCCAATTCCTCATTTGACATTCCTAAGGTGTTCATTTATTCTGGTTTTCAATTTTTTTTTTTTCCCCCATGTAAATTTTTTCTCAATCTCTACATTTAGGGTCGAATGTTTGAACGCATTAGACAGTAAAAGGCGTTCTCTGCTGATAAAGTTTTATTCAAACACATTTTTCTTACTCAGAAATCTATTCACGCGGTAATAATTGTAAAGCTACCTGACAAGGTACCTTAAGATCGTAGCTCAAGATATAAACTTATGTGAAAATCCTGAAGGTAACCGATGTAGTTTGAAACTTATCCAAGATGTCGGACCCTGAAGACTTCGATCATGTTTTCGGTATACGCGGAGAAGAAGAATTTGATAGATTCTACCAAAGAATTCAACTGGAAGAACAGGAGAATCGGCGTAATATTGCGCGTCACAGACGTGTTTGTATACGGTATTATTTGCGGGATGCAAGCATAAATGCATTCCTCTATAGCAGACGAAAATAACGGAAATGGTTTTATCACTGAGAATTCTGGGTAATTCGTTGCCAATATTACGAAAACGTCAACATTCATGCATGACCGGTTAAGGCAGCCGTTAATTCGATCTCAGCTCACCAGTGATTGGAAGTAATTTGAGTAGAGACTAATGTATTTGCATACGACCCTTAATCTGTTAAATTCCTGATTTGTTTTCTTCTTCAATTTTGTATTTTTGTTGGTTTTTATTATCCTATTGAGGCTATGTTCATTTCTCGATGCCATTCTTATGTTGAACATTTTTAAAATGTTTTGAAATTTGTGGTGCTTCATTAGATGGTATGTGAATTTCTTGAATTTTATGTTTTCTTATTTTTCTTTTAGAAGTGTACTTCGTTTGATTAATGATTGTCTTTTAAACTTATTTATTTTCCTGTGTACCATGCTTTCTTCATACCCGTTTTCTATTGCTACATTGATTATGTAAAAATAAATAATGATAAAGTCATAGCATAATATATTCTGAACTTTGTGTTAATTACTAACAGTTATAAAGGAGATCATCATCATCAATGGCAGGCATGGATTAAGCCAATTGGCCTGTTCCGCTTCAGGAAAGAAATTGATCCCTCCATCTCTTCTTAGGTCTTCCTGGGTCTCTTCGCCCTGTGGGTCTGTAGTTCAATAGCTGCAGAGGTAGTCTATTGTTTGGCATCCTCAGAAGGTGTTCATGCCAATTATTTTGATATTTTTGAATGATTTCAGTTATTGCTGGTGTGTTGAGAGCTTTGCGGATATCTTCATTACGCATGTGATCATAAAGCGTATAGCCCGCTAAAGGTCTTAATAAACTTCATTTCTGCAGCTACTATCCTATTTAATTTACCTGTAGTAAGAGTCCAGGTTTCAGAACCATAAAGTAGAGTTGGAAGAGCCATTGTTTTATAAAATTTTAGAATTGTATCTGGACGTACTTTTCGGAAAAGAATGCTTTTTATTGTTCCTATAAGTTTTTGAAATTTGACCAATTTTATGTCTATGTCTTTACATGTGTCGTACGAAAGATTGCAGCCAAGATAAGTAAAGTTATTAACTTGTTCTATTATATTGTTGTTAATAACAATTTTAGTTCTTATCGGTATTTTCCCTTGAAACGCCATAGTTTTTGTCTTACTCACCGAAATTTGTAAATTATAATCTTGGGTTATATTTGACAATCTATGTACTGCTAAGGAGATAAGATGAATTATATTTTCTCTCTCTTAAAAAAATAAAAAGCACTAGTTTTTGTTTGTATGCACAACTCATAAATATCAGTCAACAATATTACAATTTGTGGGAAGCAACGGGAAGCTACCACAGCTATATTTCCCTAGTAAAGCTGCAAAGCATATCATGACAGTGCTATGATTGCAGTGAAAGACCTGCCCTCGGGCAGAATTACTATGGATGGATGTTACTATTATGCTACAACAGTAACATGCAAATCTCTTCCAATATAACTGTAGATATATTTAAATTAATATTGGGAAGTAAACATTATGAGGTTATATCATTAATAGTGAGGGGAGAACATATTTTTTAATGACTCACCTCATATAATTTAAAATTTCTTTGATACTGTTGGTTTCAGACAATAGCTTGTCCCTCTTCAGTCATGACTTCCACTGATGAAATTCTCTGGATGTTGATTTCTCTATGGACAACCAGAGAATTTCATCAGTGGAAGTCATGACTGAAGAGGGACAAGCTATTGTCTAAAACCGCCGGTATCAAAGAAATTTGAAATTATATGAGGTGAGTCGTTAAAAATATGTTCTCCACTCACTATTAATAACTGTAGATGTCAGGATACAATATAATGAGGTGTAACATGATGTAGAGAAAAAACTCATTTTTAAGTTCAATGGTCATTTTCATTTTTGCAGCTATACAGTATATACAGGGTGTTGCAAAAAAACCACTGACAACAGAGGTGAGGTAGTAAATTGAGATATATTTAATTAATGTTGGGAAGTAAACATTATGAGGTATAATCATTAAAATTCATCGGAGAACATATTGTTTAAACAACTCACCTCATAGGATTCATGCTTCCATGATATCGCGATTTCAAACATAATCATGTTCATCGTCAGCCGAGTCGGAGTTATGGCTGACGATGAACATGATTATGTTTGAAATCACGATATCATGGAAGCATGAATCCTATGAGGTGAGTTGTTTATACAATATGTTCTCCGATGAATTTTAATAAATTGAGATATGCTGATCATTTTTTAATAAGGTATCAATATATGGAAATGATGTGTTTTCACACTATGAGTAGTTAATTATGTCTCAAGATCAGTGTTAGGTTGAAGGATTTGAAGACTCATTACTTGACAACACATCACAGGTACGGAACTTATGATATGTGGGTTCGCAAGGAATGTGGCTGCAACATGGTGGAGCTCTGGCTTACTTCGATGCCAATGTAAGGAGACATTTGAATACCACGTATCCAGGTTGACAGATTGGCAGAGGGGGACCAATCCTATGGCTCCGAGATCACCTGATCTTAACCCTCTCACTACTTTTTGTGGAGCAACATGAAACAGTCGGTTTATCAGACTTCAGTAGAGTCACGTATGGATCTTATAGCCCGAATCCACACTACTAGGCCAGGCATATTTGAACGTGTGCGTCAATCACTACACTGCCGATGTACGCTGTGCAACGAAAAGGGAGGTGGACATTTTGAAAATTGATGTAACTGTGACAGTATTGTCAAGTATTAAGTTTTGAAATCCAACTAACGGAACTCTTGAGAAGTTAGCTACTCATAGCGTGAAAACGCATCATTTCCAGACATTGGTACCTTATTAAAAATTATCATCATATCTCAATATACCACCTCACCTCCGTTTTCGGTGTTTTTTTTTTAGCAATGCCCTGTATATAAATTTAAAACATTAAATTAAAAGTTTACATCTCGTCTCATAAAATAAGATCCTTTTATTTGATGTGGTGAGGTTTAAAGTTTCCAAATTTTGTTTAGGCTTTGTTGGTTTTACTGACTGTTCTCATTAATTTTTTAAAAACATTTCTTTATTTTGTTATTATTTACAGTGTGCCTGAGGATTACAAAATTAATCCTGGAGCAGTTGAATCAATTGCTGAACAGCCAGGGAGTCCTGATAAAATTCTTATTGGGTATAATCGTGGCCTTATGGTACTATGGGACCGTAAAAGTCCAGGAGCAGAACAGGTAATAGAAGTAGTGACACACATACAATGGAAATTAGATTATATGATTTCTATCATCCATACTGTAGTTACAGAAAAATTAGAGATTGCAGCTCATAGTTTTCTAGAGAATCATACAATTGAACAAGGATTTTTTTTTTTTTTAAATTTGGTGTAGCCCTTGGAATTAACAGTTTGGGGGAAAAAATATACATTCAGAAAAACAAATTTAGATACATAAATTTTTTAATTCTCAGTGAGCAAGATTTAATCTTAATTTTCATCATATCAACACTAGATGGCAGTTTAGAAGACGACGGTGAAGGCAAAAATTGGACAGTCAGAAATATTAATATAATAAATTTGGGAATTTTTACATTATGAGGTTTTCTTAATAAAAATCAAATGAATCGTGAATTCTTCTTACCTCACATATCTATATTTTTTAACACAGAACTGCAGTATCTGGAAACATATCATTCCCATCTTCAGCTGTTTTCACGGCTGTCAATTTTTCATTTTGCCGGTAATTTTCTAAACTGCCATCTGGTGTACTTTACAAAGTTCTTCAAAAGTACACCAGATGGCAGTTTAAAAAATTACTGGCATAATGAAAAATTGATAGTTGTGAAAACAGCTGAAGATGAGAATGATATTATTTTTTTTAAATACAATGGGAAGTAACATTAAGAGGTTTAATTAAATTAAGAGGTTTGTTTAATAAATTAAAACATTTTGTCTGTTCATTCTTACCCCATATAGTTGTTTTTGTCAAACATGTTTCAAGGCTTCTTAGCCCCATCGTCAGCGATTACAGACTGAATTTTCTCATGTTGTCGGCACTGATTTTTTTATTCCTGATCTCTCTGCCTCTGGTCCAATGAATTCATCAAAAAATCAGGGCCGACAACATGAGAAAATTCAGTCTGTAATCGCTGACGATGGGGCTAAGAAGCCTTGAAATATGTTTAACAAAAACTACTATAAGAGGTAAGAATGAACAGACAAACTGTTTTAATTACGGGAATGATATGTTTCCCGATACTGCAGTTCTGTGTTAAAAGAAACATAGGTGTATGAGGTAAGAAGAATTCATAATTCTTTTGATTCTTAGTCAGAAATATGACTGAAAATAGGGATTACTGTCCCTGAAACCGTGATCCTATACTGTGAAAAACATAGAGTGTATGAGGTAAGGTAATTCATGACTCATTTTAATTTTATTAATTGTATTAATGTACCCACTCATGCAGAATGGATGATAAAGAATCATATTTTTAGCCCTTGCATTACATTATTTTAAAAGTCAATAGTCCCTGAAAATGGGCATGTAAATGAGACCCGGTTTGAGTTGAAATTGTAATGTGCTATGGTTTCAGACATATATCAGTACACAACAGCTTGAGAGTATTTGCTGGCAGAAGTCAGGTTCTCGGTTTGCATCTTCCCACAATGACGGTAGTTATGCAATTTGGGATGCAGCTGTTGGAGAAAGGCCATCTGAAGAACCTGCTACGATATATGGTCCATTTCCATGTAAAGCTGTAAGAAAACTTCTGTGGAGGCATGCTAAAAAGTGAGTACACATAAAATCGATGTATACACAATTCAAATTAATACTGTTATAGAGTTCACAAAAATAATGTAATTATGCCTTATTAGCTGAATGAATTATGAACATCTATTCGTAAATTGAGTCATTTTTTAAACATCTTACCTCATATTTTGTGTTTCTTCAAACACTGGAACTAGTTTTCAAGAGAAGGATCTCTCTCATTTTCAACCTACATTATGACTATCGGATTTTTGTTGGAATCTCCATCAATAATGTTGCCATCTAGTGTTGATTTGATGAACTTTGAGATGAGGTCACATTCATCAGGAATCTCGAAATTCATGGATCTAAATTTGTTCTTCTGAATATATATCTTCTCCCAAATTGTCAATTCTAAAGGTTTTTCCAAATGTTTTACTCCCAAATTGTCAAAAGTAGCCCTACTTTTAAAACATTTGGAAAAACCTTTAGAATTGACAATTTGGGAGAAGATATATATTCAGAAGAACAAATTTAGATCCATGAATTTCGAGATTCCTGATGAACGTGACCTCATCTCAAAGTTCATCAAATCAACACCAGATCGCAACGTTATTGATGGAGATTCCAACGAAAATCCGGTAGTCATAATGTCAGTTGAAAATGAGAGAGATCCTTCTCTCGAAAACTAGTTCCCGTGTTTGAAGAAACATAAAATATGAGGTAAGATGTTTAAAAAATTACTCATTAATTTTCGAATTAAGAACCTCATAATGCTATTTCCCATATTTAACTATGTATGAACATCTATGTTTCTTATCTTATCATTATACCTCAGAATTTTAGGCATGAAAAATTGACATTTTAGGCACCTAAAATAGCTTACAAAATGATGTAATTAAGCACTATTCTTTAATTTTAGGCAAGAAAAAAATTTATATCTGGTATCTAAATGGGCCACAAAACAATTAGTTATACATGAAAGTAAGTACTTTTACATTTTTATGTGTATGACTATAAGCATCACATGTGTTCATAATAATTAGTAGCACAATGTATTATCAAGATTTTCTCCAACTTTTTCAACAGTTAGGCTGTTTTTTTTCTACTATTTTTTTTTTCAATGCCCCAGGTTGTCATTTCGACATTTCTGGTGTTCTCTCCTAGCATTGGCTTAATTGTAACCCACTTCTGAAGTTGGGGTGCCTAGAAGGCGGAGTTACGTTACTCTGATGACAAGATGGGTGATAAATGATAATAAAGCGCCAGGAGAGTTCTTAACCTAAACTTTACCTACATTCCAGACCATGGGCAACCACAGGAATACTTCCCTTTAAGGAAAAATTCCTATGGTTTGATCGGGAATCGAACCTGGGACCTCACGGACAGTAGTCACAAATACTGACCACTAGCCTATGAGGCTGGTCTCTATTAAAATAATTTTGAAGGCTGAAAATCACTTTTTTACTAATACAGATGTTATATAGGAGCAAACTTAAATTTTGTCACATTTTTAAAATCACTTCTGGAATTTCTCTTTATTCCCCCCATCAAAGTATTTACCACATACCATTACAGCATATCTGAGATTTTTTTTTTATTTTGTTCTCCCACTTGCTTCTTTGTCCCCAATTTCTCCCTTAGTAGCACTAATTTTCATTTCAGCACCTTTGACATCTGATCTAACAAAGATTTCTTTTGCATTCCGGCTTCATTATTGTTGAGGGTAAGAATGAAACATTTTCCTTTATGTAAATAAGATGTTGCTTCAGTTTTGAATTTTTCAAGAGTTATTTTGAAGACAAAACACATGTATAATCTTAGTAGGAAGCTCTTTTACCATGGCAGCAATATCACCCCATGTTCAGCATAATATAGAGCTGCCTCTATCCAGGTCCCCTGTTTAGGATAAAAGATACATTTTTAGAAGTTTATCCTTGAAAAATACAGTGAAGTATGCAGAAAGTTTTCTTCATATCAGAGATCAGAATATTGACTTCCCAGAAATTCATTCCTTATAGCTTCTGAATGTCCGCCTCTATGGTCTCGAGGTAGCATGCTGCCTTGTCACACAGTGGGCCCGGGTTCGATTCCTGTACAGGACAGGCTCCTGGATGAGGTTTTTTTTCAGGGTTTTACCTCACCTGTAAGACAAATGTCAGGAAGCTTAAGGCACAACAGTCCCTGAAAATCATCTGGCCATCATCATCGTCCTTCACCGATGTGGAAAGCAACGGGAAGCTACCACATCTATAATTCCCTAGTAAAGCTGCAAAGAATAGTATGAAAGTGCTATGATTGCAGTGAAAGACCTGCCCTCAGGCAGAATTACTATGGATGGATAGTTTCTGAGAATCGGTGAAAGTCAAGGGCTAAACAGGTGAGGAGTATGAGATAAAGATACAATGTTTTCAGAAGAGAAGTGGCTGAGATCATGTAGGAAGCAGTGTCTGCGCAGAGAAGAAGAATACTACTCTCTTCACACCATCAGGAAATAACAGCTGTAAACTTTTGTTTTGGGCTGAGCCCTCTTTAGCAACACTTTAAGTTTGCCCCAGTCTGCAGATTCCTTCCCTGTTCTACAGGTTCCACATTAATCATATAGAATAATGTCTTTGCATTAATTACAGAAACACTCCTATGTAAAACCTAAAGAAAAAATGCAAACAATGTATCTACATCTCTCATATATAGATGTTCCTGTGTTTTATGAGTTGTGACATCACAGAGATGCTTGGGCTTCTTTGGTTGTACTCATCCTGCAATCAAGTCACATTTTTAAAATTCAATTAAAAAACTTTTTTTTAAGAATCAAATGAATCGTGATTCCTTCTTACCTCATACTTCTATGTTTTTTTAAAACAGCACTGCAGTATCAGCGACCCATATTGTCACCATCAGCTGTTTTCACAACTGTCAATTTTTTCTTTTGCCAGTAATTATCCAAACTGCCATCTGGTGTTCTTTTGAAGGAATTTTTTTCTAAACTGCCATCTGGTGTTCTTTTGAATGAATCATTTTCAAAACTGCCATCTGTTGTATTTTTGAAGAATCACAATTCATTTAATTCTTATGAATTGAACCTCATAATGTTAAAAATTCCCAAATTTAATATATAAATTAAAAAACTACCTGACGAAGGGGCATGAAATTATCACACAACTCATTTAATGTATTAGTGGTTGCAGTTATATATAATTTACTTAATTTTTTTGTGTACTTGTACAGAATCCCATTGCCTGAATGCATAAATGTGATCACCTTTCCAAATATCCGTTACAAGATTATTTTATATTTCTATCTTCCTTATAAATGTATTTGTGAAGTTTGTTAAATTGTACAATTAAATTTGGCTATTTCAGTTGTAAAGCATCTAATTTCATCATTTTAACTTTTATAGGAACAAATCACTATGAGGTTTAATTTAAGATAAATTAAAATGTTTCGTACCTCTCCTCATATTCTTCTTCTTCTTCACTTCACGGGCTAGGCAAATTGCCTATTCCGCCTCACAGTTGTTCTGTCCATCTTTTCACTGGC
This sequence comes from Diploptera punctata, assembly GCA_030220185.1. Lineage (NCBI taxonomy): Eukaryota > Metazoa > Arthropoda > Insecta > Blattodea > Blaberidae > Diploptera > Diploptera punctata. The sequence goes on along the minus strand of JASPKZ010009352.1, from coordinate 1,040,700 downwards.
CTTCCTACATTCCTTGAACCTCTTGGCCTGTAGTTGAATGCTGCTCTTGGTAATCTTGATACGTTCATTCTTTCCACATGTGTAAACCATTTCTATATTCTCTGATTTTCTCATCCAATGGATATATATTTAACTCTGTTCTTATATCTTCATTCCTTATCCGATCCAATCTTTTGCAGCCTTTTGTTCTTCTAAGGAAGTTCATTTCTGCGCTTTGTATTCTACTTTGTAATTTTTTGGTCATTACCCAAGTTTCGCTCCCATAAAGTAATGCAGGAACTGCCAGTGTTTTAGTATCTCTTGTTTTGTGTATAGTTCCGCATATCATTTGAAATTTCGACAGTTTCATATGTATGTCTCTTTCAGTTTTTGTGTTTATAGTAGAATTACAACCCAAATAATTAAAATTTGTTACTTGTTCCAGAGATTTGTTGTCTGTTACGATTTTTGATCTTATATGATTGTTTCCCCAAAATGCCATTATTTTTGTTTTTTTCTTTTGATATTTTGAAATTATATTTCCATTTTGCCGACTGATGTTATTTATCTTAAATTCTTCATACTCAGGCTGGTTCAGGAGTTTGTCCAGTCTCCTAAAAATTAGTGCTAGAAACTTCTTGAAGCTGAAGTCAACTGGAACATGGTACTTGATTATCCAATCTCCTCTATATTAGGAACATAGCATCATTACCTTCTATGGACTTTCATGGCCTCGTAACAATATTCCCATTTGAATTTGGGGAAAATTGTTTACCAAATTTATGGGATTAAGGCATTATTTTTATCATATTTGAAGAGAAAAATTTTCGCCTAGACCGAGACTCGAACCCGGGACCTTTGGCTTTCCGGGCCAAATGCTCTACCAACTGAGCTACCGAGGTGAGTTACGATATAGATGCAAATTTTTCTCTTATATACGTTGTAATTCCCTCTCGCCAAATGCTTTTGAAACCATTGCTTCTATCTTTGCAAATGGCGGCTTCTTAGTTAAGAAGACATTTATTGGGAATTTAACATTACTTTATAAAGCTAGTAAGGCTTCTAATAATGTTTTTTTATTATTGATTTAACATTTCTCACTGATAGATAAATTATATTTGAAGAGAAAAATTTGTATCTATGCCTTCCTTTGGCCAGCAACCAATCGAGGGACTATTATTATGCTTTCAAATCTTATACGAGAATTTCCCATAAGGGAAAATTTTCTATAGGATCGTAACAGGCCTTGGCCTAATACTTGGAAGGAAGAAGAAGAAGAAATTTGTGTCTATATCGTAACTCGCCTTGGTAGCTCAGTTGGTAGAGCATTTGGCCCGGAAAGCCAAAGGTCCCGGTTTCGAGTCTCGGTCTAGGCGAAAATTTTTCTCTTCAAATATAATGTATCTTTCAGTGACTATTTAACTCATGCCCCAAATGGGAGTCAATGACCAATCACATTTCAATGATTTCTATTTTACAACCAATCAGAGTCGTGTTTCACCAAATATTTATCAGTGTTATAATTACCATATTAAAGAAAGCTCCTCCTTACAATATTGCGTTCCTTTGGCAATAAATAGTATGATCTGGTTGCAGTGATAAACAAAAGAAGCAGTAGAAGCGTACCTATCGTTTCTCATTTGTTTTCAAACATCGCCGTTTACATTAAATATATAAATATTTTAAAATAACTATAGTTAAATAATGATTTGTGAGTAAACAGCTTAATTTTATTCGTTAAATAGTCCTAACAAATGCCACTCTTGATTTCCAAATTCTCTAGATAAATTCACTCCTCACTTCGTGAGTCGTGAATTTATCGATAATTTGGAAATCACTCGTGGCATTACTTATGAGAAATGTTAAATCAATAATAAAAAACATTATTTTTATTATTCAACACCTATTTAATCAGACTATTTAACTCATGCCCCAAATGGGAGTCAATGACCAATCACGTTTCAATGATTTCTGTTTTACAACCAATCACAGTCGTGTTTCACCAAATATTTATCAATATTAAATTTACCATATTAAAGAAAGCTCCTCCTTTTCAATATTCTGAACAGGTCTGACCATTATTTTGCAGTGACTGACTCTATAAGAAATACGGCTACCAGATTGTATATATAGTGCATGGATGTCAACACATAGCTCTTGCAGGAGTTAATATAAAAACATTTGTAGCAATTGATTATACCACCAAAAAAAGAAACCACTGTTTGCACTTTCTTAAATGTATTTTTTCCCAGGTAATAATCCAGAAAAATATAATTGTCATATTTACATCATACAACATCAGAAATTAATTAATATACAGTTTGATGTGTTTCATTTTTTCTCCACTAGAGAGCATTCATACAATATTGCGTTCCTTTGGCAATAAATAGTATGATCTGGTTTCAGTGATAAACAAAAGAAGCAGATGAAGCGTACCAATCGTTTCTCATTTGTTTTCAAACATCGCCGTTTACATTAAATATATAAATATTTTAAAATAACAATAGTTAAATAATAATAAATTTATTAATTAAGAACCTCATAATGTGTTTCCCAATTTTAACTTTGAATAGTTAAATAATGTGAGTAAACAGCTTAATTTTATTCGTTAAATAGTCCTAACAAATGCCACTCTTGATTTCCAAATTCTCTAGATAAATTCACTCCTCACTTTGTGAGTCGTGAATTTATCGATAATTTGCAAATCACTTGTGGCATTACTTATGATAATTAAAAGCTGTTGAATAAATTTTGTTTAGTTGTGTCTTGACTCACCTCATACTTCTTAACTCCCTCGCATATCTAGATTTCGTCACTGTATTTGTGACATTCTCAATGCTGTTCACGTTCACAACTGTTGAATAAATGTATGTATGTTTCTTTGTAGAGATGATTACATGATCTTTTCTGGTGGTATGCCTCGTGCCAGCTATAGTGATCGTCATACCATCACAGTAATACATGGCAAGAAACATGTTGTCTTTGATTTTACATCCAGAGTAATTGACTTCTACACTGTTGACATTGATCCAGAGGACAGAGGTTAGTTTACAACTGAGTTCTTGAGTATTAAAATGTGCCATGTCCATTATGTTACAATTTGAGAACACAGAATTTTCTTCAAATAATAGGTATAAAAAATATATTGTAAATAGTAATACAAATAAATATTTTTTTATTAATAGTGAGTGGAGAACATATTTTAATCGACTCACCTCATACATTTTCAAACTTTTTTGATACCGACAGTTTCAGACAATATCATGTCCTTCTTCAGTCATGGCGTCCACTGATGAAATTCTGTGATTGTTGATTTCTTTAGTGACATCTTCTCTTGTGCTGCCATCTTTCGTTGGGATTATAAACTTTGTAATTAAATTTTTATCCACCGGAATATCGAAATTCATAGATCGATATTTATTCTTCTGAATATGTATGAGGTGAGTCGATTAAAATATGTTCTCCACTCACTATTAATGATATAACCTCATAATGTTTACTTCCCAATATTAATTTAAATATAAATATTTTTTTTATTTAATATTTGTAGAAAATAGCACTATGAGTTTTCTTTTAATTATTATGAGTAGTTATTTTGACTCACCTCATATTTTTTTATATTCTGCATACTATAGTTTTGTCACATCTATGCGACATTGTCAATGCATTCTAACTGTTGTGTTTGCAGTTGTCATCTTGTTGGTTGATTTCTATTCATTCTGTTGGCTGACCGAAGAACTTCCAAATCAGTTTTTTTTTTGTCTCTTTCCCCGGGAATTTCAAAATTCATAGTTTCTCCTTGTTCTTGTGGATGTAAATTTTCTTTCAAATTGTGAGTTCCTTACATTTATCTAACTGTTTTTTATATTTGGCATTTTCCAATGTTTTTATTTGAATTAATATTTTCCAATCCTGGATAGAATCAAATTTAAGAAAGAAAAATTAATGTTTAAACCATGGACCTTAGTTCTACATACTAGTGTGCTGTCCATAACACCATTCAAACGACAATATGGGAAACTTTGAATGTCAGATAATCAAAGCATACCCTTCGATTTTTAAATTTTGGAGTAGGTATGTGGACAATATTATAGCAATAGTAAAAAAAAACAAAAGAAAAAAACTTGGAAGAACTTTTGAATATTCATAATAAAACAATTAAATTTACTATAGAAGTTGAAAATAACGGAAATACCATTTTTAGACCTTAAATTGAAGATAAATGAAGAAAAAAGGTAAATAGAATTTGGAATTTACAGAAAAGAAACACACATTAATAACTATATTAAAGCAACAGGTTTCAACCATATTGCACATAAACAGGCAGTCTTTAATAGTTTAACATACAGACTTGTGAACATTCCCATGTGCAGAGAAAATTTTAATATAGAGAAAAAACACATTAAAAATAGCAAAAGAGAATGGTTTTGAGGAAAAGATGGTTCATAAGAAAATAAATAAATTCAAAAAACAAAAAAGTGATAAATGAAAATACTCTTCAGACAGATAAAGAAATTGGTAAAAAAAATCAGGAAATTTGCATACCATCCTTTAGTATTCAATAAATTAAAAAAAAAATCAGCAATTTTAACATTAAATTAGCAATGAAAAATGATTACAGTTTGAATAAATTAATTAAAACCAACAAAAATGAATAGATTGAAGTTGGCAACAAATCAGAGATTTATCAAATTGATTGTAAAGATTGTGAAAAAATATATGTAGGAAAAAAAAAGAAAAGAAGGAGCTTGAATACAAGATTGAAAGAACACCTTAGAAATGTTAATAATGGAGAAATAGAAAAGTCTGTCATAGCTGCAAACTTCAAACACAGAACTGAAACAAAGGCCAATTTACTGAAATAGATAAATCTAAGGAACTCACAATTTGGGAGAAAACTTACATCCACAAGAATAAGGAGAATACTATGAATTTTGAAATTCCTGGGGAAAAGGTAAAAAAAAATTATTTGGAAGTTCATCAGTCAACCAACAGAGGGAGCAGAAATCAACCTACAGGATAAATGCAAATACAACAGTTAGAATGCTTCGACAATGTCACATAGATACGACGAAACTATAGCCTGCAGAAATAAAAAAAAAGTGAGGTGAGTCAAATAACTAATTCATACAAATTTCAGATTTTTGTTAGTTAGATATCTTTCCAGGACAACTATTCAATTATAAACATGAATATACTCTTGAACTATCTGTAAATGTACTCACTTATCAATGAACTAAAAATACACATGGCTCATTTTAGTACTCAAAGGCCCAACTAGCCTGCCAGCAATAATTCATAATGGAGTTAATATGGGAAATTCTACATAATTGCTTAAAATTCTAATAGCTCTAAACAATAGATCTAAGTTAAAGAATAGGTTTTAAAAAGGACATTACTATTATCTTAACATTAGAAAAAGTCAGAATGAATGTGCAAATGGAAAACGTTTGAAAACTGAGTGTATGAGTTAATCCATCTTATTAAATGTCTTATTTTCCAACAGTTTTTTTATCTCTTATACTCAATATTTAATGTGGGATTTGGAACAATTTTAAAATTATTTCAAATTCTGCATTTATAAATTACATGTAAGAGGTGAAAAAGTGGAGTTAAAATGTGATAATTGTTATGATGGAATGGTCTATTTTTACTGATCATCTGTATTATACACAGCTTTATATCTTTTTCTCACTGTGGTTGCACTTTTAATTTAAGTCTCCGCACCTGTATGCTTACTAGCCTATCCTGTCATACTGATTATAATCTGTAATCTTATATGTGCATGCATTACATTAGATGTAAAATCTCTCCTGTATCAGTTCTTGCAGTTTTGTCATTTTCAGCAGATTATTTGCTCAATTTTAGAGGGAACTGTGCAATGTAAAAAAAAATAGTTCCCAGAAATATTTGGAAAAGATAAACAATTAAAGGATCTAGTGTGATGTGTAAGCCGATTATTTTATTGGACTGTTATAGGTAAAGTTACTGGAAGGTTTAATTCAATATTTAAATTAAAATTCTTTATACCTCACCTCCAAAGCCTTTGACATGGTGAACAGGACAAAGCTAATATGTAAACTGGAAAGGATCATAGGAGACCCCTGGATGACTACAATCATAAACAATATACTGGCAGAAAACCGAGTACAAATACAAGATGGGATAACCAGATCAAATTGGATAACACAAACAAACGGGGTACTACAGGGCGATCCCCTCAGCCCGATACTCTTTAATGTACTCACACATGATGTCATAGAGGCAGTAAACAAAGAAACACAGCAGGTAACAGTATACATGTATGCAGATGATATGGCGATCACCTCAAGCAATAGGATAGAGCTACAGAAAGCGATGGATGCACTCCAAGTGTGGGCGGAAGAAAACGAACTCATTATAAATGAAGATAAGACAGAATACGTCGTATTCCGGAAAGGAGGTAGAGTAGAGGCAAACACGGAAATCTACTACAAAGGAAAACCACTGAGGAAAGTCAACACATATAAATATTTAGGGATCACGATCCAAACAAATGGGAAATCATTCACATTACACATAAAAAGGAGACTGATAGAAGCAGTGAGGGCCATAAATGATATAAAGAACATACAAGCCCTATCACTCGAAACAGCAATGAGACTATTCGAGGCCAAGATACTACCGGCGGCAACGTACGGACTGGAAATAATATGGGAATGGCTAATGGAGAGACAGCTGGAGAGCCTGGAAAATCTGAAAGCCAGATACCTAAAGAGAGTGATGGGGTTATCAAAATATACCCCATCCAGGCTGTCATATGTGATGGCTAGAGAAACATTCCTGCTTCAAGACCTGATGCTGAAATTCTTGTTATCCACAACAGAGGCAGCAGCAAAGGTACTACACAACAGAAGGAGAAAACAAGACGAGATCTGAGACGAATTCTACTCCACAGAGGCGATAGCAAACAACAATTGGATGTCGGCGAACTACTAGTTGCGACACCTGGTGACCAGGATGGCGGTACACGGTTTCCACCACAGAATATGCACCAAGAAGACATATCACGTACTAGAAGACACATGTGTATGCGAGATGTGCAAAGAAAGATGTGACCGATACCACATCACAGTGTAAAAACAGAAAGAAATCCATAAGTGAATATGCACGGGACAAATAAAACAAAACAATACACAATGTGTGAACATTCTCATTATTATTATTATTTATACCTCACCTCATATCCAGTCTGCTAATTAAACCAATTTTAAAATCCAGGCCGTTTTATCTGCAGTAATGTTTCGACCACTGGTATGTTGCTCAGGATAACTGCTTCTAACTCCATCTGTTGGATGATGATTTAATTTAGGGATGAAACGGATATCTGGTAACTATCTGATATCTGGCCAGATACTGGATAATAAGCTAGTATTCGGCTGGATACCGGATTTTAAAAAAATACGAAATGTAAAACTTAGCTAATTTATTTAATCCACATAACAAATATAATCATCATATTTTCATTTTACAACAAAAAAAATAGTACTCTTACTGCACTAAAGGCAAATTATGGTGAATGAATAGCAATTTATCTCGTAAATTAATGAGTCTTTTTTTTTACATCTTACCTCATATTTTGTGTTTCCTTTAACATGGGAACTAGTTTTCAAGAGATGGTTCTCTTGAAAACTAGTTCCCGTGTTTAAGGAAACATAAAATATGAGGTAAGATGTAAAAAAAAGACTCATTAATTTACAAATTAAGAACCTCATAATGTTATTTCCCATATTTAACAATGAAGCAATTTATCTGTAGGGTAAGTCAGAAGTTTATTCAAAAACTATGCTTTATATAAAAACATAAAATTTACACCAATAAGGTTAAAAAAATATTCTTGAATCATATTTTTTCATATTATGTAGTTGCATGCCAAGATGCTTTCGACAAATTTGACATACTTATCTACTTATCTAACCATAACATCCAATTGATAAATAGATTGATCAATTTCATTAAGTGATTAAGAGAAGAGATATGCTACTTTTGTTTGGTACATGCATACCTATTTTTTTCCTTCACTGCACAAAAAATTTTAACATTGCATAACGTAAATTACTATTTGGCCAGATACTGGATAATAAATTAATGAGTCATTTTTTAACATCTTACCTCATATTTTATGTTTCTTGTTAAAAAATGACTCATTAATTTACGAATTAAGAACCTCATAATGTTATTTCCCATATTTAACTATGAAACTTTGGATAGTTTGTTTATATCAAAATATTCCCATAAAGGCAATATTTTCTTTACCGATGTAATTTTTCGTCGCTAAATCTTTTTAGTATTATTTACAAAAAAATACTTTTATAATAACCTCAAACTACAATAGCGTGTTTTTAATATGCTCAAATGATTGTGTTTGCAATCAATTCAATGAGTCAATGAAACACTACATCACTCATGAAAGAAAAGATCCGAATACAGCCAAGTCATCCCAATCGTTATGATGCACCAATGGGCAATGTTCAGCCGGATATCCGGCTTAAAGGTTGGCCGGATATCCAGTATCCAGGCAAACAGCTATCCATTTCATCTCTGATCTAATTATAATATACTGCACTTTATTCTTTGTAATGATCATTTACCAGTGCATTAACTTCACTTCCTGACAATGGCAAAATCATATGAATTGATCCACAAAGTGTTGTAAGTTCATTATTTAGGAAGCAGATAAAAGTTTTATGCCTGGTTTCTCAGAACATTAGATTATCGGATTCTATAACAGTATTCAATTGTTAACTAAAGTTTTGGTGTTGATTTGATAAAGAATCTGCTAATTTATTGGACCATTACATATTTTAGGAATTCACACTATGATGTATATTCATTTAGGTACAATTTTTTATCACTCGCCTCATTATTCTTCTTATTTAACTATGAACTAGTTTCGGTACATAGTTTCTAGTTAAATAAGAAGAATTATTGGACCATGATTAGAAAGATGTTTGTTCTATAACTAACAAGTGCTTCCATAGCCAATATATTTTTTAATGTTTTTATTATTAATTTCATACATCTCAATGATGGATAAATCATATTTAAAGAGAAAAATTATACGCTCAGACCGGGACTTGAACCCGGGACCCTTGGTTTTCTAGTCCAAGTGCTCTACCATTTGAGCTACTTGAGCAAGTACCGATCTAAATGCAAATCTCTCTCTATATACGTTGTAATTCCCGCCATTTGCAAAGATAGAAGCAAAGGCTTCAAAGCATTTGGTGGGCGGGAATTACAACGTATATAGAGAGAGATTTGCATTTAGATCGGTCCTTGCTCAGGTAGCTCAAATGGTAGAGCACTTGGACTAGAAAACCAAGGGTCCCGGGTTCAAGTCCCGGTCTGAGCGTACAATTTTTCTCTTTAAATATGATTTATACATCATTGAGATGTATGAAATTAATAATAAAAACATCGAAAATAGCCGTACTGGCATTTATAATGTAATGTATAATTCCCAAATATGTCTTCTTAATATAGGAGCCGCCATTTGCAAAGATAGAAGCAAAGGCTTCAAAGCATTTGGTGGGCGGGAATTACAACGTATATAGAGAGAGATTTGCATTTAGATCGGTACTTGCTCAGGTAGCTCAAATGGTAGAGCACTTGGACTAGAAAACCAAGAGTCCTGGGTTCAAGTCCCGGTCTGAGCGTATAATTTTTCTCTTTAAATATGATATTTTTTAATACTGAAATTTTGTTTGGCATTTAATTGTTTCTGACAAAGAATATTGAATTACCATATTTTTATCACCTTCAGCTTTATATTACTTTATATTGTTAGTGATAGCAGTGAGAATAAGTTAAAACAGAAATTAAGAAGCAAAGATGTACTTGGTTTACATGGGCCCATGCAGAGTACTGACCTTAATCCCATAGAACAGCTTTGGGACGAATAACACTGGCGAGTGAGGTCTTTAAGTGCAGGCCATGCTTTAACGGCCTTCTCTTGCCCCGCTAAAAAACCTAAGCTAATACTTGCAACTATCACATGCCAATGGTTCCACTTTCCAGTGTTGCCACGTCTACATTACTCTTTAAAAATAGGATTTTAAAATTAAACAAAATTTGAAGAGAAAAATTTTTGCTCAGACTGGGACCCAAACCCGGGAAATTTGGTTTAAAATTAAACAATTTTATGCTATATTAATATGCACATACCTGTAAAAAGATCAGTTGATTGATTTGACAACTTCAGAATATCTCTGCCTCTTTCTCTTTAACCCAATGGACTCTTATTTAAATGCTTGCTAACTTTCCCCTCCACTCAGATTTAAATGGCCACAGAAGACAGGAGGTGCCATGCTCTTTACATGCAAACACAAAAATGCTCATAGAATGGAATTTAATAAATATTTTTCTTTAGGAATTTTAGTGAAGGCTTCTGAATAATTTTACTTGCCTAAAGCAATATTTTGGTGTGGTAAATCTCGAAACATTCCGGCACATGAAGTGGAACTTCACACTTTTTGCACTGAAATGAAGTTTCACTTCTTTTGATCTGTTTTGAACACACATTTGTAGGGTTTCTTTTTATTAATAAATTAATGAGTCATTTTAACATCTTACCTCATATTTCATGTTTTTTCAAACACGGTAACTATAGTTTTCAAATGATCTTGTCATTCATTTTCAACCGCCATTATGACTACTACTTCTTTTTATTGTCTGTGCTGGGGATATACAATGGAAAGTGAGCCCAGTTCCTTGCCTATAACCTGACAGGGATTGTACTTGATGATGGGGGGGGGGCCTCTCACATTGTAGGATAGCAGCTAAATTGTCTCCAATAACTGCTTGGCGACAGCTATTCTGAAGGTCGAAAATGCTGTCTTGCTATCTATGAAATTATTGTAGACCACAAAAGAGTTAAACATAAATATGTCCAGCAAATAGAAAAATAAATTTCTGTATCCTTTTACAGTGCAATGCATTATAGGGAAAAGGGCAGCGATCTGGTTTTGTAAGTCAACGCCTTGCATCCTGGTACTTCAGGCAGACTCTTGGTTTTTTTTTTATTTCTTCCCTAGGTCTTTGCCCTTTTACCCTCCTCAGTTTTCCTGTCGGTGTTCTGTCTAATGTTTCGAGGACAAAACTCTCTAATAAACTCAGAATCCCATCACGTTCATCACCACACACCCTCTAAGATGCCATTTCAAAGACTTAGCACTACAAATTTCTTCTATATATTTCCAACAAACAGGCAGCTTCTAATTTCATGAATTCTTACAAAAAAGCGGGTCGTCCAACATGCTTTTCCCAGGAACCTAGCAAAGCTAACACATTAGACATCTATGGGGTAGTTTGGAAGTTATTGCAAAATATATGAGTTCATGCGCTTGACATGACTATCATGTCATTCGAAGACTGGGCCTCACTAGAGCACGCGTGAACGTCATGTCATACGAGTTGAATGGGTTGATGAGGTTTGAAAGGCAGTCAGCTTTTGTTAAGTGACACTAAGGAGGGTGGTTGAAACCGAAGGTTTTCTGTCAGTTCCAGGCAATGAGGCCGTTAAAGAATGGTACAAACTATAGGAGATATGGCCAAATTCCCTTGTTAGATTTTCCAAGATGAATGATGATGTATTTAATGATGCCACACAAACTAATGGAGAGCAAGACTGAAGGGGGGGGGGCTGCTGTTATAGCAGGTACAAATAGTTCCTCAAGTCGTGACCAGTCATAAAGCTATGGGAATCTATCTGCAGCTTGAGCATAGGATCTGACAAGTTAGATTTTAGTATCACATGACTTCAATATCCAGGGCTGAAGAGGGCAGCTGTAAGACCTTAAAACAGCCTGGAAGTGCACCGACGCTTCCAATCACTCGCCTACTGGTTCTAAAAGGGCAGAAACTGCCAGTCAAACATTTTAGACATGTGCCCAATTATGTTTTTGTAGGTAGTATATATAACAAACAGTCTACTTACGATTTTCAATTAAGCTGTTTTTATTATTAATTTAACACTTCTCACTAAAGGATAAATTATATTTGAAGAGAAAAATTATACGCTCAGACTGGGGTTTGAACCCAGGACCTTCGGCTTTCTAGGCCAATGCTCTACCACTGAGCTACCTGAGAAACTCCAATCTAAATGCAAATTTTTCTCTTATACACTGTTAATTCCCAAGTGCTGAATGCTACGAGCATTTGCTTGATCACACAAATGGCAGCTTCTTATTTCAGAAGACGTTTATTGGGTATTTAAACACTACTTTATAAAACCGGTATGGCCTCTTTCAATGTTTTTATTATTAATTTAACACTTCTCTCTGAAAAATAAATTATATTTGGTAGAGCATTGGTCTAGAAAGCCAAAGGTCCTGGGTTCAAACCCCAGTCTGAGTGTATAATTTTTTCTTCAAATATAATTTATCCTTCAATGAGAAGTGTTACATTAATAATAAAAAACATCAAAAGAAGCTCTACTGGCTTTCCGAATAAATGTCTTCTTAAATAAGAAGCCGTCATTTGCGTGATCGAGCAAATGCTCGTAGCATTCGGCGCTCGGGAACTAACAATGTATAAGAGAAAAATTTGTGTTTAGATTGGAGTTTCTCAGGTAGCTCAGTGGTAGAATATTGGCCCAGAAAGCCAAAAGTCCTGGGTTCAAATCCCAGTCTGAGCATATAACTTTTCTCTTCAAATTCAATTAAGCTCTTTGGATTTAATTTAAACAATAGAATTTATTTTATTTATTGTATAATATTCTCATTACAGTATATGTTTGTTTTGTAGAATTTGATGAGCCAGAAGCTCTTATAGTTCTCCTTGAAGAAGAAATTGTTGCGATTGACTTGTTGTCAGATGATTGGCGGATGTTATCATTGCCATATTTGGTATCACTACATGCAAGTGCAATCACTTGTTCACAGCATGTGTCAGGAATTCCACAGGAACTTTATGATAATATTGTGGCAGCTGGCAAAAGACAGACTCAGGACATGTATTCAGATAGGGTAAGTTCTATAATATACTCTTCATGGTATTATTTTAAATAATTTAAATAGTTTTTACTTCACTGATAAAATACTGATGATTGGTTCTCTGAAAACATTGTAATGTAGATGGGCAGAACGCACATGAACATGATCGCCTTCATTATTAAGTTATGTAGATGGGAAATAACACTATGAGGTTTTTTAATATTGTATATTTTTTATTTCACTCACCTCATACTTCATAACTCCTCACAAACCCAGGGTTTCGTCACATACCCGGTTATAAGGAGAGAGGACTGATTTGGAAGTTCGTTGGTCAGCCATCAGATGGCGTGGAGGTCAGTCTGCAGGATAGAAGGCCATTGGACGTCAGTTGTGAACGTGATACAGCATTGAGAATGTCACAAATGATGTGACGAAACCCTGGGTTTGCGAGGAGTTATGAAGTATGAGGTGAGTGAAATAAAAAATAAACAATATGACCGCCTTCGTTCGTGCATATTACAATAGTTAAGAACTAAGACATGCTTTATCATTAGGTATGAAAATATTTCAATTTTTTAGAAAATTCATTTTTGTTGTTAACCTTTACACTGCTACGAACGGGTATATGCGTTGGCAAAGAACATGCTTGCCGTGCTATGGGCATGTATACCCGTTCTCAACTTCAAATGCCTGCTAGTTATATAATACGTATTGTATTGCTTTCAAACAAAGCAGGCATATACTGCCATCTCTTAGGAACCTAAATAAACTTATTTCATATTTCTCCCTGCATTGAGTCGCCCCCTATTAAAAAATTCCAGACCCATGCACAAAGAAGTAATTTTCAATGTGCTGGTTTCTGCTGGCGGTCACATGGTTACGAATTCCAGGGATGACAAAAATGGCCTCTTCAAGTCATGTTTTTCTTTCCGATGCGGAGTTGGTTCAAGTTTTGGAAACATTAGTTTCTGATTTATCGGATATTAGTGATTGTGATGATGCAGTATATATTCCTGAAGATAGTGGTGATAGTGATATTGAAGAAAATGATTCCATGCCGGTATTGCAGCCGCCAAAAAGAAATCATGGTTCAAGTGATTTATTCCAATGGCATAGCAGAAATTTTATCCCTACTGTTCACAATTTCTAACTTTGATTTTGGTAGGTTTTATATTTTTTATCATATGCTAGAAATATTCTGGTATGCTGTGTCAGAACACATAAATTTCGCATAGACAAAATTATTAGTATTGTTTTTTTATTGGTAATATTATGAATTTCTATATTTTAGGAATGGCCTATATCTGGTGGTAAAGTATTAGAAGAGACAGCTGAAGAAAAAGGAAAGGAAACTAAAGAGACAGGAAAGGCAATTAAAGAAATTTTATTAACAGGACATGAAGATGGAACAGTTCGATTTTGGAATGCAGGAGGTATTGCTCTCCAGCCTCTTTATAAATTTGGATCTGCTCATCTGTTCAGTGGGGATGAAATAGCTGTTGAAGGGAGTAATGGTGGCTTAGACGAAGATGAAGAGGATGAATGGCCTCCATTCAGAAAGGTATTACATCTTATTAAGGTAGAATATATATTTAATTAATGTTGGGAAGTAAACATTATGAGGTATAATCATTAAAAATCATCGGAGAACATATTGTTTAAATAACTCACCTCATAGGATTCATGCTTCATGAATCATGGAAGCATGAATCCTATGAGGTGAGTTATTTAAACAATATGTTCTCCGATGATTTTTAAGGTAGAATATACCTCATAGTGAGAATTCCTAAAATAAGTATTACATCTTGTTTAATTATATTAGAGTTGTGTATTTTGATTTGCCTCATATTGATTTTTTTTGCAGACCGGTTTCGTCACTAACTGTGCGACATTCTCAATGCTTCACAACTGTTGTCTTGAGGTTGTCCCTCTTGCAGATTTATTTCTGTGCCCTCTGTTGGCTGACCGATAAACTCCCAAATCAAATTACCAGGAATTTCAAAATTCATGGTTTTCTTTATATTCTTGCATATGTAAATTTTCTCCCAAATTGTGTGTTCCTTAGATTTTTCTAACTGTTTAAGTACTAATTACATTAAATCTTCAGGATATAATTATATTGCACATAAATATGCAATATTCAACAGATTTACAAATATTCTATTAAGTGAAGATAATTTTAAGAAAGAATTAAAGAAACCAGAACGATGATTGGAATATTAAATTCATCATCTCATAGTACATTCACGAATTTAGGCCATTTGTTGACCTGTTTTGGCCTCAAGAGAAACACCATCCAGAAGTCTTTTGAGTGGACGTCCTGGTCTTCTTCTTCCTGCAGGTTGATATCGTAACATTTGTTTGGGTATCTTGTGATCTTCAATTTGATGAACATGTTGCATCCATCTTGACTTATAATCAGAAATTTTGTTTTCTAAAGGTTCCATGTGTAATTCTTCTAAGGTGTCTTCATTTTTTTTGTGATCTATTAGTGTGTATCCTGCAGTCCTCCGAAGGTATCTCATTTCAGCAGATCTAAGTCTCTGTATATCCTTCTGTTTCAACGTCCATACTTTGCTACCATACAAAAGAGTTATCAGACATAAATCTACAAAAAATGGAAACATTTACATATTTAGGAATGGTGATATATGCAAATGGGGAAATACAGATTGAAATCAGTAAAGAATAGAGAAAAGTTTAAAAGTCTATAATTTAACTAAATAATTAATCTGGATTAAAGATACATCCACAAGAGTAAAATGGCAATGTATAAAACTTACTTCAAACCAGTTCTAACATTTTTACATTTGCAGCTGAGATTCGGACATATGCAAAGAAGGAATTGAGCAGAATCCAAGGTACAGAAATGAATGATGTTTTTATTATTAATTTAACATTTCTCACTGAAAGATAAATTATATTTGAAGAGAAAAATTTTCGTCTAGACCGAGACTCGAACACGGGACCTTTGGCTTGCCGGGCCAAATGCTCTACCAACTGAGCTACCGAGGCGAGTTGCAATTTTTCTCTTCAAATATAATTTATCTTTCAGTGAGAAATGTTAAATTAATAATAAAAACATCATTAGAAGCCTTACTAGCTTTATAAAGTAATGTTAAATTCCCAATATATGTCTTCTTAACTAAGAAGCCGCTATTTGCAAAGATAGAAACAATGGTTTCAAAAGCATTTGGTGAGAGGGAATTACAACATATATAAGAGAAAAATTTGCATCTATGTCGCAACTCGCCTCGGTAGCTCAGATGGTAGAGCATTTGGCCCGGCAAGCCAAAGGTCCGGGTTCGAGTCTCGATCTAGGCGAAAATCTTTCTCTTCAAATATAATGCAGAAATGAAATTCAAACATGGAATGGACATAAAACAAGGAGAGATAGAATAAGGAATGACAAAATCATAGAGAAACTTCGAATAGAGGGGAAACTGAGTACAGTGACATCTAAAAAATTTCGGTCGTTTACGATGAACTACAATGAGCAAACTACAATGGTAGCGCTGTTTCGTAGTAACAGAATATGTAACTAAATAAAACAAATGCAAGGCACACGGCGTCGTTCACGGCCACAGAGTTTCTCTATGGTTCACGGCGTGTTTAACGGTGTTCACTCGGGATTATGGGAAGTTAGCCATTTTGTAAATTTTAATTTTTAACTGCTATCCTTTCGTTCTATGTAGACGGTACTGTAAATTATCGAAAGTTAAAATCATTACTTAGATTTTATTTTACTCTAATTTGTAAGTAAATTCAAGCTTGTTTACATTTTTAATGTGAATCTATTTTCAAAGATAAACCTACTAGATGTGATAAAATTCTAAGATTTGTTAGGTTAGGAAGAGTGATGTTAGTGTACAGCCATTTCTAATAAACATTTTAAAAATGTGACTTTATAATGGACAGATGTACGACATGGCTAAGGTTATTTAATAAATATTGTATAAAATATGTATGTGAGAATAAGGGGGTAGGTCAATTGTACATATTTATTAAAAGAGCTCATAATGCACGTTTTAAAATTTTAATAAACGAAAATAAATTAACATGTTTTATTTATTTCCATTCTTCCTTTCTGTTAAAATTAAAGAAAATCTGTAGGTCTGAGAGACTGAGTATACATAATTCCACAATTTAAGATTAATTAATACGTTATTTATTCCTATAAAAGTTAAATTCCATAATTATTCACCAGATGGCGTTATATAATTATAATTCCTAATTTTACCACCAGGCGGTGCTGAATTTCATATTAGTACCAAAAAAAGAACCGAAAAAATTTAGGTGTCGTAAGTTGTATTACACTAGCGCCGCCTGTGGCATGTACGCGCAACTCGTCCACTTTCTTCTCTGGTACTCTGTGGACAAAATTGGGGAGATATTAATTGTAAAAAAATTAACAACAGACATAGAAAAAAATAGATTGAAGTGGTTTGGACTTTAAAAAGAATGAAGAAGGAAAGACTACCACAAAGATTGTTAAATCTCAAGATGCAAGGAAAACGGGCCATGAGAAAGGTGGATTAACCAAGTGAAGAAAAGTTTACAAGAAAGAGGATACGACTGGAAAGAACTAAAAAGAAGAAAAGCATGGGAAGATAGAGGTAGTTGGAGACATATTTGGAATCAATATAGAGATAGATTTGGAATCAATCTTCCAAAGGGAGGACATGATAAAGAGGATGATGATGAAGAATAATTAACTTTTACAGGAATTAATCACTATGAGGTTTAATTTATGGTAAAATCAAATGTTTCTTACCTCTCTTCATATGAATCTTCTAAGTAGATTGTGATTTCGAGACCAAAATAGTACTGAAGATAAGACCGTTATGGTCTCGAAATTGTGATCTACTTAGAATACTTGTATAAGGAGAGGTAAGAAACATTTGATTTTACGATGAATAATGCATTTAATTTACAATATAGGGCCCACAGGTTTGAACCAGCAAACCTCAAAACCAGAGGCGAGCTTGGTTAACCATTATAATTTAATGAAAAAATAAACATTTTTTTAACCAGTAATCGAACCCTTGGTCTTCAGCTCTATGTGCTGTACCATGTTGAGATATCCAGACATTCTTTCCCATCCAAGCACAATTCAGTTAAAGAGATGAATTTGTGCTTAGATGGGAAGAAATGTCTGGATAGTTGAAGTGGTAGAGCACTAGTGCATAGATCTGAAGGTCTGGGATTTGATTCCCAGTAGGGGCATACATTTTTCTCTTTACATTAAATTGCAATAACTACAGTGTGTGTAATATTTACTTATTTTGATCATGGTAACTATTAGTCTATTCTTATTGTGACATTTACCCATTTGAAATAATATCCTTTCATTATAATTTTTTTAAATTATCGGCTAAGTGAAAATTTTATAAATGTGAGCTTAACTGAGCAATACTAATGTAAGTTTTTCAACCTAACTATAGCATTGGTATTATGGGATAGAAGTTTTTTAATTAAATTTTAATGTCTAAATTCTAATTTGAACATTGGTTTTTAAAAGAAACTTTTATCCAACTTTTTTTATGGCATTGTTTCATATTTTTAGAATGCAGTCAAATTACAATTCCAGGTTTCACTTTCAGGTTGGGACGTTTGATCCATATTCTGATGATCCACGTTTGGCAGTAAAGAAAGTGTCTCTCTGTCCGTTTTCTGGGACTTTGGTTGTTGCTGGTACTGCAGGTTCAGTCATTATTGCCAAAATGAATTCAGATTCTGTAGAAAAAGAAGTAAAGGTATGTTTCGTTGCATTATTAATTTATTTACCTATGTGCACAGAAAAATTATTTCTGAAATTTTCAGAATACATTGTAAAGTATAGGAGTAAAAATTTATTTAACATGCTACATAATTAGCGTAGTGGTTAAGGCACTCCGCTACAAGCCGGAAGGTGGAGGGTTCAAGTCCCGGTGGGGTCAGGATTTTTAAACTGACCCAAACCGTGTGATGGCACTATGACCCTGGAGTCGACTCAGCCTCTAACAGAAATGAGTACTAGATGTTTGTTCTGGGGTAATGGCGGCCGTCATGCAGGGCTGACATCAAGTGCTGATTGTCCAGAAAAAGTGGGAGCCTTAACCTCCCACTACCCCAAGGGCCTCCTGAGGCCTGTAGTAGGAATACTGTACTTTACTTTTACATAATTTTCTAAATGAATTGAAAAAATATAGATTAAGTCATCTGCTAAAAACAACCAAATTTAACTTGAAATTAAACACAGGAAATTGCTCTAATAGAGAGCTGTAGCCTGGATTTAATTATTATTGATGCCAGACTAGCCACCTCGGGTCTAAAGTTAACATATTGTCACTGGTAGCCGAGACGTTGCAACAGAGAATTTCTTTAATATAATAAATTGGGAATTTTTACATTATGAGTTTTTTTAATAAGAATCAAATGAATTGTGAATTATTCTTACCTCATACATCTATGTTTTTTTAACACAGTACTGCAGTATTAGAAAAATTAAAAAAATAACACTTTAGAAAGATAAAAAATGGTGAAATTGAAATCAGCTATAACAGCACATAGTTTATTAGAAAATCATAGAATTGAAAAAGAAGCAAAACTTTTGAAACATCTATCTAAACATTTGGAATTAACAGTTTGGGAAAAGATATACATTAAAAAACCATACTATAACCATGAACTCCAAGATTCTAGACAAACCAAGTTTCTGATTACGAAGTTCTTCAAAAGTACACCAGATGACAGTTTAGAAAATACCAGCAAAAGAAAAAATTGAGCCGTGAAAACAGCTGACAATGGAAAAGATGTTTTTTTTCCGATACTGCAGTTCTGTGTTAAAAATACATAGATGTCTGAGGTAAGAAGAATTCACAATTCATTTGATTCTTATTATTTTATTTTGTTTAATTTAATTTATTTGTAACACATATTATACATAAATTTTATTTTTCTGCACTCCTTCTCTATATGAACTTTAATTATGCCATATATTGCACTCCTCCATGCGCACAATGTGCTTAAAAAGGGGTACAAAGTATTTTCTTCACATATTAATATATAGATTAATAATAATTATATGTATCATACTGTATTTGTCTTAAATTGCATAATAATGAAAACTGCACTCTGCACCCTCCTCACTGCTGGATACACATTATAGAATACAAAAACAATGTGTTTTTTACTCCTGAAGTTGAACATTGTTTACAAACAGTTCCTCTTCTTCTACAATGTCTGCATTGTCAGGTTAATGCTGCAGAAGTTTTAGTCTATCACTATATAAACTTTATGCAGTATCATACATTTATATTATGGTTTTATTTCTAAAATAAAAATATGTCCAGTTCTGGAAAGTGTTAATTTAAAATAAAACATCAAAATTATATTATGTTGTTTCAGAATGAAAATCTTTGTTTTCTTATGGCTCCTATTTGTTGCTTGACAATACAAAATATATTTTCAGGTTGTAACAATGAATATAGTACAAGATAGAGATGGATTTGTGTGGAAAGGTCACGAGCAGCTAACACCACGAGGTGGAAGTCTCTCATTGGCTCCAGGATTTCAACCCGTTTCGCTTTTACAACTTCACCCACCTGCTGCAGTAACTGCTTTAGTTTTACATTCAGAGTGGGGGCTTGTAGCTGCTGGCACAGCTCACGGCCTTGCTCTCTTTGATTATGTGCGGCATAAGGGTGTTCTTACAGAATGTACCCTCAATCCGAAGGGTAAGAACTCCATTTTTAGCAGTGACAAAGTGAATAGTTACCCTCAAAATTCACATGATTTAAAAAAAAATGTTCTGGAACAGAGAATTTAACATATCATGTACTAAGAAACATGTGTTGTTTTAATTTATTTATTTTGATTTATTATATTTGAAATGTCCAACCAAAATATGACCTACATCCAGTTAAATAAACTTTAACATAACAATAATATTTCTATACAAATCTTGTATTTTTCATAGTCTTGTATCATATTACTCCTGATTTACTGAGTGGATTTTTTACATTTGTATTTGTGAAAAATACCATACACTCTAAAAGAATTTTAAGAAAATAAAGTGAAATGGATATAGATTTTTTTTATATATTAAATTTGGGAATTTTTAACATTATGAGGTTTTTTTTTCCTCTATCCAATTGTAAAAGTATTTTTGGAAATATTTTACAACATGTAACACGAAAAAATTTTCTAAGTTCCAATCATATACCATGCGCATGTACCAACAAATGCAAAGCGGTTTACATTATGAAATCACAGGTTGCAGCCAACATATACATGATATTTATCAAACTTAAAAGCCATTTTAACACAATTTAAGTACTCTAACCTGTGAAAAACCAACCTAAAAGCTAACCTAACACAATTTAAGCACTCTAATCAGTGAAAGAAATGCCCAAAAATAAATAGTAAGTTCTAAAATTCTGAAGTATATGTGTATAGTTAATTGTACATACTCTGTGTTGGCTGCACTGGTACACATCTTAGTTGTTGTATGGAATATTTGTTAAAATCAATATGGCTGCTATGTCTTCATGTAGTTAAATATCATAGTAAAATATATTGAAATAATCGTTTGAAAAAATGTAAAAATCAATGTAAATGGTGGAAATAATTTGAAAAATGAAACCCTAAGAATAAAATTTGACACGAGTTTATGAAGGAGTTTAAAAAGTCGCATCACAGGTTGTAAAGTTTACTCGTTTTTTTTAATAATTGTGATTTATTTTGTAGTAAATTTCTATGAGGGATTGTAATAGGGCACTTATTCTAACACTTCTGTGGATGATGATTAAATTACATGGTGTTTTTACACACAATCTGGTCCTTAATGTAATTTGGAGATAAAGTTACAGTGATGGTGGATAAAACAGGAAGCTTTATTCAAATGCTATCTCTGATTGAAAATTATAACTACTAGACTGATTATATGAAATTTTAGCAGAGATTTAATTTATTTAAATACCATCCAGAGATTGAATTGGAAATATGCACTTCATATTTTCTCACCTGGGCATCTTTTGGAGGTCATTGCCTCTGTTCTCAACTAGATATTCAAATTATAAATTGAATCAGAGAAATCTTTCATCTCATAAAACTCCAATGTTTTCACAAGACCGATTTCAAAGGCCATCACCTCCATCTTCATCAAAATACTAAGATTACTCAACAAAGCAAAACAATATTATTCCAATGGATACCATCACACGCAGGGTTGAAAGAGAATGATCAGGCAGATGAACTTGCAAAGAAAAGAACTAGAATTTAAGAGTCATATTCTGGTGAAGTATCAATGCAAAGAATAAAATAAAGGATACAATAACCAAAACTTTCCTCAATACAGGTTAAACCATGGCAAAAGATAAGAAATGGTGTTATATAGAACTTTACTGTTCAATGTAGCTAACAGCAAAAGGAAGGAAGCAGTTGCCAAGTTTAGATAAGCCACTGGACATGATCACCTGCCTCCATCTGTTGGCAAAACTTGGAATTATTGATTTTGATATCTGCACATCTGCAAGATTTGATGAACATCATCTCCTACAATGTCATCAGTGAAATCAACAGACGAAACTGCAAAGACATTATAGAATTATATTAGGAAGCTAGAAGGAAAGTAGCTTAAATGTTAAATACCTTTATATATTAAATTTGGGAATCTTTAACATTATGAGGTTCAATTAATAATACCGGTAATTAAATTAATCGTAATTTCTTCTTACCTCATACTTCTATGTTTTTTTAACACAGCATTGCAGTATCGGCAACACGTCATCAGCATCAGCTGTTTTCACGACTGCCAATTTTTTCCTTTTTGCCAGTAATTCTCTAGACTGCCATCTGGTGTTCTTTTGAAGGATAAACTTTGAGATTCCGGACGAACCGAGCTTGATTACAAAGTTCTTCAAAAATACAACAGATAGCAGTTTAGAAAATGATTCATTCAAAATAACACCAGATGGCAGTTTGAAGAGTAATTCCTTCAAAAGAACACCAGATGGCAGTCTAGAGAATTACCGGCAAAAAGGAAAAAAATTGACAGTCGTGAAAACAGCTGATGATGACGACAACTTGTCGCCGATACTGCAGTGCTGTGTTTAAAAAAACATAGAAGTATGAGATAAGAAGAAATCATCATCATCATCATCATCATCATCACTCCAAGGATTAGGCAATTGCCCGTTCCGACTTCATATTGCATCAGCCCAACGTCTTCTAGGTCTTCCAACATCACGCCTTCCTCTTGCTTGATAATTTCTGGCTAACAATGGATATCTCTCCTTGCTCATTCCATCCATGTGATCAATCCATTTCTGTCTGTAATTCGTGACTTTATCCAATAAAGGCTGTACTTTCAATTCTTCTCTTATATCCTCATTTCTTATTCTATCAAGTCTTGTACATCCTTTTACTTGTCTTAGGAACCGCATCTCTGCCGTCTGTATTCTATCCTTCTGTCTTTTCACTGGAGCCCAAGTTTCACATCCATACAATATTGTGGGAACCGCCATAACATTATACATTTTTATCTTGGTTTCTTTTCTAATTTTATTTTTGAATGTTCTCTGTATTGTTCCACACACCGTCTGAAATTTATTTATTTTGGAGTCAATATCTCTTTCCACATTGTAGCCAACATCACAGCCCAAATATTTGAAACTAGACACCTGTTCTATACTTTGATTTTCTAAAATAATTTTGGTTCTCACTGGATCTCTTCCTCTAAAAAGAAATCATGATTCATTTAATTATTGTTAAATACCTGTCATTTGATGCTATTACTACTTCTTCTTCTTCTTCCTTCCAAGTATTAGGCCAAGGCCTGTTACGATCCTATAGAAAATTTCCTCTCCTATTACTTCTCTTGATAAAATTACCAGATAGTATTATTTCCCATCAATAATTGATTTATTTAAAAATGTCAATCAAGTCTGTATCTCTTATTTCTGAAGCACACGTGCACTTTGGCCATTATTTTTTTTTTTTATTTTGATAGTATAGACTTGTAAATTTCAAGTCCATTTTCATTTTGAACGTCTGTTGTTATACAATGATTTTGATCATGTTATTTCATGCTTTGCAACAAAATCTTGCTATTGTTAATTGTGAAAGATTAAATTCATTCATTCTTCATTACACATTTCCAGCCGTAGCTGATGACATGATTCCATTGCATAGTTACACTACTTGAAGAGTTGATTGGTGATTTTCCCTATGTAGACTATATACAAGCTCTGCAGTAATCCATAGTTTAAATAAATTATAATAAACAAGTAGTGAGCTTTTTGTATTTCGTAGTTTATAAAATTACTCTTTGTTTTCAATAGATATAAGCCTCCATATTCCATAATATCTGGGTTGATGTCCCTCATTAAAATATAGGAGACTTTGACAATAAACAAATGAAAAATAAGTGATTTTTTACAGATCTGTCTGGAGGTGGAGATGCTCCAATTTCACGACGTAAGTCATTCAAAAAATCCTTGAGAGAATCATTCCGTCGTCTTCGCAAAGGGAGATCTACAAGACATACAGATAAAAGAGGAGCACAGAGTCCTGCGTCACCTACTGCTAGTTCTCCTACTGATGCAAAGAAAAAAGATGGGTAAGTGTATCACAAATGTGATTAATGAATGGGAAATACAAGTTACTATGTCCTTCATGGGACACAGTGGATCATTCATTCATTTCATTTATAAGTATATGAATTAGTTTTAATCGTAAAATTGATGGTAGGAAGTAAACAGTGTGAATTATTTTATCAATAGTAATCTAACAAGAGGTTTGTTTTTCTGAAAAAATCACACAAGCGACAAAGTTGCGAGTGATTTTGTCTAATAAAAAACTCAACCTTGCATTGGATTTTGAGTGACTATTTAGCGAATAATACATCAGAAGGTAAAAATAATTATTATGTTTTATATTTATCAAATGTGCGGTTATGTATTGCCTATCTTACTTTCAAGCGTTTCTAAGTCGGCTGTATAGTTATAAATAACATATCTTTACTGTAAAATCTCTTCGGGCTTGGGAAAAATCAATAACAGATGATTGCATGAAAAATAACTATTAACAATAATGCAGATTCATTATAACTTTATATATTAAATTTGGGAATTTTTAACATTATGAGGTTCAATTCATAAGATTTAAATGAATCGTGATTTCTTCTTACCTCATACCTCTATGTTTTTTTTTAAACACAGCACTGCAGTATCAGCGACCCATTGTCACCATCATTATTACAACCTGGATAGATCAGATTATAATTGTAGCGAAAAAGGGCATGAAGTCAATATTTTCTATGCATATATTTATCTAAGACTTCTTTGCTTGAGCGGTAAGGCAGTCAAGGCCGGGGGAAGTGTTTGTACAGGTTCAAGGTTGTCTGCTAAAAATAGATTGGAATGTCGGTTCCGTTACAAATTCCATACACAAGACCAGTATAACCATGGCTTTATTTAACATATATATATTGCACTGAATTAAATAAACCCTTTAGAAAAATACTCGTAATTATAACTTAAACACAAATAACCAATCTTTATTTTATGACGCTAATTTACATGAGTTAATATGAGAGAACTCAGAATATTTTAATGTATATTTTCTTATTTAGAACAAGTTAGAAAAGTTTGTTTTCAAATGACTTCTTCCTTTAATATTTCTACGTTATAGTTAATATTCACAAGTACCAGAGAATTATAATCTCTGTTTTAATCTCTATTTTAACTTATTTTATTCAAAGCAAAGATAGTTAATATCTTAATTTATTCAAACTATTTCAAAGTGAATTATTCAACCTGGAACTTTAATAAAAATTGCATTTATACTTACACACTCCGAGATTCGAAATCATGTCCGTGTTCCTAAAGGCTGCCTTCTGTCTGATCTTTTGCCTAAAAACCGCAAGTATATATTCAATAATTTTGTTCCCCTTCCAGCTAGAATCCGTGGCGGCCATAGCAATATTTCCTAATCTTTGGTAATAATTTGGTTTTTGTCAGGGACAGATTATATAATAAGGTGTTTGTTTCCCTTATATAATGTGTTATTCAAAAGGTACAATATTTTGTATTTTTGTAAATGTGTCCTAATTGTTTGAAAAAAATGTTGTTTCTAAGACCTGAGCTGTTGGGTTATGACATGCATTTTCCCAGATATTTTAATATTTAATTAATTTTCCCTCGTTTTTTATTTCTTAAAGCCCTTTCCTAAATTTGATTACGGTCTTATCAGAGTTTTCAACGTTGATTATTTTTCCTCTACCGTCCAGTATAAAACATAAGTATATATCGCCTCTGCTTCCATCTTTTTTATCCATTTTTATTATACCTGCAATTAAGCCCTGTTGTATTTATAATAGTCATCAGCTGTTAATATAGGGATAGAAAATAAAATGCCCAAATTGACTGAGATTAGTGACAAATTCAAAATTTTCAGGGCAGTTAATATGACTGGTGACAATTCCAATGACATTTAAACCCAAATTTAATGCCTTGAACCCTCAGGAGGTGACTGGGGGGGCAAAATGTAAAAATGATCAAAAAGATGATTTTAGTGTCGAATTCTAATTTTTTAGTCACTGAGGTGAATAATTAATTAAAAATTAATATGATTAGTGCCAATGTCATTTAAGTTCAAGCTCAGTACCCATTGTCTTGAGGGGTGAAAAGGATTGAAAAATAAAATATCCAAAGTGTAACATTTTCACACACACCTCATATTTTTCTTCTTTTTTTAATTTAAACTAGTTTCGGAACTTCACATGTCAGTTCCATCATCAGTATTCCGTGATTGTTATTGTCAAGGTTTTTCAATCTGCCAACAGAGGAAGCGAAAGATGGCAGGATAATGGTCGTGGGGATACTGATGATGGAACTGATATGTAAAGTTTCAAAACTACCATATATTTCGGCAGATAAGGCGACCTTCAGATAAGACGAGGTATAGATTTTTGTCAGTTTTATAGTTTTAGCATATATCTGTCCTATAAGATGACGCCCAAACTATCAATGGTCTATGAATTTAGTTTAGATCAGCGATCATTACTAGTTTACTGTTAGTGTATACAAAATTACCATATTCGTAATTCTTCAAATTAAATTTTATGTTATATATTGTTAATATTTTAACCCTTCATTATGATAAATAAATACATTTTATTTTATTTATTTATATTATTTTTAGTCTGATCATCTTACCTCAATATTAATGTTGATTTGTTCTTGGACATGTTTCAAAACAATTCTGTTTTATCGTCAGCTTGTCTAGACTGGTTTGATTTATATTGCATCAAGTTGCACACCTTGGATGTCGATGTCAGCTCCATCCTGTGGTTGGCCAAAGAACCTCCAAACAAGGTCACACTCCGTTGGTATTTCAAAATTCATAACTCTGTTTTTGTTCTTCTGAATATAGATTTTTTCCCAAATAGTCAGCAATAAGTTGTACTAGCATGAGAGATGAGACCTGTTGCATGGAAGGCGGTAGAGGGGACAGGAATTGTTATGATAAGGAAGGAAGACTTGTCGCGTGAAAAATTTCTTGTTATGCTACTATCAAACTCAAAGATATAAGTTATCTACATATTTAAATGTTATACAGTGCCCTTTGCATCATGCATAGTAATAATACTATATTAATAATTAAAAGAAATAATGCAGTATAAGCAATAATGTCCATTTTTATTTACTCCACAAAACAGACTGCAAAAGAATTGAATAACCGGATGTTTTCAGGACTGGTTTGATAGTGGCTGTACTCACGGGAATTCACTAAATCTCTAACAGTTCCACCCCCCCCCCACATGTCAACTGATCGGTTTGTCACTGCGCATCATTACGTCAGTCGCAATCTATGGTTGCATTGTTATTTGTGTGTTGTGTGTTCAAGTAATTTTTATTAATTTATATAAATTTCAATCTAATTTTTTGTATCTGTCCTATAAGACGACCCTGGATTTGGGGGCTTTTTTATGGTTCAACTATTGTCTTATCTGCCGAGGTATACGGTAGTTTAAATTTAAAAGAAGAAGAAAAATATGAGGTGAGTGATAAAATTTTACCTATCTCATAGTGTGAATTCCTATAATAAGTAATTATCCAAAATGATCAAGATCAGTGTCAAATCCATAGTTTTCCAGGTCATTAAGCTGAATGATGTCAGGAAGATTGGAATAAATAAATATGCAGGCAATCAGCTAGTGTACTATTTTTTTTAACTGCCTATTTAAAAACTCCATTTTTTGGGAGTTTGATGTTGATAAGCACAATAATTTGGAATGAAGGCGGATGTATATGCTGTTTGGTTTGTTAGTCTGGAGGAGGTAGCAGAGGACATAGCAGCTGAGGCTGAAGAGGAAACAGCAGAGGTTATAGAAGAAATGGAGAGAAGAGGTTCTCCTGGGTAAAACTTTCTTCACTCTTCAATCCGTTTCTTTTATCATTGTTTGGCATGGCATGGAGCTAATTTTTCTTTTTAGCATTGGATGCTGTGGCTGCTGATTCATCCTATTCTGAATAATTATAATTACAGACATTGTTTGTACTTTGTAGAATTTTTGTTATTATTTCTGTCTTCATTTTAGTTTTTTCTTTGTTGTATTCTGCTCATCTGACTGCACATACTGCGAGTGATAGAAATATGCACTCAAATGTAATCTTTAATTTAACTTACTGTACTTGTTGCTTAATAATTTCTGTTTTGTTTTTAAAAAAACAAATACTAGATCATATTTAATCCTATTTAAAGGCTATCCATTCTTAAAGTGATCCTCATCAAAACAAAACCATGTGACCTGCTCAGTTTTCATTGGTTATGGATACCGACATACCATGTAGAAGCAATACATACGTGAAAAATTAGTTCTCTTCATTAAATTTAAAAAATGCCCTCTGAATATACTTGTTATTCTTCATGAATGTAAATAATAATATTTAAATCATAGAAAATATTCTAAAATATGCCTAAATAATCAATAATTACACTTAAATACTTTATTACATATTTGAGTCATGCTTCAGTTGATTTGTTGCAACAAAATGGCTGAAGGTGTCGAGTCTTCTGTTGCTGTGTTGCTATCTACATTTTTAAAACCAAGTCTGGCAAACCTTTGACTAGTATTCAAAAAACGGTTATTTTAAATGTATTTCACAAGTTTAGTGAAAAATCTCACCAGCTGTCTTGTAATCTACCCCATTCAATGATCACATGTCTTTATATACTTCACATGTGCTCCATATCAATGTGACAGTAATTGTGTCACTAATGGGGAAAGTATATAATTGGCATTTGTTTATGTTAGGATCACTCTAAGAGCAGATAAGATATAGAATGTGGTTGAAGTTAAATGGATTTGTGATCATGTCTAGAGATTTCTTCCAAAAATATGTGAAGCAATAATAGTTATAGCAGTTCTTTAGGCTTCTAGTGGTTCAGGTTGTGGTATCATAACTGATAAATACAGTATTTATTTTGAAAACAAAAAAGTGTTTTACACACTGATAAATACAACATTTGGGGGGGGAGGTGTAATATGTATAAAATTAAACTTTGCTATTAATTTTTTTTTTTTGCAAAGATAGAAGCAATGGTTTCAAAAGCACTTGGCGATAGGGAATTACAACGTATATAAGAGAAAAATTTGCGTCTAGATCGTAACTCGCCTCGGTAGCTCAGTTGGTAGAGCACTTGGCCCGGAAAGCCAAGGGTCCCGGGTTTGAGTCCCGGTCTAGGCGAAAATTTTTCTCTTCAAATATAATTTATCTTTCATTGAGAAATGTTAAATCAATAATAAAAAACATCATTTGCTATTAATGTTGATATCTGGCAAATATTATTGTGATATTGATACAAAGTCTTAACATAAATTTTTGATTATACAATCCAATACATGAAAATGTGTAAATATTTAAGCAGTTACAGTTCCAAATATCAAAACAATTTTATTTTAGTTACAAACATTTTTATAGTCATTAATTAATATTTAAAATATATGGGACATTCTATAGTTTCTCAATGTTCTTTTATTATATCTTGTAAGCCCATGTTTTCCCTTAACAGAGATTTAGGCACTCTCCCCCTACAGGGAAGAATTTGAACCTTACTAATTTAGTTACACTTGTTTTCGTATAGATGTCATTTTGAGTGGTCTGTGGTCAGTGTTCCACCTCATAGTGACATCTAGGAAACCAAGGTAGTACTAGGACGGGAAAATTCGGTAAATTTTGCTTAGAGGCCTTTTCATTCAGGCTTAAGGATCTTTTACGAGCCTGAAAATCTTCAGACTCAGGACACTTGACTTAAAGTCCCTCCCAGAGGACTTGCTCCTTGGATTTTTCCATCCTAAAAAAATCCATCGACCCCAGCCGGGTTTGAACCCACGACACACGGGACCAGAGGCAAGGAGCATAACCACTAGTCCACCGCGACCGATTCTTTTATTATATAATGCATCACAAATAGAGGTTGATTTTTTATATATTCATCTTTTCAAGTATACTATTGTAAATGTTCATATGATAAATTTGTTTAAAAAATTCCATCAGTTCCAAAAGTAATTTTTTTGTTGCATTTTTAGCTATAATTTTGCCATATCAATTAAATCCAATAATTTTGAATAACCTGGTGTTTAAGTGCTTACTTATTTATTTCTATTCTTAGGTTTCTTATTTACTATTTTTTGCACTTTGTATAAGGATCTTCTTAGAGATGCTAAAATGCACAATAGAAGTAGTCTTGAGTAAAACATAGATTTTTACAGCATTTACACCCAGTTTCTCGAACATAATATACAGTGGTAGCTCATATGGTTGTGTTGCATGAATATAAGAGATCTCTATTGATTTGATGAAGGTTCTGCTAAAACAAATACACCTCACCTACATGACGTACTCTGGCAAATAAATATTGAAAATAGATGTTTTTTTTTTTTGCCATTTGCAAAAATAGAAGCAAAGACTTCAAAGCATTTGGTGGGCGGGAATTACAACGTATATAGAGAAAGATTTGCGTTTAGATCGGTACTTGCTCAGGTAGCTCAAATGGTAGAGCACTTGGACTAGAAAACCAAGGGTCCCGGGTTCAAGTCCCGGTCTGAGCGTATAATTTTTCTCTTTAAATATGATTTATCCATCATTGAGATGTATGAAATTAATAATAAAATCATCGAAAAAGCCATACTGGCATTTATAATGTAATGTATAATTCCCAAATATGTCTTCTTAATATAGGAGCCGCCATTTGCAAAGATAGAAGCAAAGGCTTCAAAGCATTTGGTGGGCAGGAATTACAACGTATATAGAGAAAGATTTGCGTTTAGATCGGTACTTGCTCAGGTAGCTCAAATGGTAGAGCACTTGGACTGGAAAACCAAGGGTCCCGGGTTCAAGTCCCGGTCTGAGCGTATAATTTTTCTCTTTAAATATGATTTATCCATCATTGAGATGTATGAAATTAATAATAAAAACATAGATGTTTTTATCATTAATTTAACACTTCTCACTAAAGGATAAATTAAATTTGAAGAGAAAAATTTTCGTTCAGACCGAGACTCGAACCCGGGATCTTTGGCTTTCCATACCAATGTTCTACCAACTGAGCCACTGGGGTGAGTTCCAATCTAGATGCAAATTTTTCTCTTATATAAGTTGTAATTCCTGCGCACCAAATGCTTGAAGCCTTGGCTTCTATCTATGAAAATGGCGGCTTCTTAGTTAAGAAAGCATTTATTGGGAATTTAAACACTACTTTTAAAAGCCAATAGGACCTCTATTGATGTTTTTATTATTAATTTAATGCTTCTCACTGAGGGATAAATTAAAAACTGACTCAAATTTCAACTCGATCACGCTACCGTAACGGTCGTGCATGCGTCATGTGCAGAACTTTTGATATTGCCCTCTTATAATCCATCCATAGTATCCATAGTAATTCTGCCCGAAGGCAGGTCCTTCACTGCAATCATAACATTTTCATGCTATGCTTGCAGCTTTACTAGGGAATTGTGTAGGTGTGGTAGCTTCCCGTTGCTTTCCACACCGGTGAAGGATGATGATGGTAATGATAATGGTAAGGATGATAATGATAAGGATGATGGCCATATGATTTCTTGGACCGTTTGGGCCTTAAAGTTTTGCTGACATTTGTCTTACAGGTGAGGAAAAACCCCGATAAAAACCTCACCCAGAAAAACTGCCCCGGCCGGGGATCGAACCCGGGCCTGCTGCGTGACAAGGCAGCACGCTACCTAAAGACCACAGCGGTGGACCTCTTATAATAGCCTTAGTAAATATGGCCAGAAAAATGGTTGCTTTTGGATTATATTAATATTTATTGAGCAAGACTTTCCATCTAGCAAGTATTTGCTGCAGATCTTTATCCGTGAATCAATAATTGAGATAGATACAGAATTCCTGCAACAAAGCAAACTGTTTAATGTATGTAGGAAATAATATTATGAGGTTTCTTTTAATTATTAATGAGAATTATTTTGACTCACCTCATATTTCTTGATTTTTATGCAGACCAGGTTTCGTCGCTTTTGTGTGACATTGTTGGAATACATAGACAATGTTGTACAAAAGCGACAAAACCAAGTCTGCATAAAAATGAAGAAATATGAGGTGAGTCAAAATAACCAACTCATTAATAATTAAGGCAAACTATTTATAATAAAATTATCACATAGGTAACTTTAAAAAATTGGATAGATATCTCTACTTTCAAGAAACTGGCTAAAGCTTTGTATTAGAAGTAGAAACATATTATGTGGGGCTTTTTTTTATTTCTTGTTTGGAAAAGATTTTGTATCATCATAATTTGTAAAACAAAAACATTGAGAAATCATGTACCATAGGCTAATACTTAAGTAATTTCAAGAGTAGTAATTTTTATTGTCTCATCTTTTACAATGCCAATAATAATTATTGCCCCTCGCCATAGCCGAGTGGTTAAGGCAGGAAGCCTTGGCGCAGAGCTACGGGACTTATGCTAGTTCGAGTCTCCATGGGAAGAAACTTTCTCGTGGTATTTTGGCCAGTATGGGACCGGTGAGGCATTTCGGTAGCTACAATAAGTAGTGGTTACAGGTAGAGAAAACCCGATATAACTGCTGGGGGACTTGACATGCTGACCACATGTCACCCCTACACTGCTGATCTATCTCTGATTGACACGTGTGGATGTGAGGCCAGCAGCCGGCTGGTAGGCTAAGGCCCTTCTAGGCCGTCGCACCAGGAGTATATATTATAATAATTATTATATAATAGTAATATTTATCATATCATATTCTCTTTAATTGAAATGCAAGTAATGATGTAAAACATAAAGTTTTGTATCAAAGGTATAAATAATGGCAATCAGAGTAATTCAGATACAATATCCCTTCTCTCTCCTAAGCTTATGTATTTTTTTGTCTGTACATATGTTTTGTAACATAGATATAAAATGTTATTAAACTTTATTCTTATTGATGAATGATCCATTATTATTAATTTAATTTCCTCATCATAAAGGTACATCTCACACTGAATATTCAAGATGGCTCTTAAGTTTTCAAATTAAAGTGTATGGAGTGCTGCATGCTGAGAATTCTCTATTTACATTGTAGAATGTATTTCTTAAGGTAGTTAATGTATTTCTTGTTTGTTAAAGTGTGTCTGCTTTATTTCAGGTCTGGAGATGCAGGTGTGTCAAGTCCAGGTGGATTGAGCCCTGTAGAAGCAAAACCTGTAGAAAGGCAAGTTGAAGCAAGATCTGTAGATGATTCATTGGGCAGTATGGTCCGATGCCTTTATTTTGGAAGAACTTTCCTTGTTAATGGTATGTTTTCACTAAAATTATTACAGTTCCTTAGTTTTGCAATATTTCAGTGACTTTATTTAACTTGACGATTTTATTACAACGTACATAAGAGAAAAATTTGCGTCTAGATCGCAACTCGCCTCGGTAGCTCAGTTGGTAGAGCACTTGGCCCGGAAAGCCAAGGGTCCTGGGCGAAAATTTTTCTCTTCTAATATATTTTATTTAACTTTTTAATTTCAAGGAATTTAATTATTTTATCAAATAAAATGAATATATATATATTCTAATCTAAGAAAGAACAATTAATGCTTGAATCAGGATTTGAACCCTGGACCTCTTGTTCTCCGTATCAGTGTGCTGTCCATTACACCATTAGATTAGATTCTATCCAGGATTGGAAAATGTTAGTTAGAATAAAATCATTGAAAGAATGAAGCTTTACCGCTAAAAAGTAATGTATAAATTCTCAATAAAAATACTTCTGAATAGAAGACGTCAGTTGGCATGATGATAGCTATCGGCCTTTGGATCAATGAGAATTGTATAAGTGGAAAGAAATGTTAATGTTTGAATGGTGTAATGGACAGCATACTTGTGCTGAGAAAATTAAAAAAAATATTTAACAATTAATAGTGAGTGGAGAACATATTTTTATCGACTCACCTCATATGATTTCAAATTTCTTTGATACCGACAGTTTCAGACAAGCCATGACTGAATAGGGACATGATGTTGTCTGAAACCGTCGGTATCAAAGAAATTTGAAATCATATGAGGTGAGTCGATAAAAATATGTTCTCTTCTCACTATTAATGATATAACCTCATAATGTTTACTTCCCAATATTAATTTAAATATAATATTTAACAAATTCAATATTACATTAGCACCGATTAACAAATTTAGTCTGGATAACCTACTAATAACTAATAAGAAAGTTAATGTCCCAGATAGTAAAAAATCTGGAATTTATGAAATTAGTTGCAATGACTGCAATAAAGTATATAAAGGAAAAACTAAAAAGAATTTAGAAATTTGTAAAAAAGAACACTTTCGAAATATGAAAAATCGACAATTGCAGCTCATAGTTTGTTAGAAAATCATAAAATTGGAAGAGAAACTAAACTTTTGAAACATTTGGCAGTGACAATTTGGGAAAAGATGTACATTTAGAAGAATAAATATAAAGTCATGAATTTTGATATTCCGGACAAGAATAATTTGATCTCCAAGTTTGTAAAATCGACACTAGATGGCGGTTCAGAAGATGATGTTAATGGCGAAATTTCGACAATTGGAGTTTGACTGAAGATGGAAGTAAAACTATAACTTTTGAAATCGGTATCATGAAGACACACAACTTTATGAGGTGATATGTTAAAGCATTTTCTCCAACTCATTCATTAATGTAAATACCTCATAGTGTTACCTCCCACTTTAATTTTGATAAAATTGAAAATATAATTTAATCAGAGATTCAAGATTTAAGTTCCGGTTCGAGCATTAATTTTTCTTTCTTAAATTAAATTCTATCCAGGATTGGAAAATGTTAATTTAAATAAAAATATTGAAATAATTTACTGTGTTTATTTATTTGCCTTTTTGGAATTTTAATAGATTAAAACCTTTCAATTTATTGTTGACTACATTATCTTTTAAAATTAATATAAAATTATGGAATATTCACCTGAAAGGTCCATCTCCAAGTTGAGGAGACGGACCTTTCAGGTGAATATTCCATAATTTTATATTAATTTTGAATAATACCTCAACGGAACACATCATGAATCGTATAAAAGTTGATACATTATCTTTGTTAAAAATATATATTAAATGTCATTGTAGTGTTAAGTTTGAATATAAATTATATTATTTTGAAAAGAAAAAATAATTAAAATTCATTGGAGAACATTTTGTGTAAACAACTCACCTCATAGGATTCATGCTTCCATGATACTGTGGTTTCAAACACAGTCGTGTTCATCCTCAGTCATAACTCCGACTGATGAAACTCATCAGCCGTCAACTGTTCTATTGTCATCATCTTCAGTGCTGCCATCCATTGTTGAATTTATGAACTTCGAAATCAAAGTTCATAAATTCAGCAATGGATGGCAGCATTGAAGATGATGACAATAGAACAGTTAACGGCCGAAGAATTTTGTCAGTTGGCGTTATGGTTAAGGATGAACACGATTGTGTTTGAAACCGCAGTGTCATGAAAGCATGAATCCTATGAGGTGAGTTGTTTAAACAAAATGTTCTCCGTAAATTAATGAGTCTTTTTTTTTTTTTACATCTTACCTCATATTTTATGTTTCTTTAAACACTGGAACTAGTTTTCAAGAGAAGGATCTCTCTCATTTTCAACCGACATTATGACTACCGGAAAAAAAATGACTCATTAATTTACGAATTAAGAACGTCATG
This sequence comes from Diploptera punctata, assembly GCA_030220185.1. NCBI lineage: Eukaryota > Metazoa > Arthropoda > Insecta > Blattodea > Blaberidae > Diploptera > Diploptera punctata. The sequence continues at coordinate 1,004,518 of JASPKZ010009352.1, read as the reverse complement.
TTAATTCCCATATCTAACTATGAAGAAAATGTTCTCTGATGAATTTTAATGATTATACCTCATAATATTTAAATTAATATTGGGAAGTAAACATTATGAGGTTATATCATTAATAGTTAGTGGAGAACATATTTTAATCGACTCACCTCATAAATTTTCGAACTTCTTTGATACCGACAGTTTCAGACAATATCATATCCTTCTTCAGTCATGGCTTCCACCGATGAAATTCTGTGATTGTTGATTTCTTTAGTGACATCACCTCTTGTGCTGCCATCTTTCGTTGTGATTATAAACTTTGTAATTAAATTTTTATCCACCGGAATATCGAAATTCATAGATCGATATTTATTCTTCTGAATGAATATCATTTCCCAAATTGTCAATTCCAATGGTATATCCAATTGTTTCTAAAGTTTCGCTTCTTTTTCAATTTTATGATGTTCTAGTAAACTATGTGCAGCAATTGCTGATTTTTCAATTTCACAATTTTTAATATTTATAAAATGTTCTTTAGTGCGTGTTTCCAAATTACATTTTGTTTTTCCTATGTATACTTTGCTACAATCATTACAATTAATTTGATAAATTCCAGATTTCTTACTGTCTGTGATGTTGATTTTTTTTATTGGTATTTAAAAGTTTTTCCAGACTAAATTTATTAATTGGTGCCAAAGTAATGTTGTATTTGTCAAATATTTTTTTAAATTTCCCATGTACTATTGGATGGTAAGTAATTTTCTCAAAATTCTTCTTTTCTTTACTAACAATTTGTAGGGTAGAGCATTCTTTAAGTTGTTTTATCTTTCTGAATTTCTTTAATTTGTTAGATATTATACTCTTATTAAAACCATTTAATCTGGCTATATTTAGGATATTCTCGTATTCTTTCTTAAAATTTTCTCCTTTTAATGGGACCTTTATGAATCTATATAAGAGGCTATTATATATTGCATGTTTATGTGCCAGAGGATTGAAACCCATTGATTTAATATAATCATCAGTATGTGTACCCTTCCTATATACATCAAATTCAATTTTTTAAGTTTTTTCATTCCTAATTATGTATAAATCCAGAAATGGAATTTTGTTTTCAATTTCTGATTCTATGGTAAATTTAATTGATATATCTTGTAGATTAAGTAATTTCAACGCATCATCACTATTAATACCTCATAATGTTTACTTCCCAACATTAATTTAATATAGAAAAATAATGTTTGAACTAGGACTAATAAGCATTAATTTTTGTTTTTCAAAATAATACTGTTCAGTTTTTGGAAAGTAACGGGCTTCCAATATAAAACCGGACTGGCCTCACGGAGTTTCACCCGGCACGCAGTGCTGTCTCTTCCTCCTGCAATTCACCCTGCCTGCCAACCGTCCTTGAACTGTTTCTTACCTTATAGAAAATGCTGGAAATGTTGTCCTCCCGCACACGTGCTATGGGATCACCTTGGTTTAGACAATGAACACGTGTACACTTTAAGGTTTGAGTTTTAACAATTTTGTTGCTGTATGTGCAGAAGATACTGAAATCCCAACTTGTGCTAATTTCGGTAATGATTTTTGTGGTGAACGTTCCAAATTTTCGCCAATTTCGTCTAATTTTTCTTCGGTGAGAACTGTATGCCTTCGCGTGTGTTTCTTATTTTGTACTGAACCAGTGGTCTCAAATTTAGTCACAAGATCGTGGATTGTCGATCTGGAAGGAGGTAGTTGTCCAGGGAAGTTCTGAATAAATTCCTCGCGAACGCGACGAGCTGATTCGTATTTATAATAACATTTACACACATAAATGCGCTGCTCTAATGTCAGCTGATGTCTCATCTTGTCGAACGATAGTAAACTGACTAGTTCAAGGCAGAGTGAAATGCGGACGAGGAGAGAGTGCTGCCTGACGGGTGAAACCCCGTGAGGCCGGTCCGGGTTTATATTGGAAGCCCGATATTAATATGTAAATATTGCATCAAAATAAATTATATGTTTCAGTTCATACAATGTCAAATACATTTTGGGCTGGTACCAACAAAGGAACTGTATATATATACACCGTAGCAATACCATTGGGAAATAAGCGGACAGAAGAGGATGTAACTTGTCAATTAGGGAAAGAAATCCAACTTAAACATCAAGCTCCTGTTATAGCAATCTCAGTGTTGGATGGAGTTAGTTGTCCTCTTCCAGAACCATTTGAAATAGAAAAGGCAGGAGCCAAACATCCTGATACGTCTTCCCCACATCGTGTAGTCATTTGTTCAGAAGAACAATTTAAGGTAAGGTATAATTATGACTTAATGTTTATATATCACAGCTATGACAATTAATTTAAATGTTTGTCTGGAGATTTTTGTAAGAAATGTCAGAAATATGACACACATCTCCTGAACACTAGTTGATTCAGAACCATTCAAAACTATATTTGAAGAAAAAAAATGTTCAGACTGGGGCACGAACACAGGACTTTTCGCACTCTAGGCAAATGCTCTACCGAGTGAGCTATCTGAGCAAGGTCCAATCTAAAAGCAAATTTTCTTTTATATACACTGTTAATTCCCTTGAAGGGTCAAAACTGAGAATAAGTTTGGTATCATTTTCAGATTATTATTTTAGAACTTATTACTTTTTTTTCCGGAAAATGGATGAACAGAAAATATAGGTATTTTTACCAGGAATCCCAGAATTATTCTTAAATAAATAAAAAATTCGAACTAATAATGCACCAAATGCTATAAAACCTTTGCTTCTATCTTGCAAATGATGTCTTCTTAAACAAGAAGCCGCCATTTGCATGATCAAGCAAATGCTCGTAGCAATTAAGAAGTAACAACACATAAGAGAAAAATTTGCATTTGGATTGGAGTTTCTCGGGTATTTCATTGGTAGAGCATTGGCCTAAAAAGCCAAAGATCCTGTGTTCAAACCCCAGTCTGAGTGTATAATTTTTCTCTTCTAATATAACTTAAATATCTTGTTGATTTTTTCACAATAATGAATGAAATTTGAATTTAAAAAAAATTGAACTTGAATCTGTTTGAATTAAAGTAATTTTTCTTCACAATAATTTTATTTAGATTTTCACCCTTCCAAATCTGAAGCCTTTCTGCAAGTTCAAATTAACCGCAGAGGAAGGTGCAAGGTTGAGACGGATGGGAATTGCAAGATTTACGACAGCGGGTAGTCAACATTCAGAAAATTGTTTAGTGTGCCTCACAAACTTGGGTGATTGCATTGTACTGAGTGTACCGGATCTTAAGCGTCAACTAAATGCAGCAGTCATAAGAAGAGAAGATATCAAGTGAGTTTCTGGATTTTCATTGTCTAATATAACTTTCAGAGCTACTGTCATGATTCTTAAAATTTTACTTTTTCTGATGAGATCATGATTATGTAGTTCTTGAAATATGAAGTTTTATGTACGACTATGACATCTCAGAAGACTTTGGTAAGCTCAACTGGTAGAATAATAGTTTTATATATTTTCAGTTTAACATTTTTTGAAAGGAGTTGGGACATCAAAAAGTTTCTGTAATGCATAATAACATGCATTTCCAGAATTGAGCCTCTAGTTACACAAATAACTATTGAGTGAAGAATATTACATGTTTAAAAAAAAATAAAGAAATTAAATTTAGTTCTACTTTTTATGCATAACCATTATCAAATGGGCTGGGAATCAGAAATTGATTTGTTATATTTAAATTAAATTTAAATGTTCGGAAGTAAACATTATGAGGTTAAAAAAAGTATTTATTTATAAATTAATAATTATGGAAAATCTGACCTATGTATGAACATGAAGGAGCTTTAAATTTATTAGATCTTCATCCTCATTGCAATTGATGTAATTCTTCATCGTATAAAACTTATTAATGTAAGTCAGCTCTTAATTTTTTTTTATGTTTTTATTTAAATTAACACATTCCAATTCTGGATAGAATATAATTTAAGAAAGAAAAATTAATGTTTGAACCCTGGACCCCTAGTTCTAAGTACTAATGTGCTGTCCAATTACACTATTCAAACAACGAAAAAAACATTAACATTTCTTTCAACTTATACAATTCTCATATTTGAAGAGAAAAATTATACGCTCAGACCGGGACTTGAACCCGGGACCCTTGGTTCTCTAGACCAAGTGCTCTACCATCTGAGCTACCTGAGCAAGTACTGATCTAAACGCAAATTTTTCTCCATATACTTTGTAATTCCCGCCCACCAAATGCTATGAAGCCTTTGCTTCTATCTTTACAAATGGCGGCTCCTTTATTAAGGAGACATATTTGGGAATTTTACATTACATTATAAATGCCAGTACGGCTTGTAATGTAAAATTCCCAAATATGTCTCCTTAATAAAGGAGCTGCCATTTGCAAAGATAGAAGCAAAGGCTTCATAGCATTTGGTGGGCGGGAATTACAAAGTATATAGAGAAAAATTTGCGTTTAGATCGGTACTTGCTCAGGTAGCTCAGATGGTAGAGCACTTGGTCTAGAGAACCAAGGGTCCCAGGTTCAAGTCCCGGTCTGAACGTATAATTTTTCTCTTCAAATATGATTTATCCATCATTGAGATGTATGAAATTAATAATAAAAACATGATACAATTCTCGTTTATCCGAAGGCTAATAGCTGTCGCTGCGATCATGCCAATTGACAGCTTCTATCCAGAAGTATTTTTATTGAGAATTTATATTTGAAGAGAAAAATTCTCGCCTAGACCGAGACTCGAACCCGGGACCCTTGACTTTCCAGGCCAAGTGCTCTACCAACTGAGCTACCGAGGCGAGTTGCAATCTAGACGCAAATTTTTCTCTTATATACGTTGTAATTCCCTCGCGCCAAATGCTTGAAACCGTAGCTTCTATCTTTGCAAATGGCGGCTTCTTAGTTAAGAATACACTAGTTTTAGTGGCAAAGCATCACATTTCCGATGTTTTTATTTATATTAACATATTCCAATTTAGGATAGAATATAATTTAAGAAAGAAAAATTGTAAAATGTTAATTTGTTCAAGCTTAGGAAAATGTTAAAAGCTGTATATAAATTTTTACTGTTTTATTATTTGATTGGACAGTCCATGTTCCTCTGTTGTGCATATTATGATTATTAATATTATTATAATCTTTGAGAGTTTTCTTACAATTATTATTGATTGTAACAGTGGTATTTCAAGTCTGACGTTCACGAGGAGAGGCCAGGCTTTTTACCTTCACTCATCAAGTGAATTGCAACGAATTACGTTATCTGCTACTTGTATCACACAACCTCGGTGTAGAGTTGAACTACCTGAGGGTGCTCGTGGTGATGATGATACTGATGAAGAAGATGATGATGATGATGAAGAAGAAGAAGAAGAAAGGAAAATTGAAGGTAGAGAAATTTCTGCACCATCTCCTACTGCTCAAGAGCAGGATGCAGCTCCTATAGTAAATGGTGGCACTGATGTTGAAGGTACGTCAAGATGAGTAAATGGTAGAGTTATATTAATATATGCATTTAAATCTATCTGTGTTGAATTTTACATTCTTAGAATGGTAGTATTAGTAAAAGTACTTAACTTCAATAAGGACATAAAAATTAAGATGTTTCAATGCTTTTAGACATTTTATCAGATGGTGTTAGACATTAACCTGACTGACATGGAATATTTCAAAAAGTTTATTTACCAAACCAAGTGAATGCAGACTATACAATGATTAGACTCGCATGAAATGCTTTGAGATTTTTTTTTTCAGCTCCATGTTCTGCTATGAATGAGTTGATTCCTATCTTATCTTACCTCATACTTTGTGTTTTTCAAACATAGGAACTGCAGTTTTCAAGAGGCTTCCCTCTCATCGTCAGCCATGACATCGACTACCGGATTTTTGTTTGAATCTTGGTCTACAAAGTTGCTATCTGGTGTCGATTTGATGAACCTTGAGATCAGGTCCTGTTCACCAGTAATATCAAAATTTGTATGAATTTTTAAATTCCCGATGAACAGGACCTGATCTCAAGGTTCATCAAATGAATACCTGATGGTAACTTTGTAGATGAAGATTCAATCAAAAATCTGGTAGTCAATGTCATGGCTGATGATGAGAGTCTGCAGTTCCTGTATTTTGAAAAACATGAAGTACGAGGTAAGATAAAATAAGAATCGGCCCATTTATAATTGAAGAACCTCATAATGTTATTTCCCATAATAAATTTATGGACCCTTGTTCTGCATTTTAGAAATCTCACTGACACAGGAAATATTAATACTTGATAAAATAGTTTTCATCATCATAAATGGTATGACAGGCCATTGTTGTCCTTGGCCTTCTTAAGAAGCTCTCTTCAAAATGTTCTGCTGTTTCCAGTTTCTTACTCCCATAGCCCTAAAATCCTTTTTTTTTTTTTTTTAAATACAGTAGGAAGTAACATTAAGAAGTTTATTTAATTTTTATTTATTTCACTCACCTCATACTTCATAACTCCTCGCAAACCCAGGGTTTCGTCACATCATTTGTGACATTCTCAATGCTGTGTCACGTTCACAACTGACGTCCGACTGACTTCTATCCCAGTTTGCAGGATAGAAAGCAGTCGGACGTCAGTTGTGAACATGACACAGCATTGAGAATGTCACAAATGGTGTGACGAAACCCTGGGTTTGCGAGGAGTTATGAAGTATGAGGTGAGTGAAATAAATAAAAAATAAACAATATTAAAACCTCATAGTGTTATTTCCTATCTACATAACTTAATTAAGAAGTTTGTTTAATAATTAAGACATTTTGTCTGTACATTCTTACCTCTTATAAAAAGGGGAAGTAGAAAAATCTGCAGTGGCTGCTCACGTTTGGTCAGAAAAAGACAAAATAGATGTAAACACAAAATTATTAAAACAGTTAGAAAACAAAAATGAACTCACCATATGGGAAAAAATCTACATACAGAAGAACAAGGAAAGAATTATGAATTTTGAAATTCCTGGAGAAAGGAACCTCATTGGTAAATTCATTGGACCAGAGGCAGAGAGAGCAGGAATCAAGAATCAGGGCCGAAGTAAATTCTGTCTGTATCGCTGACGATGGAGCTCAGAAGTCTTGAAACATTATATTTGAAGAGAAAAATTATACGCTCAGACCGGGACTTGAACCCGAGACCCTTGGTTCTCTAGACCAAGTGCTCTACCATCTGAGCTACCTGAGCATATGTTCGACAAAAACAACCATAAGATATAAGAATATACAGACAAAAATGTCTTAATTATCCTCAATTATGCCAACCTCCCATCATAGAGATTTTTAGTGGAGTCCTGTCAAGCCCCAGTCTGAGCGTATAATTTTTCTCTTCAAGTATGATTTATCCAATAAGAACTCACTTTTCACCCTTGCATCCTTAATGTTAACCAGGAACCACAATGAGGATATGGCTGCATCAGACAGGACAAGAATAAATAGCATTTCCCAGGTTTTACTAGTGTATACCAGCCAATGTGATATACATCCCTTGGGCCACATACAACCCCTTTAGCTCCTTGATAAGAGATTTTCAGGGAACTTACATTTACAAATATTAGCTAATACCCGGCATGCGTTGCTACACCTAAATAAATAAAATATTAAAGGTATACACTGAGATGAACCAAATATTGCAGTTCAGATTTCAGGTAAACCTCCACTCCTAATTATCAGATTTCGTTCATTTTTTTATAATACCTACCTTGGTTTATTTTAATAGGATATACTGACTTTCATTATAAAACATCGAAAATTGTGACCAGTAGAGTAATTTTTAAATTTTCACTTCAGATGAACTCCTACACCTAATGATTTTAGAGGGTTCAAGTTGTAAATCCAAACTATCCAGGGACCCATTCAAACACACAAAAAATTTCATAAAAATTAGTCCAGTTGTTTAGGCAGTTTTTCATTTCTGATTTCAGGCAAACCTCCATTTCTAATTGTTGGTTTTCGCGCAATTTTGAATAATACCTAGAGTCCAATTGTGAATATAATCCATCCAGGGATCCACTCAAATACTTACTTACTTGACGATTTTATTATTAATTTAACACTTCTCATAGAAGGATAAATTATATTAGCCAAGGGTCCCGGGTTCGAGTCCCGGTCTAGGCGAAAATTTTTCTCTTCAAATATAACTTACTTACTTACTTACTTACTCACTGGCACTATCAAACCCGAAGGTTCATGGCCGCGCGGACATAAGCTCTCCATACATCCCTATCCTGAGCTAATGCTTTCCAATCATTCCCTGTATAATCTACTTCCCTCAAATCATAGTTAATGTTGTTCTCCCACCTCATTCTTGGCCTACCAACTGGGCGTTTTCCCTCTGGCTTTCCTACAAGAAGCTTCCATGCACGTCTTTCATTCCCCATACGTGCAACATGTCCTGCCCATCGCAGTCTACGAGACTTAACTGTTCTTATTATATCTGGCTTCCTATAAAGACCATGTAGTTCATTGTTATGTAGTCTTCTCCATTCACCTGTCTGTTCATCTCTCTTTGGTCCAAAAATTTTCCTAAGAACTTTATTCTCAAATACTCGTAATCTCCTTTCCTCCCTTAAAGTAAGAGTCCATGTTTCGCACCCATATAATATAACTGGTAGAATAATAGTTTTATATATTTTCAGCTTAACGTTTTTTGAAAGGAGTTGGGACATCAAAAGTCTCTGCAATGCATAATAGCATGCATTTCCAGAATTGAGCCTATGTTTAATTTCTTTGTGCATCTCATTCCTATTTGTGATTATTGTTCCTAGGTATTTGAATTCAGCCACTTCCTCAAAATTTCCCTCATTTGTCATTAGCTGTCCATTTCCATTATATACTGAATTTCTACGTGTGACCATATATTTAGTTTTACTGATATTTACTTCCAGTCCTAATTTCTTAGTGTTACTCAATAGTGTGTGCGTGTTGGCCTTTAGTATCTCCTCGCTATCGGCCAGTAGTACTACATCATCAGCATAAACTAACAGCTTATTAATACCATTCAGTTGTAAGCCTTCCTCATTCTCTAAAGATTTAATGGCATGCTCTAGTACAAAATTAAATAGTAGAGGAGATAGTGCATCTCCTTGCTTCAACCCATTCTGGATTTCAAAAGTGTCTGAAAACTGTTTGCCTACACGCACCCTACTCTTTGAGCCATTTAGACACATTCGTATAAGTCTAACCAACTTTTTAGGAATTCCGAACTCCAGCAGGATACTATATAACTTCTCCCTCTTAATTGAATCATATGCTTTTTTGAAGTCTACATATAGTTGATGTACAGTACCATTATATTCCCATTTCTTCTCTAAAATCTGTCTTATACTGAAAATCTGATCTGTTGTAGACCTGTTTCTTCTAAATGCACATTGATGATCTCCTAGAATGTCATCAATATAGGGAGTAAGTCTGCTTACTAATATATTTGTTAGAATTTTGTACGAAGTTGAAAGTAATGAGATGCCCCTGTAGTTGTTGCAATCAGTTTTAATCTCCTTTCTTATAAATTGGTACGATAATTGATTCCTTCCATTCATCTGGAAGAGCTTCTTTTTCCCAAATCATACTAAGCAACCAGCGTATCTTGTCCATCAATTTTTCTCCCCCTGATTTTATCAGTTCTGCTGGGATCTCATCTGAACCTGATGCTTTATACATCTTCAATTTTTCAATCGCCATTTCAACCTCTAATGCACTTGGCTCTGCGACTAGCATTTCTGCTGTCTGTAACTTATCCTCCTCAATGTCCTGTTCTGTATGTACATTTAATAGCTGATTAAAGTAACCTTTCCATCTATTTAATATACTCCTAGAATCTGCAATCATATCCCCATTTTCATTCCGAATTATGTTTGTTCTAGCCTGAAACCCCTTCTTCTCTATACTAATTCCCTGATATAATTCTCTAATGTTCCTATTTTTTGCATTCATTTCAAGATCATTAATCTTCTCTCTCAAATATTCCCTCTTTTTACTCTTTAGTAACTTAGTGGTTTCACGTCTAACACTACCCAATTGCTCTAAATTTACCTCATTTGGCTCGTGTAACCATTTCATTTTTGCTAGCTTTCTTTTCTTTACAATGTCGGCACATTCCTCATCAAACCATTTCTTGTTTTGCCTCTTTTTTAAACAACCAATGCTTTCTGATGCTGACAATTTAATAGTATCTCTTATAGCCTCCCATTCTTTATTTATATCAGTTTCTTCTTCGTTTGCCACATTGTCATCTGAAGATCCCAGTACTTCAAATCTATTAGCTATTTTGATTTGGTATTCTTGCTGTATTTCATCATTTTTCAAGTTTTTTAATTCATATTTTACAGAATCATCTTTAGCGTTCGTTCCTCTCATAAGCGATAGCCGTTGTCTGATTTTCACTCTGACCAGATGATGATCCGAATTACAGTCTGTCCCTCTAACTGATCTAACATCAATGATGCTACTGTGCCAGCGTTTATCCACTAATACATGATCTATCTGGTTCCGAGTTTCTCCATCTGGGGACGTCCAGGTGTATTTATGAATATCCTTATGCTGAAATGTTGTGCTCTTAACAATCAGATTCTTTGATGTGGCAAATGTGACTAATCTAACCCCGTTGTCGTTACTATCTTCATGAAGACTGAATTTGCCTATTGTTGGTTTGAATATATCTTCCCGCCCCACTTTTGCATTAAAATCTCCTAAGACAATTTCATATGATATCGTGAAAGGCTATCAAATAAGCATTCTAATTCTTCATAGAACTCATCCTTGATCTTGTCATCTTTATCTTCTGTGGGGGCATGTACATTTACAATTATAAAATCATGTCGTTTACCCTTTAGAATTATGTATGATATCCTATCACTAACAAATTTAATATCTCGGATAGCGGATAGGATCCTCCTTCTGACTAAAAAACCCGTTCCAAATGCAGGTCTTTCTGCACCCCCATAGTATAATGCAAAGCTTCCTGATTCCTGACTACCTTCTCCTGGCCACCTAACTTCCTGTAAAGCGACTATATCCAAGGGCGATTTATCCAATTCCCGCGTTAATATCTCTAGTGCCCCGCTATTGTATAAAGTCCTAACATTCCATGTTCCTAGGAACATGTCCCTGTGTTTGAGCCTTTGGCATGGGTTCCCTGAAGTAGTCCCCGCCCGGAGAACCGAATGGGGGACTATTTGACCTCCGGAAAATTTTACCCCAGATGAACCCATGTCCGCATTTCTTGACAGTTGTATTTTTACGGTGAAAGATCGTCACTCTTTCGCCCAAGGTACTTTTTTCGTCTGGCTTATCACCTTCGACCAGTCCGGCATGGGTAACCCTATCGGCAGCAATGCTACCGCCGGCATAGCTCTCAGGATCATTTAAGCACGCAAGCCACTCCACCACGACAAGGTAAAGATACCATGGAGGGATCCACTCAAATACACAACAAAAAAAATTCATCAAAATCACTCCAATTGTTTAGGTGGTGTTCAGTGACATACACACATACAGAATAATTATATATATAAAGATGAACCATATAACGAAATGAAAACTAAATTTAATAGTAAAATTTTGCTGTGATGACTTATCAGTTGCAAAGGCATCCAAAATCCTGTTTTAAATGTATGCATGCTAATTACAATGTTTTTACAAGTTGTGAATTTAGAGAGTAAATATATTCAATTATTAAGGTAGAATTTTTATCACTCACCTCATATTGTTCTTCTTATTTGACTATAAACTAATTTCGGAACATAGTTTCTGTTCCATCCTCAGTATCGTCACGACCATTGTTCTGTCGTTTTGAAGAGCAACGGTCGTGACGATACTGAGGATGGAACAGAAACTGTTCTGAAACTAGTTTATAGTCAAATAAGAACAACAATATGAGGCGAGTGATAAAAATTCTACCTTAATGAATATACCTCATACTGAGAATTCCTAAAATAAGTAATATTCAATTATCATATTTAAAGAGAAAAATTATATGCTCAGACCGGGACTTGAACCCAGGACCCTTGGTTTTCTAGTCCAAGTGCTCTACCATTTGAGCTACCTGAGCAAGTACCGGTCTAAACGCAAATCTTTCTCTATATACATTGTAATTCCTGCCCACCAAATGCTTTGAAGCCTTTGCTTCTATCTTTGCAAATGGCGGCTCCTATATTAAGAAGACATATTTGGGAATTATACATTACATTATAAATGCTAGTATGGCTATTTTCGATGTTTTTATTATTAATTTCATACATCTCAATGATGGATAAATCATATCCCGGGTTCAACTCCCGGTCTGAGCGTATAATTTTTCTCTTTAAATATGATTTATCCATCATTGAGATGTATGAAATTAATAATAAAAACATCGAAAATAGCCATACTAGCATTTATAATGTAATGTATAATTCCCAAATATGTCTTCTTAATATAGGAGCCGCCATTTGCAAAGATAGAAGCAAAGGCTTCAAAGCATTTGGTGGGCGGGAATTACAACGTATATAGAGAAAGATTTGCGTTTAGACCGGTACTTGCTCAGGTAGCTCAAATGGTAGAGCACTTGGACTAGAAAACCAAGGGTCCCGGGTTCAAGTCCCGGTCTGAGCGTATAATTTTTCTCTTTAAATATGATTTATAATAATAAAAACATTGAATATTCAATTATGATTAAATTAAAATGCTTCATACCTCACCTCATATCAAATCTTCTGATTAGACCATGGTTTCAAAGTCTTAGCAGCTTTATCTTCAGTAATTTCTCATCAACTTGGCCTGAAGCTGCCAAGGCTTTGAAACCACGATCTAATTAGAAGATTGGATATGAGGTGAGGTATGAAGCATTCTAATTTAATCCTAAATTAAACCTCATAGTGATTTTTTTCCCTATAAAAGTTCAATATTCAATTATTCTGTAATCAGTTATTTTTTATTTCAGAAGCAGATAGTGAACCACAAGAAAATGGAACTGGTGGTACAGCTGATGAAGAAAGACATGACATGAGTGCATTGAGTGTTGGTGATATTACAATTGATTCTGTCAAAGATCATCTGTTGTAAGTTTAAAACTTTATGTTAATTACTAATCAATGTTTTTAAAGAAAGTAACACTATGAGAATTACTTAATATTTTTAAGTGTCAGAACCTCATAATTTTGTAGAATTCTTGAGAACATAATTTCAGAATGCATGTTTGCAAGAATTCTAAAAATTATTAGGTGAGGCATCTATTTTTGCTCTAAAAATGTATACTGTATTTGATCGCGTAATATGTGCTCATCTTAATTTTTAAGGGATTATTTTGAATACTTAAAACATTTTGTCTGTTCATTTTTACCTCTTAGAGTTGTTTTTGTCAAACATATGTTTCATAGACGATTTTATTATTAATTTAACACTTCTCATTGAAGGATAAATTATATTTGAAGAGAAAAATTTTCGCCTAGACCGGGACTCGAACCCGGGACCCTTGGCTTTCCGGGCCAAGTGCTCTACCAACTGAGCTACCGAGGCGAGTTACGATCTAGACGCAAATTTTTCTCTTATGTACGTTGTAATTCCCTTGCGCCAAATGCTTGAAACCATAGCTTCTATCTTGCAAATGGCGGCTTCTTAGTTAAGAAGACATTTATTGGGAATTTAACACTACTTTATAGCCAGTAGGGCTTCTATTGACGATTTTATTATTAATTTAACACTTCTCATTGAAGGATAAATTATATTTGAAGAGAAAAATTTTCGCCTAGACCGGGACTCGAACCCGGGACCCTTGGCTTTCCGGGCCAAGTGCTCTACCAACTGAGCTACCGAGGCGAGTTACGATCTAGACGCAAATTTTTCTCTTATGTACGTTGTAATTCCCTTGCGCCAAATGCTTGAAACCATAGCTTCTATCTTGCAAATGGCGGCTTCTTAGTTAAGAAGACATTTATTGGGAATTTAACACTACTTTATAGCCAGTAGGGCTTCTATTGACGATTTTATTATTAATTTAACACTTCTCATTGAAGGATAAAAAAAAAAAAAAAAAAAAAAAAAAATCTCTTCAAATATATGTTTCATAGCTTCTTAGCCCTATCGTCAGCGATTGCAGACTGAATTTTCTCATGTTGTTGGCTCTGATTCTTGATTCCTGCTCTCTTTGCCTCTGGTCCAGTGAATTTAATAATGAGGTTCCTTTCTGCGGGAATTTCAAAGTTCATAATTCTTTTCTTGTTCTTCAGGGCCGACAACATCAGAAAATTCAGTCTGTAATCGCTGACGATGGGGCTAAGAAGCTCTGAAACATATGTTCGACAAAAGAACTCTTAAGAGGTAAGAATGAACAGACAAAATGTTTTAATTATTAAACAAACCTCTTACTTCCCAATATTAATTTAAATAAAAGTTACTTCCTATTGTATTTTAAAATAGAATATTTTGAACTTTATTTTTGCTCTGTGAAAAATGTTTTAATTATTAAACAAACCTCTTAATTATATTATTTTTGGTCTGGACATCTTACCTCAATATTAATGTTGATTTGTTCTTGGACATGTTTCAAAACAATTCTCTGTTTTATCTTCAGCTTTCCCAGAAAAAACAGAGAATTGTTTTGAAACATGTCCAAGAACAAATCAACATTAATATTGAGGTAAGATGTCCAGACCAAAAATAATATAATTAAAATAACCTCAAAATATAACTTCCTAAAATTAAATATTAAACCTCTTAATGTTACTTCCTATTGTATTTTAAAATAGATAATTTTGAACTTTGTTTTTGCTCTGTGTATTTTGCACACACATTTTAGATACATTTTCTTTTCAGTGTAGTGGGGATTTTCCTTCCCTGGATTCCATTGCCAATTCTTACATTCCAACATAAGTAATTTACCAGCAACTAAATTACCTGCTTCACAAGGAATCCGAAAGTCCCGCTACTTTAACAACGCTTGCCCTTGGTAGAGACAAGTTTTAGAAAAGTAAATACCAGTATTTCAGTTGACTTTCAACACTTCTAATGTGCACTTGCATTTATACGGTATTTCTAGATGGGAAAGAAAAATAACAATGACACAGCATCATTTCGGTAATCGTGCAGCAGAAAGAGAATTCGGAGTTCTCAAATCCAACGTGTGTTTTTGGAGGAAACAAAAAGTTGCACCAAATAAGGCAAGAAGTGACATTAGGGCATTTCGTGGCCCAAAAACTGGTGAATATCCTGCTGTAGAAGATGAGTGTTTAATTTATTTTGAACATTTGCGGAATGACGGTATCGCATTTACACATGACATGCTAAAACTACGTACGTACATGTGAAATTGCTAATTCTCACAACATAGACGATTTACAGTATTTGTATTCTTTCAGTTGTATAATAATTATTGTTGTTTATAGATTTATTATTGCATGATTATTATTTGTATAATTCAAGATTACCTACAGTGTTATGCTATAAATTTATAAGAGATGAAAAATTACTGTATTCTTAATTACTATATTTGCCTACCATAATTGAGATAACTCAGAACCTGCATATTTTATGCTCCCCAATTTTTCAGTGGCCAAAGTAAATTAAAAAGTGCTCAAATTACACTACCAAGTACGGTAATTACTCTTTCTTTCATCTACAAAAAGTGGATCATGCATGATTGTCAGATGTTAATGTCTCCAAATTAAGACTATTCTTTGGAATAAGTCATGCAAAATTCCCCATCAAGAACACCTGTGCTTATCTTCATGAAGTCATGGAGTGATTTCATACCCTTAGAAGTTTCGTCAGTCTTGCCAACTTTAAATAACATTGCAATGTAAATAAAGCTATACTCTTAAAGATAAAAAGAAAACTTTCTGCCTGAATCAGAAACCAAACCCCAGACCTTTATTAAAAAAAAAGAGTTATACACATTTGGTTGTATATTGATAACATTTTAGAAAATGTATATTTTACTTAGGTTGGATTATGGTAAGATTTTTTAAAATAATCATTATATTTGAAAAGAATAATTAATGCTTGAACTGGGAATCGAACTCCAGACCTCTGGCTATGTGCACTAGTATGCTGTCACACCATTCTAGAGTCAATACAACCATCATATTTTCTTTCCTCTTATACAATTCTTTTATGTCCGAAGCCAGATGATCAGCACTATCAACAATGCCATCTGATGGCTTCTATTCAGAAGTATTTTTCTTCTTCTTCTTCTTCTTCTTCCTTCCAAGTATTAGGCCAAGGCCTGTTACGATTCTATAGAAAATTTTCCCTCCAGCGTTTCATAGGACAGCCCAGAGATCAGAAGTATTTTTAAGGGAATTTTATATTACTTTTAAGCGTAAAGCTTAATTTATAAATGAGTTTTGGAGACAATTTTTTGTATCTCACCTCATAAAGTTGCATGTTTTCACGATATTAGTTTCAAAGATCATTCACATTCATCTTCAGTCAAATTCCAGTTGTTGAAATTTCACCATTAACATCTTCCAAACTGCCATCTGGTGTCAATTTTATGAACTTGGAGATCAAATTTTGTTAGTCAGGAATTTCAAAATTTATTTATCTATTTATAAACAGGTTTATAATGTAATAAAACATCTTCCTGTTCCCAAAATTCATGACTCTATATTTATAGTACTATAGAGTTTTAAATATTTTATTAGTTGAAGAGACAGAATTACAAGGAACCTAATTTTATAATTTTTATATTGTGACTAATACTTCAACGAAATTTTACCATGAACTTTATTAGTGTGTAATAAATTTGGGAATTTTTAACATTATGAGGTTTTATTAATAAGAATTAAATGAATCGTGAATTCTTCTTACCTCATACTTCTATGTTTTTTTTAAACACAGCACTGCAGTATCAGCGACCATTGTCACCACCTCAGCTGTTTTCACGACTGTCAATTTTTTCTTTTGCCAGTAATTATCCAAACTGCCATCTGGTGTTCTTTTGAAGGAATTATTTTCTAAGCTGCCATCTGGTGTTCTTTTGAAGGAATCATTTTCTAAACTGCCATCTTTTGTATTTTTGAAGAACTTTGTAATCAAGCTCGGTTCGTATGGAATCTCTAAGTTCATGGGTTATAGTATGTTTCTTTTTAATATATAGCTTTTCAAAAACGTTTAAATCTAAAGGTTTGGATCGATGGTTCAAAAAGTTGTAGTTTTTCAATTCTATGATTTGCTGTAATAATGTTTAAAAAAAAAATAAAAGTATGAGAGGAAGAAAAAAAGAATCATGATCATTTAATTCTTACTTTATTAGTGGGACTTATAACTCATTTTTAAAAAGAACTTCTTCCATTGGCATGCAACTCTTATAGTTTAGCTAGTGAATCCTTATGCTGACAGCCCATTCTTTCTCTATTCTGTCCTCGTCTCCACCTTCTAACTCCCATCCTTCGCACATTCTTACCTCATATGTTTGTTTGTGACAAGCTGAAGTGGAGCAATAAGCTTTGAAACGATCGTCCAACAAAACAAACATATGAGGTAAGAATGTTAAAAAATACAAACTCAATTATTCTATATCATCGTCTGGGCAAGCTGACAATGACATAGAAGATTATATCGAAACATGTTCAAACTGAACCAACATTAATTTGAGGTAAGATGTTTTCCAGTCTCAAAAAAACTTGATCTTTTTAATCGTACTACCACCATCCATTCTGATCACATGTTCAGCCCATTCTATTCTTTTAGTTTTTATCTGAGTTCAAAATAACAGAATGTTTATATATGTACTGAAGACATAGTGACTGATTTCCTATAAATTGATCAGTGATCACAAATTAGATGCCCCTTTGTTAACTTTTCAAAATATATCTTGTGTTTAAACACAGTAATAATACATCTGGAGAAGAAAACAGGATCTCAGAACTGAAATCATCTGCATCCAGTACAGTTGTTACTGCAACAACAGAGAAACTGGAGCAGCAGCAGTCAGTGGTCGTGAGGACGACGACAACAGTGATAAGCAGTAGTACAAGTGGTGCAGTTGTCAGTGAGACGTCAACTATCAACTCTACAGCCCATACTCCTGACAGTGAGTAATTTTTTCCTCTAGACACATTTGTTTTAAAAAGTATTATCATTAAAGATTGTACAGTAGGAAACAAATGTTGATTTTTAACTTAACACAGGCCACAATAACAATTTCAAAGACACTCATTGATACTGTAGTATCTAGAACTGTAAGAATGTGCAATTTACCACCCCAACTGAGTTTTAATGTTACAATTTTATTCATAGGCATGGCCACAAAACTCTACAAAGCCACCTATGGTCCATGGGCCATGCACTGAAGGCTTTAGTAAAGATTTTATCTATTTTGTTATATTATTCCAAATTGTCCATCATGCAAATTTTATTTTTAAATACAAAATGATGCTTTATTATTTAGGAAGTAATTAAACAATTTAATTTTAAAAATCCTACCTTTTCATTATAATACCCTTCTAATTCCTAAGTTAGTTAATAAAAAATTGTTTTTTGCAAATATTTAGCCCATAGGAAAATCTTAGTAAAATTTAAATTTTATTTACCAACATTTAATTCATCTAATCAAAAATCGATAGGAATTAACATTTAGGTAATATCAAGAAATTGAACCAGAAATATACACCTTATATCATATTCTATTTCCTCACCTGAATATGTTTTGGAGACCATCATCTCAATTCTCAACTGAATTCCAACATTGGATGTCTTATATTCTTTCCCTCTAGTGGCAGGAAAACAAACCTCTCGATCAAATCAGTTTCCTTGAGAATTTCAAAATTCATTAATTTATTGTAATTAATGTTTTATTTTAGGAAGTAATATTTTGAGGTTCTTTTAATCAAGTTATTTTGAGTCTGTAACAATATTTGTCCCTATTCTTCCAGATGTAGATTTTTTCCTCCCGATATTCAGAGTTCTATTAATTCTTCCAGTTGTTTTAGCAGCAGTTCTGTCTCCTCTTCACTTTCATAATTTTTGGTCCACACATGAGTAAATACTGCAGATATTTAATTATAGGAAGTTATATTTTGAGGTTATTTTAATTATATTATTTTTAGTCTGGACATCTTACCTCAATATTAATGTTGATTTGTTCTTGGACATGTTTCAAAACAATTCTGTTTTATCGTCAGCTTTTCTGGGAAAGAACAAATTAACATTAATATTGAGGTAAGATGTCCAGACTAAAAATAATATAATAAATACGGCAGATTTTAAATAATAGGAGTTAGGTTATTCAATTCTCACTTCATATTTGTGGATTTCTTGAAGACCCAGGTTTTGAAGCATTAAGCCTCATTATCAATTCTTTCTAACTGTTGAATCAACATTTGGTGATCCTGTAAGTTGATTTCTGCTCCCTCTGTTGGCTGACTGATGAACTTTCAAATCTTTATTAAAGTTATATAGGTAGGAAATAACACTATGAGGTTTATTTGAATATTGTTTCGTTGTTTCTTGACTCACCTCATACTTCTTAACTGAACGTAATACAGCATTGAGAATGTCACAAATGAAGTGAAGAAACTCGAATCTGCTGGGAGTTAAGAAGTATGAGGTGAGTCAAGAAACAACTAAACAATATTTCAATTTTTTTTTTCCCCCTCCAGGAATATCAAAATTCATTATTTTCTTTCTATGTTTGTGGATATAAATTTCTCCCAAATTGTGAATTACTTATCTGTTTCAGTAATTTGTCTTTTGACGATTTTTATTATTAATTTAACACTTCTCATAGAAGGATAAATTATATTATCTCTTCAAATATAATTTATCCTTCTATGAGAAGTGTTAAATTAATAATAAAAATCGTCAATAGAAGCCCTACTGGTTATAAAGTAGTGTTAAATTCCCAATAAATGTCTTCTTAACTAAGAAGCCGCCATTTGCAAAGATAGAAGCTATGGTTTCAAGCATTTGGCGCGAGGGAATTACAACATACATAAGAGAAAAATTTGCATCTAGATCGTAACTCGCCTCGGTAGCTCAGTTGGTAGAGCACTTGGCCCGGAAAGCCAAGGGTCCCGGGTTCGAGTCCCGGTCTAGGCGAAAATTTTTCTCTTCAAATATAATTTGTCTTTTGTTTTGATTCTGTGTTATTTTGACCATGCATGTGCAGCTATTGCAGATTTTTCATTTCCCCATTTTTAACATTTCTGAGGTATTCTTTCAATCTTGTATTAAAGTTTCCTATGTATATTTTTCACATTCTTTGCAATCAATTTTGCCTGATTAGTTGCCTTCATTAATCTTTTCACGTTTGTTGTTTTAATTAATCTATTCAGGCTATAATAATTTTTTGGTGCTAATTTAATGTTAAATTTTCTGAATTTTTTTTGAAAATTGTATGCCAAATAATGGTATGTAAATTTCTTGAATTTTTTACTAATTTATTTATTTGTCTGAAGGGTACTGTCATTTATCAATTTTTGTTTTTTTAATCTATTTATTTTCTTATGAACCATCTTTTCTTCAAAACCATTTTCTTTTGCTCTCTTTAATAATGTGTTTCTTCTCTGTATTAAAATTTTCTCTGCTCATGTGGACGTTCACAAATCAATATGTTGAACTATTAAAGACTTAATTAATGAGTCATTTTTTTACATCTTACCTCATATTTTATGTTTCTTTAAACACAGGAACTAGTTTTCAAGAGAATGTTTAAAGAAACATAAAATATGAGGTAAGATGTAAAAAATTACTCATTAATTTACGAATTAAGAACCTCATAATGTTATTTCCCATATTTAACTATGAATATTAAAGACTGCTTGTTTATGTGCGATGTGGTTAAAACCTGTCACTTTAATGTAATTATCAGTATGTGTTTCTTTTCTGTAAATTCCAAATTCTGCAGATTTTTCTATTTCCCTATATTTTTATGTTTCTAAGACTGTGTTCCTTTGTTCTGATGTTCAGGTTTCTTTTGGTTTTCATATGTAGAATTTTTCACTGCTATGTAGCTGCTCTTGTGATTTGAAATCACAGGATTGAAAAGAATGCAAAGCTGATAAAACAACTAGGAAGACCAACATAACTCATACTCTTCTTGTCTTGTAAGCCCATGTTTCCCTTAACAGAGATTTAGGCGCTCTCCCCCTACAGGAAAGAATTTGAACCATACTAATTTAGTTACACTTGTTTTCATATAGATGTCATTTGAGTGGTCCTCATACTGACATCTAGGAAACCAAGGTAGTACTAGGACGGGAAAATTCGATAAATCTTGCTTAGAGGCCTTTCATTGAGGCTTAAGGATCTTTTACGAGCCTGAAAATCTCCAAACTCGAGACCCACGGCTTAAAGTCCCTCCTGGAAGACTTGCTCCTTGGATTTTTCCATCCTAAAAATCCATTGACCCCAGCCGGGTTTAAACCCACGACCCTCAGGACCAGAGGCAAGGAGCACCATGGCCAATATAACTCATAGTATGGCAGAAAAAAAATCTATATCTACAAGAATAGGGCAATTTAATAAATATTGAAATTACTGCGGAGAAATATTTGATCATGAGGTTTGTCTCCCCACCACTAGAGAACGGCCAAGTAATAGTCAAAATGCAAATAATAAAATTACATTTATATATTAAATTTGGGAATTTTTAACATTATGAGGTTCAATTAATAATAATTAAATGAATCATGATTTTTTCTTACCTCATACATCTATTTTTCTTTTAACACAGCACTGCAGTATCGGCGACACTTTGTCGTCATCGTCAGCCGTTTTCACGACTGTCAATTTTTTCTCCTTTTTGCCGGTAATTATCTAGACTGCCATCTGGTGTTCTTTTGAAGGAATTCCTCTTCAAACTGCCATCTGGTGTTATTTTGAATGAATCATTTCCTAAACTGCTATCTGTTGTATTTTTGAAGAACTTTGTAATCAAGCTTGGTTCTTCCGGAATCTCAAAGTTCATAGTTCTAGTATGGTTTTTTTGAATATATATTTTTTCCCAAACTGTTAAATCCAAAGGTTTTGATAGATGTTTTAAAAGTTTTGCTTCTTTTTCAATCCTATGATGCTCTAATAAACTATGTGCTGCTATAGCTGATTTTTCAATTTCTCCATTCTTCATGTTTCTGAAGTGCTCTTTTGGAAACTCGTAAAAAAGAGCACTTCAGAAACATGAAGAATGGAGAAATTGAAAAATCAGCTATAGCAGCACATAGTTTATTAGAGCATCATAGGATTGAAAAAGAAGCAAAACTTTTAAAACATCTATCAAAACCTTTGGATTTAACAGTTTGGGAAAAAATATATATTCAAAAAAACCATACTAGAACTATGAACTTTGAGATTCCGGAAGAACCAAGCTTGATTACAAAGTTCTTCAAAAATACAACAGATAACAGTTTAGGAAATGATTCATTCAAAATAACACCAGATGGCAGTTTGAAGAGGAATTCCTTCAAAAAAACACCAGATGGCAGTCTAGATAATTACCGGCAAAAAGGAGAAAAAATTGACAGTCGTGAAAACAGCTGACGATGACGACAAAGTGTTGCTGATACTGCAGTGCTGTGTTAAAAGAAACATAGATGTATGAGGTAAGAAAAAATCACGATTTCATTTAATTATTAATAAAATTACAATATGAAGTAGCATCATGGGGTTCTTTTTAATAATTAATTTGAGTTTAACATCTAACCTCATAAATTGTGTAACACAACTATTGATGAGATAAATGTTTTAGAGTCAAATTAATAGTAGAATGCAGTTGAGAATGGAGACAATGGTCTCTGAAACATATTCAGTTAAAATTATATATATATATTCAAAGTTAAATTTGGGAAACACATTATGAGGTTCTTAATTAATAAATTAATGAGTCATTTTAACATCTTACCTCATATTTCATGTTTTATCAAACACGGTAACTATAGTTTTCAAATGAACTTGTCATTCATTTTCAACTGCCATTATGACTACCAGATATCCGGTAGTCATAATGGCGGAAAATGAATGACAAGATCATTTGAAAACTATAGTTACCATGTTTGATAAAACATGAAATATGAGGTAAGATGTTAAAATGACTCATTAATTTATTAATATATATATATATATATATGAGGTGAGTTATATATTTCCAGTTCGATCTCTTTATATTTAATTCATCTACAATCAAGGTATGTCTTACCATCATCATCCGGTATCATGACAGCTGCCACCATCTTCCGGAAACCAAATGCCATTCTCTGTCCATCCATTGATTTTCCTCCAATCTTCTGATAATCATAGCTACTTGCACCACCTTCTATCCAGGTTTTCTTTGGTGTTCCTTTCTTTCTCCTTTCCGTTGGGATCCATTCCATAAAAAGTTTAGGCTCTGGCAATGTTACTCTCACAGTTATGAAAATATATAGACTGACAACAGACCGTGTAGTACTGAAGCAGGAATTCACTTTGAACGTTATGAGTCTGTTTTCCAATAGTTATAATTAGAGCTAGGAATTTTAGGTGCAAAATTTTGGTAAAAAAGGTGCTTTAATTTAGCAGAAAAATGTGCAAAAAAGGTGCAATTTTTTAAATAAAAGTTGCAAATTTCCCATGTAAATAATCATTAAAAATTACCAAAACTAATTACAACAAGTAACTAACGACACAAAATTCACGCATGTTGTCTTATATTAAAGAGTCTGTGTAAGTAGTTACACTACTTATATGCTGCATAACACGAATGCATTGATGTTTTTCATTAATTGTTATTGAAATATCACAAAGAATGCACCTGATAACAGATCCATCACTCTGAATTCCATCTGCACTAAACTTTTTAACAATATCACGTAGTTTATAGGAGTTCACTTTCGGTTTCGGCATACTGCATACTGGTAACTCAGGAAAATAGCAGACCGCACTAGTCAAATATTATTTTGAACTGAAACATTTATTCACGCACTCAACAATCTTCCTTGCTTGAACAATAGCTTTCGAATAACTGTGGTGCAATGAGGCGCAAACTAATTTAAAAGGAATAGCCTAACGGGATTGCACTGAGGTGGAAGTAATGTGATGTGGACTGATACCACATATCGTTACCAACCCTTGAAATCGTATTTGAATAAATGTAATATATATATATTATTTTGGTAATAAAATGTTCCAAAGGAGACAAAAAAGGTTTGAAAAGGTGCAAAATGTGCTTCCATTAAAGAAAAGGTGCAAAAAGGTGCTAGCATTGAAAAAAGGTGCAACTAAAACACAGTTAGGGGCATTTATTTAATTTTGAACATTATAGTAACAAAAAAAAAGTGCAGCACCTAAAGTTCCTAGCTTTAGTTATAATCAATTTCTGTTCAGTTCTCACTATTGTCCAAGCCTAAATACCTCTAATGGTTGAAACAGTAAAATTTATAACAAAAAGTAATAAACAATCAAAATAAATTATAACCAAATGAATTTGTTATTAATATGACTTCAATAAAATTATAGTATGAATTTGGCACATGTTCAAATGGAAATGAGACACTCAATATGGCATTAGGATCAAAGTTCTACCTCCACTTTCTGCTTCACTAGATCCAAAACTTTGAGATTGGGCATTGCCACTATATCTCTTTATGTCTGTGGTCACTCTTAATTGCCACTTTTCGTGTTTTATTTCAATACTTACCAAATAATTTATTTCCTCTGCATTTAATCTGGTTTTAGATCATTCTTAATTCCAATTCATAATATAAAATTGTATATATTTCATTAAAATAATTTGTTTGTAGTTTTTCAATAAACTCTATTTCCAAAATATTTCCCTGATCATTTGGAAGAAATTAGTTTTATCTGAAACTTTAGTATTTGAATGTTTGAATAGTGCTTTTTATGTTGACAGAAAAATTCTGCTGTTCTTTAAAACTGCATTATTTTATTTTGTCATGGAATGTCAGTGTTGCATGTAGAAAAGGGGCATATTTGTATTAACACTTACCTAATAGATAAAATCTTATTATTGTTTATATAATGAAGAATCTATTTAACTATTTTACCTTCATAACCTTAAAAAATTGGTTAAAATGCATGTACGTGCCACCTAAGTGTTTGAAACTATGTAAGTGTTGGTCACGAATGTAACCCTTTTATATTTCTGGAGTATGGCTGATCATACATTTAAATAAAAGAAGACTGGAAACTTCTGTTTTATATCATGGAAAATTTATAAATTAATTAAATAAAAATAAAATGTTTTATTTGATTTTCATATTTATTATATAATTCAGTGACAGCTGTTTCGGTACACTGTACCTTCTTCAGACATGTTAACAAATTATGAAAATTTATAAAGGTGATATATATTTTTTTTATTGGAATTCTATTTAGGATTGGGGGAGAAAAAAAAAATAGCACAGCAGGCCTAGAAGACCCTTGCCCTATCATCCAGCTGCTGATTTCACATCCATATGTATTAATCACGAAGGTGACAATCATCTAACCAGTATAGAGGTGACATGTGGTCAGTATGTTGGATCCCCTAGTAGTTATAGCTGTTTTCTCAACCTAGAGCTGCTACTTATTGTAGCTACCCAAATTCATCACGATGCCTGGGTAAGCATCGGTCCCATACTGGTCAAAACACCATTAGAAAATTTCTTCCCCCATAGGGACTCTAACCAGCAAAAGTCACATAGCTCTGCACCAAGGGATCATGTCTTAAACTGCTCGGCTACAGCACAGAACTAGATTTAAAAATTAGAGACACTAAAACTTTAAAAGAAGTCATACATTATATTTGAAGAGAAAAATTTTCGCCTAGACCGAGATTCGAACCCGGGACCTTTGGCTTTCCAGGCCAAATGCTCTACCAACTGAGCTACCAAGGCGGGTTGCGATCTAGAGCAAATTTTTCTCCTTATACGTTGTAATTCCCTCGCAAAGATAGGAGCAACGGTTTCAAAGCATTTGGTGCGAGAAAATTACAACATATAAAGAGAAAAATTTGCATCTAGATCACAACTCGCCTCGGTAGCTCAGTTGGTAGAGCATTTGGCCTGGAAAGCCAAAGGTCCCGGGTTTGAGTCTCAGTCTAGGCAAAAAATTTTCTCTTCAAATATAATTTATCCTTCAATGAGAAGTGTTAAATTAATAATAAAAACATCAACTTATACATTATTGCTCTATTGATTCAAAGACTAGAAACACTAAATTTGTAACAAAATAAATTTATACATATGTGCTGCCTTGTCATGCAGCGGGCCCCAATTTGATTCCCGGTCAGAACAGGCTCCTGGGTGAGGATTTTTCAGGGTTTTTCTTCACCTGTAAGACAAATGTCAGGAAGCCTATGGCCCAACGGTCCTCGAAAAACATCGGCCATCGCCATTATCAACCTTATCATTTCACCAATGCGGAAAACAATGGGTAGCTACCACACCTAAAATTCCCTAGTAAAACTGCAAAGCATAACATTTTAATTGCTGTGAAAGACCTGCCTAGGGCAGAACACTATAGAATAGAATATATACATACAGTAAACCGTGTAAGTACATTATGGCCATGTAAAAGAAAATGATTTGAAGTTTTTTTAAAACTCATAAAGCACAGAGTAATATGAAGTGTTTAGCCTTTACATTCCTGTTGTTTATTATCATATTATAAAGAGAGCAAAATCAGATAGTTGGCATTGCTTCCATCAGAATAATAGTATTTATATATCCATTAGTCCACCGCTGTGGTCTCGAGGTAGCGTGCTGCCTTGTCACGCAACAGGCCCGGGTTCGATCCCTGGTCGAGGCAGTTTTTCTGGGTGAGATTTTTATCGGGGTTTTTCCTTACCTGTAAGACAAATGTCAGGAAAACTTTAAGGCCCAAACAGTCCCCAAAATCATATGGCCATCATCATCATCCTTCACCGGTGTGGAAAGCAACGGGAAGCTACCACACCTACAATTCCCTAGTAAAGCTGCAAGCACAGCATGAAAATACTATGATTGCAGCGAAGGACCTGCTTTTGGGCAGAATTACTATGGATGGATGGATATATCCATTGGTGGTGGTTGATGATATATCATCTTCTCTCTGGCTTCCCTGGACAGATTTCTTAGATTGTTAACACATTGTACATTGTTGTTTGGAATAATAGTTAAAATGTGTGAACTTTTAAGATTAAAAATGTGAACAATATCACCTTTATTACCAATTTTAGATCATATCATCTGAATTTTCCAGGATTCCAAAATATTTTATCATAGATGTGTTCAAATATTCTCTTGTATAGATGCCAAAAATAAAAGTGACCATTCTTAACACACTCCCTAAAAACTAAGATTTGTTTGAGTGTTTCCACTACTATTTGGAGACTGCATTGTGTACATCACCTTGTTCCCACTTTAAATAATTATAATAGAAGAGTCTTACATACCTTAGTACAGTAGATTGGCATTGAAAAGGTTACATATTCATGTACAGCTAAACTTATTGCGTTATTTTTATTTTATATTATGTTGAAAGAGAGAGAAAATATAACTTGCTAATCTAAGTATGACTTTCTATAGAAGAGAAGTAAACTCTTAGTGGGTTCCTTGTCATAGAATTATGGGGGTTGTGGACAACTCATTGTAGAAATTTGGTAACAGAGAGAATTTGTCTTATAATTAAAATTGGACCGATATAATCCATTATCTATTTAAAGTTGGTCAGAGATAATTTGTCTTATAATTTAAGTTGGTCAGAGATCATTCATCATAATTAAAATTGATCACAGAGACAATTCATTATAATTAAAATTGGTCAAGAAATAATTCATCATTTAATTAAAATTAGTCAGATAATTTGTCATATTTTTTAAATTACTCAGGGATGCCGTATAATTTAAATTGGTTTGAAGTAATTTCCATATTGAAATTGGTCATAGATAATTCATCATTTAAAATTTGTCACAGAGACAATTTGTTATAATTAAAATTGGTCGCAGGGATAATCAGTCATATTTAATTAAAATGTATTATAATTAAATGGATATTAAGTTCGTGTTTCTACAAATGTTATGAATTAAAAGCTCAATTGGAATGATGTTGACATTTAGATACCAGTTTCTCATATTAAAATCATTGTTGCTCCTTTCCTGTTTATTTCATTACAGGATGGTAATATAAAAAGAAAAAATTAAAACTATTATTATGCATCTGTATTGTTCCAAATCTAACATTTATATTATTTACATTGCTAAAGAATGATAAAATAAAAATGAAAACTCTCATTAAGCAAACATTTCACAGCTGTTCCATGAGAGATAGATATTGTACCCTATGACTCCTTTTTAAACACCGTAGTTCAGAAACTACATCAACTTACATCTACATGTGCCTGCATTGTATAACTGTACCGTGATATGTAGTGGAACTATAATGTATTCACTGTTCAAGAGTGTGACCACTTTTATTTTTGACTGCTGTACAAAATGACACATGTTTAGTTGCTTGTATTATCTCAAAATGTGTAGTTTAGGCTAATTAAAGAAATAGTTTTTTATGGTGTATTATTAATAATATTGGCTAAGTTTCATGTTAAGTAATATTAATTTAGATTTGCTTTTTTGATAAAAGCTTCTTGATAGCAATACCTTATGAATATTAATTTTTATTTCATTTTATTTAAATTGCTTTAAAAATGAGCAGACATTGTAACTTCAAACCATTCATGTTCTTTGAGGAATACTGCTTTGGATTTTAGAAGCATAAAAAGTGAATCTTTACTAGGTTTGAAGTTAATATCCTTTTTTTTTATATATATATTAAATTTGGGAATTTTTAACATTATGAGGTTCAATTAATAAGAAATCACAATTCATTTAATTCTTAATATCCTTTTTACTCATTAGTGACCTCTTACAGTTTTGTAGCTCGTTGACATATCATATTTCTGGAATTTATTACACTAAAATTAATATAGTTGTTATCCACAACAGGTCATCTTTATGTGAAGAAATATGTTGGATTTGATCATATCAGAAAGATTCAAACTTTTGCACAGTTTATAATGCAAATCTTAAAAAATGATTAGGTATTCATAGTAAAAAAAATCCACTTACAATAGCAAGATTATAATTTTAAATTTATATTTGATACCACTTTATTATGTTTAATAAATTATAAATTAATTGTTCTTTAATCTTTGTATTCAAACCAATGTAAAAATATATTATTATTTATTAAATATTTTTAGGTTAAGCTACTTGGCAGCAGCAGGAATACAGCTAGAAAAAAAATCTAACAAATTCATTCATTCTGAAAATACATATAAAATGATAAAAAGTCGTAATTTATTTAATAAATACGTAATCACTGGTTTTACACAAAATAATTTTGCTTATTTATGATATATTCCATCTCCAAATGGATTTATCTCCTCCTATGGTATTGATGAACAAACTGTCAAGCACCTTTTTGCCTTTTTTTAGACTGTCCACTTCATGGATACAAGCGATACATTCTGGATACTCATTTAATTGAATGTAATGAATTTTTTTGTAATCCAATAATTGATATTTTAAAAAGGAAATGTTGGTTTTACAGCATTTAAAACATTTGTAAATGCTATTTTCATCACATTGTAATTCATCATTATTATATTCTTTCTTTCATTGTTTTAATTATATTAGTTCTTGTTTCATATGTTTTTGTTTCATTCCAATTTTATAACTTGTATCTTTAATTTTCTTTTATATTTTGACTACAGCTCTAATATATATTCTTAAAATAGGGCTCCTAATCTAAAAAATAAATAAATAATCATGATAAAAGTATTAGAAATCTGTTAGTATTGCCAACTGCAAGTTATAAATACTCAACTTTTATAATATATTTGTAGAGAAAAAATTTTGCCCAGACTGATAATCGAACCCAGGACCTTTGGCTTTTCAGGCCATTGCTGTACCATCTGAGCTATCAGGGCGAGTTCCAATGTAAACACACATTTTTCTCTTATTTAGTGAGAAGTGTTAAATTAATAATAAAAACATCAACTTTTATATTATTGAAAAGTGTGCAAAAATACTTCATGTGGAGTCCTAATTGTGTTAAGAATTTATTTATTAACCAAGTTTTATGTATGGATATAATTAGGTCTAACCTAAAATTACCCAAAACTGTAACAGAAAGTTGTGACACATTTTGATAGTTGTACAGTATTAATAAATAATTTAATGATACCTACACACAGAATTTGTAAATTTACAACATAAATTTCATAATTAAGGGAAGATAGAAATTCCAAATCAGAACATTGTGATATGTATATGAAATTCTGTTTCACATAAAAATACATATCTTTGTAATTTTTTTGTAGAAATATATATTTTAAATAATTTGGCTAAAATTGCAGTATTTTTTCTAAATTTTAAATAAATCCAGAAAAAACCTCCTAAATTTTTCATGTTAATGAAAGTACATTTTTAAACGTATTGTCACACATTGTGATCTTAACTCCACATCTAACTCAAAGGAGAATCCCTTATTTCTGATTAGGTTGATGCAATTCACTAGACTTCTATAATCTTGTCAGCATCTTTGTCAGTCAGTCATTTGTCCTGATTACTTCAAACAGTTTATACAGTACCGATACATTAAGTGAAGTGATTGGTGTTATAATGCTGAAAATAAAGCCATTCTCATTTGTAGCAATATGTTGCTTACTTTAGTGGAATTTTTACGAGTAATAGGAATACTCTTTTTTGTCAAAAATATGAGAATTTCATACTATGCATAAAATTTGAAAGGGCAAGTACACGTTGGTGAAATTGAAAATTTGTGTTAGTGACATTTGTTTGATGAAATATGCAAGATTATGATATTGTGATGTTGATTGGTCCTTCTCCCAGTATCGTGCATTGTTCCGATATTGCCAACATTGGTTTTTGATGGAAAAGTTGTTGAAAGTTGTCATTGTTCTTTACAAAAGGGATTTTTTTAACCTTTCACTGTCTCAATGTTATCAAAGAGTGATTTCTTATTATTTTTTTTAATATTGAAACAAAATATTTTTAACATTTTTTATCATTTTTTAATACATAAAAAGTAAAATTCTTCTAGTTTTTAGCACATAAAAATCTGTTCCCTATTCATAACAAATAATTTGTATTCATTGTAGTTTCATTTATCACTGTTTTACTAATTGAAGAACTCGGCTGTAAAACTTGTAACTGACAAATTCTTGAAAATTGAGTTGTAGCATATCAACTGTGATATGTGACCTCCTGAAGCATTTTGTGCATGTAGTTTTTATTTACTGTGACAATACATCTGCTATCTATGGATAGATGTAAAAACTACATGCACCAAATGCTTCAGGAGGTCACATATCACAATTTTTGAGAATTTGTCAGTTACCATGTTTTACAGTCGAGCCCTTTAATTTTGAGATATATGTTATAATTTTCTGATGAGGATATGTTGTTTTAATGAATATCTTATGTAAAATTATTAAATATTACACTGCATATCTAAAGAAATTTATTACATAAATTGTTGAATATCAGAGTCAAACTTAAAGTTTATAATGGAAACTGAAAATAACAGAGAAATGTCATTTGTAGATTGAAATTTAATAAGATTTAATGATAATAATAAGATACATGGATTATATCGAAACATGTTCAAACAAAACTCAACATTAATTTTGAGGTAAGATATTCCCATTCTCACAAAAAACTAGATTAAATAACCTCAATGTTATGGTGAAATTAAATGTTTCTTACCTCTTCTCATATAAATCTTCTAAGTAGATCGCGATTTTGAGACCATAACAGTCTCATCTTCAGTACAATCTTGGCAACTAGAAGATGAGACCATTATGGTCTCGAAATTGCAATCTACTTAGAAGATTTATATGTGGAGAGGAAAGAAACATTTAATTTCATCATAAATTAAACCTCATAGTGATTAATTCCTATAAAAGTTAAACCTCAATGTTACTTCCTAAAATAAACCATAATAAGATACAATTTGAAATGTACAGACAGAAGCCACACACAGATAATTACATGAGAGCTTCGGGATTTAATTGCATTGTTCACAAAGAGGCAGTTTTCAATAATCTAACACACGATTAGTAAACATACTCAAGATCAGAGAGAATTATGATAGTAGAAAAGAATATATTATTAATCTTATAATAGAGAATGTGTTTGAAAAAAAGACAAAAATTAATCAATGAAAGTATACACTTCAAAAAGAAAAGGAAGAAAATATAAAATTCAAGTTTACATATCCTATGATTCATCACAAGTTTCAAAACTGAATTGAATACAGCCTCAATAGAATAATCAAATCCAACAAAAATGAGGAAATGAAGAAGAAAACAAATCAGGTATTTATGAGATCAAATGTGGGGGTTGTAATAAAATCTACATAGGGAAAAGAAAAATAAATTTGAAAACCAGAATGAGGGAACAACTTAAAAATGTTAAAAGTGGGGAAGTGCAGTAGCTGTTCACGCTTAGTCAGAAAAACATTGAATTGAAAAAAGGGCTAAATTAATAAACTTACGGTTTGGGGAAAAATTTACATTAAAAAGAAAGGTTGAGAAAATAAGGAACTTTGAAATTCCCAAGGAATGTAATTTTATTTGGAGTTTCATCAGTCTACAAATGGAGGAAGAAGCTGGACATTGCCACGAAGAACAATGGTCATGAAAATACTGAAAATGGAATAATTGTTCTGAAACGGTCTAAAAAGAAGACGAATTATGAGGTTAGGTGGAATTTGTACGGAAATCTTATTTTTTAACTATCATGTTGTAATTGATGTGTTTCTTAGTTTTAAAATGCTTAATTGAATAGTATGTTATAAGAAATGGCAAAATATCC
Source organism: Diploptera punctata (assembly GCA_030220185.1). NCBI lineage: Eukaryota > Metazoa > Arthropoda > Insecta > Blattodea > Blaberidae > Diploptera > Diploptera punctata. The sequence goes on along the minus strand of JASPKZ010009352.1, from coordinate 971,758 downwards.
ATCATAAAAATTTGCAGATGACAAAGTATTTTTTGCTAGAAGTGATTGTGATGTCATTATGAGGATGTTCATAGTGGTGAATGGGGAAAATGTATTGCCAACATAACTATGTTTCAATATTTTTGTGCTCAATTTTAGTCTTAGAAAAATTGTTCACATAATTGGATTATGAATGGTCAGTGCTAAAGTTTTGTGAAAAATCACTAATATGAGATTTGATTGTTGGAACCAGTGATTGTAGAGAATTGAATTTGATAATTCTGGAAATGAAACTCCAATCTGGTATTTAATTTTTTTAAGGAAGTAACACTCTGAGATTTGTTTTAATTGTTATGAGTTAGGGTTTTTTTAAATGTGAGGTGAGTCTAAACCCCTAACTCATAATTTCAATCTGGTACTTTCTTTGATGACTGAGGAAAATCAAAAAGAAGCTGGTCAGTACTGGGAGATCCAGGATCTCATGAGTAATAAGAGTCTCAATATTATATATGAATCAACTCTTTCAGTGACATGAATTTGTATAAAACAAATTCATACAAAAAAAATATATAAATTTTAAAGCTTACTTGATTTTTAAAAATTCTGTTTCATACAAACAATTACATATAAAAATACAAAACTTACATTCATCTTAGTAAAAGTATTCTAAGGTATTGCTAAATAGTAGTTTAGTGATGTGTGTGATGTTTGCCTGCCTGATTATGTGTTGTGTTATTGTCTTGATTTAGTAGCCGTTGTTGAGTCCTCCCCCCTGGCAGACGGGCCGCCTACTACACACATTCTTAATGAGGTTAGAACCCAATTTCTTACCATTTTGCTGCTTACTGTTTAGCTTTCATATGTTAGCCTGAAATATCTAATTATTATTTATAAGATCTTATTTAAAATATCTTACTTATTTGCTATTTACAAGCTGGCTACAAATAAAAGCAATGTTGGTTATCACTGCATATGAATACAGATTAAATTAACCCATTGGAGACTTTTAACGAGTCTCCCTCGTGAGCAGGTAGAAAGTCCAAACAGCCCCACAACGAGGTAGACTCGTTGTTGTGTTATAACCCCCACTGTAAGACGTTAGGTTTCTTTAGTGGTTTACATTTTCGGTTCACCATCAGTAAAATGTGTTGTTTGTTTATGTAAAGTAAATATGTATAGGCCTAGTGTATTGTATAGTTTATTTTAGTTATTATTTATAGAATAGTAGACTATAGTTGTAGGCATTTATTACGGTAAAATATAAGTGAATATAAATCAGTGCTTATTTGTTAAAATTCATAGTTTTAAAATTAATTTTTTTTTCTTGCAATATGTGCGTAAATAGGAGAGAACGTATTGCTTTTGAGAAACTAAGTGAAGTAGTGGATGAAATATTATGTGACAGTGATTGTAGTGAATTATTATGGAACGAAGATTCGGACGATGAAATAATATACAGTGACAACGTAACCGTGCATGCTACTGATGGTAGAAATATTAGGTGAGTTTCGTCCAGTTTTTATCTATAGTATTTTATAATTTACAGGTCGATATATAACTATGATAATTAAAGAATATACGAAGAACTTTTCCTGATTTTATAATGTATAGGTCTATGCTTATTTTATTTCATATATTTATTTTTATTATGTACAGTATTATATTGCGTTTGTTATTTTTTTCGGTCTTGTTTGAACATATGATTTGTGTTTACTTTCAAGGCAATGTCCGAGAACTTTTACAAAAAGATGGTTTCTGAATTGTTTAACTTTCACAGCCTTGAAAATAACAAAACATAACGGTTTACAATGCACAAAAGAGGGTAGCAGGTAGGCCACATTCCTTTGCTATTCGTAAAAGTACAAGATACTAAAAGAAATTCAGGGGTAAACAAAATATCTGAAATCATAAGTGATAGAACAGAGTATGTGTATTTAAAGTCCAGCGCAGCCGGAGATTTAAATGGGTTCCCAGTGAACATGCTAGGCACTTTAAACGTGTCTCCAATGGGTTAAATCAGTGTTTTATTTTCTTTGGTGTTGTAAGGGCTTATACTAAGTTTGTTTTAAAAAAGTGAATTGGAAGCAGCACTTCTTCTCTCAGAAATTAGTATATTACAAATTCATGACAATTACAATAAAGTATTGAACTGCTTTTTAATATATTTTATATATTTTTGTTATTTACCTCTCATCTTTTAACTTAACACTTAATGGTGGAGGCAGCAAAGTGGTTATAATTTGCTTAAGTGTTATCATCAATTTCTGGCTGAAAAGAAACTTATGCCTTTTCCAAAATGTATCTGTATTAATGAATGAGTTGGAGAAAATGCTTTAACATCTCACCTCATAGAGCTGTGTGTCTTCACGATACCGGTTTCAAAAGTATAGTATTACTTCCATCTTCAGTCAAACTCCAACTGTCGAAATTTTGTCATTAACATCATCTTCTGAACTGCCATCTGGTGTTGATTTTATGAACTGGAAGATTAAATTTGTTGCAATGAATTTTGATATTCCCGACAAGATTAATTTAATCTCCAAGTTCATAAAACCGACACCAGATGGCAGTGAATTGATAATCCCGAATTGCAACCGACGAGATTCATTTAATCTCCAAGTTCATAAACTCGACACCATGGTAGTTCAGAAGATGATGTTAACGATGAAATTTTGTCAGTTGGAGTTTGACTGAAGATGGAAGTAATACTATACTTTTGAAACCGGTATTGTGAAGATACACAGCTTTATGAGGTGAGATGTTAAAGCATTTTCTCCAACTCATTCATTAATGTAAATTCCTCATAGTGTTTCCTCCCACTTAGTTTTAATTAAAATGTATCTGTATTGTTTACATCCCTGAGTACATTTTTTTTGGAGTACTTTGTATTTTCATAATTTTGCTTTTTTTTTACAGTGCCTTCACAGTTCTGTATTGTTTCTCCAAGGTGTGCTAAATTTAAGATAGTTAAAACTTACACAAATTAACGTATAAAAAGTTTGAACATTAAATGCAGAATATTTAAAAGAATGTATAAAACATGGATCATAGATTTTGTAGAGTTTTTTTTAAATATTTGTGTATTTTTCCCTGCAAATTCTATTTTTTAAATATCATTTTGTAAAGGGCTTCCAATATAAAACCAGACCGGCCTCACAGAGTTTCACCCGGCATGCAGTGCTGTCTCTTCCTCCTGCAATTCACCCTGCCTGCCACCCATCCTTGAACTGTTTCTTACCTTATAGAACAGGCATTATACCGAGTAAACACATTTAGATTGACACGCTGTAGTTCGGGCACTGTCAAGTTTCTGATTTCATTTCTTATGTTGTTCTTCAGTTCTTCCAATGTGTGCGGATTTGTTTTGTACACTTTGTCTTTCAGGCTACCCCACAAATAAAAATCACACACTGTTAGATCTGGGTAGCAAGGGGGCCATACACCAGCACTAATCACTCTATCTTCAAACACTTCCCTAATTTTATTCATTTTTATTTTGTACTGAACCAGTGGTCTCAAATTTAGTCACGAGATCGTGGATTGTCGATCTGGAAGGAGATAATTGTCCAGGGAAGTTCCGAATAAATTCCTCGCGAACGCGACGAGCTGATTTGTATTCATAATAACATTTACACACATAAATGCGCTGCTCTAATGTCAGCTGACGTCTCATCTTGACGAACGATAGTAAACTGACTAGTTCAAGGATGAGCGGCTGGCAGAGTGAAATGCGGACAAGGAGAGAGCGCTGCCTGACGGGTGAAACGCCGTGAGGCCGATCCGTGTTTATATTGGAAGCCCGATATAAATTTTTAAGATTAATATATTTTACAACATGTTGCACTCAAAGTATTTTTACATTTTTTATATATATATGCATAGATCTTTCTTTTTTAAATTTTGTGTTCAAATATTAAATATTTACAAAATTCTAAGTCTTCTCTGATTACCCAAACAAAAATATTTTTCATTTACTCTTTGTAACAGACATGGAGAGTAGTGTCCATTATCAAGACTGATCATATTACCTTAAGGCAAAAACGGGACATTGTGATGGTAAAATGAAGAAAGGATCATGCAACATTCAAATATTCATGAAAAGGTTTCAGGTTATCAATATATTAAGCATACTATTATTCTTCATTGAAAAAAATAACCATACAAAAAAAAGTAGGTGATGTGGAATGTATTTCATCACTACCATACCTTATATATTTCTCTGGTGAAGTAATCTTACATATGAAATTCTATAAGCACCTTACCATAAAAACTTCTGGAAGTGAAAAATAGGTTGGTTTGCACCATGTTGTACCTACCACTAGGTGGTGGAATCCTTCTTTAGGTTGTCCTAGGTTCGAATTCAGTTTGCCTCAGCTTAAAAGTCTCTGCTCAGGGAACTAAGGGAATACTAAAATAGTTTTCACTCGAAATAAAAGCACTAAGTAATTTTAAGAAAATATTTTAACTGTTTATTTTAAAATATAGTTATTTTAGTGATTATGAAACTTGTATTTATCTTTTTCACTTTTGGTGGTATTTGACCGTTATCACTAGAAAAGTTAATTAGTATTTGGTGACTTAATCACATAACTTAAGTTATTCAAAATATATTATTTTGAATTAAAATTTGCTGCATACATATTTTTGCTAATATGTTGTCAAATGATGCACTATTCTTTCTTTTTGTCATTTAATTTTACTTACTATTTTAAACGATACGTGCGACCGTTACTTTAGCGACCTGTTGCCATGACTGAATGTAGTGCACTGCTCAGATCATGAAAGATCTTCTTCCCCTTTTTGTCATTTAATTTTACTTACTATTTTAAACGATACGTGCGACCGTTACTTTAGCGACCTGTTGCCATGACTGAATGTAGTGCACTGCTCAGATCATGAAAGATCTTCTTCCCATAATTCAATGTTCTTTTTATGTCAATTAAAATGTGATTGGTACTATTGGCTGACTTACTACCAAATTACCCAATCACCTCAAAATATGAGGCAGTTAATATTTCAAACTCTTTCAAATCCATAACTAATTCTAGAAATTTTCTTCTTCTTCTTCTTCTTCTTCTTAAACTTAATTTGTAGGATTTTCATCCTGTTTATTTCCAAAATCACTCCTCAAAGGAAGATGTATTGGATGTGCATTGACTGTCTATCCATCTCTTGGCTGGTCTTCCTCTTGTTCTTCTCCATCCATTGGGCTATCTTCTTTAGCTCTTTTTGCAAGCCGGTTTTCTTCCACTCTTTCTATATGACCCTTCCAATATTTTTGTCTATCTATAATAAATTTGGTTATGTCTTGAATATGGCATTTGTCACTAATAGAAATTTTCCAGAACTAAATAATATTGACAACAATAACTTATATTCGATTATATTTTTTATTAATTTCTTCCATATTCTTACTTATGTCATTTTAACTGATTTTCCTTGTATATAAAAAATAAAATATTTATATATATATATATATATATATATATATATATATATATATATATACGTACACATTAGAATAAAATAACCCCTATTATTTTTAAAATACAGGTAAATATCCGGCTTTACTTCTTACATTCCATAGTACAATTTTGTTCTCACAACTGATATAACCCTCATTGTCCAACCCTTAATCTAGATTTATTGTTAAACAACATACTGTTGATAATAGAAAATATTCTCTCAACAGATGCTATACTTCCAGAGAGACAAGGAATAAACTGCTCAATATTACAAAAATCAGATATTGCACAGAAAGTGGACATTTGAATTTCAAGATAATTTTTGTTATAAAATGAAGCGTAGGAGCATCAAATATGAAAACAAAAACAAAAAAAATTATGGATGACCCAAACACAAAGCAGAAAAATAATCATTTAAAGCACTATTTTCTATTGTTACCTGAAGAATGTAGTGGTTATGATGTCAGTTCCAATATTCAAATGTTAGTCCAGGATGGAAACAATGTTAAATGATCACTTTAGTGGAGAGGTGAAATAGAATAAATATTTTATTGTAATGAAACTGCAGTACTATGTTTCCAAAATTACATAGCAAAAAAATAGAAATTTAAAAAATTCACTTCCATACAACGAGAAACAGGAACTGTCCTGTTGAATCAATTGTCAACAAATCAATATCTCATCATTTGTATTTCTCAAAAATGAACAGTGGAAATCCATTGAACTTAATAAAAAAATTACTTATTACATTTCACTCTACTGTAAACTAATCTGGTGTACACTAACTTGACTTCATCTGAACCTAACTAAATAAATTACACTCCAAAGTGTGACAGGCTTAGAAGGCTCTTGGCATATGAGCCGGGTGCTGACCTCACATTCACATGTGTTAAATCACAGAGGTAGACAATCATCTAGCCAGTGTAGGGGTTACATGTGGTCAGCATGTCAGCCCCCCCCCCCCAGCTGTTGTAGCTGGTCTTCTCAACCTGGAGTGACTACTTATTGTAGCTACCCCAAATGCTGGGTGGGCATCAGTCTCATACTGACCAAAATTCCATGAGAAAATTTCTTCCCCCATAGGGACTCGAACCAGCGCAAGTTCCGTATCTCTGCACCAAGGCTTCTTGCCTTAACCACTCAGCTACGGAGAGGGACAAATAAATTACACACTCTGGTAAATAATGTGGTGTACTTGAAATTGAACTTTATAGGAAGTAAAACTATGAGGTATATTTTTAATTTTAAGTAAATAATTTATCACTTCATCTCTTATTCAGTCTTCTCTTTAGACTAGTTTCAGAAAAGTTTGTTCCATCTTCAGTATTTACACTACTGTTGTTCTGTCATAAAGAAGTACTGCTCCTCCCTCCATGTGTTGGTAGACTGATGAACCTCCAAGTCAAATTCCTTGGGAATTTCAAAATTCATTAATTTCTCCTTGTTTTCTGAATGTGGATCTTTTCCCAAACTGTGAGCTCGTTGGTTTTTCTATTTAGCCTTTCTTTCAATTTGATGTTTTTCACAACAAGCATGAGTGGCTGTTGCAGGTTTTCCACTTCCCCACTTTCAACATTTCTAAGATGTTCCTTCATTCTGCTTTTCAAATTTATCTTCATTTTCGCTATCTAAATTTTATCACAATCTCTGCACTTTTTATAGATCCCTGCTTTGTTTTCCTCATACATTTTCTCATTTTTGTTGGTTTTAATTAAGCTACAGGACTTGTGCTGGTTCGAGTCCCCATGGGGAAGAAATTTTCTCATGGAATTTCAGCCAGTATGGGACCAGTGCCCACCCAGCATCATGAGGCATTTGGGTAGCTACAATAAGTAGTGACTCCAGGTTGAGAAGACCAGCTATAACGGCTGGGGGACCTGACATGCTGACCACATGTCACCCATACACTGGCTAGATGATCGTCTACCTCTATGTTTAACACATGTTGATGTGGGGCCAACAACCAGCTGGTAGGCCAAGGGCCTTCTAGGCATGTTGCTCTTGGAGTTTTATTCTATTGAGGCTAAAATCATTTTTTGGTACCAATTTAATGTTGGACTTTTTAAAAAGTTTGTAAACTTGTGGTGTTTCAATGGATGATGTGTAAATTTCTTGAATTCTATGTTTTCTTCCTTTTCTTTTAGAAGTGTACTTTTATTAATTAATGTTTGTCTTTTGAATTTATATTTTCTTGTGTACCATGTTTTCTTCAAACCCGTTCTCTATTGCTACTTTAATTATGTTTTATTTTTCATAATTTTTTGTGTTCATGGGTATATTAAGTAATTTATGTGTCAAACTATTGAAAACTGCCTCTTTGTGACCAATGTGATTACATACGTGATTTTCTTGTGTACCATGTTTTCTTCAAACCCGTTCTCTATTGCTACTTTAATTATGTTTTATTTTTCATAATTTTCTGTGTTCATGGGTATATCAACTAATTTATGTGTCAAAGTATTGAACGCTGCCTCTTTGTGACCAATGTGATTACATCCAGAAGCCTTAATATAGTTATCAGCGAGTGTCTTATTTCTGTAATTTCAAAATTCAGTCTTGTTTTCTTCATTTCTTATTAAATTTAGATCTAAAAATGGTATTCATCTGTTAATTTCAGTTTCCATAGTCAAATCAATAGTTTGACTCTGAATGTTCAACAATTTTAAATGTCATTTATATGTTTATGATTCACAATAGCAATTGCAATTGTATCGTCAACATATCTATATCAGAATTTTTAATTAAATGGTATCACTAATTATATAATGTTCAAAACTCCACATAAATAAATTAGCTAAAAATGGAGACAATGGGTTATCTATAGATAGACCTGAATTTTCTTTGTATAATTTTACATTATATGTAAAAAAAATTGATCGTTGCATAACACAGTTAAAATTTTATATTCTGTTATACCTTCCTTAAGTCCACTGCTGTGATCTCAAGGTAGCATGCTGCCTTGTCATGCAGCAGGCCTGTGTTCGATTCCTGGTCAGGACAGGCTCCTGGGTGAGGTTTTTTCGGGTTTTTCCTCACCTGTAAGACAAATGTCAGAAAGCTTAAGGCCCAACGGTTCCTGAAAATCATCCAGCCATCATCATCATCCTTATCAACTCACCGGGGTGGAAAGCAACGAGAAGCTACCACACCTATAATTTGCAAAGCATAGCATGAAAATGCTATGATTGCAGTGAAAGACCCTTCCTCGGGCAGAATTACTATACAGTAGAATACCTTCCTTGTCTATTTTCTTTTTATTCAGCCATTTATCTAAAATATCTATAGTCTATTATCTAGAGAAGCTCTGAAAAAAAATAAACATCAAAGGAAACTAATCTTTCTGTCTGATCTAATTGTATTTTCTCTAATCTTTCTACCAGTTGGTACGAACTATCTATTGAAAGGTTAACATATCCAGCCACTTTTTTTTTTTTTTTTAATTTGGCACTTGACCATTTAGATATAAGGTTTGGGTGATCCTTGATATAAGATATGTGGGTGGCTCTATTCTGTTGATAATGGACCTCATTCTGTTTCCTTCTTTGTGAATCTTCAGTATTCAGTGGATGTTTGGATTCTTTCTTTTTTTTTTTTCAAATGTCCCAGGTTTGTCTTTTCGACATTCCTGGTTTCTCTCCTGGCATGGCGTATTTGTAACCCACTTCTGAGGTTGGGGCGCCTGGAAGGCGGGGTTACGTTGCCCCGATGATATGATGGATGCTGATGATAATGGTGCACCAGGAGAGTTCCTAACCTAAGATGAATTTGAATGATGATGATTGTGATGGCCATATGATTTCGGGGACCGATTGGGCCTTAAAGTTTTCCTGACATTTGTCTTACAGGTGAAGAAAAACCCCGATAAAAACCTCACCCGGAAAAACTGCCCTGACCGGGGATCAAACCCGGGCCCGCTGCGTGACAAGGCAGCACGTTACCCCGAGACCACAGTGGTGGACATGTTTGGATTCTTTGGATTTGAAACCTTCAATTTGAATTTTTTTTTTTTCATTAAGATCATCGGCCGCGGTGGACTAGTAGTTATGCTCCTTGCCTCTGGTCGCGGGTTCAAACCCGGCCGGGGTCAATGGATTTTTTAGGACGGAAAAATCCAAGGAGCGAGTCCACCGGCAGGGACTTTAAGCCGTGGGTCCCGAGTCTGAAGATTTTCAGGCTCGTAAAAACTCCTTAAGCCTGAATGAAAAGGCCTCTAAGCAAAATTTACTGAATTTTCCTGTCCTAGTACTACCTTGGTTTCCTAGATGTCAGTATGAGGCGGAACGCTGACCACGGGCCACTCAAAAATGACATCTATACGAAAACAAGTGTAACTAAATTAGTATGGTTCAAATTCTTTCCTGTAGGGGGAGAGCACCTAAATCTCTGTAAAGGGAAAACATAGGCTTACAAAAAGATTTTCTTGATGTTTCTCAAAGTGTTTACATCTTTGATGGATTTGGGATGAGAGTTTGATTTAATTTTGTTGTATTCTTCTGATTCCAAAAGTATTTTAATTAAACATCTGGTGTACACTTGCCCTCGTCTAAACCTAACTAAATAAATTACACACTCCTGTAAACGTATCTGGTATAAACTAACTTGCACTCATCTAAAACTGACTAAATAAATCACACACTTTTGTAAACTAATCTAGTGTTCATAATAACTTTCTACATAGCATTTTATTATATTTATATGAACTCTCTAACAATTATATTTATATGAGTATACAAAATTTAACCGACCTTCATCCATCCAAATAATACCTTAGTTTCCTACTAGATGTCTCAACGAATATATATTATAAATATATACGTCGCATTTTATTATATCATGTTTATTCATGCACAAAAAAAAACATTGCTCAGCATTGCATTCTAGTTACCAATTTGACATAATGCAGCAGAACATGAAATAATTCATTATAAATTGTTATTTTTTAGGTTTATTTCTGCATGGTTCACAATTTTTTATTATTATTGGACTTATCTAAGCTTCATTTTAAATAAATATTATTTAAAAATTCGGATTTCCACTTTTTGTGCCATAACCCAAAAATCCTGAAAGTCTAGCAGTTTTCACTCATCTAAGAAAAGAAATCTGTACCCATCTATCAAAAACAGGAATGTTTTCTTTAATCTCTGAATCAAATCACTTTGGATTTATAAATTTCATGAGTGACCACCCATCGAATATACAAGTTTTTTTTTTCTGTTTCTCTGCGAGTCATAAGTTCCTCATTCAAGCTGTTTTGTATATCTTTCCATTCAGGGATGTTCCTTAGTGCCCACTTGAATTTCTCAGTATTCCCTAAACTATACTTCCACTTTATTGAATGAGTTGGAGAACATCTTTACCTCACAAAGTTGCATGTCTTCACGATACCGGTTTCAAAAGTATAGTATACTTCCATCTTCAGTTAGAATTTGACTGAAGTTGGAAGTAATACTATACTTTTAAAACCGGTATTGTGAAGACATGCAACTTTGTGAAGTGAGATATTAAAGCATTTTCTCCAACTCCATTCATTAATGTAAATACCTCACTAGTTTCGTATCAATTCTGAACTACAACTCTTTAATGCCTCCTAAATCTAATATTTTCAGTTTTTTTTTTAATTACTGTACTCTTCAGTAGTATTATACTCTATATGAATGTTCAGGTGATTGCTAGGTGTTGGACTTTTACTATTGTAGTTCAAATATGATGATGTAATTAAGAAAGTTTTCCAGATTTAAATATCTTTCTCATATATTTAAATTATATTGGGAAGTAAACATTATGAGGTTATGATGTTTTTATTATTGATTTAACATTTCTCACTGAAAGATAAATTATATTTGAAGAGAAAAATTTTCGCCTAGACCGAGACTCGAACCCGGGACCTTTGGCTTGCCGGGCCAAATGCTCTACCAACTGGGCTACCGAGGCTTCAAATATAATTTATCTTTCAGTGAGAAATGTTAAATCAATATTAAAAACATCATTAGAAGCCTTACTAGCTTTATAAAGTAATGTTAAATTCCCAATAAATGTCTTCTTAACTAAGAAGCCGCCATTTGCAAAGATAGAAGCAATGGTTTCAAAAGCATTTGGCGAAAGGGAATTACAACATATATAAGAGAAAAATTTGCGTCTAGATCGTAACTCACCTCGGTAGCTCAGTTGGTAGAGCATTTGGCCCGGCAAGCCAAAGGTCCCGGGTTCGAGTCTCGATCTAGGCGAAAATTTTTCTCTTCAAATATAATTATGAGGTTATGTCATTAATAGTGAGTGGAAAACATATTTTTAACAACTCACCTCATATAATTTCAAATTTTTTTGATACCGGCGATTTCAGACAATATCTTGTCCCTCTTCAGTCATGGCTTCCACTGAAACTGCCAGTATCAGAGAAATTTGAAATTATTTGAGGTGAGTCGTTAAAAATATGTTCTCCACTCACTATTAATAATCTTTCTCATAATATTTTAAGTTTCTCTTTTGCAAAATGAACAAAACAAAATGGGAGATTGGAATCCTGCCCCATTATAAGTTTTCACTCAATGAATATTTTTATTGTAAATATTAATGCAGTAGTAGTAGTAGTTCCTATCTCTCCTCTTGGAAACATAGGGCCTTTGTGAAAGCATGCCATCGAACTCTGGTTTTTTGCCAAATTCCTGACTTCATTCCAACTTTTCCCTTGTTCAATTTCTGTTATTACAGTGCTGTGCCATGTAATTTTTGGTCTTCCTCTTTCTCTAGGCAATCCATTACATTGTGTTTCCAATCCATTTCCATATTAGTATAAAGTATTAAAAATCAATAGGATAAAATACAAAAAAAAATAATTTAGTTGTGTAACATGTAACTGTCAGTTGTAAGAATTAAATTAATGTTTTTATTACCTCACCTCATATCCTTTTTCTTCTAGACTGCAGTTTCGGAGCTATATCTCCATCATCAGTAGCCTCTCGTCGACCTGTGTTGTTGTTTCTTGACGGTTTTCTTCTTCCTTCTTTCGGTGGACTGATGAACCTCTGGATCAAATCAAAATTTGCAGAAGTTTTGAAATTCGTGAATTTATCTTTCTTGTTTTTTTGGATGTGGATTTTCTTCCAGACCATGAATTCTTTCTGTTTATCTGTGTGTTTGATTAGGCTAGCTTTTGTATCAATTAAATGTTTTTCAGACCAAGCATGCATGGGCTGCTACAGCTGTGACTTGTCCACTTCACCCTTTTTTTGATATTTCTAAGATGTTCTTTCAATCTAGTTTTTAAATTTCCATTTGTTTTTCCTATATAGATTTTGTCACAATCTTTGCATTTTATCTGATATATTCCTGATTTGTTTTCTTCTTCAATTTTTTTCATTTTTGTAGGTTTTAATTATCTTATTTAGGCTGTATTCATTCTTCGGAACCAATCGTATGTTAAACTTTTTAAAAATTGTCTGGAACTTGTGGTGTTTTAAAGGGTGGTAAGTGAATTTTTTTGTTCTAGAAAATTTTTAAAAAGTTTAACATACGATTGGCTCCGAAGAATGAATACAGCCTAAATAAGATAATTAAAACCAACAAAAATGAAATTGAAGAAGAAAACAAATCAGGAATATATTGGATAAAATTCAAGGATTGTGACAAAATCTATATAGGAAAAACAAAAAGAAATTTAAAAACTAGAATGAAAGAATATCTTAGAAATGTCAAAAAGGGTGAAGTGGACAAGTCGGCTGTAGCAGCCCATGCTTGGTCTGAAAAACATTTAATTGATGTAAAAGCTAACCTAATCAAACACACAGATAAACAGAAAGAACTCATGGTTTGGGAAAAAATCCACATCCAAAAAAAAAACAAGTAAGATAAACTCATGAATTTCGAAACTCCGCAAATTTTGATTTGATCCAGAAATTCATCGGTCCACCGATAGAAGGAAGAAGAAAACCGCCATGAAATGACACAACACCAGTCGACGAAAGGCTATTGATGATGAAGATAAGCTCCGAAACTGAAATCTAGAAGAAAAAGGATGAGGTGAGGTAATAAAAACTTTCATTTAATTCTCAAGTTAAACCTCGTAGTGTCTTTATCCCTGTGAGAGTTAAATAAATGTCAGTTGTAAATTTAGCTTCCGGTCTTGTCAGGTGCTGGGATCATTTTGTATTGTTTCCTTTTTTCATGCTTGCCTTATGTGTGTCAGCTGTCACCGTGAGTAAGTATCGTGCTTAATGTCCTTTCATCCTTATAAAATTAAAATGCAGTAAAACTTGTTTAATCTGGAATGTGAATAATGTGGGAATTTGTCCAATGTGAACAAATTTATTGGTCCCGGCAAAATAACAGTAATTTTATTTGTGTTTGTTTTGTACAAAACAGAATCTGTCCAATGCAGAAACGGAAGGATATTTCTACAAAATTCATGAAAAAAATTGTATAAGGTGGAAAGATGAGAGAAAAATAAATTAGTTTCCACTTCGTTGAATTCCTGTTAGGCAATTAACATTAAGTGATGATTCCTGCTGCCGGGTGAAGTAGAGTTTCTACCTGTATCTGGAATTTTCTTTCGGCCTCACTTCACACCCGTTTTGTGAAATACAAGTTCGTTTAACAAATATTTGGCGTGTGACATCTGTCTTACAAATAACCACTGCACTGTAAAATCTTAAATTAGTTTAAGATCTGAGACCGATTGTGTACGTATCTTTCACAGGTAGCGTTCTGAATTTACAGAATAAAGATGACTTAATCATATGCATCATTGCCATTAAACAAAAAAGTGAAAGCGATTGAAGATAAATAAAAGCAAACTCTCAGTATACAAAATAATGACTAAATTTAAATGTGGAAAATCCCAAGTTTGAGGGTTTAAAACACATTGAAAAAATAATGAATGGATGGAAGAAAGCAAAAAAAAACTCCAAATTTCCAATCTGATGCTCCAAAGTCAAGCTCTAGCTGTTGCTATATCCCTAGGAAATAACAATTTCAAGGCATCTTCAGGATTCAGTTGGTTGTGGACAGTTTTAAAAAAGGACATGATGTAGTGTGGAATGATATTTGTGGGGAATCGAAGGATGTGGACGGAAGTGTAGTTAGTGAGTGGAAACCGAAACTACATACTTAATTTCAGGATGCATGCCTAAGAGACATTTTTAACACTGACAAAACGGAACTTTTTTTTTTTCGTAACTGTTGAAGTCACTCATACATACTATACTTCACTTTCCAACATCAGCAGAACTCAATTAATCCAAGTTATATAGTATCCTGCTGGAGTTCGGAATTCCTAAAAAGTTAGACTTATACGAATGTGTCTAAATGGCACAAAGAGTAGGGTGCGTGTAGGCAAACAGCTTTCGGACACTTTCGAAATCCAGAATGGGTTGAAGCAAGGAGATGCACTATCTCCTCTACTATTTAATTTTGTACTAGAGCATGCCATTAAGTCTTTAGAGAATGAGGAAGGATTACAACTCAATGGTATTAATAAGCTGTTAGTTTATGCCGATGATGTAGTATTGTTGGCCGATAGCGAGGAGACACTAAAGGACAACATGCACACACTTTTGAGTAACACTAAGAAATTAGGACTGGAAGTAAATATCAATAAAACTAAATATATGGTCACACGTAGAAATACATTATATAATGGAAATGGACAGCTAATGACAAATGAGGGAAATTTTGAGGAAGTGGCTGAATTCAAATACCTAGGAGCAATGATCACAAATAGGAATGAGATGCACAAAGAAATTAAACATAGGCTCAATTCTGGAAATGCGTGCTATTATGCATTGCAGAGACTCTTGATGTCCCAACTCCTTTCAAAAAACGTTAAACTGAAAATATATAAAACTGTTATTCTACCAGTTATATTATATGGGGTCGAAAACATGGACTCTTACTTTAAGGGAGGAAAGGAGATTACGAGTATTTGAGAATAAAGTACTTAGGAAAATTTTTGGACCAAAGAAAGATGAACAGACAGGTGAATGGAGAAGACTACATAACAATGAACTACATGGTCATTATAGGAAGCCAGATATAGTAAGAACAGTTAAGTCTCGTAGACTGCGATGGGCAGGACATGTTGCACATATGGGGAATGAAAGACTTGCATGGAAGCTTCTTGTAGGAAAGCCAGAGGGAAAACACCCAGTTGGTAGACCAAGAATGAGGTGGGAGAATAACATTAACTATGATTTGAGGGAAGTAGGTTATACAGGGAATGATTGGAAAGCATTAGCTCAGGATAGGGATGTATGGAGAGCTTATGTCTTTGCGGCCATGAACCTACGGGTTCGATAGTGCCAGTGAGTAAGTAAGTACATAAAAAGACATATATGGTGCTCCATAATCTAAGATTGGTTGATTTTTTTTGTTTTTAATTATGCGGAATGTTGTCTAATGTAAAAAAAAAAAATTGTCCCATGCAATTCCGCTTTGAACAAGTTTTACTGTATATCATGTTGAAAGTTTATGCCTTTGTTTTTAATGCCTGCATTTTTTTTTTCACTAGAATTAAAAATAATACAGCATTTTGAGGTAACTAACGAGATAGAGTTGATCATAATTTTGAAACTTAATTTCTGACTCCAAATAGCATTCATTCAACAAAATTTGTACATCAGGGGTTTATTATTATTATTTTGTTATATTTAAAACTGGACACAGCATTAGTGCTGGTAAATATGTTTGCCACCAATCTCAAAGTTTGAGAGTTCAAATCTGACTAAGATCATGAATTTTTAAGGATGTAAAAATCCTGAGCATGGCTTCCTTCACAAGGAAAATAATGCTGTAGCCCTGAGGTATAGACGTATAGCACATAATAGATCCTCAACCTTGAAACAAGAGGCCACTGATAAAAATTTGTATATCCTCAAAATTCATTTTATAAAGTATTTGCAATTGCAATAAAAATTCTAATAAAATAAGACACTTAAACCAGGTTTGAAATGGTAACTAATAATGCTAAGAATTAAATTAATGTTTTTATTACCTCACCTCATATCCTTTTTTCTTCTATACTGCAGTTTCGGAGCTTATCTCCATCGTCAGTAGCCTCTGGTCGACCGGTGTTATGTCGTTTCTTGGCAGTTTTCTTCTTACTTCTATCGGTGGGCCGATGAACCTCTGGATCAGGTCAAAATTTCCCAGACTGGGAAAAAATCCACATCCAAAAAAACAAGAAAGGTAAACTCATGAATTTCGAAACTCCTGCAAATTTTGACCTGATCCAGAGGTTCATCGGTCCACCGATAGAAGTAAGAAGAAAACCGCCAAGAAACGGCATAACACCGGTCGACCAGAGGCTACTGACGGTGGAGATAAGCTCCGAAACTGCAGTATAGAAGAAAAAGGATATGAGGTGAGGTAATAAAAACATTAATTTAATTCTTAAATTAAACCTCATAGTGTTCTTTCCCTGTGAAAGTTAAATAATTAATGCTATCTTGAATTTTTCAGATTAGCATACGCAAAGCACCTCTAGCGAAGATGGAAGACCTTGAAATGGAACCATCAATTGCAACAGCAGTGATGGCAGACAAGTGATTTAGGCCTACAGTTGAGAAATGTGCAATTCCCAGTGAATTCCCGTATTTACTGGGAATATTGTCATCGAAGAAATCTCGACCAATCCCTTGATCCATTATCTTACCATTATTGTATCAGAAGTGATACTGTGCCTACCGCAGCTTTGTTGTTATGATGGATATGTTGCTCTGTTGCATACATAGTATTTATTTTGAACATTCCATCTTTTTTTAATCAGGTGACCAAGAATTTGTTTTTATTAATTCTTTACGTTCCAGTGCAGCTTATTTCAGAATACTTAATTTGCCAGGCCATTACATTACATTGTATGGTTTCATTAATCCTAACTTACCAACAGCTTCTTTGCGGGTAGGAAGAAGTAATTTTAAGAACAAGGCAGCAGATATCTTGTAAAAAATATAAAGAACAGTATTTTTTTGTATTTAGTAAGTGATATATATTTTTTTTAACATGTAGAATTTTATTTGTGCAGTTTTATAAGGCAAAGTTCTTATTAATGTGTCATTTCTGTGGTAAGAATTGACAATTGTGTTTTTATTTCCTAAGAACCATGGACTCATCAATTTGAGAAAATATATGGGGTCATTTGGTGATGGTTAATTTTTAAAAAAGATAATTAAATTTTTGTATATTTGAAAGTTTGACTAGAGTAAAAGCCGCACTTGGTGTAAACATTGATTATACAACTCTTATCTTTGACTGAGGGGCAAATATGTACAAAATTTAGTTATTTCTCATATTTTAAACAAAAACATATCATTTTCTCATTATTTCTTAAAATAATGTTTCATGTAATGAGAAATTGTAGTAAATATATTTTTTTTTATAAATAAGCATTTACTATGATTTTATAAAACAAATTAGTATGGACATACATACGCTTTTACTGTCAAATATTGGACATTATGAAGGAACCCATTCTTCACCATATAGAAAACTACCAGAACAACTGGAAAGCCCATCTTCAACGAATGCTGTCTCATAGAATTCCAAAAGCCATACTTCACTACTGCCCCAGGGCAAAAGATCGCTGGGACGTCCAAAAAAGCACTGGATGGGAAATTCTTCTTTGAGACTGTAACAGACCACACGGCCTAATACTTGCATGGATGATGATGATGATGAAGGAAGATATGAGAATGTGGCTGAGGTAAATGCAATTTGTAGTAAGTTTATTGACCTAATTACCATCGACGTTGAGGTAGAATTAGTGGTCCAATTTTATATAATAATCATGACTTAAGTACAAAATTTACTCTTAAAATGTGTTTATTGTTATCTAAAAGATGGCTGGTCTTGAAGCCGTTAATTATCAGAAAATAAGTTATGAATTAATAATCACCAATGCCCAGATTCTGAGTACTTAAAAATGCTTGAAAAATTACTAAAAAATTATATAAAAATGACCAGTCAGCATTTCTGACTACTGTTCATGAGGTCCTCGGTTCGATTCCTGGTCAAACCATTGGAATTTTTCCTTAAAGGGAATTATTCCTGTGGATGCCAATGGTCTGGAATTTAGGTTAAGAACTCCCTGATGCTTCATTATCATTTATCATCCATCATATCATCGGGGCAACGTAACTCTACCTTCAAGGCACCCCTAACTTCAGAAGTGGGTTACAATTACGCCAGTGCCAGGAGAGGACATCAGAAATGTTGAAATAACAACCTGGGGCATTGAATAAAAATATAAGAAAAATCACTATGAGGTTTAATTAAAGATTTAAATTAAAATTCTTTATATCTCACCTCATATCGAGTCTTCTAATTATATTGGTTTAAAAACCTGGGTGGTTTCATCTTCAGTAATATCTCGTTGACTGATGTTAAGTCATTCAGGAGAACTGAAGAAACAGTTCTCCAGAACGAGATAAAATCAGTCGACGAGATATTAGTAATGATGAAACCACCTAGGTTTTGAAACTCGTACGAGGGCGGATCGGAAAGTAATGCACAATAATTTTTTTTTAAAAAGTTTAATAGTAAAAAAAAGGAAAAAAATCACAAATTAACTTACATCTTTTACCTACTTTTCGACATAGTCACCAACTTTCTCAACACATTTTTCCCATCGTGTTACCAGTTTCAATATGCCCTGTTCGTAGAAGTCCGTTTGGTTGGCGGATCGGAAAGTAATGCACAATAAATTTTTTTTAAAAGTTTAATAGTAAAAAAAAGGAAAAAAATCACAAATGAACTTACATCTTTTACCTACTTTTCGACATAGTCACAAACTTTCTCAACACATTTTTCCCATCGTGTTACCAGTTTCAATATGCCCTGTTCGTAGAAGTCCGTTTGGTTGGAGTGTAGCCATCTGCGCACTGCCGGCCGGAGCGTGGCGAATCACTAAGGTTCACGCGTCCCTCTTGGAAGAATGTGCACCACCTGGAGACATTGCTACGGTCCATACAATCATCCCCATACACGCCATGCATGTCCCTGTGAATTTCACTGGGTTTATGCCCTTTGGCCCACAAAAATCGAACAACACTTCTCTGTTCCTCACAGGTGGACGACTGTAGCATGCGCGCCATCTTTGTTGCATAGTTCAAGCTTCTCTCGCAAGAGGTGCACCTGAGAAAAAAATACCATCTGTAGTGAAAACTTCAAACTATATCTCTGTGAAATTTCAACATTCTAGCTGCAATACCAAGGTAGAAAAAAATTATTGTGCGTTACTTTCCGATCCGCCCTCGTATAATT
Source organism: Diploptera punctata (assembly GCA_030220185.1). Classification (NCBI taxonomy): domain Eukaryota; kingdom Metazoa; phylum Arthropoda; class Insecta; order Blattodea; family Blaberidae; genus Diploptera; species Diploptera punctata. Next base: position 952,064 of record JASPKZ010009352.1, on the reverse strand, counting down.
AGAAGACTGGTAATGAGGTGAGGTATAAAGAATTTTAATTTAAATCTTATAAATTTCATTTTTGCAAACTCTCGCAAGAGAAAAATTAATTTATACAGTATTATTTTTTCTCTCCATTTCTTCCAATAGATCATTGTAAATAAGACAAAACACAATACAGAAGAGAGATTTTGTTTATGAAATCCCAATCAATGACGAAAATATTTATCCAAAACTTTAAGAGCCGCATGCAAATAGCAAATATATTAGTCTCTACTCAAATTACTTCCAATCACCGGTGAGCTGACTTTCCGTGAGCAAGTGCAAAGATCGAATTAGCGACCCACTAACTGGTCATGCATGAAAGCCGTCGTTTTCGTAATATTGGCAAGAAATTACCCAGAATTCTCAGCGATAAAACCACTTCCGTTATTTTCGTCTGCTAGAGGAATGCATTTATGCTTGCGTCCCACAAATAATACTGTATACGACGACGTCTGCATCGCGCAATATGCCGATTCTCCTGTTCTTCCAGTTAAATTCTTTGGTAGATTCTATCAAATTCCTCTTTTCTGCATATACCAAAAACATGATCGAAGTCTTCAAGGTCCAACATCTAGGATAAAGCAGCAAGGTACGCGGCAAGGTTTCAAACTACATTGGGTTGCTCATGATTCGTTCTCTGCAAAGTCACCTCACCAGGTAGCTTAGGAATTTCGACTATTGTCGTATGAATAAATTTTTGAGTATGCAAAAACGTCTTTGGATGCAACTTTCTCAGCAGAGTACGACTTTTACGGTCTAATGCGTTCATAGATACGACCCTAAGGATAGTATATAATTTTAAAAAACCTAAAACTCAAAAATAACCTAAGGAGTACACATTTTTAGAATGTGGATGTCATAAATAGGATTTATAGGCTATACAAATGAGCATCGTCTCCAATACAAGAAATAGAAACTTACACATCAACAGAATCTGGGCACTGGTAATCATGATAAAATCAAATCTTTCTTACCTCTCCTCATATAAATCTTCTAAGTTGATCGAGACCATAACGGTCTCATCTTCAGTACAATCTTGGCGACTAATGTTATGTCGATCGGAAGAAACACTTCTTCTTCCCTCTGTTGGTGGACCGATGAACCTCTGGATCAGGTCAGGATTTGTGGGAATTTCGAAGTTCATAGTTTTCCTTTGTTTTTCTGAATGTGGATTTTTCCAGTCTATTTAAACAAAAGGAACTCACAGTTAATTAAAATAACCTCAAAATATCACTTCCTAAAATTAAATATTAATTTATACTGCTTGTAGTGTTGGCAATAGATTTAAATTGCAGTGCAATTTCATAATGTACATATTTTTATTATTGAATTATATTAGCAATTTAGAAGCTTGTTTCAGTACAGAAGTACTTATTGAGGATATTATGTGAAGTGAAAATAAAATTATAGATTGTTTACTGCATTGGATTTCAAGATTTCAGCATGTCTGTGAATTACTGCATTATCAGTTATCACAATACAAATGGTGTATTATAATGATATAAGCTAATTTTGTTTTTAAAATATTTTATTTTGAGATCTTATTATAGCCAGTTGCGTATTGCCACAATAGACATATTGAAATAAGATGAAATTTTCACGTGTATATATAAGCATACTGCAACGGAGTTGAAGCTCCTGTCAGACATTAATGCTGTTCCAAGTTCCACAAACTAAAAGGTAATATTAAAGCTATGAAAATCTCAATTTTTGTATTAATTTCCTCTGTGAAAATGTATTTGTAAAAAATAAACAACTTTAGAGATTGCAGTTGTAAATATTTACATTAAGAGCGGCTTTTATTTTTGATAAAAAATAGTATGTTTGTATATTGTGAAAGTTAACAAATTTTCAAGTCAGTCTCCCACATTTTATATTTTCCATTTTCCTAATTGCTGTATTTTTATTAAAAAAAGTGATTGTGCTAGGCATATTTCCTTTTGTATGGTCTCCTAGATGCCTCTGTTGTGAACAGGCCTTTGGCCTCTTTAAAGTGTATAGCAATGTTCATGGAACCTCTGAATTGTAAAACATCACTTCTATTGAATCCGAGAAAAAAGAGGAAATAAAGTTTTTAAATGATTTATAAAGTTTTTAAGAATATTTCTTGGGTAACCTTTATAAAATTCCTTGTGTTTTTCTTATGTACTAAAAAAAGGAGAAAATGTGTGGCAAAATATTGAAATTATTTCATTTAAATTATGAGCAAAAATTAAATTTTATGCTGAAGATTCTCACCACTCATTGGTGTATAGTAATTGCTGTATCCTCTGAAAATGTTGGTAAATTTCCCTTGACTAGAAAAGGTCAATTCATGCTCTCACACTAATAATTTCCACATATTATTCTTTGAAGAATTGTTATGATCTGAAAGAAACACTGATGTTCCCCTTACCATGTGATTGACACCTTTAACCCTAATAAAGGTTGCAAATATTCAGTGTAAGATTGTCTCTTCTTGATGCAAATATGGGTCCTGTTGAAAATGCAGTAAGTTACATGTGGAAAAAAAAAAATATATTTGAGTTTTGTTTTCATCTTAGGGCTGCATGCAAATACATTAGTCTCTCAAATGGTAAAGAGAAAAATGTACGCCTGAACCGGGAATCGAACCCCGAACCTTCAGCTTTCCGTGCTGATGCTCTTAACCATTGAGCTAATTCAGGCTTCCTTCCCATCCAAGCATAAATCCTTCCTTTACCTTACTGTCTTGGTCCCAAATTTGAATTTGAATGTGGGACCAAGACAGTAAGGTAAAGGAAAGATTTATGCTTGGATGGGAAGGAAGCCTGAATTAGCTCAATGGTTAAGAGCATCAGCACGGAAAGCTGAAGGTTCGGGGTTCGATTCCCGGTTCAGGCATAAATTTTTCTCTTTACCATTTGATTACAATAATTTAGTAGTGTACTTTAATATACTTATTTCAATCATAGTAACAGCTTTAGCTTCTTAATATTAATTGAATACATTAGTCTCTACTCAAATTACTTCCAATCAGTGGTGAGCTGACTTTCCGTGAGCAAGTGCAAAGATCAAATTAGCTACCCACTAACTGGTCAAGCATGAAAGTTGTCGTTTTTGTAATATTGGCAAGAAATTACTCAGAATTCTCAGCGATAAAACCACTCCATTATTTTTGTCTGCTAGAGGAACGTATTTATGCTTGCATCCCGCAAATAATACCGTATACAACAACGTCTGCATCATGCAATATTATGCCAATTCTCCTGTTCTTCCAGTTGAATTCTTTGGTAAATTCTTCTTCTCCGCGTATGCCGAAAACATGATCGAAGTCTTCAAGGTCCGACATCTCGGATAAAGCAACAAGGTACGCGGCAAGGTTTCAAACTACATCGGTTCCCATCAGGATTCGTTTCTCTCCTAAGTCACCTTGCCAGGTAGCTTAGGAATTTCAACGATTATTATCACATGAACAGATTTTTGAGAACGCAAAAACGTATTTGGATACAACTTTCTCAGCAAGTACACGCAGAGAATGACTTTTACGGTCTAATGCATTCATAGATTCGAGCCTTAGAATGTAAGAAATATGATACAGTACTTGCTCTTTTGAGAACAGAATTGCTCCCAAACTTAAAAGAAAAAAGACACTATTTAAAATTAATGTTGGGAAGTAAACATTATGAGGTAATAATCATTTAAGATTTCCATCCATCCATAGGTCTTTCAGTGCAATCATAGCATTTTCATGCTAAGCTTTGCAGCTTTACTAGGGAATTATAGGTGTGGTAGCTTCCCGTTGCTTTCCACTATTTAACATTTATTGGAGAAAATGTTTGTAAAACTCGCCTCATAAATTTTGTGCTTTTCACGAGACTATGGTTTCAGGTGATATCTCATCCATCATCTATTACAACTCCAACTGATGAAATTCTTCGCCCTTCAACTTCTCTATTGTCAACATCTGTGCTGACATCAATAGTTGAATTTATAAACTTTGAAATTAAATTTTGTTTATTAAATTAATATTGAGAAGCTAAAACTATTACTATGATAGAAATAAGTAAATTAATGAACACAAATTATTGTAAATCAATGGTAAAGAGAAAAATTTTTTCCTGAACCAGGAATCGAACCCCGAACCTTTAGCTTTCTGTGCTAATGCTCTGTCCACTGAGCACGGAAAGCTAAAGGTTCGGTGTTCGATTCCCAGTTCAGGCAAAAATTTTCCTCTTTACCATTTGATTACAATAATTTAGTTGTGTACTTTAATATACTTATTTCAATCATAGTAACAGCTTTAGCTTCTTAATATTAATTTAATAAATAATGCTATAGCTATGTGGAGTCCCTTCATGTCTTCTTCAGGTAGAACTCATTCATTGTGTATTTGTGAATGATGATTCATAGCATTTGAATGTGGGACCAAGACAGTAAGGTGAAGGAAGGATTTATGCTTGGATGGGAAGGAAGCCTGGATTAGCTCAATGGTTAAGAGCATCAGCATGGAAAGCTGAAGGTTCGGGGTTCGATTCCCGGTTCAGGCATAAATTTTTCTCTTTACCATTTGATTATAAAAATTTTTCACTTTACCATTGATTTACAATAATTTAATTGTGTTAATTAATTTACTTATTTCTATCATAGTAATAGCTTTAGCTTCTCCATATTAATTTAATAAATAATGCTATAGCTGTGTGGAGTCCCTTCATGTCTTCTTCAGGTAGAAGCCATTCATTGTGTATTTCTGAATGATGATTCATTGCAATTGAATGTGGGGACCAGTAAGAGTAAGGTAAAGGAAGGAGTTCTTCTGTTTCTTTCGGCTGGATGGGAATGAAGCCTGAAGGTAGCTCAGTGGACAGAGCGTTGCGCATGGAATAGCTAAAGGTTCGGGGTTCGATTCCCCCAGTTCAGAAAAAATGTTTCTCTTTACCATTGATTTACAACAATTTAATTGTGTTCATAAATTTTGTTTGTTGGGAATATCAAAGTTCATCGATCTATATTTGAGTGTGGAGAAATGGTGGAATGAAATTGCGGCAGGGGAAAACGGGAGAAAATCCTGCCCAAGCTCTGTTTCGTCCGCCACAAAACTCACATGGAGTGACCGAGACTTGATATTGGGACCCCAGCTGTGAGAGGCGAGCTTCTAACCTCTTATACCACAGAGTCGCCTTTGATAAATATTAATGTTGGTTAAACGTTTAGAATCTTAATTTATTGTTGATCAGTTTATTATACTGTTGTAACGGGCTTCCAATATAAACCCGGACCGGTCTCACGGGGTTTCACCCGTCAGGCAGCGCTCTCTCCTCGTCCGCATTTCACTCTGCCAGCTGTTCATCCTTGAACTAGTCAGTTTACTATCGTTCGACAAGATGAGACGTCAGCTGACATTAGAGCAGTGCATTTATGTGTGTAAATGTTATTATAAATACGAATCAGCTTGTCGTGTTCGCGAGGAATTTATTCAGAACTTCCCTGGACAATTACCTCCTTTCAGATCGACAATCCACGATCTTGTGACTAAATTTGAGACCACTGGTTCAGTACAAAATAAGAAACACGTGAAGGCATACGGTTCTCACCGAAGAAAAATTAGACGGAATTGGCAAAAATTTATGGGGTAGCCTGAAAGACAAAGTGTACAAAACAAATCCGCACACATTGGAAGAACTGAAGAACAACATAAGAAATGAAATGAGAAACTTGACAGTGCCCGAACTACAGAGTGTCAATCTAAATGTGTTTACTCGGTATAATGCCTGTTTAACTGCGGGAGGACAACTTCCAGCATTTTCTATAAAGTAAGAAACAGTTCAAGGATGGGTGGCAGGCAGGGTGAATTGCGGGCAGAAGAGACAGCACTGCGTGCCGGGTGAAACTCCGTGAGGCCGGTCCGGTTTTATATTGGAAGCCCTGTAGTAATGATATGATTATCATATTTTATAAAGATGGGTAATGATGAAATGGAAGGACTTCAGAAAAGAGGTGGATATAAAAATTTAGTAATGATAAGATTCAGTGTTCGAGGAACAGACTATGTGAATTCTGCAGAATGGAAAACCAGTCTGAACTATAATTGTAAATACACATGCTTCTTCTAAAGTAGATGAATTTAACCAAATACAGATATTAGAGCAAAAATCGTAGCATTTGGGGTTAGGGAATTAACTATGTATAAGAGAAAAATACGCATTTAGATTGGAGCCTAGGTAGAGCAGTGACATAGAGGGTCAAAGGTCCTAGGTTCAAACCCCAGTCTAGGCATATACTTTTCTTTTCAAATATAATTTGTCCATCATTAAGATGTTTAAAAACGAATAATATTAACATTGACAGATATTAAGAGTTAAAACTTTAAAACCAAAGTGAGCAAGATATTTACTTGCAAGACCTCATACAAGTAATCCATTTCAAAGAAATTGCCCATCTGAAAACAGAAGCTCAATCAAGCGTTGTCACATTCTTCAGTATTGTGTCATAATCAGTGGTGACCAGACAGAAAGCATTTATAACTCTTCATGGTCTCAAAGGGTATAAAAGACCTCCGTCAACTGAGGGAACTCTCAAAAAGTAAAGTGATCCCACAACAGACCCGGAGGCCCTTGGGGTAGTAGGAGGTTAAGGCTGCCACTTTTTCTAGACAATTGGCACTTTATGTCAGCCCTGCATGACGGCCGCCTTTACCCCCAGAACAAGCGTCTGGTACTCATTTCCATTAGAGGCTGAGTGCCGCCAGAGGGTTTGGGTCAGTTTAAAAATCCTGACCCCAACGGGACTTGAACCCTTGACCCTTGACTACGCTAGAGCGTGCCCCCGAGGGAACTCTCGCTGACTTGCAAATCCTAATTATGTTAAATTACTTATCCATCAATACATTAAAACCAAACTTTCCCACTAAAGAGAGCTATTATATAGGGGACTTTCCGGTGAAACTTGATTTTACTATTATTTAATTGGAAACACCATCTTGAAAGAATGAGTTTAAATCGGATCCCCAAAGCTGTTTATAATTATATACCAAGAGGACGAAGATCTCTATGAAACGCTGGAGAGAAAATTTTCTATAGGATCGTAACAGGCCTTGGCCTAATACTTGGAAGGAAGAAGACTGTTATTTCACAACTTCCATTGGGTGATAAATCCTGTCATGTCTTGCCAGAAGCTTTTTCACTACTCCAAAAGCTCGGAAATTTGACAGAAAAAAATGTCCTCATAAAGGGAAAGAAAAAGCGTTATCTTGATATGAAACTAATATAAAGATCATGTTCGAACTTCTTAAAGTAGAACATTGATGTAAATGTTAAGTACCAGTATTATACAAAATATTTCAGAGAGTTCTTTATGCTCTGCCTTGATAGACCACAAGTTGATACATGCTATACTTGTGAGTTTCTTCAGTAGAAAATAAAGGCCTCCTTTATTAATCTGACTACAAAGAAAGTTGCCCAAGGAGAAATTACAGTACACAAGAGCCATGCTCAAAAATTTTACCCAATTTTCTACAAAATTCTGTGAAGCAGTGTGTGAAAAGAGAAGACCTTGCAGTTTTGACTATATGTAAAACATCTTGCCCAGAATTCCTGTGCAGGATTTTTTTTTTTGCGACAGCTGACCTCAATCTTTTTGAAATACATAATGTAAAACCTGGAGAGAGTAATTTTTACATCTATGATGAAATTAAAGAAGACAATGGCTGAAATGAAGTTGTATCTTTCCTCTTTTCTTACATTGTCAATGTATTGTCCAAAGACTGCTTTTATTTTCAAATAGTTCCAGTGGCCAGAAATGTAACTGTATTATAATTTGATTCTTTATGGCATTGATAGAAATACAACATTTCAATGCAATCAGGCATTTGTTTTCATTATGAGGAAATTTTTTTCTGCCCAATTATCAGGATTTCAGAGTGGTGAAAAAGTTTCTGGTAAAACAGCATTCATCACTCAGTGGTAGTTGGTTAAATAATAGTAAAATGAAATTCCTCTCAAAAGTTCTCTGTTACTATGTTGGACATTGATCTTATAATAAACTTACAATATCAGTGGCTACATCATTATAAGACGATAGTTAATTCTTCAGGAACTGTAACATCTTCCAAGGGATCAGTGTACTCTACTTCAAATATCTATTTTCAGATATTTTAAGTTCAGAAAAGAAGTTCCTGGAACTGTAACAGTACCGGTAGCATTGTTTATAGAGGCTATTCTTGAGCATTCTTCAAGACAGTGGTAAATGAAATGTAACTTTGCCACAAATTATGGTTTACAGGGATGAACTGAAATTAACTGATGCTGAAGTATATGACCTTAAAAATTCCCTGCAGTATATTTTTGAAGAATAGCAAGCATTTTATATTCAACATTTTTGAGAAATAATTCATACATAGTTTTTTTTAACATTAAAATAAACCAAAACAGCTAAATTGAATTAATTTTCATGCATATATTTTCATATTAATTTTTTTATTTTTTATGCTTTTAGTTTTGTGGAGTTACATTGTTTCTAAAATTATAAATTCATTTATTGTTGATTTGATGATCATTCCATTGGATGAAACATTGCATCTACCTTACCAGCTAATTTATCAGTTCTACAACCAAAAATATTTTATTCGATGATTGCAAATCATGTCTGTAGAAGGTACAAAGTACCAAAATTCTGAAGTTGGGCATGAAAGACAAACATAGATGCTTTTTTTTTTTTTTTTTTTTTTAGGCTTGAGGTTCTATTACAGTACATGCCATAAGCCATATGAAACAGGACCTATAAAGTTTTCTTCTAAAGGATTTTTATGCCCAGAAAAATCCATCGATCACGCCCGGGTTTGAACCCGCGAATGTCGAAACCAGAGGCGAGCATAGTAACTTTTCTATGATAGTAACCACTAGGATTAACAAACTCAGCTGGTATTAATACTTTTTTTTTTCAGGGGGCAAAAATCATGAATATGGGGCTTCCTTTGAAAGTAAAGTCAGGATCCTAGAATAAGTCAGTAAAATTAATTTAACCCAGAAGTAGGAGGGACAGAATTTGTAGGCCCCCTTCATAACCTATGATAACCTTAAATTTGTAATGCTAATGACCTGAGTGTCCACCGCTGTGGTCTCGAGGTAGCATGCTGCCTTGTCATGCAGCGGGCCCGGGTTCGATCCCCGGTCGGGGCAGTTTTTCTGGGTGAGGTTTTTATCGGGGTTTTTCCTCACCTGTAAGACAAATGTCAGGAAAACTTTAAGACCCAAACGGTCCCCGAAATCATATGGCCATCAGCATCATGATCATCATCATCCTTCACCGGTGTGGAAAGCAATGGGAAGCTACCACACCTACACAATTCCCTAGTAAAGCTGCAAGCATAGCATGAAAATGCTATGGTTGCAGTGAAGGACCTGCCTTCGGGCAGAATTACCATGGAATGACCTGAGTGTCATAAAAATGATAAATGCTACTACCGCAGAGCACTGCGCATGAATGGATTAACGAGATTTTCTGTCCCAATCTAACGTTAAATTCAGGAATAAACGGAAGGATAAGTAAGAATATTGCAATGGAATGAACATGTGGCTTTATTTCTTGTAGCTTGTACCTAGTCCTATTCGGTCCTACTCATAGAGAACCGAATAGAGCGGCCTCTCTGTGTTAAATTTTGGACGCAATTTCATACCGCTGCGCCACCTGAAGATGACCACGGTACTACTTGAGCATGGCCACGGTGGCTCAATCGCAATAAAAGTACCCTATCCTTACCCATTCTTTTAAAAATAAAATTTAAAGCTAAACACAAGCAATGCTACTTTGTGGACAATTTTAGCATGTTTTATTCTTACTCTCTTCAAAAGAAAATTACAAGAACTTTGCCAACTTTTCAGATGTCTTTAACTATAAATTATTTTAATTTTTTTTTTAATTCATCAATTAGTAAGTTGACTAAAATGATTTACACAATTTCATAAGTATTTATTAAAAACCATTCCACTTTTAGATGAACATAATGAATATGGGAAATCGCTATTTATTAGAAAATAATTGGAAATGTTAGACCTATACAACAAAAATATTGGCAAAATTTTGTAATAATTTTCTTAAGTAAAAATAAAAAATGCAAAATTGTTTACAAAGTAACATTTCTTGTGTTATTTCCATTAAGAAATATCAAACAGGATCTGGATAATGGATATGCTAAGGCAGCACCATTTGACGAGCCTGGTCTAATGAGTCTAATATGCTATTTGTTTTTGTTTTTTAAGAACTGAAACCATAAAGTAATTTAAGCACAAGTTTTTAAATGTTCTTAAAATGAAAATTTAAAAATACCTTGGATTTATAAGAATGTAGCAAAAAGAAATTCTATGCATCATTTCTCTATTCTGAACTACTCATACGTGAATGCACGCACATCAACTCTATTTAGTAACCAGACTTGTCTTGATTAGTTTGCTTTTAAAAATGAAATAACATGATTCATTTATTGCCTTATATTAAATTAATATTTTTAAAAAATTATACATTTTATAGTTACTGCAGTATGTACATTATTCAAGATGAACAGAATTTTTTCAATGAAACTTCAGTCACATACGTAGTTAAAGATTCAATATTTCAACAATAAACCTAATTATTTTATATGTAATTTTATAAGAAGATTATTTCACATTATTTACTAGCTTCCTATTACCCCAAGCCCTATAATGGGATCACCTACCTTTACATTTTGATTACAAAATCTAATAGTTCATTAGAGAAGAAATATGTATATTCTCCAAGGTGCAACAAGCTGAGAATGCCCTTGGCCTACCAGCTAGCTGCTGGTCCAATATCCACCTGCGAGAAGAATCCAAATTGTTTGACATTTTAGGCTTACACACCTATTTAAGCCTAACACAAATGCCTACCTTCATTACTACCAGGAAATCGCTGAATAGTTTAATGTTAGGCCAAATTATTGTTGTTAAAATTGACGGAACAGTTTTGTTCTCTAAGTAATTACCAACACTTCATATTAAGATTTTTTTTGCACATATTAATAAATGTTATAAAAGACATAGAAAGTTCTCAACGAGGTAGAAGTAAGGATGAATAAAATTTACTGACACAATATTAACATAATTTTAAAATTTGTAATTTAAAATATGCTCTATAATAGTTCAAAAATTTGTTTTAATAAAACACAACCACTTTTCTGCATAGTCTATAATGTACTGGTACGTTCTTGCAATACACTTGTAGATATTCTTGAAGCGCAACTTCTTTACATCTACTGTAGAGCCTGGAAAAAAATATATATATACAAACACATATATATGTATATATACATATACAGTGAGTTTCACTTGACCTGCGGCCGATAGTGGGAAAAGTGACTGCAAGCATTCAGTCATCAACTCACGCTGTCCATGCAATGTCTATGCTAGTGGCCGCAAATCGAGTGAAACTCACTGTATATGTAATATGTGTCAATGTCCTTCACAATGAAGGTATTCCCAACCCTTATATATATTGACGATCTAGGATCATACTATTCTAAGTAAGTGTTTTATTTAGAATTCTAGTTATGTCAATGTCCCATATCTATGGGCATTGAAAAAAAATAAAAACCAAGAATTTCATACTCTAATTTTTCAAAGGTGTTACTAATCAAAATATTGAATTCCTGATTTATTATCAAATGGCTTTGGAAATGTAACATTCACAACAAGAATTGTAAAAAGATGGACTTTACACAATATGATCCTGAACCATTGTATATGTATTATGTACATGTATACACTTATATTTGAAGAGAAAAATTTTCACCTAGACCGGGACTCTTACATATACACTTACATATTTTTAAGTTCTTTCTTGTAATATTTCACAAGCAGTCAAAACTTGCATTGAAAATTGAAATTACAATACCTGAAAATACTTTACTTAAAAGGACAGAATACTAATACCATAAATAAACTAATAATAATGATTACACTGTCTTCATTATTGCCATTCAGTGTTTATTTACTTTCTTTTTAAGTATAAGTCTTCAATATTGGAATGTTTCTCCTCTGGTTGGCAACGAGCATTCTAATATGCTGTGTATATTGGCGGTTCATATGATTTGTAATTATATCCAGTTTTATCTGTTGGCACATGTGTATGGATCTACTTAGACTTGGATTTTTTTTTGGCTCAACTTTACATTACCTTACCCTTCAGTTTCCATAGTATATTCTTTTAATACTGTTTCTCTACGTACTTCTTCTGCCTTTACTAACATTTGCAACAAAACTTATAACTTTTTTTACAATTATTAAATATTTATCTATGTATGCAATGATTTCTTCAAAGTTATGCAGATTTGTTGTGCATATGCACAAACGCTTAAATGAACTTCTACTAAATGGTGGAGATATCTGTGAAATTGGAATAAAATCAATATTCAAAAATGGATGTTCTCATTTCATTTTGTTAGGTTCCGAAGCTAAAAAGTTAGTGAACATTTAATTAAATAATATGCATGTAAATTGTTTAGTTAGGTTAGGAAGGGGAATTTATTGCAAAGGTTTGTCATATCGATTTCACATCTACGTGGTTCCATCTAGCAATACAACTCTATAAACTTTTTATAAATGTTTGCACATGTGCACTGTTATTCTGCAGGACTTAAAAATTATTAGGAAAAGTAAACAGAAGTTTTTTTCTTTTTTTTGTCACATAATGGAAACTTTATACCTAAATTTCTGTTATCTTTCAAGATTAATTTTTACACTTATGGGTGTTCTGAATAATGCTATCTCACTTTCATAACTGAATCTAATAAGAAACACTAAACAAAAATAATGAAACTTCAAAGTTAGTAAAATGAAGGTAGCAGCATTAGATCCACTCTGAATACCTCAAATTTACTTACCTAAAATTTTATACATGTGTAGACTTCCCAATCACTGTCATACGAAAATACACACATAGGATTTGATCTTTACAGCCTCGTTTATTCTGTGAAAGAAATAATGATGAATAAGTACACGCATTACAGGTTAAGAAATAAAAATAAATTAGGTAGGCCTATAAACAATTTTTTAAGGGGTATTTTAATGTTATGATGCAAACAAAATATACGGCGTGCCAATTTACATAATTCACAGTTAGGCCTATTATTTGAAAACACTATTTTCTGAAGTAAACATTTTTGAGAAAAATTATACCATATGTAATCATTCACCTACCTTCCATTAGCTGTATTTTCCAGCTTCACTATTATCCTTCGGATTGTAGATAATTAATTATTTTAACAATTAACTTCGATGCATCAATAATATTATATTATATTCAACCTCAAAACTTCTCTTCGTATAGTACATAACAATTCTACCGTTGATTTATTTAAATTTAATCCACATATAGAGAACCGTAGAGAACGAGATCATCATCATCATCATAGTACATTCACGAGATCGGACGAGATAAAATAGCGACGGTGGCGCGGTCTTAAGATGACCACGGTACTACGTGGAAAAAAAAACTAAAAAATATTGCGTCCAAATCTCCCTATAATGATTCAATGGCCTGGTCCTACTTGGGTTATAAGTATCCAAAATCTTCATTCTCTATGCCCAAGAAACAATGTAATGTTAGGTCTACTCCATGGTTATCTACCTCTATGGTTTATTTACGATAATCTACCACTTTGGCGTTTAGCCCCACCCAAAAATTTAACCAGAGAAAAATAAATTTCGGTATAGTTATTCCGATATGTTGCAAGATTACTATTAATATTCATTATATTTTAATATACAGTGAATCTTTTATTCTAAACAGAAAAAATATATATCATTACAATTTTAACTAAGTTTCAGTTGTTGTGTCAACGTGGCAGCACTTTATATTTTGTATTATCCTGCCATCTTTTGGCATACGTGGAAATTAATTGTAAATGCAATGCAGATGGTTGCTTTTTGTTGTGTATGAGTCCATGTAGGTCCTGAAATTGTTACAATATTTTCATACATTTAAACGTAAATAGTATTTCCTCCCCTTTTAATCTTTCTACTAATCCCACTCTAAACATCATGGTCTGTGTTTGATGCAATAAAAGTTGATCTTATTGGTTATAATAATGCTTATTTCTCAAATCTATCAGCACGTTCCTTTTTCTTCACTAGAGGGGGTGAGAAACAGGAGGAACTCGCCGGCATCGGCGTAAGAGAGCTTTTGTAATTTATGTGTGTCTATTTAACTGTTTTCTCGTTCAGTTATACCAAAATTGCTGGTTTTTATTTGAAATGAGCGAACATGGTTGTATACATTTAAATAATTTTAAGGCAGCTAAAGGTATCCAGCCATATCAATTAATCCACGCGTATTTTGTGGCATGTACTACTACTGAAGCGAGGAATAGAAAGGTAAAGTATGTGTTGCTTATATACATTTTTGCACACAATTGTCAATCGAAGTAAAGTAATCATTAGCCAAGTTATAACCTTATGGTCAGTGATTGGAGATTTAATTTCCAATTATGTGCGTATTTTTACATCAATTATGTTTAAGTTTTAAATAAAAAGAGAACAATTATCTGGAGATACAGTTGTGTAATTTGTTATATATAAATGTTTAATTAAGACTATGTGTTTCAGGCTTTTGTGTGTTTTTGCCATACGTGCAATAGTTTAGGAAACCAAACTATAGGATCCCGTTTACATTCATGTCTTCATTGCATCTTCTTTGGCTGTTACGTTGCTGGACATATCCAAGAACATGCAAAAGTGAAAAAACATTTCTTAGGTATGTGAAATTGATTTATTATTCTTGTATTTTATTCTGTTCAAACAAAACCTTGTGCGCTACACAGAATATTAGGATTTTATTCATTGTATGGTAAAATAAGGTAATATTGTTGCTCTCTTTTTTTATAGATGCTGGTTTCGTGTTTCAATATTACAATCATATAAATTGTATTAACTTATTTTTTTTCTTACAGACATGTCATGACATTAAACAAGTTAAGGTTAGGCTATGACATTTTTTTGTAGAATTTTGCATTTATGTTTTCTATGGCTTCTATGATGTCCTGACAGTATTTCATTTTATTTGCCGCTTACTTGTATGTGATTTATCATATGATGAATGAAACTTACATACATCATCATCATCATAGTACATTCACAAATTTAGGCCACTTGTTGACCTGTTTCGGCCTCAAGAAAAGGGGTAGTGACGTGTGTATAACCTCTGATTCGATTGAGGGTCTTTCCAGTTTTCAGCGGTTGCCCTTTTACCAGCCAGCTGCTGGCCCTTCACATCCACATGTGTCAATCACAGAGGTAGATGATCAACAGCCAATGTAGGGGTGACATGTGGTTAGCATGTCGAGTCCCACAGCCGTTATAGCTGGTTCCTCAACCTGGAGCCGCTACTTATTGTAGCTACCCAATTGCCTCACGATGCTGGGTGAGCACCGGTCCCATACTGGCCAAAATCCTACCTGAGAAAATTTCTTCCCCCATGGAGACTCGAACCAGCGCAAGTCCTGTAGCTCTGCGCCAAGGCTTCCTACCTTAACTGCTCGGCTACGGCGCGGGACGTGTATAACCTCTCCTACCCAATTCTCATCCTCACCTTCTCGTGGTACAACCTGTTTTCACAAATGAGGCTCTGAGGACCGAGTCACAGCGGTATAACCGTTCCATCAGGTACTGAATAAATGCGGTATCCTAATGTTTGTCCAGAGACTAAAAGGTAGCAGCCCTACCACTGGACTACTTAACGTCGGGCCAGTAATCCGTCGTAAGGAACTTCAAAACTACTTTCAAGTCTCAACATGAAACTTACATACATGATACATAAACAAGTAAGCTTTTTTGAACATGTGTGTATTTAATAATATTAAAATGAATCTTACATCATCTCACCTCATACACTCCCGTGTTCTTCAGAGCACAGGACTGTGGTTTCAGGAACAATTGTTCCTATCTTCAGCCATTTTTTTTTTACTTTGAATTTTTGCCTTTACCGTTGTCTTCTAAACTGCCATCTAGTGTTGATTTAATGAAATTTAAGATTAAATCTTGCCCTAGAAATTTCAAAATTCATGGATCTAAATTTGTTCTTCAGAATGTATATATTTTCCCAAGCAAGTGCTTTGCCAAATGAGCTCTCATAATTTGCTAGAGAATCATAAAATTGTCTTTTGTTACACTGTTTTATGTTAATTTACTTGTTAATGTTACATAATTACAACCCTTATATACCATAAGTCCCGCACCGTAGCCGAGTGATTAAGGCAGGAAGCCTTGGCGCAGAGCTACGGGACTTGCGCTGGTTCGAGTCTCCATGGGGGAAGAGATTTTCTCATGGTATTTCGGCCAGTATGGGACCGGTGCCCACCCAGCATCGTGAGGCATTTGGGTAGCTACAATAAGTAGCGGCTCCAGGTTGAGAAAACCAGCTATAACGGCTGGGGGACTCGACATGCTGACCACATGTCACCCCTACACTGGCTGATGATCATCTACCTCTGTGATTGACACACATGGATATGAGGCCAGCAGCCGGCTGGTAGGCTAAGGGCCTTCTAGGCCTGTCGCGCCAGGAGTTTATATACCGTAAGGTAAAAAAAGGGTTTTAATCTTTGGATATAATAAAAAAAATCTTAAAATTGAAAAAGAAACTAAACTTTTGAGGTTCATAGTTTGCTAGAGAATCATAAAACTGAAAAAGAAATTAAAATTTTGAAACATTTGGCGAAGCCCTTGGAATTAACAGTTTGGGAAAAGAAAAACAAATTTAGATCCATAAATTTTTAAATTCCCAGTGAGCAAGATTTAATATCGATGTTCATCATATCAACACTAGATGGCAATTAAGAAGACAATGGTGAAGGCAAAAATTTAACTGTCAATAAAATGGCTGAAGATAGGAACAACTTCCTGAAACCACGGTCCTGTGTTCTGAAGAATTCGAAGTGTGTGAGCTGTTGCTGAAGTACGACTCATTTTAATCTCATAGCCTCATAATGTTAATTCCCATCATAAGTTTCATAAAATGTATTTATTACATAGGCATTTCGATACTTTAGTGTAATTGATAATAAAATGGAATATTTTAGAAGGATAATGTTTTAAATCTGTAATATAATCGTAGACTATTGCTTATATGCTAATTTTTAAATAAATAGATTTGGAAAATATTAATGGTAATTATTTACGGAGGGTTGTTTCCGATCTGATAACGATTTGCCAAGTAGATTGTGACGTTGGAGTGCGAGTCATCATGACAGTAGCGTGCGAGGTGATCAAACCAGTCAGTGTGCTGCTTCTGTTACACTTGCACACGTGTTACTCTCATAATGCTTAAGAAGATAGACCCGTTTTGGGAAGGGTACATTACTGCCCTTTCCGATGCTAATTATAGTTATTCTGCGATTATTGAGGCTTGCAAAAATGTAATTTTATGGTGTCAAAGTGTGGATTTAGCTCAGTGCTTAATAAAAGGGAAAGGGTCGCTTGGGATTAATTCCAAAAGGAAAAAAACAGGCAAATCCACGACCTGCTACTACCCGCACCCCAGATGTAATCAGAAAGGTCAAGGTCCTTATCTCTGGCCATAATCCTGCCACACAAAGGGTGATTGCGAACAGATTGGGAATATCCCTTAAAACTGTAAACACCATAATAAACAAAGATTAAAACTTGGAGAAGCGCCACAAAAGCAGAGTTCATAAATTGTTGCCAGGTCACATTGCCGAATGCTGCACCAACAGCAGGAAACTATGAAAAGCACCTGGCAGGAGAAAAATGGAAATTTTTGGTCACACTTGATGAAGCATATGTTTATCTAGGAGACTGCAACAAACCCCGGGCAATTTACTATAGAGAAAGGGGTGAAAAAAATTTTTTAAAAAGTGGTATGCCAAATGCAGAGAAAGTTTCTCCAAGGGATTTATGATCATCGCGGGATATTGCTACAATGTAAAACTGACCATTCGTAGAGTAGCTAAAAAGGCCAAAATCAACTCCCAGTACTACCAGGAAGAAGTTCTCACCCCAATTTACCCAACTGAAATCCCAGCTCTCTATGGTACAGACAAAAACTGGGTGCACCAAGACAAGGCCTCCAGTCACACTTCGGGTTTAACCCTGACATTCCTGGAGAAATGGAGCAGAAAACTGGAATACATGCTGTTCCATTCAGTAACATCCCAATGAAGTCTCCTGATGCATCACCGATGGACTTTTGTGTCTTTGGACTCTTCAAAACGGCACTGGGAAACAGGCGTCCTCAAACAATAGACGGTCTCTGGAAAGCATGTAAAGAAGATATGGCTGTGCTGTGTAAGAGTCTTCTGCAGTGGAAACTCTGATGCCGAGCATGCTCGATGGTGGAGACACGGCTTTTCTTAAGATAAAACTTAAAAATCATTTGTTATCAGAGATCAAAAACAACCCTCCGTACTTGTTAAGCAAGGATTTCGTTCAAATAAACAATCAGAAGTGATGTTTTTATTATTAATTTAACACTTCTCACTGAAGGATAAATTATATTTGAAGAGAAAAATTATACACTCAGACTGGAGTTTGAACCCAGGACATTTGGCTTTCTAGGCCAATGATCTACCGCTGAGCTATCTGAGAAACTTGAATCTAAACTCAAATTTTTCTCTTTTACACTATTAATTCCCAATTGCTGAATGCTACAAGCATTTGCTCGATCACGCAAATGGCAGCTTCTTGCTTAAGAAGACATTTATTGGGAATTTAAACACTACTTTATAAAGCCTAGAAAGCCAAAGGTGCTGGGTTCAAACCCCAGTCTGAGCATATAATTTTTCTCTTCAAATTTAATCAGAAGTGATATATGAATGAGTTGGAGAAAATGTTTTTATATCTCACCTCATAAAGTTGTGTGTTTTCACGATACCGGTTTCAGAGGTAAAATGAATGAGTTGGAGAAAATGTTTTTATATCTCATAAAGTTGCATGATTTCATGTAAAGTAAAATTATACTTTTGAAACCGTTTCTTGAAAACATGCAACTTTATGAGGTGAGATATAAAACCATTTTCTCCAACTCATTCATAAATATAAATATCTCATAGTGTTACCTCCCACTTTGAATTTGATTAAAATGAGAAGTAAACTTTTCCATTGTAACCACAGCAATACAGTATATATAATGAACAGTATGCATAGACACCATTTTAACCTTTATATTCCGGGGTATTTAAAAATACCACATGAACTGCTGGAGGAATTTAAATCCCAGTCCGTGATATTAAATGGATGGTAGAGCACGCATACTAACAAAAAAAAATGTTTACTATAAACTATAAGAGATATAAGTATAAAATAACTTTTATTTCATTCATAAAGGAGTGTATTATTCAATGAAATCGATGTTTTTATTATTAATTTCATACATCTCAATGATGGATAAATCATATTTAAAGAGAAAAATTATACGCTCAGACCGGGACTTGAACCAAATGGTAGCTCAAATGGTAGAGCACTTGGACTAGAAAACCAAGGGTCCCGGGTTCAAGTCCCGGTCTGAGCGTATAATTTTTCTCTTTAAATATGATTCAATGAAATGTTTAATTTTTACATACAATAGAGAATTTTATTATTAAAAGTTAAAATTTATTTGCGAGATAAGTTAAATTTGAAGAGAAAAATTTTCGCCTAGACCGAGACTCGAACCCGGGACCTTTGGCTCTACCAACTTAGCTACCGAGGCGAGTTGCGATCTAGATGCAAATTTTTCTCTTATATACGTTGTAATTCCCTCTCACCAAATGCTTTTGAAACCATTGCTTCTATCTTTGCAAATGGCGGCTTCTTTGTTAAGAAGACATTTATTGGGAATTTAACATTACTTTATAAAGCTAGTAAGGCTTCTAATGATGTTTTTATTATTAATTTAACATTTCTCACTGAAAGATAAATTAAATTTGAAGAGAAAAATTTTTGCCTAGACCGAGACTCGAACCCGGGACCTTTGGCTTGCCGCCATTTGCAAAGATAGAAGCAATGGTTTCAAAAGCATTTGGTGAGAGGGAATTACAACGTATATAAGAGAAAAATTTGCATCTAGATCACAACTCGCCTCGGTAGCTCAATTGGTAGAGCATTTGGCCCGGCAAGGCAAAGGTCCTGGGTTCGAGTCTCGGTCTAGGCAAAAATTTTTCTCATCAAATTTAATTTATCTCTCAGTGAGAAATGTTAAATAAATAATAAAAACATCATTTATTTGCGAGGTCTATTTTTTTTGGTTTGACTTTATAATGGGTTCAGTTTATGAATTGAAGGTGACTGTACTCTTGCAAGGGGGATTTGATGACGTAGTTTGAACACGTGTGCCGTGAAAAATCTGCTTTCAAAGCATAAACACAAGTACCCTGCCTTGTTGACGACAGAGTTATCAGCACATTTTTTTTTTTTTTCTGTGGCACTCAAACCTTATCAAACCTTATAACATATCACACTAATATTCAGTCTTGAATTAGTAACTGTAGACTTCATGTATATGGCATCCTGGATTATCATAAGTAATGCCACGAGTGATTTCCAAATTATCGATAAATTCACGACTCACGAAGTGAGGAGTGAATTTATCTAGAGAATTTGGAAATCAAGAGTGGCATTTGTTAGGACTATTTAACGAATAAAATAAAGCTGTTTACTCACAAATCATTATTTAACTACAGTTATTTAAAAATATTTTTATATTTAAAGTAAACGGTGATGTTTGAAAACTAATGAGAAACGATAGGTAGCCTACGCTTCTACTGCTTCTTTTGTTTATCACTGCAACCAGATCATACTATTTATTGCCAAAGGAACGCAATATTGTAAGAATGCTCTCTAGTGGAGAAAAAATGAAACACATCAATCTGTATATTAATTCATTTTTGATGTCGTATACATTTAAGAAAGTGCAAACAGTGGTTTCTTTTTTTGGTGGTATAATCAATTGCTACAAATGTTGACATGTAAGCACTATTATATACAATCTGGTAGCCGTATTTGTTATAGGCTCAGTCACTGCAAAATAACGGTCAGACCTGTTCAGAATATTAAAAAGGAGGAGCTTTGCTTAATATATGATAATCCTAACGTTGATAATTATTTCGTGAAACACGTCTCTGATTGGTTGTAATACAGAAATCATTGAAACGTGATTGGTCATTGACTCCCATTTGGGGCATGAGTTAAATAGTCAAAATAATGTGAGTAGCATATCAGATATTTTTTTAAAAATAAATACAAACTCATAATTTAAATACAAAATTTAGGGGTGAAAAAGACAACACATGTTTTTTTTAATTTTTTTTATGAATACTTGATCTAAAACACAATAGGTTAGAGCCACAAATAACTTCCTTGCAACATTTTCTGAATTTCTATAATTTTACAAAGAAATAATGTTATCATGGGAAATATATGTAAAAATGAGGGGTGGAAAAGGTACGTCATGTGTTTTTTTTTTTAATTTTTGTGAATACTTGATCGGAACACAATAGGTTAGAGCCACTAATAATTTCTTTACAATATTTTCTGAATATTTTTAATTTTTTACAAAGAAATAATGTTATCATGGGACAAATATGTCCACTAAGTCCTTTAGGGCTTTACATTTCATGGGACAAATATGTCCCACAAGTCTTCTAAAGGTTAAAATGATGTTTCCTGATATCAGTATTAGTATTTGAGTTTATTTCACATTTACACACATCATTCTATAAACTTACAAATCTAACAAACGAAAATAACTCACATCATCATCACCGGTATCATATGACAGCTGCCGCTATCTTCCGGAAACCAAATGCCATTCCTCTCTGTCCATCCATTGATTTCCTCCAATCCTCTGATATTCATAGCCGCTTGTACCCCTTCTATCCAAGTTTTCTTCGATCTTCCTCTCTTCCTTTCCATTGGGATCCATTCCATAACAATTTTTACAATTTTTGCTCTGGATTCTTTTGACATGTCCATACTACTGTAATCTTTTCTTTTCTATAATGTCTATGATGTCCGGCTCCTCTTATACACCCATATTTCCCTTATTTCTTTATTTCATATTTTATCCATTCTAGATTTTCCAGCTGATCTTCTTAAAACATTCCCTGGTAGGAATTTGCCAGACTTCAGTACCATATGTTAAAATGATTTGAATTATGGTTTGATATATTTGTAATTTTCTATTTTTTGTAATATTCTTGCTCCACCAAACAGAGTTTAAAGCATTTATTACTTGTTTTGTTTGTGCGATTCTATTTTTAATTTCCACTGTGTTATCACCTGAATGGTCTAATTTGTTCCTAAATAAGTACATTCATTACTAGTATTAAATTAAAAGATTCTTACCTCTCCTCACATTATTCTGTTAAGTAGATCGCGATTTCAGGCCTATAGCAGGCCCATCTTCAGTACACTGTTGTTGACCGGTGTTATGTCGCTCGGAAGAACCACTTCTTCTTCCCTCTGTTGGTGGACCGATGAACCTCTTGATAAGGTCAAAATTTGCGGGAACTTCGAAGTTCATAAGTTTTCCTTTGTTTTTCTGAATGTGGCTTCAGAAAAACAAAGGAAAACTTATGAACTTCGAAGTTCCCGCAAATTTTGACCTTATCAAGAGGTTCATCGGTCCACCAACAGAGGGAAGAAGAAGTGGTTCTTCCGAGCGACATAACACCGGTCAACAACAGTGTACTGAAGATGGGCCTGCTATAGGCCTGAAATCGCGATCTACTTAACAGAATAATGTGAGGAGAGGTAAGAATCTTTTAATTTAATATTGAATTGAACCTCACAGTGATAATTCCTATATAAAAAAAGGTTAACATTCATTACTAGGTTTTAGTTCTTCTCCATTGTTTTTTTTTTTCAAATGCCCCAGGTTGTCTTTCGACATTCCTGGTTTCTCTCCTGACATGGCGTACTTGTAACCCACTTCTGAGGTTGGGGCGCATGGAAGGTGGGGTTACGTTGCCCCAATGATATGATGGGTGATGATGATAGTGGTGCACCAGGAGAGTCCCTAATCCTAAGATGAATATGAATGATGATGATTTCGGGGGCTGTTTGGGCCTTAAAGTTTTCCTGACATTTGTCTTACAGGTGAGGAAAAACCCCATTAAAAACCTCACCCAGAAAAACTGTCCCGACTGGGAATTGAACCTGGGCCCGCTGCATGACAAGGCAGCACGCTACCCCGAGATCACAGCGGTGGACTTCTTTTCCATTGTTGAAATTTATATTTTCCATTTCTTCTCCTATACACAGATATTTAGTTTTCTCTATATCTATATAAAGTCCCAATTTTTCATATTCTTCTTTTAGTTTTTTTTTTTGCCATATATTCTATCCAAAAATAACTCACACTAACCATATATTTTTTTGTAGCATTTATTATTACATAAGTTGTATTTTGGTTAGCTTTCAAGATATCTTTTCATTTTAACAATTCTGATTGAACGAAATCATTGGTTGCCGACGAGTATATGAATTGATTAAATGACAGCATGTGAAACTAGAGATCTGTGATTCAAATCCTAGCTCCTGTCTTAAAATATGTTAAATATTACCATGTGGAAAAATGCATGTTTACCTAACATGAAACTTTTTTTTACTTTTATAATGTGCTTGAAAGTTTGTAATCATTGTATTATTGTTACAGCTGTAGATCTTTCATATGGGACAGTATTGTGTTTCCAATGTGGTGATTATGTGTATGATAGAGAATTATCAGCTGTAGCACATGAACAGCGATTGAAAGCAGCAAAGTCGCTAGGTCTTCCAGATATGTATTACTCGTGGCAACCTAATGGTCGTGATGTAGATCTCATTCGAAGAAATCCAAAGAAGAGAAAAATATTAGAAAACACAACTATTGGTAAGAATTTTGCATATAAAATGTTAAAATTTTTTACATTGTGTGTATAGGAGCTACATGTTACAGATTCTATACATATTCTATACACTTTCCCATCTTCAAACTGCATGCACATACTTTATGTACCAATCAGTTAAAATACATGCCCATTTTCTCACCCTAACATGCCCACTAATGTAGGTGGACTCCTGGGATAGATCATCATCATTAGGGCAAGGCATTTAATGACCTATAAATTGGTAAAAAATGCATTTATGACCTAAAAAATGCAAAAAATGACCAATAAAATAAAAAAATGACAAATAAAAAGTTCTGAATTACCAATAAAAATACTATTTATTAGATTAACTACTCACTTGATTACTAAATTACATAAAATTTAACTTATCAAAATATTAAAAGAAAAGTATTTAAAACATACATATTACAGTACCTTTTATTGCAGAAAATTCATTTCATTTACACTGCACTTTTACAGCAATTTTGAATTGCAGTTAATAATCAGAATAAAGGTAGAAGCTAGCATAAGCTCTAAGAAATTGAATAAAATTCCTAGAAGTGGGCAAGTTCATTATGCACATACCTTGAAAAATAGGGGTAGTAGTTAGCAAAACAACTACTTAATTCCAAGAAATTGTACTGACAAGGAAAAATACTGAATTATAATAAAAATCTTAAATCAAATACAAATAATGTCACAGCCTTCCGGAAAAGTGTAAAAAATGCTCAAAATGACCTAAAAATTGCCAAAAAATGACCTATCCCTAAAAAAGTTAAGAAAATACAAAAAATGCCCTAATAAATTGCTTTTATTTAATCCGTTTTTTAATGCCGTACATTTTCATATATGCAAGCAATGTTTCAACCTTCATAAGAAAAAGATGCAAAATCATTAATTCCCTTGCCCTAATCATCATCATCCATGCAAGTATTAGGCCGTGTGGCCTGTTATGGTCTCAAAGAGGAATTTTCCATCCAGCGCTTTTTTTGGACGTCCCAGCGATCTTTTGCCTTGGGGGCAGTAGCGAAGTATGGCTTTTGGAATTCTATGAGATGGCATTCGTTGAAGATGGGCTTTCCAGTTGTTCTGTTAGTTTTGTATATGGTGAAGAATGAGTTCTACATCCAACTCTTCTATAATTTCCTCATTTCTTTTATGTTCCCACTTTGTGTAGCCTCCTGTACGGCGCATAAATCACATCTCACTTGCTGTTATTCAGCTTTCATCTCTTCTTCGTATTGTCCATGCTTCACTACCATCCTTATTCTCGCAAAGGTCGTCAACAGGTTGATCTGTCTGATTCATCCGAAGCTTGGTTTGAGACGTGAAAGCAAATGTAATTTTTTTGCCCAATGGGTTGCTGGCCCAGAGGAGTATTATTGTGGGGTTCCCTCTAATGTTGCATTTCCTCTACAATAAGGTGATGTGGTTATACCGCCAGTACTCAGTCCTCAGAGCCTCATTTGTAATAGCAGGTTGCACCACGAGCAGGTTGAGGATGAGATTTGGATAGGAGAGGTATGAAATACACGTCACTATCCCTTGCAACCCTCCTGGGATAGAATTCCCTGTATATGTGAATAAACATGGTGGCAATTGGCTCTAGCGGGAACATGTGTTTATCATATTGGTCAACATGATACTAGCAGTCACTTTTCTCCATTTGCATATTCATAGGTGGCATAGAATAGCCAAATTAATTTGAGGTAAGATGTTTCCAGGCTCAAAAAACTTGATTAAAAGAATCTCAAAATATGTTGTTGTTGTTGTTGTTGTTTTCAAATGCTGGGCCTTGGTACCGAAGCCATTAGCATTCTTGCTCTCCAATATTTCTCTATTGTGGATCCAACAGGTAATACTTCACAGGTTTGTAGGTGTTCTTCATTCATTTCTTCGTCTTTATTGCATAGAGGACAATTTGGATTCGTGTAGATTCCTATTTTATATAAATGTTTGGCCAAATAGTCATGTTCTGTAAGCAGTCTAAATGTTGCTACTGTAGTTTTACGTGGAAATTCTGGAATAATATCTGGCTTCTTTACTAAAATATTCCATTTTTTGTCTTTGGCTTTATTACATAGGTCTTGGTTTTGTTTGATTTTATATTTGTTTTAACTATTCTTTTTATGGATGTGAAAGGTAAGCTTTTAGTAGTATTCTGAATTAAATTGGAGCCTTTTTTGGCAAGAAAATCAGCAGTGTCATTTCCAGCAATTCCACAATGTGCAGGTATCCATTGCAATTTAATTCTTTTCTGTAGTTTTTGGAGTTGTTGAATCATTTTGTAGCACTCTTTAATTTGTATTGACTTCATTTTGTGTGAATTTATTGCATATATTGCTGCCTTAGAATCAGAGAGTATGACCGCATTTTGAAATTTATTTATTCTGTATAGTAATTGTTGGAGTGAAATATGAATAGCCATTACTTCTGCATCAAAATTTGTTGTGTGGTATCCTGCTGGTTGATAAAATGAAAATAATGCACATGTAATTCCTGATCCTGAGTTGTTATCAATAGTAGATCCATCTGTGTACTTCCTAAAATAAACCATTAATTTTAAGAAACTCAGCCTCCACCTGACCACTGCTACATGTGCTTTGGTATCATACTGTATGTACAGTTCAGTAATGAAATACAATGTACTTCAATGCATATTCATCTATGTAGCATCATCATCAACAACAATCACGGATTAAGCAGATGTGGCTTGTTCCGGTCTCATAGATTCACATCCAAAAAGTTGAATCCGTCTCTTTTTCAATCTACGAATGTTCCTGTCTCCTCTTGGTTTGTCCGATCTGATTGAGGGTCTTTCCACTTTTCAGCAGTTGCCCTTTTACCAGCCGGCTGCTGGCCCTTCACACCCACATGTGTCAATCACAGAGGTAGATGATCAACAGCCAGTGTAGGGGTGACATGTGGTTAGCATGTCGAGTCTCCCAGCCGTTATAGCTGGTTCCTCAACCTGGAGCCGCTACTTATTGTAGCTACCCAATTGCCTCATGATGCTGGGTGGGCACCGGTCCCATACTGGCCTAAATACCATAAGAAAATGTCTTCCCCCATGGAGACTCGAACCAGCGCAAGTCCCGTAGCTCTGCGCCAAGGCTTCCTACCTTAACTGCTCAGCTACGGCGCGGGACCTCTTGGTTTGTAATTAAGTATAATTTTTGGAATCTGATCATCTTTCATTCTTTAACATGTTCTTTCCAATTTTTTCTAGATTCTTTTATTTTATCTAAAAGTTTAAAAATATTTAGCTCATTTCTAATATCCTCACTTCTTTTATCTAGAAGTTTGCAGCCAGCCACACTTCTCAGAAATCTCATTTCAGCTGCTTCTATGATCTTCTCTTCTCTTTTAGTTAAAACCCAAAATTCACTACCATACAATAGTATGAAGCATCAGTTGTAAATTTCAGGTAATATTGTTTCTGCCATAGAGTTGGATAAAATTTTGTCAGCTGCATAGACAGTTGAGTTGCCATGTGAGGATCGTGGGCCAGTTCTGCTTTTACAGATATACTTTGTAATATAATGAAATTACTAAAATGGATGAGAATTGATTGTTACAAATAACGGATAAGATAAGGGAGAGAATTTCCTGTTACCATGCTGAATGCCAGTGGTGGCTATTCTACTTTCCCTGGTCTATCTTGAGAAGTATAGGCAGTCCATAAAGTCCATATGCCCTGGCAATTTTGAACTGGTGCCAAAATGAGAGTTGAATTCTTGAACTATACTTTTATTTAATTCTGAACAAATGTACCCTAGTTATTGAGGTTATGAAAAGATTTTTGAAAAATGTTTACAATCATCAGTCTTATTTAGTGGACAATAAAAATATGAAAATGGCCATGAAAAAAATGTACCTGTATATAATACTAATCAATACCCACTGTGCGCTGGGAAAATATTTTAAAAAATATGATCATCAGAAATCCATTGAAATAGTTGCCAGTAATACAATAAAAAGAAAAGAAAGAATTAAAATGTGTTGGACATCTTTGTAGAATGGAGGAGGAAATTAGATATCAGGTAGCATTTTTATATAACAACACTTTTCTGAGAGCTCAGGTAATTAAAATCTGAGAGTAAAAGTGCTAACAGATTTTCCTTTCAGGCTTGAAATTCTTTTATGGGACTTATGACTTTATTTCCCTACCAAAGGAAGTAATATTCAGGATTTTTACACTATGAAAAAAAAAATTATTCCTGTCCAGGTTTATTTGTTTATTATATTATTCTGGACAAGCTGACGATAAAACAGAAACAATACTCTTTTAACAGTTCAATTTATTAGCGGCTAAGTTTGAAAGTTTGAACCTACAAACCTCTTAACTAGAGGCAAGAATGGTAACCATTAATCATCCAAAATTAACTAGAAGGAAATAGGAATAAAACAAGTATTTGAAAGAATAATGAAGATAGAAGAAGGAATGATAGATTGAAAATTTAATTACAGGAAATGAGGGAAGGCATTTCAGGAAATACGAATGTTTATATTTCATCATCATCATCATAGTACATTCACGAATTTAGGCCATTTGTTGACCTGTTTCGGCCTCAAGAGAAACACCATCCAGAAGTCTTTTGAGTGGACGTCCTGGTCTTCTTCTTCCTGCAGGTTGATATCTTAACATTTGTTTGGGTATTCTGTGATCTTCCACATGTTTATATTTGAAGAGAAAAATTATATGCTCAGACTGGGGTTTGTACCCAGGACGTTTCACACACCTGGGTTCAAACCTCAGTCTGAGCGTATCATTTTTCTCTTCAAATGTAATTTATCCATCATTGAGATGTATGAAATGAATAATAAAAACATCAATACAAATGTTGCAGGATTTTAGACTGCTTACAGAACATGACTATTTGGCCAAACATTTATATAAAATAGGAATCTACACGAATCCAAATTGTCCTCTATGCAATAAAGACGAAGAAATGAATGAAGAACACCTACAAACCTGTGAAGTATTACCTGTTGGATCCACCATAGAGAAATATTGGAGAGCAAGAACACTAATGGCTTCGGTGCCAAGGCCCAGCATTTGAAAACAACAACAACAACAACAACATATTGCAGGATTAAAATGGTCATAGGTAAAAGACCAACCTTACAGTCTATAAGTTAATTTAAGACTTGGAAGGATATATAACTCAATATCCTTAAACAATGTCCAATTTCTAATTACTGTTTTTGAAACCGATGGTTAATACCTAAAACCTGGAGCAAATTTTAAATTCTAATCTATTAATACAGGAGGTGTTAACATGGGAAGAAGTGCATAAGATTTGCTGATGATATGGCTTTGATAGCAGAAGATGCAATGACATTGAGGAACATGCTGATGGAGCTAAATGACAGATGTGAGGATTATGGGATGAAGATAAATATAAATAAGATGAATGCCATGATTACAGAAAGGGAACCAAGGAAGATAGAAATGATGATTAAAGATGAGGCCATTGAGCAAGTGGAGAGCTTCAAATACTTGGGTTGTACTCTCAGTGGTAACATGAACTGCGGTCAAGAAGTAAATCAGAGGATAGCAATGGCAAAAGAAGTTTTTAACAAGAAGTATTTTCTGCAGACCTTTGGCAAAAGAATTGCAGAAGAAGCTAGTGAAAGCTTTGTGTGGAGTGTAGCATTGTATGGTGCAGAGATTTAGACATCATGACAAAATGAGGCAAGGCAACTGGAATTTGAGACTATGGAGAAGGGTGGAATGTATAAAATAGACAAAATAAAAAAAAATAAAGATGTGCTAGACTGAGTGGGTGAAGGAAGAACAATGTTGGAACTCATAAAGAAGAAGAAAAGAAGCTGGATTGCCACTAGCTAAGAAGAAACTGCCTGCTAACAGATGCCCTAGAATGAATGGTCAACGGAAAGAAGATTAGAGACAGAAAAAGACATCAGATGATAAACAATATTAAAATAAATGGTTTGTATACGGATACAAAAAGGAAGGCTGAGTTAAGGAAAGGTGGAGAATGCTGAGTTTGCAGTGAAAGACCTGCTCTTGGGCAGAACACTATGTATGTATATCTACAAATCCATGATATGCCCAGACTTGTAAGATTTTTTTTTGTTAGATTATTGAAGATTTAATTATGTTTCAGGTTTACGTGGTCTTCTTAATTTGGGAAACACTTGTTTTGTGAACTGCATCGTTCAGGCACTTACACATACACCTCTACTTAGAGATTTCTTCCTAGCAGATCGCCACCGCTGTCAGTTCCTAAGTGAACCTGGCCGTTGTCTTGTGTGTGAGGTGTCAAGACTTTTCCAGGAGGTATGGTATCAACTTGTGCAGACTATTATTGGTGTCTGCTGTGCTGGCTCAGGTAGTAGCTTGCCAGCTCCCTGACTAGCAGGCCCAGGTTCAATACCCGGCGGGGTTGAAATATCTAATATAATAAATTTGGGAATTTTTATATTATGAGGTTTACTTAATAAGAATCAAATGAATCATGAATTCTTTTTACTTCATACATCTATGCTTTTTTAACACAGAACTGCAGTTCGGGAAACATATCATTCCCATCTTCAGCTGTTTTCACGACTGTCAATTTTTTATTATGCCGGTAATTTTCTAAACTTTCATCTGGTGTACTTTTGAAGAACTTTGTAATCAAACGTGGTTCATCTGAAAACTTGAAGTTCATGGTTCTGGTATGGTTTTTTTGAATGTATATCTTTTTCCAAACTGTTAATTCCAAAGGTTTAGATAGATAAGAATTTAATGAATCGTGATTTCTTCTTACCTCATACTTCTATGTTTTTTTTTTAAACACAGCACTGCAGTATCAGTGACCATCGTCATCATCCTCAGCTGTTTTCACGACTGTCAATTTTTTCTTTTGCCAGTAATTATCCAAACTGCCATCTGGTGTTCTTTTGAAGAAATTATTTTCTAAACTGCCATCTGGTGTTCTTTTGAAGGAATCATGTTCTAAACTGCCATCTGTTGTATTTTTGAAGAACTTTGTAATCAAGCTCGGTTCATCTGGAATCTTGAAGTTCGTGGTTCTAGTATGGTTTTTGAATATATATTTTTTCCCAAACTGTTAAATCCAAAGGTTTAGATAGATGTTTCAAAAGTTTTGCTTCTTTTTCAATTATATGATGCTCTAATAAACTATGTGCTGCTATAGCTGATTTTTCAACTTCTCCATTCTTTATGTTTCTGAAGTGTTCTTTTTTAGAGTTTCCAAGTTCCTTTTTATTTTTCCTATGTATATCCTGTCTTGCAATCTTTGCAATCAATTTGATAAATTCCAGATTTTTTGTTGTCTGGGGTGTTAACTTTATTATTAGTTAACAGATTACCTAGGCTGAATATGTTAATTGGAGCCAATGTTATATTAAATTTTCTGAAAATGTTTTGAAACTTATTATGAACTTCAGGATGGTAAGTAAATTTCTTGAATTTTACATCTTTCTTGGAATCATGTTGTAGGGTGGTGTATTCCTGTAACCTTTTCTGTTGTTTAAATTTCTTTAATTTATTCTTTATTATGTCTTCATCAAAACCATTTATTTTAGCAACATGAACAATATGATTATATTCATTATCAAAATCTTCTTCATTAAGTGGAATATTTATCAATCTGTGTAATAGACTATTGAAAATTGCATGTTTATGTAGCACATGATTAAAACCGGAAGATTTTATGTAGTTGTCAGCATGTGTGTCTTTTCTATAAATATTAAATTCACAATTCATTTAATTCTTATGAATTAAACCTCATAATGTTAAAAATTCCCAAATTTATTATATAAAAGTTTAGATAGATGTTTCAAAAGTTTTGTTTCTTTTCAATTCTCTAATAAACTATGCAATAGCAGCACATAGTTTATTAGAGAAGACATGAAGGGACTCCACATAGCTGTAGCATTATTTATTAAATTAATATTAAGAAGCTAAAGCTGGAAAGATTCCTGGTTCAGGCAAAAATTTTTCCCTTTACCATTGATTACAATAATTTAATTGTGTTCATTAATTTACTTATTTCTATCATAGTAATAGCTTTAGCTTCTCAATATCAATTTAATAAATAATGCTATAACTGTGTGGAGTCCCTTCATGTCTTCTTCAGGTAGAAGCCATTCATTGTGCATTTGTGAATGATTAATTTTATTTGAATGTGGGACCAAGAGTGAGAAAGGTAAAGGAAGGATTTATAGTTGGATGGGAATGAAGCCTGAATTAGCTCAGTGGTCAGAGCATTAGCACAGAAAGCTAAAGGTTCGGGGTTCGATTCCTGGTTCAGGCAAAAAAAAATTATCTTTACCATTGATTGCAATAATTTAATTGTGTTCATTAATTTACTTATTTCTATCATAGTAATAGCTTTAGCTTCTCAATATCAATTTAATTATAACCAAACATTTCTCATTTGTTTTCAAACATCACCATTTACATTAAATATATAAATATTTTAAAATAAATATATTAAAATAATGATTTGTGAGTAAACAGCCTTAATTTTATTCGTAAAATAGTCCTAACAAATGCCATTCTTGATTTCCAAATCCTCTAGATAAATTGGAAATCACTCATGGCATTACTTATGACAATTTAACTTCATCCCGTATGAAAGTTACTTTGGGAAGGAAAAACTTTAGAATCACATTTATGTAAGGGTAGAAAGGAATTACAAATCAGTATTTGTTAAGTACTAAATAAAAATCCTGAAAACCGTAGATTGGTTCTGAATAACCTGGAACGTCCCAAATATGAGTCTTTTTTTCTGTGAAACAACCTTGTTTGTGATATATATTTGTAACTGATAAGTAGTACTTCTCTTCTTCTTCTTCTTCTTCTTCTTCTTCTTCTTCTTCTTCTTCTTCCTTCCAAGTATTAGGCCAAGGCCTGTTACAATCCTATAGAAAATTTTCCCTCCAGCGTTTGAGGGAAATTCTTGTGTAAGACTTGAAAGCATAATAATAGTCCCTTCGATTGGTTGCTGGCCAAAGGAAGGCAAGACCAGTGATGGGGCTGCCATCTTATAGCCTCTGGTCAGGCTTTTCTGGAGAAGAAAAGAAAATAAAGGAAAGAAGAAATGGAAGAAAGGAAAGACTCCCTAGCCCTCGGATGCCCTAATAGCGTCGGCGTCAAAAAAAAACAAGAGTTAACCAAGAGAGGTTAGATAGTAAAGGTAAAAGAGTGCAAAACACAAGTAAGTGGAAGAAATGTTTTGCACAGCTTGGGCACTAGTGTAATATAATATAATATTCAACTTTTATAAGATTCATGATATGTTCCATTGAGATATTATTCAAAATTAAAGTATAAAATGATGGAATATTTACCTAAAAGGTCCGTCTCCTCAGCTTATTTAGTTATTTAACTGTAGCGCTTTCGAGACTAGTCCCATCATCATCAGGATTCAAAACTGGTGTTTCACTGAAGATCTGGTGAGGGAGTTACACGTACTGGGTACATTTTCATTTATCAGATGGTCGTTGTTGTTAACTGCCTTCAAAATTTCCATCTCCTCGAGTGTGTTTATCTTAGCTTTATTATTTTCTCTGTGCATTACTGTCAGGGTGTTTTCAATATCTAACACACGATGTCCTTCATGGATAACGTGTTTCGCATAGCTTGAAATCAAGCTATTGAAAACACCCTGACGGTAATGCACAGAGAAAATAATCCAACTCGAGGAGATGGAAATTTTGAAGGCAGTTAACAACAACGGCCATCTGATAAATGCAAACAAACCCAGTACGTGTAACCCCCTCTACCAGATCTTCAGTGAAACACCAGTATTGAATCCTGCTGATGATGGGACTAGTCCCAAAAGTGCTACAGGTAAATAACTAATAAAGTTGAGGAAACGGACCTTTTAGGTAAATATTTCATAATTTTATACTTTAATTTTTAATATAATATGTAATATGAATGCTATAAATGTTCAGTTATGTTTTATTTGTAGGTGAGATTTTTCTCTGTTCCATACAGTATGTTGTGTTGCAGTTTTATTCTGGGAACAAGGCACCATTAACATTACATAGACTCCTTCATCTTATCTGGACGCATGCACGACACTTGGCAGGCTACGAGCAGCAAGATGCACACGAATTCTTCATTGCCGCACTAGATGTGATGCACCGCCACTGTAAGGAATCCAACCCACTTCCCACCACCAATCCACATCACTGTAATTGCATCATTGATCAGATATTCACAGGAGGTCTCCAATCAGACGTTGTGTGGCATGCAAGTGAGTTTATTTAAATATTATTCATCGTATATTTTATATTTACTGATATAAAAGTGACTGATATAAAATTGATGAAGATAAAATGGAACGAATGTGTCCTAGAAAAGTGTGGAAAGAACTTGTTGAGAAGGCCAAAAATTCTCCAATTGAAGCTGTAGTGCCTTATTAATAAAAATAAGCTTTCCTAAGTCTTTGCATCTTTGCAATTGTATTTTGTATGGCCAGTTTCAGCAGTGAAGCATATTGGCAGTGTTCTTTCCTTACTTCCATTTTACCTTTTAGGTCGTTCATTTCTTCGGGTTCCAAAAAACATGCTCTCAAAGTTTTCTTTGGCATTCAATCAAGCAGAAGTCGTCATACATGCCCTCGTAATGTTTTTCCATCTTTGTGTCTTGGTGAAATCTTTCACCTACATTGCATTCCAGCTTTTGGAATTTCTCAAACATATTTTCCACAATTTTTTATGATTTTGAACCTTGTAGCAAAAAAATCAAATCAATAAAAAAATGAAAGAATCTGCATAGAATGCGGCTTTTGAGGCGGCTACTATGCAGTTCTGTCGACACTGTAAATTTTTTCAACATGGGTACGAAGGCCGAGCCCATTAACCCCATGTGGTGTTAAATTAGTTAGTGTCTGGTGACACTTAATGTGATACTATTGTTAATGTATTGTATGGTTTTGTATATTTTGTTTACTCACTCCAACCATAGCTGAGACGTGCAGCTGGTTTGGCTCTCTGATTTTAATAGCCTGTTGTGAAGGTTCCTCAGTTACAGGTATTATTTAGGTTTGTGTGTGCTTATTGTTTTGTAATTTTGTGTATTGGTTTGTTTATTGATATTGTTCATTTATTTTTTTTTTATATTTGTGTGTGATTATTTTGTTTGCAATCCATTTGAGAAGTTCGCTCCCTCATGCCGATAGCATCCGATAAGAAATGAAATGAAATTTCCATCACAACTCCTCAACCCCTCCACCCGGGCGATTCATGTGTTATAATTTTGAATTTTGAAAAGGGATTTCGTTATGGGTTTTTATTTACTAGTGGTTGCAAGGGTTCTACTCCGACATTTGTCTTATTATTACTAAGGGTACCACTATGACCTTAGTGGAGTAGGCGGCCCCAGGGCCATTGAATCCGTTTGGTTCCATTTTATTTTTTGGGATTGCGGCTGTGGCCGACTTTATATTTCACTCCAGCATTTGCTGCTTGAGTCAGGGAAACCACAGAAAACCTGACTAGAGTGTGACTCTACATAAAATTCCGAGAATGACCAAAATCGGGGGCCTTGTAATTTCTTAGCAAATTTTTGATGACACTTTTAAAACCAATCCATGTTTATTTTTCAGTATCTGTCATCCTTTCTTCAAATAAAGTATGTCATAAAAATCTAACTCTTTATTAATTAAAGTATCAGAAATCATGTTTTTATTATTGATTTAACATTTCTCACTGAAAGATAAATTATATTTGAAGGGAAAAATTCTCGCCTAGACCGAGACTCGAACCCGGGACCCTTGGCTTTCCAGGCCAAGTGCTCTACCAACTGAGCTACCGAGGCGAGTTACGATCTAGACACAATTTTTTCTCTTATATACGTTGTAATTCCCTATCGCCAAATGCTTTTGAAACCATTGCTTCTATCTTTGCAAATGGCGGCTTCTTAGTTAAGAAGACATTTATTGGGAATTTAACATTACTTTATAAAGCTAGTAAGGCTTCTAATGATGTTTTTATTATTGATTTAACATTTCTCACTGAAAGATAAATTATATTTGAAGAGAAAAATTCTCGCCTAGACCAAGACTCGAACGTATAAAAGAGAAAAATTTGCATCTAGATCGTAACTCGCCTCGGTAGCTTAGTTGGTAGAGCACTTGGCCTGGAAAGCCAAGGGTCCCAGGTTCGAGTCTCGGTCTAGTCGAAAATTTTTCTCTTCAAATATAATTTATCCTTCGATGAGAAGTGTTAAATCAATAATAAAATCGTTAACTTCATAATGTTTACTTCCCAATATTAATTTAAATATAGTATCTACCATATTTGACTATTCTGTAAATATAGTATATCATTAAAATTATATAATCTGTTTCAAAGGTCATACAAAAGGGTTTAGTGGACCATTAGAGTTATGTTGAAGAAATGTTGCTGATATTGAAACATCTAATTACAGTGGAGTGTCAACGACAATAGATCCATTCTGGGATATCTCACTTGATTTGGGTCCATCTCCAGATTCCACTGTAGAGTCTGGAAGTGCAAGTAATGATAATCAGAATGTTTCGTCAGATCAGCAGCAAGAACAAGAGCGTACATCATTGGTCGATTGCCTGGAGAGGTTTACAAGAGCAGAACATCTTGGTTCATCTGCAAAAATAAAATGCAGCAAATGTCAGAGTTATCAGGAATCTACAAAACAATTAACCATGAAAAAGTTACCTGTTGTTGCAAGCTTCCATCTCAAAGTAAGTTTTCTTTAATTTTTAGCAATTCTTGCTAATTATAAGTAATTTATTAAAGATTAGGAAATAGATATTTTTTTAAAAAATTAGAGAATCCAAATTGGATATATACTTACTTACTCACTGGCACTATCGAACCCGTAGGTTCATGGCCGCACGGACATAAGCTCTCCATACATCCCTATCCTGAGCTAATGCTTTCCAATCATTCCCTGTATAATCTACTTCCCTCAAATCATAGTTAATGTTGTTCTCCCACCTCATTCTTGGTCTACCAACTGGGCGTTTTCCTTCTGGCTTTCCTACAAGAAGTTTCCATGCACGTCTTTCATTCCCCATACGCGCAACATGTCCTGCCCATCGCAGTCTATGGGACTTAACTGTTCTTATTATATCTGGCTTCCTATAAAGACCATGTAGTTCATTGTTATGTAGTCTTCTCCATTC
This sequence comes from Diploptera punctata, assembly GCA_030220185.1. Taxonomy (NCBI): domain Eukaryota; kingdom Metazoa; phylum Arthropoda; class Insecta; order Blattodea; family Blaberidae; genus Diploptera; species Diploptera punctata. The sequence continues at coordinate 915,053 of JASPKZ010009352.1, read as the reverse complement.
ACCTGTCTGTTCATCTCTCTTTGGTCCAAAAATTTTCCTAAGAACTTTATTCTCAAATACTCGTAATCTCCTTTCCTCCCTTAAAGTAAGAGTCCATGTTTCGCACCCATATAATATAACTGGTAGAATAATAGTTTTATATATTTTCAGCTTAATGTTTTTTTGAAAGGAGTTGGGACATCAAAAATCTCTGCAATGCATAATAGCATGCATTTCCAGAATTGAGCCTATGTTTAATTTCTTTGTGCATCTCATTCCTATTTGTGATTATTGTTCCTAGGTATATCCCAGCATTTTCATTCTTCTGTATGCCTTATATTCAAATTTTTTTTAATGTACAGTAAAAGCTCCTTATTCGCGGGGGAGAAGTTCCACAATATGCTGTGAATATGGAATGGTAATTTGTAGTATTATTGGCCGATAGCGAGGAGATACTAAAGTACAACACGCACACACTATTGAGTAACACTAAGAAATTAGGACTGGAAGTAAATATCAATAAAACTAAATATGTGGTCACACGTAGAAATTCATTATATAATGGAAATGGACAGCTAATGACAAATGAGGGAAATTTTGAGGAATTGGCTGAATTCAAATACCTAGGAACAATAACCACAAACAGGAATGAGATGCACAAAGAAATTAAACATAGGCTCAATTATGGAAATGCGTGCTATTATGCATTGCAGAGACTCTTGATGTCCCAACTCCTTTCAAAAAACGTTAAACTGAAAATATATAAAACTATTATTCTACCAGTTATATTATATGGGTGCAAAACATGGACCCTTACTTTAAGGGAGGAGGGGAGATTGCGGGTATTTGAGAATAAAGTACTTAGGAAAATTTTTGAACCAAAGAGAGATGAACAGACAGGTGAATGGAGAAGACTACATAACAGTGAACTGCATGGTCTTTATAGGAAGCCAGATATAATAAGAACAGTTAAGTCTCGTAGACTGCGATGGGCAGGACATGTTGCACGTATGGGGACTCAAAGACTTGCATGGAAGCTTCTTGTAGGAAAGCCAGAGGGAAAACGCCCAGTTGGTAGACCAAGAATGAAGTGGGAGAATAATATTAACTATGATTTGAGGGAAGTAGATTATACAGGAAATGATTGGAAAGCATCAGCTCAGGATAGGGATATATGGAGAGCTTATGTCCGCGCGGCCATGAACCTACGGGTTCAATAGTGCAAGTGAGTAAGTAATTTGTATGGATACATTCCAAGGTTCTAAAATTGTCAAAATAAAATCAATTAATGAGAGATTTTGAACAATTTCTATCAATTATAATTGTCAGACTTAGGCAAGGGCTTAAAGAACTTAGTACTTTTTCTTTTCAAATATAATTTGTCCAACATTAAGATGTTTAAAAACGAATAATATTAACATTAATTAGTACTTTTTACTTGATTTGCCGCTTTTAAAAGGTCTTTCAATTAAGATTAATATTCAGCTGTGAATTTACAATAAAATTCCTAGGGAAGACGAGGCAAACAATGAGCTCATTAGGTTTCTATCTGTTTTATTAAACTAGCCTTTCCTATAGTAGTTCAATAGGAATATGTGTTTCCATATATTAACAAAAGATGGCTAAAGGAACTAATAATCAGTTTTATTCATAAATTAACACATTCAGTACCAGGCATTGAGCAGGGCATTTAAACTCATAGGCCAGCCATTTAAATACCCCAGCTACCCTTTTCGTGGCACTTCAGAAAATGGACCATTATTCACAAACTATTAGTCCTAGAAAATTCAAATTTTGTACATACCTAAAGGAGATATCCTAGTAGGATTTGATGGTGAAATAACTTGGGTGATTGACATCACATGGTATCGGCGTATCAATTTCAGGAAGTGGAAGTTCAACTTCACTTTCACTTTGTGAATCTTCTAATTCAGGAATCAGTTCACCTGAATCATCATTATACAAAATATTCACTAATTCTTCTTCAGTGAGATATTTTTCTTTCACCATGGTTTCACTCACGCACAAACTACAGCGCGATAACGAGAAGCATTATACTACTGCATTGTAGCCTGGAGGCAAGTTTGAGTGAACGAATTCCATGTGTTGTTTGTTTTAAAAATAAAAGGGGATTCACCAAGGTTAAACGTGTCAAACAGGAATAGAAAATGTACATTTACATGCCATCTATGATCTCCAAGACATACTAAGCCAACACAATATTTAGGCGCTGAATATAAATGCGGTTTGTGCGCATTTACCCGCTCTCTTCTAAACCGAGTTGGTTAAGCTGACCGAAGCCCCGCCATAAACGATAGTCTCTTTAAACACCTTAACTGGTTTTTTACGGTTAAGGTAATTGAAACGTGTTACTTATGGAAAAAAAACAATGAGGTTTTTCAGTTAATAAAAATTAATAAAATGGGTCATATCTCACCTCATATTTCATGTTCTTTAAGCACGGAAACTGCAGTTTTCAAGAGGAATCTCTCCCATCTTCAGCCATCATCACAACTGATATGACATGAAATATGAGGTGGAGATATGACCTCATTTAATTAATTTTCATTAATCAGTTTTATGATGAGCCCTTATTTCTCAAATATCTGGAAAACAAATTTTAATTTGTTAATTTGTTGCAACTTACTTGTTTTAAAAGAAAATAAAAGAGTTGATATTTGTGAAATCTCAGTAGAGAAAAAAAATATTCTAAATTTAATTTCTTAATTCTTTTTTATTTACATATATTTGTAATTATTTTACAGAGATTTGAACATTCCAGTCGCTTCAGAAAAAAAATAAAGACATTTGTGGCATTTCCAGAACATTTGGACATGACTCCTTTTATGTCCAATCGTCGAAATCATAATAATAATAATACTAATAATACATTCAGGGGCCTCAATTCAGTTGCCGTATCTGACAACAGGTAGGTTACTTAATAAGATAAATATAACTATTATAGATGTTAAATGACACTGAGCAACGAATTTTCACTTTAAGAACATTGCACAAACTTTGAGATATGCCCTAATATATTTCAGATGTGCTGAAACTGAATCTGCAAACAGTTTCCTTGTATCATGTCAGGATTTTTTGCAAAACAGATTTGTGTATCGCTCAATGCGCAAATGCAGTGGTTTTAAGACAAACTTCTTTTATGAAGTTTTAAGTAAAATAATAATGCAGTCACTGTTAAAAATGACTAAATATTGCAATATTGTCAATTTAACCCATTGGCTTACACAGACGGCTCCCAGCTGGCTGATCAAGTGAAGCCCATTCTTACACAGACGGCAGTGAGCCGGACTGAGCAGCTGTAGCTTCTTCTTAGTGTTTCTTTAGTTTTGTCATTAGATGGGCATGACATTATATACTGTTGGAAAGCTGAGAGAACGATCTATTCAGTGGTGTACAACAAAATTGATTTCTCTCGATAGATCACAAGTTATAAGCCATTGTTTTCAAAGAAGCTAATTTTCTTAAAATTAAATGGTAAATATGGGTGCAACAATGGAGGAAAATATTAATAATCCAATGGGTTAATTGTCAGCTTAATATATAGTGATAAAGAGTACAATTAATCTTCAGTATCTTGTTTTTTTTTGCATGTGGAGCTTTTTTCTGTTGGCTTCCTTTTATAACACTTCTAGGAGTTTCCCTCTTCATCATCCAACAGTAATCGGCGAGCATTGTGGTGCTCCACCTGCCTTGGTATCTTGTTTCTAATTCCTTGAGATCTTGGTGGAATCTCTCCCCAAGTTCTTCACTGTAGTCCCCAAGATTCTCGGGAAAGTAGTCCAAGTGAGAATATAGTATGTGGACCTAGAGACTGATTACTTATTTTAGGAATTCTCACTATGAGGTATATTCTACCTAGAGACTGATGTTACATCCAAGTTCCTTGAATGCATTCAACATTTTATTTACCAAGTTTTTGTAATCTGGGTCCATTATTATTACCTAGAAACTTTGTCACAACATCTGAGAATGATTGTCATGCTAACAACTCTTTCGAATTCATTTTACTTTCAAAAGTATCATCACGAAGCAGCTTCCTGATATCTGGGCCAGTAAATATACCTTCTTTCACTTTTGCATTGCTTAAACCTGGGAACTTTTCATAAATGTACAAGAAGCAATGCCCTTCCTTGTCCAAGCCCTTGAAAATTTGTTTTATGAGCCCTAACTTAATATGGAGAGGAGGCAAGCGAACATCAGATGCCTCAATAAAACTCTTCTTCTTAATGTTTTTTGAACCAACATTCCATTGTCTTTGGGGCCATGCTTCTAAATCCAAAGTTGTGCCTTTGCCAAACTGTACCACTCACAAATGAAACACGGATATTTTGTATAACCTAACTGTTGACCCCAAGAATAGTGAGATAATATTTAAATTAATATTGGGAAGTAAACATTATGAGGTTATATCATTAATAGTGAGTGAAGAACATATTTTTAACGACTCACCTCATATAATTTCAAATTTCTTTGATATCGGCGGTTTCAGACAATATCTTGTCCCTCTTCAGCCATGGCTTCCATTTTTTCCCATTTCATCAGTGGAAGCCATGACTGAAGAGGGACAAGATATTGTCTGAAACCGCCAGTATCAAAGAAATTTGAAATTATATGAGGTGAGTCATTAAAAATATGTTCTCCACTCACTATTAAAGAGTGAGATAAGTTTGAAATTTCCACACACTTACCATCCATGTTCTTCATATTTTGTCTTGGTCAACAGTAGTTTCAGATTTTCATTAGACTCTTTGTGAATCACCGAGTAATCAACTGTAAGTGAAGCATATAAATTCCTATTATGCAGGAGGACACCCTTCAAACTGCATTTTGACGCATCAGTAAAAAGTGTCCATTCAGTAGGGTCATAACTATAATTTCTGAGGAAATGTAATGTGATAGGATTTTTCTGAGTTCAAATCTGGAGTCTGTAGGTAAGTTACACCCTAAATATAATCATAAATTTGCAGGTATTGTGAAACAATGTTTTTCAGAAAATTACACATAATGGAAATTCTTAAACTATAATTTCTGAGAACATGTGACATAATAGGATTTTTCTGAGTTCAAATCTGGATTCTGTAGGTACGTTTCACACTAGAAATGTTCAGAAGTTCCATGCAATGAAATCAATGTTGCCCAGTGTAATTAATACAAAAAGTATTTTAAATCTCTAAAATTAATATTCTGCCTAGTGCAGTGGGTGGCATTGAAACATACATTCTAGATTATATCCAAATTGTCTCTGCTTGACATAATTCAAAGACAGCTTTAATCTATTTTCCAATTTTCTGAACAAAAATGAAACAATTTTAATGATTTTAACCAATTTCATAATACAGAGAGTTTCACAGGGTTTTGGTGTTTATTAAGTTATGTAGATAGGAAATAACACTATGAGGTTTTTTTATTTTTTATTATTTCACTCACTTCATAATTCATAGCAGACCCTGGGTTTCTTCACATCCTTTGTGACATTCTCAATGCTGTGTCACGTTCACAACTTTTTTGGTGTTTGTTCATTAACTAGCAGGGTTAGGCAAGTCAGCATTCCCTAGCTGGAGAAAACCAGCTATAAAGGTTGGGAGCTCGACATGCTGACCACATGTTGCCTTATATTGGCTAGATGATCATCCATCTCTGTAATTAACATGTGTTGAAGTGAGGCCAGCAGCTGGCTGGTAGGCCGAAGGTCATCTAAGCATATCATGCCGTGGAGTTAGTAGAATCATATACATACTTTTTTGACCATATAAGGAATAAACTCAGGTGAGTGATCAGCTCATTGTCAAGGCTACCTCCGAGACAGCACAAATATTTACGACAAGACATGTCATTCTCTCATTTATTCATACTAAACTAGGCAAATATGATATGTTATGGTGAAATTAAATGTTTGTTACCTCTCCTCGTATAAATCTTCTAAGTAGATCGTGATTTTGAGACCATAACGGTCTCATCTTCAGTACTTTTTTGGCGACTGATGTTGGTGGACCAATGAACCTCTGGATTAGGTCAAAATTTGCAGGAGCCTTAACCTCCCACTACCCCAAGAGCCTCTCGAGGTCTGTCGTGGGATAACTTTACTTTAAGTCTCATAGACTGCGATGGGCAGGACATGTAGCACGAATGGAGAATGAAAGAGGTGCAGGGAGGCTTCTTGTGGGAAAACACCCAGTTGGTAGACCAAGAATGAGGTGGGAGAATAACTTTAACTATGATTTGAGGAAAGTAGATTATATAGGGAATGATTAGAAAACATTAGGGATGTGTGGAGAGCTTATATATGCATGGCCATGAACCTATGGGTTTGATAGTGCTAGTGAGTTAGTTAATTTAGTTATAAAAACTGACATAATGTTAACATAAACATTCTGATAGTGATTGAATAGTGTAAATAAATAGCCTAATGCACTTTTTTTCTATATTGACTTTTGTTGTCTGTTTTAATCATAATGCCTTATTGTCTGCCTATTTTAACAATTGATAATGGCTAAAGTTTCAGGCTCTTAATATTACACTAATACTTACCAACATGTAGAATTTTTAAAATAATGGGAAGTAACACTATGAGGCAAATTATTAGTATTACATAATTGAATCAGAAATTTTTTACACCTCACTGACTAGTTTTAAAAGCAATATTCTCCATCATCAGCTAAACTATGAGCAATTGTCTTTAGAACTACTCAGGTGAGAAATATATATTTTTATGAGATGAGGTATAAAACATTTATATATTAAATTTGGGAATTTTTAACATTATGAGTTTCAATTAATAAGAATTAAATGAATCGTGATTTCTTCTTACCTCATACTTCTATGTTTTTTTTAACACAGCACTGCAGTATCGGCGACCCATTGTCGTCATCGTCAGCTGTTTTCACGACTGTCAATTTTTTCTTTTGCCGGTAATTATCCAAACTGCCATCTGGTGTTCTTTTTAAGGAATTACTCTCCAAACTGCCATCTGGTGTTCTTTTGAATGAATCATTTTCTAAACTGCTATCTGTTGTATTTTTGAAGAACATTGTAATCAAGCTCGGTTCGTCCGGAATCTCGAAGAACCATGAAATTTGAGATTCCAGACGAACCGAGCTTGATTACAAAGTTCTTCAAAAATACAACAGATAGCAGTTTAGAAAAATTATTCATTCAAAAGAACACCAGATGGCAGTTTGGATAATTATCGGCAAAAGAAAAAATTGACAGTCGTGAAAACAGCTGACGATGACGACAATGGGTCACCGATACTGCAATGCTGTGTTTAAAAAAACATAGAAGTATGAGGTAAAAAGAAATCACGATTCATTTAATTCTTATAAAACATTTCTGATTCAGTTATGTAATAATGTAGATGAAAAGCTTTTATTTTCAGTTCCAGAATTCTACTTTCCTATGAATATCTGTGTGTTTTCTATCATCATAGAATTGGTGTATTAATGTCTCCTGAGTGTATAATGTGTGGAAATGGACAGAGAACGTTTAACAAATTGTGTAGCTCTTCAAAATAGTGTTATTTCCTTCAAATATTAATTAATGAAAATAATTGAGAATTTATTTTTCAATTAATTTTGTAGGTATTCTTTGTTTGCTGTGATAAACCACTTAGGTTCACTGGATGCAGGTCATTATACAGCATTTATTAGACAGCAGCGTGATCACTGGTTTAAATGTGACGACCACCTCATTACTAGAGCTAACCTCAAAGAAGTATTAGATAGTGAAGGGTATGTAGAATGTCACACAATTTTTGTGCTGCATGAACTTTTTTCTAACTCTACAATGTTTAATGTTTTATTTTAGGAAGTAATATTTTGAGGTTCTTTTAATTAAATTATTTGGAGTCTGTTTATATTACCTCAATATTAATGTTGATTTGTTCTTGATTAATGATTAGGATATAATCGAAACATGTTCAAGAACAAATCAACATTAATATTGAGGTAAGATAAATAGACTCCAAATAATTCAATCTACAATGTTTATTCAATAAACAAAATGTATTGTATTTAGACTTAAAAGTTGAATGTTATCTTTTCAATTTACTCTATAGCTATTAAGGATTTCATTTTAAAAATGGTTTCATTACAATATTTTTTTAATTAAGTTATGTAGGTAGGAAATAAACACTATGAGGTTTATTTTAATTTTGTTTAGTTGTTTCTTGACTCACCTCATACTTCATAAATCCCATGCAGACTCGAGTTTCTTCACTGCATTTGTGACATTCTCAATGCTGTATTACGTTCACAACTGATGTCCAACGGCCTCCTCTCCTGCAGACTGACCTCCGCGCCATCTGATGGTTGACCAACGAACTTCCAAATCAATCCCCTCTCCTTATCACCGGGTATTTCAAAATTCATTCATAGTTGTGTTTTTATTCTTGCATATGTAATTTTTTTCCCAAATTGTGAGTTCCTTCGGTTTTTCCAATTGTTTAAGTAATTTTGTTTTGATTTCTATTCTATGTTTTTGTGACCAGGCATGTGCAGCTATTGCAGATTTTTCTGTTTCTCCATTTTTAACATTTCTGAGGTGTTCCTTTAATCTTCTATTTAGATTCCTTTTTGTTTTTCCTATGTATATCCTTTCACAATCTTTACAATTAATTTGATAAATTCCCGATTTTTTGCAGTCTTCAATCTTTTCATTTTTGTTGGTTTTTATTAAATTACCTAAACTGTAATCATTTTTCAGTGCTAATTTAATGTTGAATTTGTTGAAGATTTTTTGAAACTTGTCAAATACTAAAGGGTGGTATGTGAACTTCTTTAATTTTTTACCAATATCTTTATCTGTGTGAAGAGTACTTTCATTAATCATTTTTTGTTCCTTACACAAGAAAATAAATAAGTTCAAGGAACAAAAAATGATTAATGAAAGTACTCTTCACACAGATAAAGATATTGGTAAAAAATTCAAGAAGTTCACATACCACCCTTTAGTATTTGACAAGTTTCAAAAAATCTTCAACAAATTCAACATTAAATTAGCACCGAAAAATGATTACAGTTTAAGTAATTTAATAAAAGCAACAAAAATGAAAAGATTGAAGACTGCAAAAAATTGGAATTTATCAAATTAATTGTAATTGTGAAAGGATATACATAGGAAAAACAAAAAGGAATCTAAATACAAAATTTAAAGGAACCCCTCAGAAATGTTAAAAATGGAGAAACAGAAAAATCTGCAATAGCTGCACATGCCTGGTCAGAAAAACATAGAATAGAAACCAAAACAAAATTACTTAAACAATTGAAAAAACCAAAGGAATTTGGGAAAAAATTTACATATGCAAGAATAAAAACGCAACTATGAATTTTGAAATACCCGGTGATAAGGAGAGGGGATTGATTTGGAAGTTCGTTGGTCAGCCATCAGATGGCACGGAGGTCAGTCTGCAGGAGAGGAGGCCATTGGACATCAGATGTGAACGTAATACAGCATTGAGAATGTCACAAATGCAGTGAAGAAACTTGAGTCTGCGAGGGAGTTATGAAGTATGAGGTGAGTCAAGAAACAACTAAACAAAATTTTTAAAATTATTTATAATATTTCTTCTAATTTTAAAACTACGCTACTAGATAACTCAATCCAAAATTTACTTCATCTTTACCAACTACAGTCATGACTTTATGGCTTTTGGAACTTGTAGGTTCACAGCTAGACTCTCCACTGGTCCCTATCCTAAGCCAAATGAATCAATATCCAGTTCCCTAAGTTCATCAAAATGTTATCCTCCCATCTGTGCCTAAGATTTCCTAATTTATTTTCCTCGAGGATTAACAAATAAAAATTTCACCTTAAAAATTATAATGTATCATGTACAAGGGCTGTTCAATAAAGAATGATCATTATTTTTTTACAGCCTTAATTTAAATGCAAAAATTTGATTTTACAATATATGTTAGCTTAATTCATCAGGTAGAAGGATGGAAGAAGGCCATAGAGTAGGTTAAGGCCCACTCGGACTGTAATATCAAATAAGAAGAATAATTATATTTGAAGAGAATTTTTTTTTGTGAGAAATATTAAATTAATAATAAAAACATCAAGAAGAATAATAATTCATCAGGTAAACATTGTACAAGTTTCAAGGTCATCCATCCTGGTTCCAGTCTGTGAATGGCATACAAGTCAAAACATGTTCAGTATTGACTATTGAGTTGGTCTTCTGGGTTGACTTCAGGAGATTCTGCATGCTCTCTGTGAACTTCTCAACTGTCAGCTGCAGACTGGCTGGGTGTTAGAAACTGTCTCCCTATTTATAGGTAGCTCCTAGTTGGTTGATTTTCTCTAGGTAACCCGAAAGGCATAAAATACATGAATCAAAATACCTGCCGTGAAAGTCTACAATTTTACATCTAGGTAGTCTGTTACATGTGAGCTATTTTCTAATTGGCTGCTCCTGAAAACAGGAACAGAAGTCTTAAGCTTGGTACTTGTGTTTGTTGGAGCCGAAATCCAAATTCAATTCACTGTTGCCAATGGCTATAATGGATGTGATGCGCGATGGACAATATGCTGCTTTGAAATTCTGGTTTCATCTCAACAATTCTTCAGCTGAGGCCTATGTGATGTTACAGAGACTTATGGAGGGTTTGTTCTTCCTTATAGCGCAGCTCAAAGATGATATAAATTGTTTAATGAGGGGAGACAGTCAATTTCAAAAGAAGATGGGCTCGGTGCTCCAGTTAGTGTTCTTATAAAATAAAACTTAAATACTTCTACTATCGTAGTGAGAGAGGATTGACGAATAATCCTAAGATCACTTTCTGAAATCTTCAAAATTTCACTGGGTCCACCCATATGTTGGTAACAAGAAAATTGCAGATGACACATGTTTATGTATGGAGGCTTCTAAGGATGCTGATTCTCAAACAACAGTACATTTGCAAGTAGGTTTGCAGGCAATTGAAGATGATGGTACTGTAAAATGCAATTTTTCTTTTAAAGGTAATCACTGCTGTTGAAACTTGGCCGCATCATTTCTATCGTGATTAGCAAACAGCAAAGTTCTATGTGAAAATCCCCATTTCTGCTGGGAAAATTATGGTCATCTCATTTTTTATATTCATGGAATGTATTATCAACATTCTGTACCTGTACACACAACAGTACCTGGGCAATACTATATTGCTATCTTGATAACTCTACAAACACATATCAGGCGCAAAAGACCAGCTGGATGCTGCACCATGTTAGGCTGCATATTACAAATGTTGTTCCTGAATATCTTGCAAAAATCAAAATGAAGTGTATCTCTCACCTTTTCTATAGTCAGGATTTAGCCCCATGTAACTTTTTTCTGTTCTCTAACCTGAAGAAACACCTTCATGGAAGGGGTTTTCCAACTTCAGAAGCAGTAGTGAAGGCTGCGGAGCAGTTTTGAAAGACCTGGCAAACATGGTTTTCACCATGTCTTTCCAAATGGCAGAAACACTGGGACAAATGCATTGCATCTAAAGGAGACTACTTTGAGAAGGATCATAAAAAATCTCAGGATGAATTAAGGTATGTTGCCAAAAAAAAAAAGGATCATTGTTTATTATACAGCCCTAGCAAAGTCTCTGACTGATTTTATTCATAATAATAATAATCAGGACAATAGCCCAAGTTGGGCCTCACCTTCTCGCATGATAGATCTCCATCTCTGTCTCTGTCATGGTCGACCTTCCACCAGTTGCAAATGCCAATCTTCTTCGTATCCTCAACAATCCCATCCAACCACATCTAATCATCGGTCTTCCAGTTGAGACTTACCATCTGGCTTTGATTGTATCACCCTCTTAGGTATCTTGTTCGAATCAATTCTTTGCACAAATCAGGTCAATCTTCCTCTTTTTTATTTTATTTTATTTTTTTGAGACTACAATATCTGGTAATTTTATAAAGGGCCATAACTGAGTGGTTAAAGCAAGATGCCTGCCACAGGGCTACAGGATATGCATTGTTTCAGGTCTCCATGGGGGAAGAAATTTTTTTATGGAATTTTGGCCAGTATGGGACTAGTACCCACCTAGTATCATGAGGCAATTGGGTAGGTACAATAAGTAAATGGATCCAGGTTGAGAAACTACCTATAACAGCTGGGGAACCCAATATGCTGACCACATGTCACCCTTAAACTCTGTGGTTAACACATGTGGATGTGAGGCCAGCAGCCGGCTGGAAGGCCAAGGGCCATGGAGTTGGAGAAAATTTATTTGATCTCAAAACCAAGAAAAGAAACTGTCACTGCCTTCAGATTGAACACTGGTCATGAGTGTCTGTGACAAATTTTGATTTATAGGCTTCTCTTTTAAGGCTTGAGGTTCTTTTATGTGCAGTAAATCTACAATATGGGATTCATGGCTTTACTTCTGTTTTAAATTAATTAATTTTTTATTACTTTTTAGGAATTTTAAACATAGTCTCAATTCTGGAAATGCGTGCTATTATGCATTACAGAGACTCTTGACGTCCCAACTCCTTTAAAAAATGTTAAACTGAAAATATATAAAACTATTGTTCTACCAGTTATATTATATGGATGCAAAACATGGACTCTTACTTTAAGGGAAGAAAGGAGATTACGAATATTTGAGAATAAAGTTCTTAGGAAAATGTTTGGACCAAAGAGAGATGAACAGACAGGTGAATGGAGAAGACTACATAACAGTGAACTACATTGTCTTTATAGGAAGCCAGATATAATGAGAACAGTTAAGTCTCGTAGACTGCAATGGGCAGGACATGTGGCACGAATGGGGAATGAAAGAGGTGCATGGAAGCTTCTTGTAGGAAAACCAGAGGAAAATGCCCAGTTGATAGACCAAGAATGAGGTGGGAGAATAACTAACTATGGTTTGAGGGAAGTAGATTATACAGGGGATGATTGGAAAACATTAGTTTAGGATAGGGATATATGGAGAGCTTATGTCCATGCGGTCATGAACCTCCGGGTTCGACAGTGCCAGTGAGTTAGTTAGACTTTTTAGGAATTAACACTATGAGGTATTATTTATTTAAGTAAAAGTGTATCACCTTACCCGATATCCTTCTTATTAGACCGGTTTCAGGGCCTAATTTTTAAGAAAAATTGTATAACCTCCTCCTTATTAGACTGGTTTCAGGACCTAATATTTAAGAAAAATTGTATCACCTCACCTGACATCCTTCTTCTTATTAGACTGGTTTCAGGACCTAATATTTAAGAAAAATTGTATCACCTCACCTCCTTCTTATTAAAATTGTATCACCTCACCTGATATCCTTCTTCTTATTAGACTGGTTTCAGGACCTGATATTTAAGAAAAATTGTATCACCTCACCTCATATCCTTCTTCTTTTAGACTGGTTTCAGGACCTAATTTTTAAGAAAAATTGTATTTTTAAGAAAAATTGTATCACCTCTCCTCATATCCTTCTTATTAGACCGGTTTCAGGACCTAATTTTTAAGAAAAATTGTATCACCTTACCTCATATCCTTCTTCTTATTAGACTGGTTTCAGGACCTAATATTTAAGAAAAAATTGTATCACCTCTCCTCATATCCTTCTTTATTAGAGCCGGTTTCAGACTCCTAATTTTTAAGACAAATCGTATAACCTTACCTCATATCCTTCTTCTTATTAGAATGGTTTCAGGACTAATTTTTAAGGAAAAAATGTATTACCTCTCCTCATATCCTTCTTTTTATTAGACCGGTTTCAGGACCTAATTTTTAAGAAAAATTGTATCACCTTACCTCATATCCTTCTTCTTATTAGACTGGTTTCAGGACCTATTTTTAAGAAAAAATTGTATCACCTCTCCTCATATCCTTCTTTTTATTAGACCGGTTTCAGGACCTAATTTTTAAGAAAAATTGTATCACCTTACCTCATATCCTTCTTCTTATTAGACTGGTTTCAGGACCTATTTTTAAGAAAAAATTGTATCACCTCTCCTCATATCCTTCTTTTTATTAGACCGGTTTCAGGACCTAATTTTTAAGAAAAATTGTATCACCTTACCTCATATCCTTCTTCTTATTAGACTGGTTTCAGGACCTAATATTTAAGAAAAAATTGTATCACCTCTCCTCATATCCTTCTTATTAGACCGGTTTCAGGACCTAATTTTTAAGAAAAATTGTATCACCTTACCTCATATCCTTCTTCTTATTAGACTGGTTTCAGGACCTATTTTTAAGAAAAAATTGTATCACCTCTCCTCATATCCTTCTTTTTATTAGACCGGTTTCAGGACCTAATTTTTAAGAAAAATTGTATCACCTTACCTCATATCCTTCTTATTAGACTGGTTTCAGGACCTATTTTTTAAGAAAAATTGTATCACCTCACCTCATATCCTTATTAGATCAGTTTCAGGACCTAATTTAAATTGTATCCTCACCTCATATCCTTCTTATCAGACCGGTTTTGGGATTAAGATAAAATGATGGCTGGGGCAATTGTTCATGCAACTTCAATTAGCTGACCTTGAAGGAGGAATCAATTATAATGAGTATAACTATTATACATGTTACAACAGCTAAAATAATTATATTTCAAGAGAAAAATGCACGCTCAGACTGGGGTTTGAACCCAGAACCTTTAGCTTTCTATGCCAATACTGTACCAAATGAGATACCTGACACCCCATTCTAAATACAAATTTTTTCTCTTATACATTGTTAATTCCTGAGCGCCAAATGCTACAAATAGTTGTTTATTTTTTCTTTCACTCACCTCATACTTCATAACTCCTCGCAGACCCAGGGTTTCATCACATCATTTGTGACATTCTCAATGCTATGTCACGTTCACAACTGACGTCCAATGGCCTTCTATCCTGCAGACTGGCCTCCGTGCCATCTGATGGCTGATTGACGAACTTCCAAATCAATCCCCTCTCCTTATAACCGGGTATTTCAAAAAAATGAGTGAAAGAAAAAATAAACAATATTAAAAAAACCTCATAGTGTTATTTCCTATCTACATAACTTAATAATTCTACAAATAGTTGTTCGGGAATTACAATTTATTAGAGAACAATTTGCATTTAGATTGGAGTGCTCAGGTAGTTCAGTTGGCTTAGAAAGCCAAAGGTCTTGGGTTCAAACCCCAGTCTGAGTGTATATATTTTTCTCTTTAAATATAACTTGTCGTTCAGTGAGAAGTATTAAATTAATAATAAAACCAGCTAAAATAATAATTATTCTTAAAGTGTGGACATGAAAATAAACAAATTGTTCTATAATATCACCTCACCTCATATCCTAATTCTTATTAGACTGGTTTCCCAAAACAAGTCTAAGAAGGAGGATATGAGATGAGGTAATACAATTTTTCTTAAAAAATTTATTTTTTTTGCCCTGAAAAAATCAATTTACCATAATTGGTTTTGAATCTATTAATCATAAATCCAAAACTAACCACCAGACCATTAGATTAGCTACAGATTGTAATAATAATAATTTAAAAAGGTTCTCAATAAATAATTAGTTATCTTTTTCTTCCACAGGTACCTTTTATTTTATCATAAACAAATCTTGGAATATGAATGAAATGGAAGCCATAAGACTGCTGCTATACATACAGAGAGGTGCTGGTAACTAGATTGGTACGTGTACTGCCAACTTGGATGCTAGACTGATGGGAAATATTTGATACGCTTCTGTTATTTATTCTCATGGAATCATATTTTAATTAAAGAAATGGTTTGTATTCCTAAGTACATTTGAATCTGCCTTTTTAAGGTGGTTCATGATACTTAATTGTAAATATAACATAACATCCAGTATTAATAAAGTGTCTTGTAACTGACACACCTTAATTGTGTATCAACTTGCTGTTGCATTTCTTCCATACTGTGGGATACAACATGTATGCTAAATGTATTCTAGGTCATCCATTATATTTGGGCCTATGTACTGTTCCCTTTTTTGTCTGTTAATGTAAGACACATTCCAGTTTGGTACTTATTTTTTTAAGAAAAATATGATAATTAGGAAAATTTTGTATATTTTGAAATTAGTTTTCTCAAATCCTTGTATCTACACTTGTAAATATGTTTTTTCGATAATACTTATTTTAAACTTATTTTAGGTTGCATGACTTGTATGACTGCATTAATTATTCGTACCTTAATTTATTACTTAAAAATATGTTACAGCACATTGAATTTAAAGTAACAATACAATTCGGATATAAGTAATGTCAAAATTTAGTACTGTACCTTGTATCTCATCATTAACCCATCAGCGAGGAGTGACATGCACCGCCCACATGATTTCCTTATAGGAATTTAGTTCTTATTTTTCGGAAAAGGTTCACTAAATAAATGATTAAATAATATCATTTTGTAGAGGAAAGATTACCATTTTATTAATAACTTAACTCATTTTCAAATTGTGTAATTTTGTTTTCTAACTTACAAATTTAAATGTCATTCCAAGGAATCCTCCTGCAGCTCCTCCCACGCTGATGGGTTAAGTAAATCGGTGCATTCTATTGGTTATGAACACAGGTTTGTATCGTTTTGATATCCTCATTTTTGCCTACTTACAACTCCCACTATGTTGTCAAGTGTAGGTAGAACCTTTGCAATAATAATTCATAATGTTTTCAAGTTCAGGGGTCATCATGTTTTATACCATTCTGCAGCAAGCCATGGTTTAAGAGATTAGTTGAATGATATAGCAGACTATAAAAAATAAACAAGAAATCAGAGAGAATTAATTATTTAAGTAAAATTTTATCAAGAATTAAATTAATGTTTTTATTACCTCACCTCATATCCTTTTTCTTTTATACTGCAGTTTCGGAGCTTATCTCCATCGTCAGTAGCCTCTGGTCAACCGGTGTTGTCGTTTCTTGGCGGTTTTCTGAAATAAAAACATTAATTTAATTCTTAAATTAAACCTCATAGTGTTCTTTTCCTGTGAAAGTTAAATCAAATTTTATCACCTCACCTAATAATTTTTTTCTTAGACTGGTTTCAGAACTTTGTTCTTCAGTTCCATCCTCGTATTTTCACAACTTTGTTTTGTCGTCTTGAAGAGTCACTTCCTGCTCCCTCTATTGGTAAACTGAAGAATCTCAAAATCAAATCATTTTCCCCGGGAATTTCGAAGTTCATTAATTTCTCCTTTTCATATTTTTTAATGCAGATTTTTTTCCCAAACAGTGAGTTCTTTGGGTTTTTCTATTTGTTTTAATAATTTAGCCTTTCTTTCGATAAGATGTAATGTAGCCTTTCTTTCAATAAAATGCAATTCCTTATTGAAAGAAAGGCTAAATTATTAAAACAAATAGAAAAACCCATAGAACTCACTGTTTGGGAAAAAAATCTACATTCAAAAAAGTTAAAAGGAATGAACTTTGAAATTCCCGGGGAAAATGGTTTAATTTAAAGGTTCTTCTGTCTACTAACAGAGGGAGCAGCAGGTGACTCTTCAAGACAACAAAACAACAGTCATGAAAGTACTGAGGAAGGAACTAAAGAAGAAAGTAGCAAAACCAGTCTAAGAAGAAGAAGAAGATGACGTGATAAAATTTTACTAAAATAAATAATATCTCATAGTGTTAATTCTTAAAAAAAGAATTAATTATATTTATACTTTGTTATAATAAAATTATAAACTCTGGGAGAGAAATATATTATACACTATAGTTTCTTTAAAATAAATTATTTACAATGGGAAGTTTTACCATTAAGTTTTCTGGATGTTCTTTTCATATATAAATGTAACGTGTGTGTGTATGTGTGTGTGTGTGTGTGTGTGTGTGCGTGCACTCAGGACTTAAAGATTAAGTTATCTTCCTATTTTTGCTTCCTAGTTTGTGAATGTAAGTTCCAAAAAAGTCAAGAGATTTCACGTTCTCTACCTTTTGATTTAACAGGAGAATCCAATTTTAATTTTTTTCTTGTTAAAGGATTGTGTAAACATTCTATGGTTGTATGTTCCATGGTTTAGAATATATATACAGTTTTCAGAGAAAGGCAAATCTTGCCTTGAAGTTATGATAAAATTATTTATTTAATGTGTGTATTTTGGATGAAATTTAAGGAAAACACATAATTATTATAATTAGCAATTCCATCTACATTTAAATATTTCTTGCTTCTTCCCCCCCCCCCCGAGTTGAATGAAGTGAAATTAATTTTATTGTTGTATATGTGTAAAGAAGATAAGAATTTCATTAATTTGATATGTAAATACATAAAGTTCTTGTAAATAAATTGGAATGTGTCTTATATTATAATAAACATGGTGGGCTTATGTACTCATCATGTTAATGATCCGTGACTTTATAATAAAGCAAAAATCTCTATTAATTGAGAAATTATTGTAATGATTTTTGTCATGCAGTTTGTAAAAATAATTATCAATCATATTTTATTGGTTAAACCTATATAAATTATTAAATTAACATGTTCATTTAGTGATTTAGAAAGAAGTCTCTAGGTATATTTATTTATTAAATGAAATAATTGTATATATTAAACGTGAAATTATGACATACCATACTAACAAAATCATGCTGATAGATGTACTATTAAGTTTATAGTTATTATTACTTTTATTTATTTTTTTATACTGATAACACTATATTACCAAAAAGTATGTAATTAAAAATTATAGTTTCTGCAGTATTAACAAACTAAAGAAAACTAAAAATCTAATTGCAATATATTGGACTGCTAGGCAGTTAATGGAATCAGCTGCAGTGTTTGGCATTACAAAAATATGACTTCCTAAGGTATTTTATTATTGTAATGACTGCAGAATTATTATATTTAATTTTTATCATATGACCAATATTTTTGCGACTTACTTAGCTTACAGGTAGTAAGAATCAAATGAATCGTGAATTCTTCTTACTTCATACCTCGTAATGTAAAAATTCCCAAATTTATTATATTAATTTTACAGATAGTTTATATTTACAGTTTTCTCTTGGCATGTTCTAATAAATTTCGTATTTCTTTAACTCATTTTTCAGCTACAGTACATTTTTTGATTATCCACTGTAATTTGGGACATTAAAAACTGCTGGTAATCCACAATTACGTTTGTTTAAGAACAAAAATAAATTATTATCATTAGTACGAGTTAAATTACTTTAGATGTTTCTATTATTGATTTAACACTTCTCACTGAAGAATAAATTATATTTGAAGAGAAAAGTTATATGCTTAAACTACTTAATTTGTATAATAATTGCTACAAACCATTAAGATACACTGAGCTTAACTTTAAGTGACCTTGTACCATTAGCACAGTGCAGCACAGTTATACTTTATTGCAAACACTATAGAATTATTATATTTAATTTAAAATTTATCATATTACCAATATTATTGTGACTTACGAGGGTCATACTGAAAGTCATGAGCAACATTTTTTCTTCTTCTTCTTCTTCTTCCTTTCAAGTATTAGGCCAAGGCCTGTTACGATCCTATAGAAAATTTTCCTTTATGGGAAATTCTCATATAAGACTTGAAAGCATAATAATAGTCCCTTCGATTGGTTGCTGGCCAAAGGAAGGCAAGACCAGTGATGGGGCTGCCATCTTATAGCCTCTGGTCAGGCTTTCTGGAGAAGAGAAGAAAATAAAGGAAAGAAGAAATGGAAGAAAGGAAGGACTCCCTAGCCCTCGGATGCCCTAATAGCGTCGGGGTCGAAAAAACAAGAGTTAACCAAGATTTAAACAATCATAATATTTATTTTAGACAAACCAAGTACACCATGTTAATCTACAGACCTTTGTGCTACTTTTCAACATAGTCTCCATTTCTTTGCACACATTTTGTCCAGCGTTCTACAAGCTTGAAAATTCCCTTATGATAGAAGTCCGTTCCAGCTGCTCGAAGACACTGACGCACTGCTTTCCGAATATCCTCCAGCATCTCGTAGCGTTGGCCTCATCTGCTCCTTCACAGAACCGAAAAGATGGTAGTCGGAGGGTGCCAAATCGGGACTATAGGGAGGATGTGGAAGAGTTTCCCATCCAAATGTCCTGATCTTCTCCATAGTGGCACGAGCAGTGTGAAGACGCGCGTTATCGTGTTGCAGAATGATCTTCCTTCCAGGGCGTTTGTCGTGCAATGCACGACAGCTTCACAAGTGTCTGGATATAGCGGGCAGCATTTATGGTTTGTCCAGGTTCAAGAAATTCAACCAGAATGCAACCTTGCACATCCCAGAAGATGCTGCCCATAACTTTCCCAACAGATTGCACTGTCTTCGCTTTTTTCTTTGATGGTGAATTCAAGTGGTGGCGTTTTGTTTCAGGCTCGTAGCGATGAAACCAGCTTTCGTCACCTGTCACAATACTCGTCAAAAAATCACCACCTTCATTTCGAAATCTCTGAAGAAGGTTATGGATGATGGTTCTTCTCTGAAGTTTGTGGTCTTCACTCAATAAACATGGAACCCAACGGGCACTAACTTTTCGGTAACCTAAGCTGTGAATCATTTCTTGCACTGCACTGTGTCCTACTGCAAGTTTTGTAGCGATTTCATTCATTGCGATACGCCTGTCGTCTCTAATGAGCGCATCAACTCTTTCCTTGTTGCAATCCGTGGAGGCAGAGCGTGGGCGACCGCTACGAGGCTCATCTTTGATACTCATGTATATCTTTAAAATGTTTCACCCATCTCCTAACACTGCTGGCACCCATGCAGGCATCTCCGTAAGCACATTGAAGTCTTTGGTGAATATCAACAGCAGATTGTTCCTCTTTAACAAGGAATTCAATGACAGCGCGCTGTCGAAACGAAACATTGATGTCTGCCATTTTGGAAACACTGCATGTGGTCACATGATAGAAGCTATGATGCCACAAAACGGCAATGTTGTGGTATAAAGTCTGTAGATTGCGATCCTGCAGTTGTTTTTGTTACATTGTTGAAATTTGAATTTTAACAATGGGTTGCTCACGACTTTCAGTATGACCCTCGTATTTAGCTTACAGGTATTATTTACAGCTTTCTCATATAGGGCTGCATGCAAATACATTAGTCTCTGGTGAGTTGAGTTTTCCATGAGAACGTGCAAAGTTCGAATTAGCGAGTCACTGACTGGTCATGCATGAAAGTAGTTTTTTTGTAATATTGGCAAGAAATTACCCAGAATTCTCAGCAATAAAACCACTTCTGATATTTTCATCTGCTAGAGGAACGTATTTATACTT
The DNA here is from genome assembly GCA_030220185.1 of Diploptera punctata. NCBI lineage: Eukaryota > Metazoa > Arthropoda > Insecta > Blattodea > Blaberidae > Diploptera > Diploptera punctata. Next base: position 893,881 of record JASPKZ010009352.1, on the reverse strand, counting down.
GCGTCCCACAAATAATACCGTATACGACGACGTCTGCATCATGCGATATTACGCCGATTCTCCTATTCTTCCAGTTGAATTTATTGGTAGACTCCATCAAATTCCTCTTCTCCGCATATACCGAAATCATGATCGAAGTCTTCAAGGTCCAACATCTTGGATAAAGCAGCAAGGTACGCGGCAAGGTTTCAACCCAACTACATCAGTTCCCATCGGGTTGCTCACGATTCGTTCTCTGCAAAGTCACCTCGCCAGGTAGCTTAGGAATTTCGACAATTATTATCGCATGAACAGATTTTTGAGTACGCAAAAACATCTTTGGATGCAACTTTCTCAGCAGAGAACGACTTTTATGGTCTAATGTGTTCATATTTACGACCCATAGTAGTGTTCTAATAAATTTTAAAAATACACAGACCAAATATCTTAATCAGAGGTACGGGACTTGCGCTGGTTCGAGTTCCCATGGGAGAAAATTTTCTCATGGAATCTTGGCCAGTATGGGACCGCTGCCCACCCAGCATCGTGAGGCATTTGGATAGCTACAATAAGTAGCGACTCCAGGTTGAGAAGATCAGCTATAACGGCTGGGGGACCCGACATGCTGACCACATGTCATCCCAACACTGGCTTATGATCATCTGCCTCTGTGAACGTGAGGCCAGCAGCCGACTGGTAGGCAAGGACATTCTAGGCTGTCGTGCTTGGAGTTTTTTTAAATATCTTAATTATGTTCTAATAAATTTCATATTTCTTTAACTCATTTTTCAGATACAGTACATTCTTGATTATCCATTGTAATTGAGGACACGAAAAGCGCAACTAATCATGTAATTATGGTAGTTTAATTACAAAAATGAGTTATTATAATTAAAATGAATCAAATTACTTTCATTCTTATAAGAAATACAAACTATAAGATATACTGAGCTTAACTCTATGTGACCCTATACTGTCAGCACAGAACAGTTATCCTTTTCCTTGAAATTCTTCGGAGAACATTTTTTGACAACTCACCTCATATATTTCATGTTTTTCATGATACCGCAGTTTCAAATGTACTCACGTTCATCCTCAGCTAAAACTCCGACTGATGAAATTCTTCAGCCATCAACTCTTCTATTGTCACCATCTTCAGCGCTGCCATCTATGGTTGTATTTATGAACTTTAAAACCAATTTATTTCATTAGTAATATCAATATTCATTGATCTATATATTTATTTTTTGTTAGGAATATCAAAATGCATTGATATATGTATCTATATTCAGAATAAATTTGATTTCGAAGTTTATAAATTCAACCATAGTTGGCAGCACTGAAGATTGTGACAATAGAAGAGTTGATGGCCAAAGAATTTCATCAATTGAGTTGTGGCTGAGGATGAACGTGAGCACATTTGAAACTGCAGTATCATAAAAAAAGATATTAAATATATGAGGTGAGTTGTTAAAAAATGTTCTTCGATGAATTTCAATGATTATATCTCATAATGTTTACTTCCCAACATTAATTTAATATATCCTTTTCTTACTTGATTTATAACTGGATGCACTACACTCTGCCTAAAAAGCTATGGTCCTTGTCAGTAAGGACTTGCAGAACAATCCTGTTTTGTCTGCATTGTGTATTTGCTCCAACTCTAAATTTTCTCATGCAACAAACACCTGGAAATCATTATAAAATTCAGAGGCAGCCTTATTATCTCCACTTTACTTTTCTCCTTGGATGACAATCTTCTTGTATGCCATAAACAATCACTAAATCTAACTCTTTTTTAAGTAAAATTTTATAATCACACCTCATATTCTTGTTCTTTGTAGACCGGTTTTGAGACTTTCTTTTTCAGAAAGAAGAAGAAAGTTCCAAAACCGGTCATACTGAGGATGGAACTGAAGAAGAATGCTCCTTCCATTGGCAGACTGAAAAACCTCGAAACCAGGCCATTCTCCCCAGGATTTTCAAAGTTCATCAATTTCTCCTTTTCACTCCTTTGAACTTTGAAATTCCCAGGGAGAATGGCCTGGTTTCAAGGTTTTTCAGTCTGCCAATGGAAGGAGCGAAAGATGGCTCTTCAAGACGACAGAACAATGGTCGTGAAAATACTGAACATGGAATGGAAACAAAGTTCCAAAACTAGTTTGTTAAAATAAGAAGAATAATATGGAGTGAATGATTAAATTTTACCTAAATGAATATACCTCATAGTGTGAATTCCTAAAATAAGTAATAAATTATATATTTGAAGAGAGAAAAATGTTGCCTAGACTCAAAACTGGGACCTTTGGCTTTCTGGGCCAAATGCTCTACCAACTGAGCTACCGAGGCGAGTTGCAATCTAGATGCAATTTTTTCTCTTTATACATTGTAATTCCCTCGCGCCAAATGCTTTAAAACCATTCCTTCTATCTTTGCATAAGGCAGCCTCTTAGTTAAGAAGACATTAATTACTTTATAAAGCCAGTAGATATATCGTCAAAATATTAAGCTTTACCGCTTAAAAGTAATGAATATTCTTGTTAAAAATACTTCAAATAGAAGTCCTCTAATCATCATCATCGTCCTTTCAAGTATTAGGCCTAGTGGCCCGTTACGGTCTCCCGCCATCTCCGAAAAGGTCGACCCACAGATCTTCTGCCTCGAGGAATGTAGTGAAGAATTTGTTTTGGTATTCTGTGACGATCCAGGCGCTGAATATGGGCTAGCCAATTGTTTCTATATTCTTGGAGATATTCAGATATAGGTACGATATTTAACTCTCTGGTTATTGTTGAATTTCTTTGGTGGTCTAGAAGGCTATAACCTGCAGTTCGTCGCAGAAATTTCATCTCCATGGCTGTAATGTGACGATCATCCTGAGTTCTGATGGTCCAAGCTTCATTGCCATAACAGATTATGGGTCTAGCGAGAATTTTATAGATTTTCATTCTTGTGTGTCTCTGCACTTTTGATGGTTTAAAAACTTGGTTGATAATTCTTAAAGCTTTATTATAGTTTTGTATTTTAAAGGATATATCACATTCCTCATTATAAGTTAGATTATATCCTAAGTATTTAAATGAATTAACTTGCTCTAATATTGAATTCTGAATACAAATTTTACTTCTTACTGGGAACTTCCCTTGAAAGGCCATAACTTTAGATTTTGTTGTTGATATTTCCATGTTAAATCGTTGGGCTATTATATTAAGATGATGAGTGGAATATTGTAATTCATCTTCATTATTGCTGAAAAGAGCCTGATCATCTGCATATAAGAGTGTGTCTAAAATTGTGTGTCTTGAGAGAGGAATATTACCATGAACTGTCAATCTCCAGTGTCTGATGATAGCATTAATGTATACATTAAATAGAAGTGGTGATAGAGGGCATCCTTGTCTGACTCCACAATCCTCTAATGACTTTGTTAATAGCTCTAGCCATCTGCCTTTGGACATAAGAGAATTGTATAAGTGGATAGAAATATTAGCGTTTGTACTGTGTCCTGAATGGTGTAATTGGACACATGCTGATGTACAGAATCAGAGGTCTGGGGTTCAATTCCCGGTTCGGATGATAATTTTTCTTTTCAAGAAATAAATTTGTCCAGGACTGGAATATATTAAACTATATATATACATTGAAATGCTTATTCAAGTTTAATTTGTTTGGTATATGCTCTCATTGATGTTTACAAGAAAATTATGAAATTGTTGCTTTTGAATATAAACAAATTTTATCAGTTCTTTACATACTTCCAAGCAATAGAACATTTTCTTGTATATATTTCCTTTTTTTATTTATTGGTCTGTAGGGGGGGAAAATTGCACTAACCAGAAATAATAAGTACATTTATTTTTACTTTTGGTAATATAGTGTATTATAAATAAAACATGATTTAGTTGGTATAAAAATAACTCATAATGATCAATACAGTTTTCCTAAAATGACTGACTGCCTTGTCTGAATGTTAAATTATGGTCACACACAGTACATTAATTTGTAACGATAATTGTACTGAATTTTACTTGGCTCATAACTTGATTCCTAACTGTTATCAATGCAGTACGGTGATGTAGAATAATAGGCTGTTTTCTACTTAATTTTTTTTTTAATATTGTAATTAAAATGGTGTGTTTGGGACATGAGTGAATTTTTTTTTTCTTTTTTGTTTCAGAGATTATAACTATATCAATCAAATATAATAATTATATTTACTGGATTTTAAGTTCTTTTTATAACAGGACAAGAATTAAAGGTTTTGGTAATTTAAAATATTGACACATATAGGGTAAACATTGCAGTTACTTTAAAATACAATAGGAAGTAACATTAAGAGGTTTGTTTAATGATTAAAATATTTTTTTCATAGTTAAATATGGGAAATAACATTATGAGGTTCTTAATTCGTAAATTAATGAGTCATTTTTTAACATCTTACCTCATATTTTATGTTTCTTCAAACACTGGAACTAGTTTTTAAAAATGACTCATTAATTTAAAAACTAGTTCCAGTGTTTGAAGAAACATAAAATATGAGGTAAGATGTTAAAAAATGACTCATTAATTTACGAATTAAAACATTTTGTCTGTTCATTCTTACTTCTTAGAGTTGTTTTTATCGAATGTATGTTTCAGAGCTTCTTAGCTCCATTGTCAGTGATTACAGACTATAATCTGTAATCGCTGATGATGGGGCTAAGAAGCTCTGAAACATATGTTCGACAAAAACAACTCTAACAGGTAAGAAAGAACAGACAAAATGTTTTAATTGCAGTTACTATTTTATTTAAAGACATCTTTTCAAAATATCATTGATTGCAAGAAAGAAATAAAGCCGATATAATTTTTTATAAAGTGGGCCTTCTAGGCCTATCATGCCATGGAGTTAGTTTAAATTATTATTTTAAATGACAGTTTAAATTTTCAGTAGTAGAAACTGGATGTTCAATTATTGCTCTTAAAAACGACATTTACAATTGCTTATCACATTTACACTATACTTTTTATTGATTGTATATCAATAAACGGTATTTGTTTTGGATTTAGAATATCTTATTGATAATCGTTAAATTAATAAGATTTTACACTCACCTCATATTTTGTATCTTTTCCAGGACAAGTTCCAAGAAAGTTTTTCCTTATTTTCAACTTGCATCTGACTACTTATTTGACAGCTGGTATTCTTGTAGGCCTAATTTTCCTCCTCCTCTTGGTGGACTGATGAACCTCCAAATTAAATCTTTTTTCCCTGAGAATTTCAAAATTCATTATTTTGTCTTTGAATCTTTTGATGTAGATTTTCTCCCAAACTGTGAGTACAGTAAAAGCTATATTTAAATTAATATTGGGAAGTAAACATTATGAGGTTATATCATTAATAGTGAGTGGAGAACATATTTTTATCGACTCATCTCATATAAATTCAAATTTATATGAGGTGAGTCGATAAAAATATGTTCTCCACTCACTATTAACAGTAAAAGCTCCTTATTCATGGTTCCATTATTCGCGTTTTCATTATTTATTGGTTAAAAATACAGTTCCTGTATTCACGACTAAAATTCTCTTTATTCGTGAATCCAGTCAGTATATTAGAAGGATTAGTTTACTTTATTAACATATTGGAACTTTTTTTACTGCTGGCACATGCCAAGGCGGCTTTTACATGGAGCGATTTAAACCAAATGGACAAATAAATATCAAAGTAAAATAAACCTTATTGTTACTAAACCTAAAGTTCGTTGTTAAAAGCTGCTGCTGCTGTATTTCACGTGCCACTATGTCCGTTCATAAATGCTGCCCTCGATATGAACAGCGTTTTATTATATTATTTTTAGTCTGGACAGCTTACCTCAATATTAATGTTGATTTGTTCTTGAACATGTTTCAAAACAATTCTGTTTTATCGTCAGCTTTCCCAGACTGGTTTTATTTATGTTGCATTATGTTGCACAACCTGGATGTCGATGTCAGCTCCATCCTGTGGTTGGCCAAAGAACCTCCAAACAAGGTCACGCTCCATTGGTATATCAAAATTCATAACTCTGTTTCTGTTCTTCTGAATATAAATTTTTTCCCAAATAGTCAACTCTTTTGTATTTTCTAACTGTTTTAATAATTTAGTGTCTGAATTTATATTATGTTTTTCAGACCAAACATGAGCAGCAACTGCAGATTTTTCTATTTCCCCATTTTTAATATTTCTTATGTGTTCTTTGGTTCTAATTTTTAGGTTTCTTTTTGTTTTTCCTATATATATCTTTTCACAACCCGTGCATTCAAATTGATATATTCCTGACTTTTTATTTTTATTGTTTTGTTTCAACTTGTCATTCATTCCAATAATTTTGATTGAATAACATGTGTCTCTTCTGCTTTATTCCCAATTTATAATGTCAAGTAAAAGGAAAGAAATGTTAGTTCTGAAGTGGAAAAAAGTAGTGTTGCTGCTTAAAGTAAAAATAGAAATGCTTGACCGTTTATGTATTGGCAAGTCATTTGCATTCATAACATGCTGTTTCAATGTTAATTAATCAACTGTGTGATTCATCAAGAGATCCGAAGACAAAATAAGGAATTCTATCGCTGAATTCACAGCTGAATATCAATCTGAATTGAAAGACCTTTTAAAATCAGCAAAAGAGGAAAAAATTACTAAGTTCTTTAAGTCTTTGCTTAAGCCTGACAATAATAATTAATAGAAATTGTTCAAAATCTCTCATTATATTGATAATTATTTTATTTTGGAACCTTGGAATGTGTCCCCTATATACCCATACAAATTACCATTCAATATTCACGGTATATGTATGGAACATATCCCCCCGCAAATTAGGAGCTTTTACTGTACTTTAGATTTCTCTAATTGTTTAATTAATTTTGTTTTTACTTCAGTTCTGTGCATTCCTGAACAAGTGTGAGCAGCTACTACATATTTTTTTCTATTTCCCCATTTTTTTTTACATTACTAACATGTTTTTTTTTGTATTCATACCTACTTTCTTGGTCCAAAAGTGACATTAATCTTAGTTAATTAATGAAAATGAGGAAATTAGCAAAGACAAAAAATCAGGAATTAAATGAAATGTGAGGATTGTGAAAAAAATCTACATGGGGAAAAGAAAAATTGGTTGAACATCAGAATAAAGTAATTTCTTAGAAATGTAAAAAAGAAAAAAAAAGAGGAAATAGAAAAATCTGTACAAGATGCTCATGCTTGACCAGAATACCACAGAATTGAAGTAAATGTAAAATTAATTAAAAAAATGAGATGTCATTAATTTTTTAAATATTAAATTATGGCACAATTAGAGAAATCATTAAACTCACAGTTTGGGAGAAAATCTACATCCAAAAATATAAGGGCAAAATAATGAATTTTAAAATTGTGAAAATATTTAATTTGGAGGAGTAAAAGTAAGCCTACAAGAATGCCAATTTGATAATTATCATATCAACAGTCAGATACTAACTGAAAATAAGGAAAAACATGCTTGAAACTATTCTTGGAAATTTAACAAAAATAAATGAGGTTAGATGTAAAATCTGATTCATTTAATGATTGTTAAATAAAACCTCACAGTGTTGACTTTTTAGGAATTAGCACTATGAGGTATTATTTATTTAAGTAAAAATTTCATCATCTTACCTCATTTTCTTCTTCTTACACCAGTTTTGGGACCTTCTTCAGTTCCATCCTCGGTATTTTCACAACCGTTGTTATGTCATCTTGAAGAAGGTTTCAAAACCAGTCTAAGAAGAAGAATATGAGGTGAGATGATAAAATTTTGCTTAAGCTTCATAGTGTTACTTCCTAAAATATAAGTTGTCTTACTGATATTCACCACCAGATATTCTTGACTTAATGTCATAAACACCCGGTATTTTTTCTTATGTATCTGTAACAGAGAGTTTTATACTTTCATCAAATTTTTTTGAGACTGGGAAACATTTTACCTCAAATTATTGTTGATTTATTCTCGAATATGTTTTGATATACTCTTGTATATCATCATCAGCTTGCCCGGACTCATTACTTCCAAAAATAAACCATTATTATACTTTCATGTTTGTTCGATGAAGAAGACCTTCAGCTGCAATAATAAAAAAATGAAAAATTAATGGCCATTCTCAACAAATATGAGCATTAATGGTTTATTTTAGGAACTAATATTTTGAAGATGATATAGAAGATTATATCGAAACATGTTCGAGAATAAATCAACAATTTGAGGTAAGATGTTTCCAGTTTAAAAAAAAAACTTGATTAAATATAAGCATTGTTTTATATTTTCTGAAATAAGTTTAAAAAACAATTAAAGAAGTAAGAATGGCATATCTTGATAATATTAAAATAACCAACCTACAAACCTATTTTCTCTGAAATCATTTAAAATTGAGCTATGTTAAAGACATTTTTAGATACACACAATATGATCCTCTCACCTGGACATGTTTTGTAGATTATCATCTGCATTATTAATTAATTCCTTTTGTTTGAAATGAGGTATTAATACCAGCTTTTCATGTACTACCTCATAGGGGTTAAATGAACATCAAGATCAAATCTTGCTTCCTTCAGGTTTTTTTTGGCGCTGCTCACCATCTCCGATATGCGAGGATGTGTTGGTTTGGTCCTGGGCTTCTTCCCTGAAGACGACTTGGTCTTCTTGGGAGATGCCTGTGCAGGAGCCATCACTGGAGCACTTGCTGCTACTGAGTCTGGTTATATTCATTCTACGGACGATTCAGACTCCCAACTTCAAACTGAATGACCCATGGTTGACCGTTAGAGGCAGAGTGATGATTTTATCCAGGTGAGTGTCCTGCCGCCACTCTGTAGCACCCCGTCCAGTAATTGAGGGCTCAGATCGGACGAACGAACAAGCATCCATCCTAGTAAGCAAATCACTTTATTTGGAGCTTTTCAACCCAAGGGACTCAGAGAGCGTTATCATTGCCTCATCCAGATGGAATACAGTCTTAGAGGTGTTCAGGCATATTCCCATGGATGGTAGCATTGCACCATCGGCCCCTCAGTGAAGTGTGTGAACCAGTTGTCTGAACCTGCAGTTCCTCTCGTACTGATCATGATTACTGTCACAATGACCTGAATCATCAATAGGGTAAAACTAACCTGTCTCACGACGCTCTAATCCCAGCTCACATTCTCTATTGGTGAATGACAGCTACACCGCAGCTTTCTGCCTTCTGACAGATGCCTTTGCATGGTGATCAGTTCTTGTGTACATTGTCGTCAACTCTCCATTTCTGAACATTCAGTGTTCTACCTGTACATTATGGTAGCGACAGCATGGGGATAATTCTCGCTTCCTTGTCAAAGAGTGAGTGAGTGCTTAAGTCACTTGTGACGTGCTGAATGCTGCAGCGATATTTGTACCTTGCCTAGCAATTCTTGCAAATGTTTGGGTCTGCGGCAGTGCCCTCATGCACAGCCTAGTGTCTAATATGCAGTTCCCTGGTTGATCCTGTCAGTAATCATATGCTTGTCTCAAAGATAAGCCATGCATGTCTCACTGGAAGTCGAAGAAAGTGAAACTGCAAATTGCTCATTAAATCAGTTATGAAGCACAGTTACTTGGATAATTACATATCATGAACTTTCCAACTATATCATTATGATATCATGAACTGTCCTCATGAAAACAAATATCTTATAAAGGCACTGCATCTCAATATACAGGGTGCCCATAAAGTAACTATCCATTTTCATATTGCTGATCTGCTACAATATTATATTTAGATAGATAGCGATATAACATCAATTGACAAGAAATGTCTAAAGATGAAGATGCCTAAGCTTTGAAACTGGTATAATTAGAAGACTGGATATGAGGTTTAATTTAAATATTAAATTAAACCTCATAGTGATTTTTCCTATAAATGTCTGCCATTACACATCCTACAAACTAACAAAAAAGAAAAATATTTCAAGATTAAGTTATGTAGGTAGGAAATAACACTATGAGGTTTATTTTAATTTATGTTGAGTTGTTTTTGACTTACTTCATACTTCTTAACTCCCTTGCAGACTCAAATTTCTTCACTGCATTTATGACATGTAAGAATAAAAACATAACTATGAATTTTGAAATACCCGGTGAAAAGGTGAGGGGATTGATTTGGAAGTTTGTCGGTCAGCCATCAGATGGCGCAGAGGTCAGTCTGTAGGAGAGGAGGCCATTGGATGTCAGTTGTGAACGTAATACAGCATTGAGAATGTCACAAATGCAATGAAGAAACTCGAGTCTGTAAGGGGGTTAAGTATGAGGTGAGTCAAAAACAACTCGACATAAATTAAAATAGTTCAAGATATTTATCTACATCCTGAAACCCGTAAAAGAATTTCAACAAATTCTACATTACGCTAGCACCAATAAATAAATTCAGCTTAAGTAATTTTCTGTAAACAAGTAATAACCACAACTGACAAAAATCAGGAATATATCAAATTAGTTACAAGGACTGCAGTATATATAGGTAAAAAAATGGATTAAAATTCATCGGAGAACATATTGTTTAAACAACTCACCTCATAGGATTCATGCTTCCATGATATCGTGATTTCAAACATAGTCATGTTCATCGTCAGCCATAACTCCGGAGTTATGGCTGACGATGAACATGACTATGTTTGAAATCGCGATATCATGGAAGCATGAATCCTATGAGGTGAGTTGTTTAAACAATATGTTCTCCGATGAATTTTAATGATTATACCTCATAATGTTTACTTCCCAACATTAATTAAATATAAAAAAATGGATACTCATACTAAAGAACATTTCAGGAATGTTAAAAATGAGGACATTGAAAAATTGATGGTACCAGATCATGTTTATCAGGATTGCAGAATTGAATAAATAACCAAAGTATTAGAATATGTGGAAAGACTAATAGAACTCACAATATTTGAAAGATATACATTTAGAAGAACAGAACCACGAACAGAACCAAGATTAGATATCGAATTCAAAGTTAAAATTGAGTCATAATGGCGGTTGAAAATGAATGACAAGATCATTTGAAAACTATAGTTACCGTGTTTGATAAAACATGAAATATGAGGTAAGATGTTAAAATGACTCATTAATTTATTAGATATCAAAGTTAAAATGACCCCTATGAGGTGGGAGAAGAAAAGCTGGCATTAGTGGCTCATTTCAAACAATTGGAATTTAGTACAGAATGGGGATGATTATCTCTGAAACATGCCCAAGTGAAAATTTGATATTTTATGAGGTGAAGTGTAAAGTTTTCAGTTCATATTTGTATTCTATTGATATTTACCACTTAGTATCACTCCCATGAATTTTTTATAAATACTCACTTTTGTTTTTTCTGGTTCCTTCTTTCTACTCTCTTCTAGCTCCACGAGAGGCAATTCATCTCTTCTCTCTTCACCTAAATCAAGCAAACCTTGGAGGAGACTGGCTAGTCGCCACAAGTCAGTCACTAAAATGTATTCAATGAATCATCTAGGCCCATCCATCCACCCCTTGCGATACCTCGGTCGTCCTGACCATACTCCCAAGTCCTAGTTCTAGTCCTCCCTATTCTATGTTCACGTCCACGTTCAAGTTCACGGTCCTTACACCAACACCCTAGGGAGAGAGTGTTGGAGTTTGCAGTTCGGGGAATTGCTGAGCTACATAGTACATCAGGTCGCTCAATCCTGACGACCCCACAGTTGGTCCACGGGCTCCATGAGCCTAGCCGGGAAGACTGCTGTCGCAGATCCACCGACCATTCCCCTGTTCTGCCTCCAGGGACGTGTCCTGCAGCCGTTGTGAGACCGGCTAGGGCTACAAGCCCAACAGTGTGAGACTTTTAGTACATCCAGGTGCTCATCTCCTGGCGACTCCACAGTTTGTCGACGGGCCAGGAACCAGTACAGTAGCTCCCCTCTGGACTGGTCCGAGCCGAGCCCTGGTGTGCCCCCAGGGACGCCTTCTGCACCTGTTGTGGGCCAGCACGGAGCTCGCAGGCTTCAACAGATGAGCAACTAGTACGACAAGGCGCTCAACTCTTGCCTACCCCACTAATGGTTCACGAGTCCCTTGGACTTAACCGGGAGGACTGTCTAGCAGATCCACCAATATTTCCCCCAGTGCACCAGCTGGGGACGTGTTTGGTTGCTGAAGTGGGTCCAGCCTGAGCATTAGTACGTCAGGTTGCTCAACTCCTGACGACCTCACAGATTGTCCTTGGGTCACTCGGTTCCAGAGTCGGCGCTAAGTCTCCGACCCAAAAGACCGCGCTTCCTCCTTTTCCGAGCTTATTGACTTGGTGGTAATTCCCAGCATTACGCCCGGTATTGTCCCATCCAGCCCGTTCGCAAGACTAGGCCTAGTCGTGTAGCTGCTGTGAGGCAGCCCACTGAGCAATGTAGGCATCCAGGGAGCTCATCTCCCATGGTGCCCCCACAGATGGTCTCAGGTTCAATGAACTAGGAGATAGGGGGGCTATTCAATGAATCAATGAGTCACTTCTTATCTTACCTCATATTTCTTTTTTAAAACATGGGAACTGAAGTTTTCAAGAGGAGTCCCTCTTATCTTCAGCTGACATTATGACTACCAGATTTTCGTAGGAATCTTCATCTATAACATTACCATCTGGTGATTTGATGAAGATTCCAATGAAAATCTGGTAGTCATAATGTCGGCTGAAGATAAGAGGGACTCCTCTTGAAGACTTGCTGTTTCCTGTGTTTAAAAAAAACATAAAATATGAGACAAGATAAGAAGCGAGTGACTCATTTATTGAATTAGGAACCTCATAATGTTATTTCCCATATTTAACTATGACTAAAATGTATATTTGAGTTTCAGTTCCTTGCCATTCAAGTTAGATGACAGGAAGGTTTTGTTTTTTGTAATAATTATAAAAAAATTAACTATAATTTTTCTAATCAATTGAGTTGTTGTTTACTTGATGAAAATCCATATCTATTAATTAAATAAAACTATGTTTTATTTTTATTTAATTAATATAACTTTTCTGTGGAAGTCTGTTTGACATGTATAAGTAACCTGATTATTGGATTCTAAATTTTTGTTAAATTGAGTTTGAATTGAATATTAAATTCTTATATTTGAAGAGAAAAATATATTCCTAGACTGGGGTTTGAACCCAGGACCTTCAGCTTTATATGCTAATGCACTGCCACTGAGCTATCCAGGGCCTCCAATCTAAACACAAATTTTTCTCTTACACGTTTTAATTCCCGAGAGCGCCATAGGCTTGCAAACTGTTGCTCAACATTCAAATGGCAGCTTTTTGTTTAAGAAGACTTTCTACGGGAATTTAACATTACTTAATAAAGCCAGTAGAGCCTCTTTTGGTGTTTTTTATTATAAATTTAACTTTTCTCATTGAAGGTCAAATTTTATTTGAAGAGAAAAATATATATCTAGACCAGGGTTTGAACCCAGGACCTTTAGCTTTATATGCTAATGCTCTGCTACTGAACTATCCAAGGCTTCCAATCTAAGTGCAAATTTAGCCACTGAAGCATTAGCACATAAAGCTGAAAGTTCAGGGTTTGATTCCTGGATCAGCCATAATTTTTTTCTCTTTTGCAATGATTGACTGCACAATTTATTTAATCACAAAAGTAACTCTTTGAGACAGTGAGCTAACCACTTGTCACATGCTGACATCTGTAAGGAAATAAAAAAAAAACTCCTGGCGTGACAGGCCTGGAAGGCCCTTAGCCTACCAGCTGGCTGCTGGCATCTCATCCACGTGTTCAGTCACAGAGGTAGATGATCAGCCAGTGTAGGGGTGACATGTGGTCAGCATGTCGAGTCCCCCAGCCGTTATAGCTGGTTTTCTCAACCTGGAGCCGCTACTTATTGGGGCACCGGTCCCATACTGGCCGAAATACCATGAGAAAATTTCTTCCCCCATGGAGACTCGAACCAGTGCAAGTCCCGTAGCTCTGCACCAAGGTTTCCTGCCTTAACCACTCGGCTACGGCGCGTGACGTAAGGAAATAAGCATAACTAAATTAGCCTTGGTTAAGTAACTCCTGCAAGGGAGCACCCTTGCCCCATGTGGGGATGTACAGATATATCAATTTCTCTTCAAATATAATTTATCCTTCAGTGAAAAGTGTTAAATTAATAATAAATACATTGAATGAAGCCTTACTGGCTTTATATAGTAGTGTTTAAATTCCCAATAAATGTCTTCTTAAATAAGAAGCCACCATTTGCGTGATCGAGCAAAGGTTCATAGCATTTGATGCTCGGGAATTAAAATTGTATAAGAGAAAAATTTGGATTGGAGTGCTCAGGTAGCTCAGTTGGTAGAGCATTAGCATAGAAAGCCAAAGGTCTTGGGTTCAAACCCCAGTCTGAGCATATAATTTTTCTCTTCAAATATAGACAAACTAATTTATAAATTTAACATTACTGGGATACATCTTTCATTCTCCCCATAAAGTGAAAATATAAAAGAAAGACAAAAATAAAACTGGCTAAAACATTTAAAAAAAATAATTATATGGATTATGGTTCATGTATTTCAAATATTAATAAAAAAATAATGTAAGCTTTGCCAAACTCTCAGTTTCTACAAATTTGAGTACATCACTGGTATAATTTCATAATCTTATACATTTATAGATATCCATTGTAGTATTACAAGTGAAGACATGGGGGGAAAAACGATGAATGTCACTTTTTATCGAAATTCTACTTATACGTCTGTTAGATAGCGTGAAGTCCATACTTTCTTCAGGTATATTAGTTTGATCGAAAAGAAATTAATGTCAGCAGTTACAAGCAAATTAAAAAACATAGGAAGCGGGAAAAATTATGAGTGTCATGACGTTTTGCTGAAATAACGATGAGTGTTTTGCAACTCTTTGAATTTATATCACTTTCATGTTGGTATTTTAATGTTAGTAACCCTGTATTTATTGTAACCAAACCCATTTCAAGTAATTGAATGTGACCAAACTCTTTTCAAAGAATGGACAACATTCTTTTCCCATCAAGATGTGTATAAACCAAAACTATCAGTACCTTCAAGAACACTGAAAGAAGTTAGTGTTGAAGTTGAGTAGCCAAGCCTTCTATTTTTGAGATCAGGAAGCTACAATGGATCCTGGGAAAGTACAGTAATGACTGGGATGAGAATGAGAATGGAGGTTACACTAGCTAATGGAGAATTCGTGTTACCTGGTCCAGCCTACATGGATATCATACCAGTTCCATTGTTAAAATGGAAAGATCTGCAGGTGACTGTTCTCAAATTAGTATCAACAGTATTTCACTAAGTCAGGTTCTTGTGTTCTATGATTCATTTTTTGTTTCAGGAACTTTCAAAACTTCTCTCCAGTGAGACATCAAAAAACTATTATAAGAATCTACCTCATTGAGAAAGTAGAGTTAATATGCTGAAGTATAACAAAAGGGTTTCATTGTTTTAGATACTTATTAACTTAAATTATGGTATTCTATTATTACCTTAACTTAGTTAACTCTTTAATATAATGCTAAGTTGTGCTGTGCTTGTTAATTATTTCAACAACAATGAATCATCTTTTTTCCGCTTCCAAGTGTACGTCAAATAAAAGAAAAGTGTACATTGTTGCTATT
Source organism: Diploptera punctata (assembly GCA_030220185.1). Lineage (NCBI taxonomy): Eukaryota > Metazoa > Arthropoda > Insecta > Blattodea > Blaberidae > Diploptera > Diploptera punctata. The sequence continues at coordinate 878,267 of JASPKZ010009352.1, read as the reverse complement.
GTTGAAGGTCACTAATTGAACATAAGTCAATATAATGTCTAATATACATACTCTATGTTAACCACAACTAAATTTTAAATAATAAACAAATGTTCCCACAAAAGGGTTTCAAAGTTTTAAAAATTGTTTTCCTCTGTGATGGTAAAAAGTGACATTCATCGTTTTTCCCCCCATGTCTTCAAGTGAAAAGTAATAAACTTGTATATAAGTTAGAAAAAATTAATAATTCTGGTAATGTTTTTATTATTCGTTTTTAAACATCTTAATGGTGGACAAATTATATTTGAAAAGAAAAATATATTATTAATTAAATAAAACTATGTTTTATTTTTATTTAATTAATAAATATGGATTTTCATCAAGTAAACACCAACTCAATTGATTAGAAAAGTATATGCCTAGACTGGTGTTTGAACCCAAGACCTTTGACTATATGTCAATGCTCTTCCAAGTGAGCTACCTAGGTCTCCAATTTAAATGCGTATTTTACTCTTATACATAGTTAATTCCCTAATCCCAACAGCTCGAAGCATTTGGGGTTAGGGAATTAACTATGTATAAGAGAAAAATATGCGTTTAGATTGAAGGCCTAAGTAGCTCACTTGGAAGAGCAGGGGCATCCAAAGTACGGCCTGCGGCTGGATATGGCCCTCCATCAGTTTCCATCCGGCCCCTATAGGCCGGCTTATAATATTAGTCTATTAGTAATGGAACAAGAACTTGTGAAATATATTATAACAGCATATGAAGAAAAATAATAAATCAACTCATGCTGATGATAATAATAATATAAATTAATTAAATTTAGCAGGTTTCATAGTATTTTACATCTTCCTGAACCCAGTTCATCTACTGTCATTCACTATATCTCTGTCATCCCAATCTCCATAGTTAAATTCATTTTTCCCGCATCCTGCTCAAAATACCAGCAATCCGCGTTATTCTTTTGTCGTCCTCTTCTTCTTCTTCTACCAAGTGGCACCATTCTAGTAATCTTTTTGGGAATCTGCCTTCCGTCATTTTTTTTATATGGCCATACCATTTTAATAGTTTGTTTTTCATGAAATTCACAATTAAAGTTTGAACATCCATCTTTGTTAAATTACACCGTTTCTTGTTTAGCTGTTCTAGAAATAATAATAATCATCATCATAAGAGCTATAATAGGTCCTATGGCCTGTGCCACTTGATGTTACTTCCACTTGGCCCACGATACAAATAAGTTTGGGCGGCTCTGACATAGAGAGTCAAAGGCTAGGCGTATATTTTTCTTCTCAAATATAATTCTGGTAATGTTAAGAATATATATTTTTTTTTCAAATGCCCCAGGTTTGTCTTTCGACATTCCTGGTTTCTCTCCTGGCATGGCATACTTGTAACCCACTTCTGAGATTGGGGCACCTGGAAGGCGGGGTTACGTTGCCCCGATGATATGGGTGATGATGATGATAATGGTGCGCCAGGAGAATCCCTAATCCTAAGCTTAACCTAAGATGAATATGAATGATGATGATTGCGATGGCCATATGATTTCGGGGACCATTTGGGCCTTAAAGTTTTCCTGACATTTGTCTCACAGGTGAGGAAAAACCTCACCCAGAAAAACTGTCCCGACCGGGGATCGAACCCGGGCCCGCTGCATGACAAGGCAGCACACTACCCCGAGACCACAGTGGTGGACATATGTTAAGAATATTAATTTATTTAAAAAACCCGATTTGATATCACTCAAAATTGTCCCATTATATATGTATTTAATTTTGTCATTCATGAAATAACTACATAAAAATAATATTAGTCTAAAAAAGGGGGGGGAAATATGTTATGGACTGATTGTAATTAAATCTATTAACTAATGAATATTTTATTGTATAATGTTTGTATTAGCCATTCAATGGTTTGCCCTAATAAATGTGTTAACTTCAACCTTCGTTGCATTAAATGTATCAAAGCTAGGATTGCCATAATTCATTTAAAAATATGTAATATCTAAAAATAAACTTTAAAATTGAAGTTATGAGTCTGAAGTTGAAAATCATTAACAAAAATAGCACAAAGAATGATAATGTTGAGTGATTCCGGGTTATGTGGCCGTGGTCCATAGTTGGTGTTGATACCAGACGTTTCGCCCTCAACTGCGGAGGGCATCTTCAGTGGCGAGTGCTTCTAGGCGTGTTTCCTGGTCGGAAGATCTACTTAGAGTGAGCGCTGTGGACGTTGTATTAGTGGTGGGAGCAGGGTGAGTGGGCGTGGCTCTTGCTGATTGGCTAATGGTCGTCTCCTTGTTGTCCCTAGTGTTAATGCATTTATTTTTCTAGTGTATGATACCAGGCCTTAGCCAGTTTGATACCTTCCTCTTTTCTGTTGATAGAAATATACAAGCATAAGGGAAATATCAACAGAAAAGAGGAAGATATCAAACTGGCTAAGGCCTGGTATCATACACTAGAAAATAAATGCATTAACACTAGGGACAACAAGGAGACGACCATTAGCCAATCAGCAAGAGCCACGACTCACCCTGCTTCCACCACTAATACAACGTCCGCAGCGCTCACTCTAAGTAGATCTTCCTACCAGGAAACATGCCTAGAAGCACTCGCCACTGAAGATGCCCTCCACAGTTGAGGGCGAAACGTCTGGTATCAACACCAACTATGGACCACGGCCACATAACCCGGAATCACTCAACATTATGATTACCGGCCGTGAAAGCCTGCATTCAACTACAAAGAATGATGTTTAGGAAAAAATTGATGTCCAAGTTAGTGATACTTGACAATTTAGTAATCAGCCTTTCAGGATTTTTGAAGTAGTTTTTTTCTAGCTTGTACCTAGTAATGCATATATTTAAATTATTTTGTGTCCTGTCATAATAGTATAGAAAGCAAAAGAAATTTAATTGCATTTAAATACCGGGCTTCCAATATAAACCCGGACCAGCCTCCTGGGGTTTCACCCGTCAGGCAGCGCTCTCTCCTCGTCTGCATTTCACTCTGCCAGCCGCTCGTCCTTGAACTAGTCAGTTTACTATCGTTCGACAAGATGAGACATCAGCTGACATTAGAGTAGCGCATTTATGTGTGTAAATGTTATTATAAATACGAATCAGCTCGTCGCGTTTGCGAGGAATTTGTTCGGAACTTACCTAGACAATTACCTCCTTCCAGATCGACAATCCACAATCTTGTGACTAAATTTGAGACCACTGGTTCAGTACAAAATAAGAAACACACGCGAAGGCATACGGTTCTCACCGAAGAAAAATTAGACGAAATTGGCGAAAATTTGGAACATTCACCACAAAAAATCATTACCAAAATTAGCACAACGAACTACAGCGTGTCAATCTAAATGTGTTTACTCGGTATAATGCCTGTTTAACTGCGGGAGGACAACATTTCCAGCATTTTCTATAAGGTAAGAAACAGTTCAAGAACGGGTGGCAGGCAGGGTGAATTGCGGGAGGAAGAGACAGCACTGCGTGCCGGGTGAAACTCCATGAGGCCGGTCCGGTTTTATATTGGAAGCCCGTTACATGAAAAATCAAACAATTATGCCAATGAGAAGAGTTGTACTGATTTTTCATAATATAATTTAAAAATTCAGTGTTTCTATACTTGGACCAACAGATCTGTGCCCCTGTAGTGCTGGCATTATTCTTAGAAAAAGTACATGTCAATACTCACACCATTTCACTGCACCCCCCTCCCCCTATGTCAAACAACAGCCATTGAGTAGGCATGTTGCCAAACTTCCCCCTGTGTCATGGCTCTTGCATATGGAATAATGCAGAGTTGGAGTCAAGTTGACAACACTGAAGTGCAAGTGCAAGAGAGAGATAGAAATGCAGGGAAGGAAATGATTTGCTGAGGCAGAAAAGGAAGTAAGCTTTATGATGATATTGTAGACGATTTCCGGGCTGTTGGCCGTGGTCTTGAGGCTTGTAGTTCCCCAACGTTTTGCCAGAGACTGCGTCCGGCATCCTCAAGGGTTGTCTTGAGACTGGCAATTTTGTCGACTGCCTGCTCTATTTATACATAGCTTTAGTTCACATATCTTATGGGGGCACAGATCCGTTGGACAGACAATACAAGAAGTTGAAATTTAATCAGAACATTCTTTTTGGAGCTAAGGTGCATGACAACTTATGGCAATCCTCTTCAAAACAATTACTTTAAATCAATATCTTGGAAATTCCCAATCACTTTATGTAATGTTGATAATTGTATATATTTTGTTATCTTAGCCTTGTTTGATCATTAATTTATTTAAAAGTAGATATGAAAGAAAAAAGTATTTGAAGTAAACTTAGATAAAATTTATGAATTGTCTATTTAAATGAGATATTTGGAGATTTGTTGAATAAGCTATATTTCTGACTCTGCTTGACTGGTATGAGAATGTGTTAATAAAGTTAGTAAGTGGTGTAATTTTTTTAATAGATCTTATGAGTATCATGTGGTGTAGTGTGCATGTGTATCTTTGAGTATGTATGTGTACGTCAACTGCCATTTAGTGGAATTTATTCTGTGAAAGTTGTTGAGAGGTGTAAGTTATAAAATAAAGCTATGTGAAAATATTTTCTTAACTACTTTTCATCATCATTTTTATTTCATTCTGATTTAGCTATTCATAGTTAAATATGGGAAATAACATTATGAGGTTCTTAATTCATGAGTCACTTCTTATCTTACCTCAGAATTTATGAGGTAAGATAAGAAGTGACTCATTCATTCACTGATTTAGCTATCATATTGTTATCAAGCCAGAAATTTGCAACTGCATAAAGATATTTTAGAATTATCTGGATACTTTGCCTTATATCCATCAGACCACATAGAAGCAATGGATAGAGAGCATGTCAAGTGTTTTCTCATCTTTTATTGCCTTTCTTTATTTTTTCTTGCAGTTAATTTATTTCCCAGTGAAATTGGTATTAGTATTAACTACCTCACTGGCTCTATTATGGCCGCTTGGACATAAGCACTCCATACATCCCTATCCTGAACTAATTTTTCCAATAATCCCCTGCATAACCTACTTTCCTCAAATCATGGTTAATGTTATTCTCCCACCTCATTCTTGGTCTATCAACTGAGCATTTTCCCTCTGGTTTTCCTACAAAAAGCTTCTGTGCACCTCTTTTGTTCCCCATTTGTCATGCCCATCGCAGTCTATGATACTTAACTGTTCTTAATATAGCTGGCTTCCTATAAAGTCCATGTAGCTCACTCTTATGTAGCTTTCTCCATTCACCTGTCCATCTCTCTCTGGTCCAAAAATGTTCCTAAGAACTTTATTCTCAAATCTCGATATGCCATTAATTGGCCCGAAATTAAGCTATCCCTAGGTATAAGCCATGCCCTTAAAATTGGAGAGAAAGATTTGGTGTGAAACTATGCCCAGATTGAAGGAAGAAAAATTGCCATTAATTTTAAACTCCAGTGCTGGCTTGTATTGAATTGCCTTAACCGAGTATCCTATGGTGTGTCCCCATAAGTAATATGAGTAATAAATAGGGACCAGATTTTTCAAAAATGTGTATGTGAATATCAAAATGCATATTTTGTGGATTATTTGCATTAGTGCATATTCTATACATTACAGCAGTATATTAAGCATATTAATAATCAACTCTAAGAAAAAAAAGATCTTCCTTTGCCGGATGACACTGTGTCTGGATATTGGTGAATGAGACAACAGATTTGTATGGCTGATACGTAGTGAATTTTGTGGTTGGTAAGTTACATGAAGATGAAGCTAGCAAACCTCATCTTGTTGTTTACAAAGTACTAGAGAAAACCAACCATAACACAATAGCAAGATCTGTAAATGATTCTCTGCAACTACTGTGATCATCTGAAATCAAGACTAATTATTGTAAGGTTCTTGTATTGCTCGCAGATGGGGCCTCTAATATTATGTTGAAAGCAGGAGTGACCCTCCAAGTTTTTATCCAAATCTTAAACATTTACCCTTTATCAAGATGTGAATTTCATTCATGCACATTTTTCTACCATTGAGGACGTCACCCTAACAACGACTTGTGGTGGTATATGCCCATTTTAGGGCAACTGCATATCCTTGAAGTAATAACCTTGTTCTAACATATATTAAAATTTTGTGTACATCCAAGCTGCCTAGATGGCACTACTGTAGAAAGAGTACAAGTGTACCACGTTGCGCTAGTCTTGCAGGTGATCAGATATCTGTACAGTAGTTTGTGCTTCATGCATGTGTAGGTGAGTTGCTGTGATTCCATGATAATTCTGAAACTATGGAAGGCAACAAATAAAGAAATCAGCCTGTAAACATCTCATACTTAATAAAAATCTGCCTTTTCAGATGGTGCTGGGGGCCAGAATAAAATTGATAAACTTCTTACATTTATTTCTTGGTTTTCCAAAGTGCATAATAATGAAATGTTGCATATTTTTCCAGTTAGAGGCCACAGCTACTCACAATTTGACCGAAATTTTGGCTTATACAGCATTAACATGCAAAAAAATTTGACAGTGGAAAATGATAAAGGATATCATAAAGTTATTTCATCTTCAATGTTTTTATTATTCATTTCATACATCTTCAGTGATGAATAATTATATTTGAAGAGAGAAATTATACACTCAGACAGGGGCTTGAACCCAGAGTGCAAAAGGTCCTGGGTTCAAGCACCAGTCTGAGCGTATAATTTTTCTCTTCAAATATTATTTCATCTTATATTTGAAGAGAAAAATTTTCGCCTAGACCGAGACTCGAACCCAAGACCTTTGGCTTTCCGGGCCAAATGCTCTACCAACTGAGCTACCGAGGCGAGTTGCGATCTAGATGCAAATTTTTCTCTTTCTTATATACGTTGTAATTCCTTCGCAAGAAGTGTTAAATTAATAATGAAAACGTCAATTATTTCATCTTGTTGAAAATAAATGCAACCACATTCAGTTCTATAGGACAGTTCCATTTTAAAGAATGGAAAGGAACACTGAATCCATACCTCATGAAGAAACCAACAAGTAAGCAGTCTCCTTTTCAGATTTAGAAATACTGCTAAATTCTTGGTGAACCTTCAGGAAGAGTGATTGCTTCTAAATTGTACATTCACCCTTTAGGTGCTGTGAGCTGATTAGATCGGCTCTGATGCTCCTCTCCATTACCTGCCAGACAATATACTTAAACTACTTGCAAAGCTGATCACATCGGTGGATGCGATTAAAATTCTGACACAAGAGATTTTACCAGCAGCATGCAGAAGGTTAATACATTCAATGAATTCATATTTGAAAAGAAAGTATATAGCAAATGAACTCATCTTGTCAAGCCTCCAAAGATGAAGTATGTTCTGCTTAAACAGACTAAGGAGAATTATATTAGAGAATTGTTTCCCTTCTTGAATGAAGACTCAAGGAACTGGAGTGAAAATTTAATAGAAGAGGCAAAACTAGAACCTCCAGCTGAAGAAACTGAAGACAAAGTGACGGACAAGTGCTATGTGTTAACTATAATTTTTTTATTTAGTTACATTATTTTGTTAACATTCTCAAACTTTAAATTACCAGTGATTTTTGTAGCATCTGAATTTCAGAACATTGATAGAGTTAACATTTTGAATTTTCTAATTAGGAAAATATGTTCATATTTTGTGATCTAAATGGGATGCTTTCAAAACTTTTGACAATGTTCTTCATTCCAATCATTATTTCTATGTAAAATTTTGTAAAATAACAACATTTTCATCCAACTTATATGTTCACCCTAAAAAGAAATGAAAGAAAATGACTATTATTTTAATACATTAAGTTGTTAAATTCTTAATATGTTTTTCTTTTTTTCCAAATCATAGTACTTTTCCAAGAAAGCAAAACCCGCATATACAAAACAATAGTTCAACCAGTTATATTTGGAGCAGAAACTAGGGCTGATACAACAAATAATAAGCACATGTGAAATGAAGATCTTAAGAACTATCCAGGGGAAAACATTATTTGATAAGATACACAACACAGAAATTAGGGACAAATGTCGTATTCAAGACATAACCAAATTTATTATAGATAGACGAAAATATTGGAATTGTCATATAGAAAGAATGGAAGACAACCAATTTGCAAAAATACCTTTTTTTTAGGGTGACGTCCTCAATTAAAAAAGTTAATGAGAACTTAGATTCTTGTGGTGCTCTCTTTCACGACTCATTTGAACTTGTTCAGAAATCAATATGTTCATTAAATTCTGTCCCAGTCAAAATTGGAGAGATTATTAAAAGTAATGTTTAAATTCCCAATAAAGTCTTCTTAATCAAGAAGCTGTCATTTGCAAAGATTAAGCCACAGCTTCAAACATTTATTGCATGGGAATTACAACATATATAAGAGAAAGATTTGCATCTAGATTGGAACTCACCATGGTACCTCAGTTGGTAAAAGCATTGGTACAGTAAACCAAAGGGCAAACATTTTTCTCTTCAAATTTTATTAAATACAAGATATAAATGGTGTTTAATTCAAACCCAGGACTAAAGATTCAATCAACTAGTCGATACTTGAGGGGAAATCTGATATATTTTCCAAATGAATGTTCTGAATTATTGGTGCCAGCCTACAAATATTGTCCAATCAGTCAGTTGATGTAGAAAGGTCATTCTTAGCATATAAACTCATTTTTTTTACAAGCAGTAGACACAATTTGTCTCCAGAATACATAGAAAAACTTATGATTACATATTGTGGTGCTATTTTCTGTAAATAGGTAAGTGAATGAAGTGACGTATTTCTTAAGAGCAATTTGTTATGTTTTTAGTGTGTATTCTACCAATTTTTAGGGCATATTTCAAGTGTTCTTTTTTTAGTGTGTGTATATATATAAAACCAGCCCTAGTAATAGTAGGCTATGAAAAAATGCCGCTTCCGCTGCAGCAACAATCACAAAATTTTGCCATATTTACTAAAGTGCTTCCTCTCACTGCATGTGCCAAATTATAATCTGTTTTTCATTATTGGAAAGGTTTGTGCATCTAAAAGATGTTTTTTTAAGCCTCTTGAATTAATTAAAAATTGCATTTACAGAATTATAAATAAGCCATTTGAATATCTGACTAAATCATTATATTTAAATAACTCACTCGCACTACTGAACCTGGAGGTTCATGACTGTGTGGACATAAGCTCTCCACATTCCAATCCTGAGCTGTTTTCCAATCATCCCTTGTGTAATTTACCTACCTAAAATCATGGTTAACATTATTCTCTCACATCATTCTTGGCCTACCTACTGGAGCTTTCCTTCTAATTTTCCCATATAGTAAATTTCCAAGCCTCTCTTTTTATTCCTTATTCATGCAATATGTCCTGCCTATTGCAATCTACAAAACTTAATTGTTCTTATTAAATCTTGTTTCCTATAAAGATCGTATAGCTCACTGTTTTGAAGTATTCTCCATTTACTTGTGTGTTCATCTCTCTTTGGTCCAATTTTTTTTTCTAATAACTTTACTCTCAAATACTCAAAATTTTTCTTTTCCTTTAAAGTAAGAGTGGCTTGAATGTGTGAGATTTTTTTTTTGTAAGTACCCAAGATTCAGATCCATATAAAAGAACAGGAACAGCCATAATTTTATAAAACCTGAGCTGAGTTTCTCTTCGAGTCATTCGGAGGGTTCTTTTTATGGTGCCACACATAATTTGATATCGGTTTAATCTATTATGTATATCCCATTCATAGCTACATGTTATATCTGAACCAAGATAGTTAAAGTGTGCAATCTGTTCTATTATTTCATTATTGATTACTATTTTTGCTCTTTGGGATGGCCATGGAAATGATGGACTCAAGGACCGGAACAGGTCGCATTGACCTAATCCTGGAAAGGAAGAAGAAGAAGTGAAAGTCCATGTTATGCATACATATGACTATAATATTTTTATACAAGAATAACCATTTTATATGGTTAGCATGCATTTCCAGAATTGAGCCTATATTTAATTTGTTTCTGCATCTCATTTTTTTTTGTAGTTATTGTTCCTAGGTATCTGAATTCAGCCACTTCTTCAAAATTTCCCTCATTTGTCTTTAAGTACCGGTATCCATTTCTATCATATAATGTATTTTGCAATTACTTTATATTTTACAGAGGTGACTTGTTTTCTAAACTAGATGGACCAGATTAAAAATAAATTTATATTTTATGTCTCTATTAGGTGCCTGTCAACATGTGTTGTTAATTGGTTCAAAAATAAGCTGAGCCCAGATGTAAAATGCATCTTTAATATAAGAGAGTAAAAATAAAATAAAAAGATTTGGCATGAACCTAAACCGCACCCGGACTGAGGGAAGAATATTACAAAAAAATTAATTTCAAATTGATGTATTATATAACTTCATTTTTAACATAGTATTATTGATACAATTGAGCAAGGTACCATATGAAGTTACAATTCATGTTTGAATGCTTGGCTGGCCACAAGTGATGCAAAAAGACTGAGGTGGGAGAAAGTACAGGGAAGAGCTACTAATTTTGAGCCCAACCTTTAGTGATAAAATGAATTACATATAGGCCTATCTCTTTTTTTTTTGCCCAGCCAGTACATTCTCTTGCAGAATTGCGTCAACCCACTACAGGCCACAGGAAACCATTGTAGTAGTAGAAGGTTAAGGCTCCCACTTTTTCTAGACAATCAGCACTTCATATCAGCCCAGCGTGACGGCCGCCTTTATCCCCAGAACAAGTGTCTGGTTCTCATATTTTACATGCTTAGTCGACCCCGGGGCCATGGTGCCACCAGAAGGTTAGTATCTGTTTAAAAATCTTGACCCTCATCGGGACTCGAACCCTCGACCTTCTGGTCTGTAGCATATTGCCTTAACCATCTATGCTACGGCGTGCATTATAATGTAATTTACGTTCTCAAAAATGGGAACTGCCCCAATAGCTCTTAAACAGGCTCTGAGGCCTCTTATTTCAGGCATGAGGCTCTTTTACATGCTGTAAATCTACAACAGAGGACCCACAGCTTTACTTCCCTTCCAAAGAAGCCATACTCACGATTCTTATGCCCATAAAAATTCTGTTAACTCCAGCCATCTTTGAACCAGTGAATATAATGATCCCTAGTCCTGACTTCTTTATAAAGAAATGCATTTATTTTAATGATACACAATTAAATGTTGATCAAAGCAAAATAGAGCCTGGTAAAGAAATTTCAACTTACCATCAGTCTTGACATTGAGAAATGCCAGGTCATTGGTACCTGGGTTTGAATCTGGGATCTGCCAAATATAAGTCATATGCTATCGCCTGAGCAACTTCAATTCGTATGCCTTTCACTAAATGATAAAAATAAATAAATAGGAAACTATTATTTTAGGGGAATATACATTTGTAAGTTTGAAGGGTAATGACTGATAATATTATATAAATCATCTAAGTCATATAGCGTCTATTTATTTAATTTCTTTGAATTTTTATTTATATTTAATGATGTTATGAAATGGTTTTGGTAATGAAATTTCATCCTAGCATTTGCCTTGATGATTGAAGAAAACCAGGGAAAAACTATTAGGTAGATCACTGGGATTTGTACCCGGGACCTACTGAATACGAATATCAAACGCTTCATGAGCAAACTCGCTCGGTGAAATTAAATTCAATAAGTGAGAATATACATAAATGTATTTATTTATTGTGTAGCTGCATAAATCGAATAACAATTCGAAATTTTTTATATTTCCCGCCCAATTACGCAATTCGGATTAATATACAAGGTTGCCAACACAAATACCAAACAATTTGTTTGTTATCTTCTCAGATCTTTAAATGGATCACAAAAATATTTACATTTGCGTTTGATATAAGAGAAAATTTAGAGTATAACTTTACTTTTATTTTCACAGATTTATTGGTGTTGCAGAATTGACGTGTTAATCGATTCGTCATTTTACTTTGGTATTTCAAATTTTTAAGTTACTTATGTACAGTTGAATTGTGATAAGATAAGTAAAAGTACGGTAGTGAATATCATTAGTATGAAGTGAAATGTCTAATTGAACAGCAATAAGACAAGAAACGAGTGCGTCAGAATTTATATATTTCTTGATTATGTGTTTTAAAATTTTAGACTTACTATATATAATTATGTTAGGGTTTGAAGGTACTGCTGTCAAATTGTAATTATTTAAAATATGGACCAAAATATATTTTACAATGGATGCATTAACTTTCGGATCACACAGGTAAAATATACGTTTAAGTGATTACTGTATCTATTTATTTATTCTCGTATTTGCTTTGAAATTTATTTATTTTTTTACCATTTTAGACTTGTCCATTTGGATCTAAAAGGTGCTCCACCCAAAATCACATATCTTGCACAGGTGAGGATATAATCATTACTTAATGAATTGAATGAAAAGTAGGGGTTAAGTGGATGTCAGTTTATAGAAAAACCTATATTTGTTGCAGTTGTTCCCGTTACTTCGTGAATGGGGTGCTACAGGTTTACTCATTGAATGGGAAGATACATTCCCATATGTCCGAGAGCTTGCAGCTCTTGGTTCAAATGCTCCTTCATCTTCTTCAGGAGCATATACGGCAGAGGAAGCCCGTGAATTGCTTAAACTTGCAGGAGATTCTGGCCTTGCAGTTGTCCCTCTAGTTCAAACTATTGGACATTTAGAGGTAATGATATTAGATGTATACTTTGGGTCTCAGGTATATTAATTAGCAATAATATACCACATCATTTTATTCAGTCGGTTGTAGATTCAATTCGGAGTTTCATCAATTGCAGCATGGAAATTCTAAACTAGCTATGTGCCATTTCAATGAAATCCTAGTTTAATGCCTCAGATTAATCTGTGTACCAAGGAGATTGTATCCCAATACCTGCTGAGCACTAGATTTCCATTGTATAGTTCATATCCCTGTGTAGATTGTGGTGCATGTGTGAGGAGCATCATTGCAAATTCGGAAAACACATATTATAACGCTCCTGACTTTCACTCTAATATTTTCCATTTGAAGAGCTACTCTACAGTATTACTGCAAATTGTATACCGCTATATCCAAAAAGTAAAATTTTACAGAAAACAGAAAACAAACTACTCCTCAACTATGAATGATATTAAAAAAAGAAGAATATTGAACATTTGATCTTTATATTCTGTATCCAATTATATAAAGAGTGAAATTCCTTCAAAATATTAGGTTACTCAATATTTAGGGCAAAAGTTTTGGACTTAATGTGTTTGATTTGTTTAGAATATTAAAATTGTTTTAAAACATTTTCATTGACAAAAAAGTTAATTTAATAATTAATTAATAGAAACATACACAGAAATTAAATAATTTAATAATGATGATGATAATAATTAATACAATAGTTAAATGAATGCATATCGGGCTAAATTAATTGTTTTGGAAGAAAAACATCACTCTACAAATGAATTACTTAAAAATTAGAGTCTCTTCTTTGTAACTAAAATTGTTTAATGAGTGTATTTTATACATCTTACATGACTCATGACAAGAGCCATCAAAGTACATTAACCCTCTCTTTGTAAAGTCAACTTACCACTTCAAAATTATCATCTTGTGAATTAACAATATGCTACAAGTCCTAATGATATTTCTAGTGAAACTTTTACTTGAAAAACTTAATATTGCAGCATACAATTTGAATTATATTTGAAGAGAAAAATTTTCGCCTAGACCGGGACTCGAACCTGGGACCCTTGGCTTTCCGGGCCAAGTGCTCTACCAACTGATGTAAAATAATGTAAATAATGTAAAATAAAGATGCTAATCATTTATGAGATAAAATTTTCACAGAGGAATCAATGATAATTACAATCTCTTCATACCATACTTCTCCACACAATCATTATCATCGTCAATCTTTTAAAATGAAAAGATTGATGATGGTAAAAAATCAGGAATATATCAAATAAAATGTGAAGACTTGTGATAAGATATACATAGGGAAAACAAAAAGAAATTTAACCATTAGAACTAAAGAACACACAAGGAATGTAAAAAAAGGGGGAAGTAGAAAAATCTGCAGTGGCTGCTCATGCTTGGTCAGAAAAACACAAAATAGATGTAAACACAAAATTATTAAAACAGTTAGAAAATAAAAATGAACTCACCATATGGGGAAAAATCTATATACAGAAGAACAAGGAAAGAATTATGAACTTTGAAATTCCTACAGAAAGGAACCTCATTAGTAAATTCATTGGACCAGAGGCAAAGAGAGCAGGAATCAATCATGGTCAACAACATGAGAAAATTCAGTCTGTAATCGCTGACGATGGGGCTAAGAAGCTCTGAAACATATGTTCGACAAAAACAACTATAAGAGGTAAGAATGAACAGACAAAATGTTTTAATTATTAAACAAACCTCTTAATATTACTTCCTGTTGTATTTTAAAACATGTTAGTTTATTTAACTTTCACAGGGAAAAAATTGCTATGAGGTTTAATTTAAGAATTAAATTAATATTTTTAATACCTCACTTCATATCCTTTACTCTTCTAGACTGCAGTTTTGGAGCTATATCTCCATCATCAGTAGCCTCTTGTTGACTGGTGTTATGCCGTTTTTTGGTGTTTTCAAGAAGAAACGACATAACACCAGTCGACGAGAGGCTACTGATGATTGAGATATAGCTCTGAAACTGCAGTTTAGAAGAATAAAGGATATGAAGTGAGGTATTAAAAATATAAATTAATTCTTATGTTAGTTTATACATAACCTGTTTAAATTATTTTGTCCGCACCAACAATGTCGCAGGTCCTGCTAGTTAATAGTGTAAAAGTAGTTAATAGTGTAAAAGCAGTATAATACTACTACTATTAATAATAATAATAGTTTTTTTTACATATAATTTTATAGTTTGTTCTGAAACATGATAAATGGCGAGGATTGCGGGAAGTGGAAGCATACCCCAGCTCTATGTGCCCATCACATCCAGAGGCCCTCTCTCTTGCTACTTCATTAATAAAGCAGATTGTTGAATTCCATCCAGATATACAATATTTACACATTGGAGCTGATGAGGTAAAAACTTTGTAAACTCAACAAACATATTATTAATATAAAAAATTAATGTATATAATTAATAGTTCGGGCTATGTTAGTGCACATATCTGAATATTGTATGTTAGAACAGGCCATAAATTACAAATTATTGGGAATAATCTCATTTGTCTTTGATTACATGTCATACTGCCAATTGTCAATTCCATTAGATTGAATATTTCAAATGAGCAGAATCCAACTTTATTAAGTTGCCAAATTTTAAAAATATTTTTGTGGTTAAGTTTATTTATTGGTTTCTATCCTCTCCAGAATACTGAGCCATCATAGCTGCTGATCTCATATTCCTGTAAGTTTTTAATTCTGCTCTACCTATATTCAATAATGTTAAAGTTACATTTTTTAGGTTACTGGTATGTCTGTGTTCACTTCTAATTCATTTTGTCACTCTTTCTCACACTTTATTCAAACAAAAAACTACACTGTGCATGTGCATGCGTGCACACACACAAAACATACACACACATATATAATCTCATTTTGCAACAGTAATTCACTGCCGAGCGATTAAGGTAGGAAGCCTTGGTGCAGAGCTGCGGGACTTGCACTGGTACGAGTCTCCATGGGGGAAGAAATTTTCTTATGGTATTTCGGCCAGTATGGGACCGGTGCCCACCCAGCATCGTGAGGCAATTGGGTAGCTACAATAAGTAGCGGCTCCAGGTTGAGGAACCAACTATAATGGCTGGGGGACTCGACATGCTAACCACATGTCACCCTTACACTGGCTGTTGATCATCTACCTCTGTGATTGACACATGTGGATGTGAAGGGCCAGCAGCTGGCTGGTAAAAGGCAATCACTGAAAAGTGGAAAGACCCTCAATCGGATCGGAATTCACTGTTTTTTTTTATCATCATCATCCGGTATCATGATAGCTTCTGCCATCTTCCAGAAACCAAATGCCATTCCTCTCTGTCCATCCATTGATTTTCCTCCAGTCCTCTGGTATTCATAGCCGCTTGTACCCCTTCTATCCAAATTTTCTTCAGTCTTCCTCTCTTTCTCATTTCCATTGGCATCCATTCCATAAAAATTTAGGCAATCTTTGCTCTGGCATTCTTTTGACATGGTTATACCACTGTAATCTTTTCTTTTCTATAATGTCTATGATGTCCGGCTCCTCTTGTACAACCATAATTTCCCTTATTTCTTTATTTCATATTCCATCCATTCTAGATTTTCCAGCTGATCTTCTTAAAACATCCATTCCTGTACTTAAAATTCTTTTCATTTCCCTGGTAGGAATTTACCAAACTTCAGCAAACCAAACATCATGTTTTTATATATTTTTTAATAATGCGGTATCCAGATACCTGGACTAGAATTCCCATAATTTGTAATTTAAAAAAATAATAATGAGTTTGTTTGTAACATGCAAAGAACAAAGTATGGTTGAAGTTAACTGTATATCATATATTATTGAAATGAGGAAAGAAGGAATTGTAACCCAAGGCTTTTATACTACTTTGCAACCACGTGTAGTAAAGTGCTGAACTTTAGTTTGCAGTTTATAAATGTTTAGTTCTGTGTATTTAAAGTTGAGGGAATTCTTTATAACATGTGATGCGAAAAATGTTTCTAAGTTCCAGTCATACATCATGCACATGTGCCAACAAATGCAAAACAGTTTACACTATAGAATCACGTGATGCAGCCAACATATACACAATATTTAATGAACCTAAAAGCTAACCAATCACAATTTAAGTATTCTAACCTGTGAAAAACCAACCTAAAAGCTAATCTAACACAATTTAAGCACTCTAACCTGTGAAAGAATGCAACACCCAAAAATAAATAGTAAGTTCTGAAATTTTTTTAAGTTAATTAGTAAATATTCTATGTGGCTGCACTGGTGTTGTTGCATAGAATATTCATTAAAATCAATATGGCTGCCACGTCTTCATGCTATGTATATAGTTGAATATCATTGAAATAATCATTAGAAAAAGTGTAAAAATCATTGTAAATGGTGGGAAATAATTTGAAAAATGGAACCCTAGGAATAAAATTTGACAGGAGTTTATGAATGAATTAAAAATGTCGTGTCACATGTTGTAAAGAATAGCCAAAGTTGATCGTTGTATGCTGGAATGCTGACTTGCTAAGACTGCAATCTTCAATAAATTATTCATTTTATGCTATATAATTATGATATCTGTATCTTAAAAATAGTATGTGGTAGATAAAAATTATTACACTGGTCAACAATTTTGTCTCATGAGTATCAATAGTTGTACTTAATGCAGTTTATTATCATGCTTTCAAATATATATTCGGAATTTCTTCATCATCCACAGTTTTTTTTTTATTTCAGTTTCAATTAATGGATTTAAATAAATATTTTTTTAATAAATGTTTTTTCGTCCATTTGTCCATTGTAAAATAAAACCAAATGAGCTAACTCAGTAGATTTCAGCTATGGAAATGAGATATCAAGGCAAATGGAATCCTAATATGCTGGCCGATTATTGTTGGACCATCAAGAGGGATGCTCCACAGGCAAAATATAGCAGAAAATCGTAATTTCTTACTTTCTAGGTGAGTCCGAATGTTCGAATATTGTGTAGTTACGAATGTAGAAAATATTAAAGTGTTTGAAATTATAAATTCCTGTCTCTCGGAAACCTTGCGTGA
This sequence comes from Diploptera punctata, assembly GCA_030220185.1. Lineage (NCBI taxonomy): Eukaryota > Metazoa > Arthropoda > Insecta > Blattodea > Blaberidae > Diploptera > Diploptera punctata. Next base: position 860,530 of record JASPKZ010009352.1, on the reverse strand, counting down.
TGGAGAAAAACTGATATCATATTTGAATTCAGGAGAAAAATACTATCAGAATCACACATTTTTCTTTCTGAGACAAAAAAAAAGTTTCTTTTTTGTTCCTCAGTGTTATTCATAGTTGAATATGGGAAATAACATCATGAGGTTCTTAATTCATGAATGAATGAGTCATTTTCTTATATACCTTACCTCATAGTTTGTTTTCTTAAACACGGGAACTGCAGTTTTTAAGAGGAAACATCCCTCCCATTTTCAACCGACATTATTTTGTTATGAGACATAATGTCGGTTGAAAATGGGAGGGATGTTTCTTCTTGAAAACTGCAGTTCCCATGTTTAAGAGACCATAAACTATGAGGTAAGATATATAAAAAATTACTCATTCATTCATGAAAAAAATATATATTTAAAATTAACAATACAATTATTTACGAGTATGCATTTCTATAAAGATAGATTTTTTAGCATAGTCTATGTACAATAATTCTATGTTTAATCAAAATGACATAAAAAGAAGAAAAAATCGTCAAAAGTACCACCTTCTGCAGTGTCCAATATTAAGGCAATAGTTTTAGTTACAATAAAATGTAATTTATATTTTTCACAAATTAACATTTTTTTTCTCCCTTTACTGCTAATGGTGGTGCCAAGGATTATCTGAGAAACATGTTATTTAAAATATTTTCACGTCTTTCTATCAGATAAATGAGATGCTGTCTTTCTATTAGATAAATAGAATTTAATATTGTAAGATTTGTATTGTAACTAGGTTTGGCATATGGGTCTATGCCCAACCTGTTCTCGTCGTATTGAAACTAGTAAATATGGGAGAGCGCAGCTGTTCTTGGAGCATGTAGTAGCAGTAGCACAATATGTACGTGAAGCTTTCCCTACTCTTCGTGTCATCATGTGGGATGACATGCTAAGAGCAGTCGATACCTCTATTTTATTAGGTTAGTATTGTTTTACTTATCAAAATCTCTATCTTACTAACTTGTTTTCATGTTTTGAAAGTATATTAATTTTTTTATTTCTCAGAGTTTAACATCGGGCGCTATGTTGAACCTATGGTCTGGCACTATACTCCAGCAGAGTGCTTTCAGCTCACGCCAGGTAATTCAGTTTATTTTAAAGTTATAAATGTCTAAAATTCATCGGAGAACATTTTGTTTAAACGACTCACCTCATAGGATTCATGCTTCCATGATACCGTGGTTTCAAACACAGTCGTGTTCATCTTTAGCCATAACTCCGACTGACGAAATTCTTTGGTCGTCAACTGTTCTATTGTTGCCATCTTCAGTGCTGCCATCTATGGTTGAATTTATGAACTTCGAAATCAAAGTAATTTTGTTAGGGATATCAAAATTCATTGATCTAGATAGGATTCATGCTTCCATGATACCGCGGTTTCAAACACAGTCGTGTTCATCTTCAGCCGTAACTCTGACTGACGAAATTCTTCGGTCGTCAACTGTTCTATTACCGCCATCTTCAGTGCTGCCATCTATGGTTGAATTTATGATTGAATTGTTGCTTAGATCAGTTGGAACACAATTCATAATTTGTTAACATGTCTGAAGAAGGTACAGTGTACCGAAACAGCTGTCACTGAAGTATATAATAAATATGAAAATCAAATAAAACTACATTTTATTTTTATTTAATTAATAAAGATCAAAGATGATAGCCATATTGAAAACTGGCCCTGAAAAATACTAAAAATTTGCAATTTTTTTATTTTATGCTTAAAAGGGGTGTCATTAGGTGATATGATTAGAATTTTTTTATTTAAGAATAATTCTAGCATTTTTGGTAAAAATGCCCATATTTTCTGTTCATTTATGGCTCCCCGAACTATGAACACACAGAAAGTAATGCTGGTGCAGTATAATGTGGACCTGATTGTTAGTTGACAGCCTGAAAATCAAGGTGACTTTTGCCTTGTAGTAAACAATGTTAAAGTATGGCATAAATCTTCTGTGACAAACTTTTCAAGGCACTTTCAGACCAATTACCATAAATGGTAATAATTTCCAAGCAATTTGAATGCTATAGTTTCATTCAGCACCAAAAGTTGTACTAGTATAAAATAATTGAAGGTAATAGACACTAAAGTTGAAGCACAAGGTTATATAAAAGTTGACCAAATTCTTTGTGCCACGTGCTTAATGATATGGTATAGGTCCATTAAGGTGGCCCTAGCTCTGGAGCCACTGCATCAATTGAGCCAAAATTTTGCACAGTTACCTAACAAATGCATGTGTACATATGCACAAATTTTGAACAAAATCTGAGATGGTCGAGTAGGGACCATTTTTGATTTTAGGACACTTGATATGGAATGACCCAGTTGTTTGTAATACTTTGAGATTTCTCTACAACATTACTAATGAACGCAATAGACTGTAAAAGTCGTTCTCTGCTGAGAAAGTTGCATCCAAAGACTTTTTTGCATACTCAAAAATCTGTTCATGCGATAATAATTGTCGAAATTCCTAAGCTACCTGGTGAGGTGACTTTGCAGAGAACAAATCGTGAGCAACTCGATGGATACCGATGGTAACCGATGTACTTTGAAATCTTGCTGCTTTATCCAAGATGTCGGACCTTGGAGACTTCAATCTTGTTTACAGTATACACGGAGAAGAGGAATTTGATAGAGTCTACCAAAGAATTCAACTGGAAGAACAGGAGAATCGGTGTAATATCGCGCGATGCAGACGTCGTCATATACGGTTTTATTTGTGGGACGCAAGCGTAAATGCGTTCCTCTAGCAGACGAAAATAATGAAAGTGGTTTTATCGCTGAGAATTTTGGGTAATTTCTTGCCAATATTACGAAAAAAAAACTACTTTCATGCATGACCAGTCAGCGACTCGCTAATTCGAACTTTGCATGTGCTCATGGAAAACTCAACTCGCCAGAGTTATGATTTCTAAGTAAGTTAGAGTGTAATGGCTTAGATATAACACTTGTAGAAATAAGAACTGTAAGCACAGTTATTGCTCTCTCCTTTTTCCGTTGAGCATCTGTTACATGAAAATGTATGTGTTTCTCTGCACAGGAACTGAATTTAATGTTTTATTTTTCTGGTTTACGAAATATGTATTTTTTGTTCAATTTTTGATGCAGCTTATTTAAAAGTGTCGGACCGCAGTGAAAACTAATTAAGCATAACCATAAGTTATTACCTGTTTGCATATTGTTATATAATTTGACATGAATTTAAATAATATCTACCAAGTAATTTTTCTATTGCTTTATTAAAAATATTAGATAAATTAAACTTCTGTATCTTATAGGATACATTGACATTTTAAGTGGTAATTACATTTTATGAACCAAACATGGCGGTAGCTAGAGTCAATTTTTAATTTTGGGTTTCAGGCAATCTACTACTTCTAACGGTCAGATTTCACTGATTTTTGGAGAATATTTTCCTTGGTTCATTTTAATACCATACCCTCAGGGGTCCCCATCTAGGGGATATATGGATGGCAACCACAAGGTGCCCAAGCTGAGCAAAACATTACTTTGACTTACTTGTGTTTTGCTCCTTACTTTTATTTTTAACCGATCTGGTATTTCTTCCTTTCTAGTACCAGATCCCTCTTTTTACTTTCCTATCCAGTCTCCCTTGCCTGACCTCTTGTTTTGTTTGATCCTGATGGTATTAGAGTATTCAAGACCGAAGGGTTCATTTCTGTCTTTCCTATATCTCTTTCTTTTAACCTCGTGGACACTCACCTTGAATGCCCACATAAGCTGCATGTTCAAATGCAGCCCCATTGCATCTTATAGCTTAAGTATACAGTGGATTTGTGTTATTAACTATGGCTGGATACACATAATGAAGAAGAAGAAGATTTTAATACAATCTACTGAGTTTGATTGTGAAACAAAAAATATGACTGCTGAACTGCAATTTATAAATTTTCACTTCAGGTAAACTGCAACTAATAATCTTATTTTGCTGGTTAACAAACCTTACTTTTTTAATTAATCACTTTGTACCAAGTGCAGTTTCAGTGAAACAAAAATTGCAGTCACTAGAGCATTAACGGACAGACACACACACACACACACATGTGCATATATATATTTTTTTTTGGTCATGGTCATTTTCGATGTCTGTTAGATAGGATCAGTGAAGATCTATAAAATTTCCCTAAAATCTTTTGATGAGAACAACCTCAACTTCGAACATTACTAAAAATAATGAACGATGTGTTGTTTAGTTGTTTCTTCACTCACCTCATACTTCTTAACTCCCATGCAGACTCGAGTTTCTTCACTTCATTTGTGACATTCTCAATGCTGTATTACGTTCACAACTGATGTCCAACGGCCTCCTCTCTTGCAGACTGAGTGTTTATTTTGACAGAGTTGACTGAGTCTGCAAGAGAGGAGGCCATTGCACATCAGTTGTGAACATAATACAGCATTGAGAATGTCACAAATGAAGTGAAGAAACTCAAGTCTGTGTGGGAGCTAAGAAGTATGAAGTGAGTGAAGAAACAACTAAACAATATTAAAATAAACCTCATAGTATTATTTCCTACCTACATAACTTAATGAATGATGTGTTTATTTTGACAGAGTTGTGGGATAAGTATTCTTCAGTATTTGGTAACTTGTGGGTGGCTACAGCTTACAAAGGAGCGACAGGAAGTTGTCAGTTATTACCAGTAATACAGCATCATCTTAGTAATCATGAACACTGGCTGCATGTACTTAGCCGAGAAGTAAGCAAGTTCCAACACTTCCGAGGCGTTGCCCTTACTGGATGGTCTAGGTTTGTTTATTTTAATGTTAATATTATTTGTTTTTAAACATCTTATCTTAATGATGGACAAATTATATTTGAAAAGAAAAATATACGCCTAGACTGGGGTTTGAACCCAGGACCTTTGACTCTCTATGTCACTGCTCAGATGGAAGAGCAGTGACATAGAGCGTCACAGGTACTAGGTTTAAACTCCAGTCTAGGCGTATATTTTTCTTTTCAAATATAATTTGTTTATTTTTATAACTACACTGATACAACTCAAGCAAGTTGCTCAAATGTAAGGATTTGGAACTTGAATTTGAAGGTTCCAGGTTCAAATCCTGAAGCTAGCCAACCTGGCTGAGACTTGTCATTGGTTTCTTTAATTATAAGTCAATTTGTGTGTTAAAATGTCAATTTATATAATAAATTTGGGAATATTTAACATTATGAGGTTTAATTCATAAGAATTAAATGAATCGTGATTTCTTCTTACCTCATACTTCTATGTTTTTTTAAACACAGCACTGCAGTATCAGCGACCATTGTCACCATCCTCAGCTGTTTTCACGACTGTCAATTTTTTCTTTTGATGGCAGTTTGGATAATTACTGGCAAAAGAAAAAATTGACAGTCATGAAAACAGCTGAGGTGGCAACAATGGTCGCTGATACTGCAGTGCTGTGTTTAAAAAAACATAGAAGTATGAGGTAAGAAGAATTCACGATTCATTTAATTCTTATCAATAAAACCTCATAATGTTAAAAATTCCCAAATTTATTATATAAGATTATTAAATGTTCCACTAAATGAAGAAGATTTTAAGAAAGAATACATTCACATTTTGAACGTAGCTAATTTAAATGGTTTTGGAAAGGAAATAATTATAAATAAATTAAAGAAATTCAGACAACAAAAAAAGATTAAAAGAATACACCACCCTGCAATCAGATTCAAAGAAAGGAAAACAATTTAAGAAAATTACTTATCATCCTGAAATACATAACAAATTTTTAAAAAATTCAAGAAATTCAATATTACATTGGCACCGATAAATAATCTATTGATGTTTTTATTATTAATTTAACACTTCTCACTGAATGATAAATTTTTCTCTTCTTCTTCTTCTTCTTCTTCTTCTTCTTCTTTCCAAGTATTAGGCCAAGGCCTGTTACGATCCTATAGAAAATTTTCCCTCTTCAAATATAAATAATCTGTTAATAACCAATAAGAAATTGAACACCCCAGGTAGTAACAAATCTGGAATTTATCAAATTAGTTGTAGAGACTGCAATAAAGTATACATAGGAAAACAAAAAGGAATTTAGACACCGCACAAAGGAACACTTTTAGAGATATTAAAAATGGTGAAATTGAAAAATCGGCTATTGTAGCACATAGTTTATTAGAGAGTCATAAAATTGAAAAAGAAGCCTAACTTCTAAAACATTTGGAAAAACCTTTAGAATTGACAATTTGGGAGAAGATATATATTCAGAAGAACAAATTTAAATCCATGAATTTCAAAATTCCTGATGAACGGAACCTGATCTCTAAATTCATCAAATCAACACCAGATGGCAACGTTATAGATGGAGAGTGCAAAGAAAATCCAGTAGTCATAATGTAAGTTGAAAACGGAAGGGATGGTGAAATTAAATGTTTCTTACCTCTCGTCATATAAATGTACTAAGTTGATCGCGATTTCGAGACTATAACTGTCTTATCATCAGAACTTTGTTGGCAACTGGTGTTATGTCGATCGGAAGAAACTCATATAAAATTTATATGAGGAGAGGGAGAGGTAAGAAACATTTAATTTCACCATAAATTAAACCTCATAGTGATTAATTCCTATAAAAGTTAAAAATAAAAAAAATGGAAGGGATGTTTCCTTTTGAAAACTGTAGTTGCCGTGTTTAAGAAAACATAAACTATGAGGAAAGATGTAAAAAATGACTCATTCTTCATTGCCTAAATTGTTAAATTGTCTGCAAATAAGAATTATATTAATGAGTTAAATAGCAAATTGTTGATAAAATCAAATGTTTTCTACCGCTCCTCATATAAATCTTCCAAGTAGATCGCGATTTCAAGGCCATAACGGCCTCATCTTCAGTACAATCTTGGTGACTGATGTTATGTCGATCGGAAGAAACACTTCTTCCCTCTGTTGGTGGACCAATGAACCTCTGGATCAGGTCAGGATTTGCGGGAATTTCGAAGTTCATAAGTTTTCTTTTGTTTTTCTGAATGTGGATTTTTTTTCCCAAACCGTGAATTTCTTTTGTTTATCTATTTGTTTAATTAAACTGGCTTTTGATTCAATTAAATGTTTTTCGGACCAAGCATGAACAGCTACTATGACTTTTCCACTTAGAAACGTCAAAAATGGATAAGTGGAAAAGTCAGCAGTAGCTACTCATGCTTGGTCCGAAAAACATTTAATTGAATCAAAAGCCAGTCTAATTAAACAAATAGATAAACAAAAGGAACTTGCGGTTTGGGAAAAAATCCACATTCAGATAAACAAATTGGGTGGGGTTGTACAAGACCAGCTTTTTACTTACGCGACTTATGCCATTTTTGATGTAATTTAAAATATTACGAAGTGTTGATGATACCATTTAACTCTGGGATTTAACCATCGTGAAAATATTGAAACCTATCATGAAATGAAGTAGTGGAAATATGATTTTACGTTCTAACCGTCAGACATGTTGAATGTTCCATAGAATAACAAATATGGAGAGGTCATTTATGTTACGCATTAAATCAGATTTAAAATGCAAGGAAACTAAAAGCTAACCAAACATAAATCAATGAATGGAAACTAAATCAATTACTCTAACGTAGGTGAATTCCAGGGAACGTCCTTTTTATTATTTTACGCGGTTAAATAAGTAACAATGTGGTTTACACATTGTGGTCATGTGTTTATCGCTGTTCATCGGTGGTACATCTGTGGTCATCGGTGGTGTATCTGTGGTCATCGGTGCTCATCGTTGGTATATCGCTGGTTAGAAGCAAGGTCTGTTGTAAACTTCGTGGTCATGACAGGAAATAGTTCCACGACTGTTGAAACCTTCGTGGTCATGACAGGAAATAGTCCCACTTTATTTTCGTATTTACGAGGAAATAAAGATATGATAATAACTTTCCCAGATTGAAAAACGTTAAATACAGTATTTTACTAATATGTATGCCAATTACGTACTGTTAAAGTGCGTAAATAAAAAGGCACTGTTCTCCCACGGGGCCACAAATTGTACTGAAGATAAGACCATTATGATCTCGAAATCACGATCTACTTGGAAGATTTATATGAGGAGAAGTAGGAAACATTTTATTTTATCATAAATTAAACCTCATAGTGATCAATTCCTGTAAAAGTTAAATAGCAAATTGTTTATTAAATTAATATTGAGAAGCTAAAGCTATTACTATGATATAAATAAGTATATTAATGAACACAATTAAATTATTGTAAATCAATGGTAAAGAGAAAAATTTTTAGCCTGAACCGGGAATCGAACCCCGAACCTTTAGCTTTCCGTGCTAATGCTCTGTCCACTGAGCTAATCCAGGCTTCATTCCCATCCAAGCAGAAATCCTTCCTTTACCTTACTCTACTGGTGCCACATTCAATTGCAATGAATCATCATTCACAAATACACAATGAATGGCTTCTACCTGAAGAAGACATGAAGGGATTCCACACAGCTATAGCATTATTTATTAAATTAATATTGAGAAGCTAAAGCTATTACGATGATAGAAATAAGTAAATTAATGAACACAATTAAATTATTGTAAATCAATGGTAAAGAGAAAAATTAGCACGGAAAGCTAAAGGTTCGGGGTTCGATTCCCGGTTCAGGCAAAAATGTTTCTCTTTACCATTGATTTACAATAGAAAATTGTTGTTAATGTGAATTTGACTTGTGTGTTGACAGGTATGACCACTATGCGACTCTGTGTGAACTTGTGCCATGTGCGATTCCAAGCTTAGCTCTATGTCTCAAAGTGTGGTTGGCTGGAACATACACAAGTGAACTACATATATCTGTCTCAAAGGAATTGGGATACACAGATACACCACTTCTACTTAATCCGTACCCAAGGTACATGATTTTAATATTTATTGTGCAATAGTGCTTTTTGTTGTAATTACAGCAATGGCAACCATGATTGATAGTTCAACTTCCTACATTTCGGGGTTGCCAACCTAAATAACTGTCCTGTGCCGTAGCCGAGTGGTTAAGGCAGGAAGCCTTGGCGCAGAGCTATGGGACTTGCGCTGGTTCGAGTCTCCATGGGGGAAGAAATTTTCTCATGGTATTTCGGCCAGTATGGGTCCGGTGCCCACCCAGCATCGTGAGGCATTTGGGTAGCTACAATAAGTAGCGGCTCCAGGTTGAGGAAACCAGCTATAACGGCTGGGGGACTCGACATGCTGACCACATGTCACCCCAACACTGGCTGATGATCATCTACCTCTGTGATTGACACATGTGGATGTGAGGCCAGCAGCCGGCTGGTAGGCTAAGGGTCCTCTAGGCCTGTCGTGCCAGGAAAAAAAACCTAAATAACTATACTGTAATATAAATAACTACTATAATATTACATATTACAAACATGCATGTGGGAAGCAAAACCACTGCCCTCTATGTATACTACATACAATGTATATACAAAAAAATATCCAAAAGGTAGTGTTAATATACGTTATATGAAACAAATTACTGCATTTTAAATTAACTGTACTTTATTTAAAACAATAAATATCTACATAACTTAATAAATACGTACTTGCTACCATTTTATAACTAAATTGGTCTCATAGCCTCCTGTTGTTTCAACTAATAAACATTGTCCACACTGTTAACATTAGTCAATTATTTATAATGAATGCAAATATTTCCAACAAATATGATATTATATTTGAAGAGAAAAATTTTCGCCTAGACCGGGACTCGAACCCGGGACCCTTGGCTTTCCGGGCCAAGTGCTCTACCAACTGAGCTACCGAGGCGAGTTACGATCTAGATGCAAATTTTTCTCTTATGTACGTTGTAATTCCCTCGTGCCAAATGCTTGAAACCATAGCTTCTATCTTTGCAAATGGCGGCTTCTTAGTTAAGAAGACATTTATTGGGAATTTAACACTACTTTATAGCCAGTAGGGCTTCTATTGACGATTTTATTATTAATTTAACACTTCTCATTGAAGGATAAATTATATTTGAAGAGAAAAATTTGCGTCTAGATCGTAACTCGCCTCGGTAGCTCAGTTGGTAGAGCACTTGGCCCGGAAAGCCAAGGGTCCCGGGTTCGAGTCCCGGTCTAGGCGAAAATTTTTCTCTTCAAATATAATTTATCCTTCAATGAGAAGTGTTAAATTAATAATAAAATCGTAAATATGATATTATTTTACTATTATTTATTATTTTGAAAACACCATCACACAAAAAATAATGTACAATGCACATTTGTGAATGTTTTACAGAATCTTGGAAATTAAAAACCTCGCTATCACTTGGTTTTTAAACATTTTCCTCAATTCTGTAAAAACCACTTCCCAACGTCATATCATAATATACTATTTTACTACTTATTATGTACACAAATTCACTTAATAATGCAATTATGGAATTAAATTTAAGGGAACAGAAAGAGGAACTAAAGTTTTTATATTGGCTTCATCTGAATGTTGGTTGTTGCTGTTGTTTTTGTGTTAACATAGGCAATAATAAAAATGGTTTATTTAAGTAAAATTCTATCACCTTGCTTTGTATTATTCTTCTTCTTAGAGCAGTTTCAGGACCTTCTTCGGTTCCATCCTCAGTATTTTCACAACTGTTACTGTCGTCTTGAAGAGCCTCCTTCTGTTCACTCTGTTGGTAGACTGAAGAACATCAAAATCAAATTATTTTCTCCGGGAATTTCAAAATTAATTAATTTCTTCTTTACATTTTTTTTCACATAGATTTTTTTTCCCCAAACCATAAGCTCTTTGGGTTTTTCTATTTGTTTTAATAATTTAGCCTTTCTTTCGATTTGATGTTTTCCTGACTATGCATGGGCTGCTACTGCAGATTTTTCTACTTCCCCTTTCTTGACATTCCTGAGATGATTTTTTGCTCTGGTTTTTAAATTTCTCATTGTTTTCCCTATGTAGATTTTTCACATTCCTGCCTTTAATCTGATAAATCACTGATTTGTTTTCTTCTTCTATTTTCTCATTTTGTTAGATCACAGTTTATCTTATGGAGAGTATAATTAAAAGTTGTTTTTAGTTGATGGATCTAATCAGTTTAAATTAATGTGGAAATTCTGTTAAATTCATATTGTTAATATATTTTTCCAAGTGGAAGAATAAGAGAGAAAAACAATATCTTAAAAATAAATAAACAAAAAATCAATGTTTTTAATTAAAATTACAATGTAGGCCTAGTTGCATTAATAAATACAAATTTTCATTGTATTTACTCACCTCTTGCTTGGAATTCAGTGAGAAGGTTGTGCCTGGTTTCCATGGCACAGAGCTTTAAAGTCAGGAACCACAGAAGTTAAATAAAGTCTCAAATCACTTTCAGCACAAAGTCTCTTTCTGTATTTATTTCTTAAATAGGCATGTCAAGAAAATGACTTTTCACACAAATAGGGGTATACATATGTAACAAGGGACATTATAGGGTTAATTTAATTTTAAAGTTATTATTATTATTATTATTATTATTATTATTATTATTATTATTATTATTATTATTATTATTATTATTATTATTATTATTATTATGACAATGCTGCAGAAATGAAGGAAACAATAATAGGCCTAACCTTGAAACCCGCCATTACAGAAAAGTTTTGATGAACCCCTTGAAATATTTTGTGAACCCCCTGGGGGTTTGCGAACCACAGGTTGGGAAACAATGGGCTATGCCATTATATATAGATAGTTCTTTAGTATTAGTATTCAAATTTATTTTTGTTTTTCTGATGTTAATAACACATTTCAAACAGTTGGAGTGTAGCGGAGGATGAAATCAAATGACTTTCTAAATATGCCAGGTGAGAAAAGCATATTTTATGAGGTGAGGTATGAAAGTTTCCGATTCATTTATGTAATATATATTACAATTGTTTAAACGGAAAGAAGATCAAGGATTTATTTTTAGCTGTTCAGTAATTATGATTTTTGTAAAAACCACAAAAAATGTCAACTTGAAAACCAGTTCGGAATGTGACACATTCAAGACAATATTATTTTGCATTTACTAATAATGTGAATTTTTCAGTTTGTAAATTGTCAGTCTCAGATGAATATATATAACAAATTTAATATATGTAGGAAATAACACTATGAGGTTTATTTTAATTGTTAATGAGTTGGTTATTTTGATTCACCTCATATTTCTTGTTTTTTATGCAGAACAGGTTTCGTTGCTTCTGCGCAACTTTGTCGATGCATTCCAACTGTTGATTTGTGGTTGTCTATCCTGTAAGTTGAGAAAAGTAAAAAAAATTGATTTGGAAGTTCATCTGTCAGCCAGCATAGGGAGCAGAAATCAACAAATTACTGAAACAGTTAGAAAAATTTGGAGAACTCATAATTTGGGAGAAAATTTAAATCTTCAAGAATAAGAAGAGAATCATGAATTTTGAAATTTCTGGAGAAAAAGAAAAAAAAATTATTTGGAAGTTCATCAGTCAGCCAGCAGAGGGAGCGGAAATCAACCTGCAGGATAGACAACTGCAAAACAACAGTTGGAATGTATCGACAATGTCACACAGAAGTGACGAAACCTGGTCTGCATAAAAAACAAAAAATATTAGGTGAGTCAAAATAACCAACTCATTAATAAATATAAAACAAAACTACTGACAATTTTTTATTTATGAATTATTGTAGGCCACAGCCTGTTCCTCAGCAGCTAAGTTTTCCAGGATGGAAAGTTCGAGTAGGTGTTGAATGGTTTACTAATCTACGACTCAAGTTCCGCAGCATTGTAGAAAGTGATCAGTGAGTGTTTTCACTTAGTATTGCTCATTAACAAATAGTAATTTTACTTAACAATATATTTCTTTTTCATAAAATATGTTTTTCATGTTATTGATACCTAATATTGGTATACAATTATTAGGAGAAAAATAAGTTATTGCCCTAATTTAATATACATAAGAAGGTATCTTTGTGTCCACTAGTTGCATATTATATGACTTTAAGTTCAATTTTACATCGTACTTAACAATTAAAAAATTAGATTTCTTGGATTGTGTCAAAAGTGAAAAAAAAATTGTGTGTGTGTGTGTATATATATATATGTATATGTATATGTATCCATCCACCCATAGTAATTCTGCCTGAACGTAGGTCCTTTACTGCAATCATAGCATTTTCATGCTATGCTTTTCTAGGGAATTGTAGGTGTGGTAGCTTCCCGTTGCTTTCCACACCGGTGAAGGATGATGATAATGATAAGGGTGATGATGATGGCCATAAGATTTGGGGGACCATTTGGGCCTTAAAGTTTTCCTGACATTTGTCTTACAGGTGAAGAAAAACCCTGATAAAAACCTCACCCAGAAAAACTGCCCCGACCGGGGATTGAACCCGGGCCCACTGCGTGACAAGGCAGCATGCTACCTCAAGACCACAGCGGTGGACTGTGTATATGTATATATATATATTTTTTTTTTTTTTTCATTTCATGTCATATTTGCTTTGATTACTGAATTTCAAAAATATAGTTATAACATCTAAATATACAAGCATTACTTCTATAAAGTAAATATTCTCTTTAAATATGCTTACTTGTTATAGTGGTCACTAGATGGCAGTTGGAACGATATTCTGCTACCTCTTGTGTAAATTGAGAATACTACATGTATAAGAAAAATAAATGTTTGTGTTGTGATTCCTGAGTAACTCAGATGGTTAGAACGCTAAACGTACAGAGTTTAGAAACTTGGTTTCAAATCTCGACTCAGGCATTTATTTTTCTTTTCATGTCATATATATATATATATGTCACTTTATTATTAATTATAACATTTATTTACATATAGCTTTAAGATTAACATAGAGTCAATATATTGAATAATAATTATTTTGAATGTATAATTTGTAATTAAAAACAAAATGTAAAAACTTAATCATAAATAGCACATTTTCTTTTTTCTGTTTTAGTTGCCAGGTTAAAAGCTTAAAGCAATAAAATATATATATATTTTTTAAAAATTTTGTTTAGTTGTTTCTTGACTCACCTCATACTTCTTAACTCCCTTGCATTTCTAGATTTTGTCACTGTATTTGTGACATTCTCAATGCTGTTCACGTGCATTGAGAATGTCACAAATACAGTGACGAAATCTAGATATGCAAGGGAGTTAAGAAGTATGAGGTGAGTCAAGAAATAACTAAACAAAATTAAAATAAACATCATAGTGTTATTTCCTACCTACATAACTTAATAAAATATATACTTGAGATCTTAGCCGTTCTCAACTAACAAGGAAACTGTTAACCATTGCATGCCGATACTTACCTTGAAATTTCTCCCACAGAAGCATTGCGATGTACCAAGGCTGTGTCCAAAAAATGATCTGCCGTTTATAACTGCAAGATGCAGAAATCAAAGCCAGAATCCAGCAATGGCAGCTTGCTGTGTATAGCAGATGGACTCCCTGCATGACTTAAGTGGAGGGAAGTGAGGCAGGTGCAGCGCAGACGGCAAGTAGTGAGAGTTATCCAGTACATCCAATGAGGAGTAATATTACTTCCCTGCAGTTTAAATGAGAGATTTGGTGCTGGATTTTAGTGCCTTACAGTTAAAAACAGCAGATAATATTTTGGACATGGCCTTGGTACATCACAACGCTTCTCTGTGAGAAATTTCAAGGCAGGTTTCTGCATGCAATGGTTGACAGTTCCCTTGTAAGTAAGATTTTAGTTAAAACACTTCATACGCTTTTCACATGTTCCATCATCAGCTGTTTAAAAGTTAAATTTTTTTATAATGCGTTCAGGTCATTGGGGGTGTTCTCATTTAGTAGATTTTCATTCTCAATTTCTTTTAAAATTTAAATTTCTTCAAGGACGTTCATTCTGTGGTTATTATTCTGTTTGTGTATAATCATTGTTGTTATATATATATATATATATATATCTCCATCCATAGTAATTCTGCCTGAAGGCAGGTCCTTCACTGCAATCGTAGCATTTTCATGCTATGCTTGCAGCTTTTCTAGGGAATTGTAGGTGTGGTAGCTTCCCGTTGCTTTCCACGATAAGGCTGATGATGATGTGATGGCCATACGATTTCGGAGACCGTTTGGGCCTTAAAGTTTTCCTGACATTTGTCTTACAGGTGAGGAAAAACCCCGATAAAAACCTCACCCAGAAAAACTGCCCCTACCGGGGATCGAACCCCGGGCCTGCTGCATGACAAGGCAGCACGCTACCTCGAGACCACAGCAGTGGACTATATATATATATATATATATATATATATATATATCTTCTTGTAAACCCTTGTTTCCCTCAACGAGATTTAGGTGCTCTTCCCCTACAGGGGAGAAATTGAACCATACTAATTTAGTTACACATGTTTTCATATAGATGTTATTGGAATGACCCATGGTCAGTGTTCTGCCTCATACTGACATCTAGGGAACCAAGGTCGTACTAGAATGGGAAAATTCGGTAAATTTTGCTTAGAGGCCTTTTTATTCAGGCTTAAGGATCTTTTACAAGCCTGAAAATCTAGAGACTCAGGACCCATGGCTTAAAGTCCCTCCCGGAGGACTTGCTCCTTGGATTTTTCCATCCTAAAAAAATCAATCGACCCCGGCTGGGTTTGAACCTGTGACCCTCGGGGATCAGAGGCAAGGAGCATAACCACTAGTTCACCGTGGCTGACTATATATATAAAGAATGAAATTGGCAAAACTATTAAGAACTTAATTATACATAAAATATTGCATACAAAACTAATAATAAATTAAACAATTAATTTCAAATAAAGTAGAAGACACCAATATATATGAAAATAAACCTGGTATATAAATTTGAATACAACAGTTGTGATAAATTTTATATCGGTAGAACCACAAAGAATTTTAATACAGAATTCAACAAACATTTTGAAGATTTTAAATATAATGTGGTTAAATCAAGCTTTCGAAACATGTTATAGGTAATCAATTAAACAAATCAACCACATATTATTGATTACACACGAAGAGAATAACCACATAGTAAATATTTTTAAGAAAATGAAATTTTAAAAGTAACCTTTTATATAGTAACCTCAATAGTAGTTCATAATGACTTTTAAAAGTATTTCCATTTAATCGGTTATTGGTAAAATTTGTATTGCAGAGTTGAAACATGGTTTAATTCCTGGCAGATACAAAATGGCTTCACGAATCCAATGCAAATTGAAAGTCTGATTCCTGCATTCACAGAGTAAGTTTTATCAATTGTTATCTATATTTGAATATTAATTAAAGAATTGTAGAATATTAAAATTCATCAGAGAACATATTGTTTAAACAACTCACCTCATAGGATTCATGCTTCCATGATATCACGATTTCAAACATAATCATGTTCATCTTCAGCCATAACTCCGACTGACGAAATTCTTCGGCCGTCAACTATTCTATTGTCGCCATCTTCAGTGCTGTCATCTATGGTTGAATTTATGAACTTCGAAATCAAAGTAATTTCGTTAGGGATATCAAAATTCATTGATCTATTTTTGTTTTTCTGAATGTATATTTTTTCCAAACTGTCAATTCCAAAGGTTTTTCTGCTTGTTTTAAAAGTTTAGCTTCTCTTCCAATTTTATGATGTTCTAATAAACTATGTGCAGCAATTGCAGATTTTTCAATTTCACAATTTTTAATATTTCTGAAATGTTCTTTTGTCCGAATTTCCAAATTCCTTTTTGTTTTTCCTATATAAACTATATCTTCACAATTTATTTGATAAATTCCAGATTTCTTACTGTCTGGAACATTGACTTTTTTTATTGGTACTTAGAAGATTACCCAAACTAAATTTATTTATTGGTGCCAAAGAAATGTTGTATTTGTCAAAAATTTTTTGAAATTTTCTATGCATTTCAGGATGGTAAGTAATTTTCTTGTATTTTTTTCTTTTCTTTGCAATTTTGTAGAGTAGTATATTCATTAAGTCTTTTTTTGTGTTTGAATTTCTTCAACTTATTTATAATTAATTCCTTATCAAAACCATTTATCTAGCAGTGTTTAAGATATGTTTAAACTCTTTGTTGAAATTGTAGAATATGTCTGTGTGTGTGTGTGTGTTCTAACTCCATCCAGTGTACTGTTCATGTTTCTGGAACTTAGAATGTAGCAATTTTTATATACTGAACTTCTAAACATTGTGTTTTTAAATTAAAGCACTTTGATATTGATCAGAATTTTTACATACTGTAAAAAAATATACCTTCTACTCATCTGTGGCAAAATGCCAGATTGAAGAATGATGATAAATTCGCTACTATTAAAGGGGATGTTAGCTGGCCAAGTCTGTGGTACAATCACAAAGGTAGATCAAATAAAATGGATCATACGAGTATGGAGAAATGATGAAATTAAGTTTTTGGAATGGAAAAAATAGTAAAAACTTTGAGAAAATCCTGTCCTAGTTCCATTTCATCTACCATGAACCCTGCATGTAGTGAACGAGACATGAACTTAGAATCCAGAGAAGAGTGCATGTGTAAAACCACTTGCAACATGAAGATGCCTGTTACAAACTGTATAAAAATTAAAATATGTACTTATCTACCAGAGAAAAATGTACTTTATATTGTATTACATTGTCAGTATTGACACCAAAATAATTTAATAAAATAGTACTTTAAATTTGAAGAGAAAAAATTTATGCTCAGATTTGGGTTTGAACCCAGGACCTTTGGCTTTCTAGGCCAATGCTCTACCATTGAGCTACCTGAGAAACTCCAATCTAAATGCAAATTTTTCTCTTATACATTGTTAATTCCCGATCACTGAATGCTACGATCATTTGCTTGATCATGCAAATGATGGCTTTTTGTTTAAGAAGACATTTATTGGGAATTTAAATACTACTTTATAAAACCAATAGGGCATCTTTTGATGTTTTTATTATTAATTTAACACTTTGCACTGAAAGATAAATTATATTTGAAGAGAAAAATTATATGCTCGGACTGGGGTTTGAACCCAGGTCTTTTGGCTTTCTAGGCCAATGCTCTACCACCGAGCTACCTGAGAAACTCCAATCTAACACAAATTTTTCTTTTATAGAGCATTAGCCTAGAAAGCCAAAGGTCCTTGGGTTCAAACCCCAGTCTGAGCGTATAATGTTTCTCTTCAAATATAATTTATCCTCCAGTCTTCTTATAATTAACAATTTGGACTTCGAAATTTACCTATTACATACAAAACTTTTGAAACAATTAGTAATATCATGTGGGAAAACTTAGAAAGAAACTTTCATAACATACAAAACTCCACCAGGCTAAATAAATCTTAAAATCTTAAAAATAAATCTTAAAAACGTAAGAATGGGGAAGAAAATAGAAAAACAAAATAAAAAAATAAACTCAGAAATCTAGGAAAGAAAATCCAAAAAACAAAGATACCAATTAAAAAAATGACAAAACAAGGAGCCATGTAAACATTTTTTTCTATAGAAACGTTCAGTCAAACTGAAACCGAATTATTGAAGAAGGCCTCAAAACTGCTATCAGTTATTCCAACAACATTGATGAGTATATAGCAGACATTGAAACATAAATTTTAGGATTAGAAACCGAAAACTAAATGATAGTAAGGATAGTGAGAAAGTTTTGGAAAAAATTAAAAACTCAACAAAAAACCGAAGCTGCCAGAAAGACATAAAAACAATCAAAGACATAAATAATAAAAATGTAATATTCACAAAATCGGACAAAGGTAACCACATAGTAATTTTAGACAAAGAAGATTATCACAACAGAATGGAAGAACTTTTAAAAGGAGAAGAATATGAAAATATTAAAATTGATCCCCTCCCAAAAACAGTTTAAAAAGATGAAAACATGACTCATTAATTTACAAAGTTGAAAACAGTTTAAGATCTATCAAAATAATTCTCACAGAAAAAGATAAAATTAAATTAAAAGAAGCTAACCCTAGAAACCCTAATATCCATGGTCCCCAAAATTCATAAAGAAGGAAGAAAAATGAGACCAATAATCAATAACATAAGGATCTCCCACTTACAACATTTCTAAATGGTTAAGCCGGGAATTCAAAGAAATGAAAAATTTTAAAGATCTAACTATTGAAAATTCTCTTCAACTTGTAGAAAAATTAAATAAGATAGAAATAGAACAAGCAGATAGATTAGTTTCATTTGACGTCACGGCATTGTTCACCAGTGTACCAAAAGAAGAAACATTAGAAATATTGGAAAAATGGCTTATTAAAAACAAGATTGACAAAGAAAGGAGAAAAGAATACTTAAAATTAACTGAACTATGCATCAACTAAATGTTTTTTACATATAATAGGGGTTTCTATATACAAAAATCTGGACTGTCAATGGAGAACCCATTATCCCCTTTTTTGGCTAATTTATTCATGAATAATTTTGAAAACGAAATAACCAAAGCACATCCTCTCATGTTCAAATTTTGGTGTAGATCCGTTGATGATGTTGTTGCCATAGTTAAATAAAAACACACAGAAGATACCTTAAAACTTTTAAATATACAGAAAAAAAAACAATCAAATTCACACTAGAAAAACAAATGAACAAACAATTACCATTTTTATATTTGAAATTATACAGGAATAAGGAAAATAAAAAAATAGAATTCAGCATTTACAGAAAAGGAACGCATACAGATAACTAAATTAAATCAACAGGTTTCAACCATATTTCACACAAAATGGCAATTTTCAACAGCCTAGTACATATACTCATGGACAAGAAAAATTACATGTTAAGAGAGGAAACACATAATTAAGGTTGCAAAAGAAAATGGTTTCAGTGAAAAAATGATACACAAAAAAATTTAGAAGTGCAGAAAATAAAAATTTAGGAACGAAAGTACTCTTCAGATAGAAAATCAAAAGATAAATACAGGAAATTCACATATCACCCTTGGGCATACAACAAATTTCAAAAGATTTTTGAAAAATTTAATATTAATTTAGTACCAAAGAATGATTATAGTTTAAATAAACTAATAAAAAATAATATTTAATTTTAGGAAGTGATATTTTGAGGTTATTTTAATTATATTATTTTTAGTTTATTCATACCTCAATAGACTAAAAATAATATAATAAAAACTAATAAAAATGAAAAGTTTGATGATGGTAAAAAATCAGGAATATATCAAATAAAATATGGAAAAAAAAAATAAACTTAACCATTAGA
The DNA here is from genome assembly GCA_030220185.1 of Diploptera punctata. Lineage (NCBI taxonomy): Eukaryota > Metazoa > Arthropoda > Insecta > Blattodea > Blaberidae > Diploptera > Diploptera punctata. The sequence goes on along the minus strand of JASPKZ010009352.1, from coordinate 840,310 downwards.
AATAAAGAACCCATAAGAAATGTAAAAAAGGGGAAGTAGAAAAATCTGCAGTGGCTGCTCATATTTGGTCAGAAAAACACAAAATAGATGTAAATACAAAATTATTAAAACAGAAAACAAAAATGAACTCACCATATGGGAAAAAATCTACACACAGTAGAACAAGGAAAGAATTATGAATTTTGAAATTCCCGGAGAAAGGAACCTCATTAGTAAATTCATTGGACCAGAGGCAGAGAGAGAGCAGGAATCAAGAATCAGGGCTGACAACTTAAGAAAATTCAGTCTGTAATCGCTGATGATGGGGTTCAGCAGCCTTGAAACATATGTTCGAAAAAACAACCATAAGAGGTAAGAATGAACAGACAAAATGTCTTAATTAGTTATTGTTCTACTCACCTCATATTTGTAGTTTTTTTGAAGACTTAAGTTTTGATATCTAAGACATCTTAGGTCTTCAAAAAAGCTACAAATATGAGATGAGTAGTACATATCTAACTTATAATATCTAACAACAGTTTTTTTTAATTCTTTCACTGATAATGATTATATTTAATATCAGAGAATGTATTTCGTAAAATATATTGTCTAAGAAATTATTATAAATGTAAAACAGAAATATGAAATATGCAGATTTTATGTTTATGTTCACAGTTTAATGTTTGAGTTAGCATCCCTGGATGGTTACATGAGACTGAATTTAGAAGATATATTTTATCCACCAGCTGTGGAGGAGTGGATAGGAACTCTGGTTGAGCCAATGAGGGCTCGTTTACGACAACTGAAGAAAGATGCAGAGGCACAAATGTTGCTAGGAGCTCGTATTAGAGGTTATGATGCTATTATCTAATAGGAGCAGATATAACTGATATTTGCAGACACTGTCTATAATAGTTTCACTTTTAGAGAATAAATAAAAAAAAGAGTAGATAAGTAATGTGAATAGTAAGGTGGTAAAGTACAATATATAGTAACTCTCCTCTTCATTATTCTCTAAGAATTTTTTTCACTCAATAGATTACTGCTTATATTAAATTAATGTTGGGAAGTAAACATTATGAGGTATAATCATTAAAATTCATCGGAGAACATATTGTTTAAACAACTCACCTCATAGGATTCATGCTTCCATGATATCGCGATTTCAAACATAGTCATGTTCATCTTCAGCCATAACTCTGACTGACGAAATTCTTCGGCCGTCAACTATTCTATTGTCGCCATCTTCAGTGCTGCCATCTATGGTTGAATTTATGAACTTCAAAATCAATGTAATTTCGTTAGGGATATCAAAATTCATTGATCTATTTTTGTTTTTCTGAATGTATATTTTTTCCCAAACTGTCAATTCCAAAGGTTTCTAATTGACAGTTTGGGAAAAAATATACATTCAGAAAAACAAAAATAGATCAATGAATTTTGATATCCCTAACGAAATTACATTGATTTTGAAGTTCATAAATTCAACCATAGATGGCAGCACTGAGATGGCGACAATAGAATAGTTGACGGCCGAAGAATTTCGTCAGTCGGAGTTATGGCTGAAGATGAACATGACTATGTTTGAAATCGCGATATCATGGAAGCAAGAATCCTATGAGGTGAGTTGTTTAAACAATATGTTCTCCGATGAATTTTAAAGATTACTGCTTGTTTGAACATTAGTTGAACTAAAACCAGGTTCAATCAAAATTCATGCTTATCATAAGTAATGCCACGAGTGATTTCCAAATTATCGATAAATTCACGACTCACGAAGTGAGGAGTGAATTTATCTAGAGAATTTGGAAATCAAGAGTGGCATTTGTTAGGACTATTTAACGAATAAAATAAAGCTGTTTACTCACAAATCATTATTTAACTACAGTTATTTAAAAATATTTTTATATTTAAAGTAAACGGTGATGTTTGAAAACTAATGAGAAACGATAGGTAGCCTACGCTTCTACTGCTTCTTTTGTTTATCACTGCAACCAGATCATACTATTTATTGCCAAAGGAACGCAATATTGTAAGAATGCTCTCTAGTGGAGAAAAAATGAAACACATCAATCTGTATATTAATTCATTTTTGATGTCGTATACATTTAAGAAAGTGCAAACAGTGGTTTCTTTTTTTGGTGGTATAATCAATTGCTACAAATGTTGACATGTAAGCACTATTATATACAATCTGGTAGCCGTATTTGTTATAGGCTCAGTCACTGCAAAATAACGGTCAGACCTGTTCAGAATATTAAAAAGGAGGAGCTTTGCTTAATATATGATAATCCTAACGTTGATAATTATTTCGTGAAACACGTCTCTGATTGGTTGTAATACAGAAATCATTGAAACGTGATTGGTCATTGACTCCCATTTGGGGCATGAGTTAAATAGTCAAGTGTAAATGCTTGGCACGATACAAAATAATCAAGACTCCAACAATCTGCACAGTGTGTCTGTAAAATTCATATGTTTTAACAAATTGAAAAGTATAGACTTGAAAGCAAATGTAAATTTTTTTGCCCAATGGGTTGCTGGCACAGAGAGATATTATTGTGGGCTTCCCACTAATGTAGCATTTCCTCTACATTCCTCAGAGCCTCATTTGTAATAGCAGGTTGAAGATGAGATTTGGATAGGAGAAGTGATGAAATGCATGTCACTATCCCTTGCAATCCCATCTCATAGAATTCCAAAAGCCATACTTCGCTACTGCCCCCAAGGCAAAAGATTGCTGGGATATCCAAAAAAGCACTGGATGGAAAATTCCTCTTTGAGACCGTAACAGGCCACACGGTGATGAAATGCATGTCACTATCCCTTGCAATCCCATCTCATAGAATTCCAAAAGCCATACTTCGCTACTGCCCCCAAGGCAAAAGATTGCTGGGATATCCAAAAAAGCGCTGGATGGAAAATTCCTCTTTGAGACCGTAACAGGCCACACGGCCTAATACTTGCAAGGATGATGATGATGATGAAAAGTATAGACCTCCAGTTCAGATGTCTTGGTTTTTCTGTATTAAACATTGTTGACATGATAATCAAATGAATTGTGAATTCTTTTTACCTCATACATCTATGTTTTTTAAATACAGAACTGCACGAGTCATGAAAACAGCTGAAGATGGGAATATGTTTCCTGATACTGCAGTTCTGTGTTTAACCCTTTAGGTGCCATCAGCTGATTAGATCGGCTCTGATGCTCCTGTCCATTACCTGCCAGACAATTTATTTAAACTACTTGCAAAGCCGATCATATCGGCAGGTGCGATTTAAATCTCTGACACAAGAGATTTTACCAGTGGCATGCAGAGGGTTAAAAAATATAGATGTATGAGGTAAGAAGAATTCATGATTCATTTGATTCTTATTAAGAAAACCTCATAATGTAAATATTCCAAAATTTGTTAGATTAATTGTTGACATACTTGTTTGGAGTTTTTACTCCAGAAAACCTAAACACCATCATCGTGGTGAGAGCAATAGGTCATATGTCACCAAAAATCAGAATTGTGTTTTATTGCATTATCGTAACCAGCATTTACCTTTGCACAAGCTGTAAATGGTCCTATGTCATCCAGGAATAATATATAATATTATAATATAATTTTAATAATCACCTTAAATATATTATTAATATTTGTAGAGACTATTTAACTCATGCCACAAAAGGGAGTCAATGATCAATCACATTTCAATGATTTTTTATTTACAACCAATCACAGTCATGTTTCGCCTAGAATTTACCAAGTAAAGTTTATCATAATAAAGAAAGCACCTCCTTTTTAACATTCTGAATAGGTCATAGCATTATTTTGCAGTGACTGACTCTCTAAGAAATACGGCTACCAGATTGTATATATACGGCATAAATGTCAACACATTGCGCATGCGGGAGTTAATATAAAAACATTTGTAACAATTGATTATACCACAAAAAAAGAAACCACTGTTTGCACTTTTTTAAATGTATTTTTTCCAGGTAATAACATTCCAGAAAAATATAATTGTCATATTTACATCATAGGACATCAGAAATGAATTAATATACAGTTTGATGTGTTTCATTTTTTCTCCACTAGAGTGCATTCTTACAACATTGAGATCCTTTGGCAATAAATAATATGATCTGGTTGTAGTGATGAACAAAATAAGCAGATGAAGAGTACCAATCGTTTCTCATTTGTTTTCAAACATCGCCATTTACATTAAATATATAAATATTTTAAAATAACCATATTTAAATAAGGATTTGTAAGTAAACAGCTTAATTTTATTCGTTAAATAGTCCTAACAAATACCACTCTTGATTTCCAAATTCTCTAGATAAATTTGGAAATCACTCGTGGCATTACTTATGATAATCATTTTTTTTAGCATACTGAAAAGTTAAAAAAAAAAGACATACAACCTTTTGCAGTCACCACAACGATATGTGAAACACAACCATTTTTTGTTTTGAGGAAAATGGACAATATTCCAAAGTATCGTTTCAGGCTTCTTGGCCGTAACTTACAGTGTTATCTTGTTCAGAGCCGGCAACTGTTCTCCATCTAACTCATAATAATTAAAATAAACCTCATAGTGTTAAATCATATTTAAAGAGTGTTACTTCCTTTAAACATTAAATAAAAAAATATATTAGTTAAATTATTTTTAGTCTGTTCATCTTACCTCAATATTAATATTGATTTGTTCTTGAACATGTTTCGATTATATCATAATCATCATCAGCATCTTGCCAGACTGATTAGATTTATGTTGCACACCCTGGATGTCGATGTCAGCTCCATCCTATGGTTGGCCAAAGAACCTCCAAACAAGACCATGCTCCATCGGTATTTCAAAATTCATAACTCTGTTTTTGTTCTGAATATAGAGCTGACTATTTGGGAAAAATCTGTATTCAGAAGAACAAAAACAGAGTTATGAATTTTGAAATACCGATGGAGCATGACCTTGTTTGGAGGTTCTTTGGTCAACCACAGGATGGAGCTGACATCAACATCCAGGGTGTGCAACATAAATCTAACCAGTCTTGCAAGATGCTGACGATGATTATGATATGATCGAAACATGTTCAAGAACAAATCAACATTAATATTGAGGTAAGATGAACAGACTAAAAATAATTTAATTAAAATAACCTCAAAATATCACTTCCTAAAATAAAATATAAAAAATATATATTTGTAAATTTTGACTGTCAACTGGTTAAGAATCTGAACAATGAAAAAAATAATAATCTTAAGATTTAAATAAGTACCTACCTAATTAATTTTCTTCTATATTAAATCTTTGTGATGTGTCCTTCATTTCAGCAAATACATAAATTACACATTCCTTGAAACTTGGCTCCCCACTGCATCTCTGGCAAAGCTCTTTTTCAATGGAGAGTACTAAAAATAAGTTTCTTTTCTTTTCAGTTCACTCATTGAATGTTCATTTGAAGCTGAAGTCACAGGGTTATTAACACCAATGTACTTGGGTTTTTACGTTTACTTGCTTTTACAAAATCTAATTTGCCACAAGCAATAAATATGTGTAGTGGAAATCTTAAATTTCCAGAATTAAAACATGTAAAAAAATTGGTTTGTTTCAAACTTGTGGATAAACACCGTCTACCTGTCACTTTGCCACTGTTTATCTGTATACAATATTGCACATCACCTACAAAATGCAGTCTATTAATGCTTTGCACAAATTGAAAATTGACCATATTAATATCTTCTATCCACCTAGTGCAGAATCTGAAGCACAAAAAGTTCAGTGGGTGGCAGTGGAAAACACAAAAGTAATATTATATATGCCTACCATGTAACATGTTACAAATCTCCTTGGAAACCATAGATGCAAGATATCTACAAGATGAATGGTTAGGGATATATACTGATGGTTCCCTGAGTAACTCAGAAGATGGAGCAGGAGCAGGAATATACAGTGAAATCTTTTCCCAACATATTTCATTTGGATCGGGAGCAACAAATTTTGATGCAGAACTAAAGGCAATAGAAACCGCACTACAGAATATTTTATACAGGCCCAGTATAAGCAAGAAGATAGTAATATGGATAGATTCAATGTCAGCAATACAAGCAATAACTGGTAACCAACAAAACACCCCAATCATTCAGAACATAAGAACCATGTATAAAATTGAAGAAGCTCGAGGTAAACACATTGTATTACAATGGTACCATCACATGTGGGATTACTGGGTAATGAACAAGCAGACTTGTTAGTAAAGAAAGGCTCCAAAATTAGGCTGAGGACAACGAAAGAGATATCCCTATAAAGAAAACAACAGGAGCTAAAACAAAAAATACATCTCAAAACAAGAGAACAGAATATAAAAGATCTTCAAAATAAGAAATATGAAGACATTATGAAATATGCTGAAACGATAAAACATCTCCCTAGAAGAATAGCAGTAGCTCTCTTCAGATTGGAAACGGGCCATGACTGTCTGGATGATCACCTTCATAGAATGGGGATTGTCCCTAGAAACTATGGTAGGCTCCTTGTGTGGAGAAAATATTCTCCTAATCGAGGCACATATATGCTAAATTTACAGAGCGACTTGACCAAACGAGAAACTGGACAGGACATACATTGCAGGATATTAGTTTGGAAGCAAGAAGACTAATGGTGTAAACCAATCTCCAGCCATTTGAAACCAATATTATATATGCTGTTAATAAACATCATAAAACATAACAGCACCTTGTAGGAATGGATCTGTGTATTTACCGTCAAAATATATCAGCAGAAAATAATTTTTATAAATAAATAAAAATAATAGTATGATCTGACTCAAATATAATTAATAGTATGATATTCAGTAAATTATCATCATCATCATGAACAAATCCGTTTTAGGTCATGTGACCTGCGATGGTAAACCTAATGAAGTTGCTCTTGGTCTTTCCACTGATGTTTTGGTCTTCCTTGGTCCCTATGTCCAGTTGGAGTGTATTGGAATGCTAGTTTTGGAAGTCTATTTCTTTCCATTCTTCTCAGATGATTTTTCTATTCTTGATGATATCTTTCTATATCTTCATCTAAACTTGGTACTCCAAGCTTTTCTCTGATAATAATATTCCTTTGGTGATTCAGTCTATTAATTCCTAACAGTGAACGTAAGAAGAACAATTAGCTTACTCTAAGTTATGAGCATTTGTTTTTATTATTTATTTTATTTAAAATCCAAACTTCACTTCCATATTGTTTATTTTTTATTATTTCACTCACCTCATACTTCATAATTCATAGCAGACCCTGGGTTTCTTCACATCTTTTGTGACATTCTCAATGCTGCGTCACGTTCACAACTGACGTCCAACGGCCTTCTATCCTGCAGACTGACCTCCGCGCCATCTCGTGGCCGACCGAAGAATATCCAAATCAGTCCTCTTTCTTTATAACCGGGTATTTCAAAATTCATAGTTGTATTTTCATTCTTGCATATGTAAATTTTTTCCCAAATTGTGAGTTCCTTCGGTTTTTCCAATTAAGTAATTTTGTTTTGGTTTCTATTCTATGAATAGAATAGAATAGAAACCAAAACAAAATTACTTAAACAATTGGAAAAACCGAAGGAACTCACAATTTGGGAAAAAATTTACATATGCAAGAATGAAAATACAACTATGAATTTTGAAATACCCGGTTATAAAGAAAGAGGACTGATTTGGAAATTCTTCGGTCGGCCACCAGATGGCGCGGAGGTCAGTCTGCAGGATAGAAGGCCGTTGGACGTCAGATGTGAAGAAACCCAGGGTCTACTATGAATTATGAAGTATGAGGTGAGTGAAATAATAAAAAATAAACAATATTAAAAAACCTCCATAGTGTTATTTCCTATCTACATAACTTAATTCACTTCCATATTTTAGAGCAGCTTTTGATATGATTTTATGTGATCTTAGTTTTGTATCTGTCCTCATCTGTTTACCAAAATGTCTTCTTATTATCCCATTCCTTTTATTATTTTTTTGTAATTTTGAATCAATGTCACTCTTATGTTCTGCAAATACACTTCCAAAATATGTGGAAATCAGACACTTATTCTATAATTTTTCCATCAAATTCAGTAAATTACTTTATTAATAATGAGTGGAGAACATATTTTTAACAACTCACCTCATAAAATTTAAAGTATTTCTTGAGACCAATGGTTTCAGACGACTTCTCATCCCTCTTCAGTCATTCTAGAGACCAATGGTTTCAAGAAATAGTTGAAATTTTATGAGGTGAGTTGTTAAAAACATGTTCTCCACTCACTATTAATGATATAACCTTCACTTCCCAACATTAAATAAATACAATTAATTTACTATTATTAAACATTTTTATTGTGAAAGTAATAAAATTTTATTCATTTGATTAATCCATAGTTGGGGAACTAGTATTTATTTCTTATCATAGCCCATTAAATAATATCAGGTTGTTTCTTTAAGGATTTGGACAATCATTAGGAATTCCAATTTTGTAATTACATATTTACATTGATTTAATTACTTGATCGAGAGAATTCATTTTGAAGCATTAATGTTCGTTGGTTGATAATGGCTTGAAAGTAATGTTGGTTGGTTGGTATCTAATGTTGAGCACTTGATAATGAAATCATTCGCTCTCTTGCACTCCAATATTTAGCAGAAAGGCTGGTCTCTTCTGCAAAAGCTGGACAACGGACGAGATGGTTTCTTTCCATATCTTCATTTAAATTGCAAAAAGGGCATTTAGGAGTACAATAAACTAGTTGTAACTGTTTAGTAGTAGGCACCACATGTGGTGGTTACGTCACCCATAGAGAGAAAGTAGGTATAGGAATGAAGGAGAAATGAATCCCTAGGCCTCGAATACTCTAATACCATCAGGGTCGAAAGAAACAACAGGTCAGTCAAGGGATAGAAAAGTTGAAAAAGGGAATGGTATGGGAAGAAATGGGAATTGGTCGGTCAAAAAAGAAAAGCTCACCAAGCTGACCAGTGCTTATTGGTGAGTAGCCCTTCCCTTTCGTTCATCATGCATAAGCATGATTACTAACAGCTGCACCACGAGAAGGTGAGTATTCAGACTTCATAAAAGTAGAATTTGATTCATACATAATTCCTCAAAACGAAAGAGAGGTAATAAATTTTTGATTATTAGACACTAGGTTACTGTCCAGGTCGGTTCCTTTAAGCCTTCAATGGAAGGAATTAATGGGTCTCCTCCCTGTTAAAGACAGTAGCCTTTGAAAGTAATGTTTAATAGTATCTCTCTGCATATTATTAATAATAATATTACTTCACATTTTTTGCTTATATTTTTACATTTATTTAAATGAATTAAAAGGATTGACCTTTAGCCCATTGTTGAGGTTAAACAGTAGGAAAACTGAATGATTTTATTTTAAAACGCAATGATATTGTATATTGAGCCATAGTTTGCTGTTGTATCAAAATTTTCTACTTGTACTGTTGCCAGTGGCTTATTCATGTCTGGATGGCTTGCTTATATTTGTATGCCTGCTCAAGACTTACAAGTATAAATATTTGAATGGTAATTATTAAATCATCACCTAGACATACACTGTTTTCCAAAATGATGGACGGGATTTCAAAGTTGTTTAATTTTAATATATAAGAGAAAAACTTACATGGGATTAAAGAGAAACTCTTTGAGTTCTCTTAACATACATTATAAGTGTTCGGTGTGAGCACCTTTCGGTACACGGCACACATCTAGCCAATAGTTGAATTCCTCCCAAACTTTTGTCAGCATATTTGGAGTAATGGATTCAACAGCAGCAACAATCCTTCTTAAGTCTGGAAAGTCGACGGGAGGTGGTGGTACGTACTCATGCTCCTTCACGTATCCCCACAGGAAGAAATCATTAGCTGTGAGATCGGGAAACCATGGATGCCTTCGGGAATAAAACATGTCATCCGGACCAGCGCACCAATCCATCATCGGGGAACATTACCTTTCAAAAACTGTCACACATCATTAAGAAAATGAGGTGGAGCGCCAGTTGTTTCTAACTGTCTATACCATTGACGGATACTCTTATCTGCCTGAGGATCAATTCCAAATTGCTGTCAGAATCTATCTGCCTGAGGATCAATTCCAAATTGCTATCAGAAGCTCGTTGCATTGCAAAAATGGAACCAGACCTCGCAAATTGCAACACACAGAATGACTTATGTACAGGAATCGCCATTTTCAAAAATTTAACGCTGTGTCGTAATAATGACAAGGAACAAATTACTGCATACAGGATATGAAACTTTCACAGTTTTTCTTTCATTATAGCAAATAATCATGCATCCAGTTTCGTTTGTAAAGCTATACCAACTACTTAAAACACCATCCATCATTTTGGAACACAGTGTGTAATAAGATATCATTATTGAAAAACTCTCTACCAGTGTCTTAAGACAAAATCTGATACCTTTGTAGAGTATATAGATACCATATTAAGAAATATAGAGAATAGTTATTAATTATTGTCATTTTTCTCGTATTGTGCAAGTGAGGAATATTTGTTTTATGGGCTTTTAGTATAGTATGTTTTAAGGAAAGTATTTTTGTACGTTTTCACTTAAAAAACATTGTATATAATTTTATTTGATTTTCAGGCTGACATTTTAAGCCAAAGCTAGGATTTCTATATAAATATAGAGCCTGATTCCATTTAAGTACAAAGTGCTCAAAAGTTTGTCTGCTGTATACAATATTATATTTATTTTTTTTAAACAATTTAATTAAGTCCTATAAAATTCTTTAATAAGATTTAAGAAATATTCTTGCATTTTCCAATTTGTGAATTACAATCTAAAATCAACAATGGTGAGGGTTTAAGATCAAAAGCTCTTTGTGTAGTTAGTATCTTTTACTCACTAGGGATCTGTCAAGCATTGCATCCCAAGACCTACCTTGAAATTTCTTCCAGAAAAGCATTGTTGATGTACCAAGGCAATGTCCAAAAAATTATCTGCCATTTTTAACTACAAGGCATTAAAATCCAGTGCTAAATCTCTCATTTAAACTATAGGGAAGTAATGCAACTCATAAATTAGTAGATTGGATAACCCTCACTACCGCTCTGTGCCGCATCCTGCCTCACTCCACTCCCTTCTTATTCATGTAGGAGTCCACCTGCTCCATTACAGTAGGATGCCATTGCTGCATTCTAGCTTTGATTTTTGTGCCTTGAAGTTAAAAATGGCAGGTTTTCTTTTTTAACTTGGCATTGGTATAACACAACACTTCTCTGGAAAAAATTTCAATGTAGATTTCGACATGCAACGATTGACAGTTTCCTTTTAAGGTAAATAATAATGAATTGGAGTTTAAATGTATTTATAACTACTTTCAACATTTTTTATTCAATTTTTTTTAATACGTAAAACTTGTTTAATCCGGAACGTGAATAATGCGGAAATCTGTCCAATGTGAACAAATGTATTGGTCCGGCAAAATAATAGCAATTTTACCTGTATTTATTTTACATAAAACAGAATATGTCCAACATGGAAATGGAAGGATATTTTTGCATAATTCATGAAAAAAAAACTTTATAAAGAGGAAAGACAGAGAAATAAATTAGTTTCCACTTCATTGAATTCCCATTAGGCAGGGTGAAGTAGACATTCTAAATGTACCTGAAATTTTATTTCAGCCTCACTGCACATCCGTTATGCAAAACACAGACACCTGTCTTACAAATAATCATTACATTGTAAAATCTTAGTTTATGTTCTGAGACCGATCTTTCACAGGTAGCATTCTGAATTTATGGAATAAAGATGGCTAAAAGTATGTACCATTGTCATTAAACGAAAAAGTGAAAGTGATTGAAGATAAATCTCCAAATTTCCAAACCGATGATCCAAAGTCAAACTCTAGCTGTTGCTAAATCCGTAGGGAATAACGATTCCAAGTCATCCTCAGGTTGGCTGGATAGTTTTAAAAGACAACACAATGTAGTGTGGAATGAAATTTGCGGGGAATCAAAGGATGTGGACAAAAGTGTAGTTAGTGAGTGGAAACCGAAACTGCATACTTTAATTCCAGGATACGTGCCTAAGAGACATTTTTAACGCTGACGAAATGGAACTTTTTTTTTGCGCATTACTGTTGAAGTCACTCATATATACTATACTTCACTTTTCAAAGGCAGCAGAACTACAATTAATCCAAGGTTCGTAAAAAAATATATACAGTACACTATAATATTATTATATTATTTTTTTATAATGCGGAATTTTGCGTAATGTGGAAAAAAAAATTGGTCCCATGCGATTATGCATTGAGCAAGTTTTACTGTATTATTATTTTATAAAATTGAATTTGAGAAAAATATCCCAAATTTTAATAAATGCCGACTCTAAAAACATTGGCACTTATAGCATACAAGTATAATATTCAACAAACAGATTGGAAATTACAAGTCTATATTTAGTATATTATGTTTAATAATTCTAAAGTGGAGTAGCTATATTTTCAGTATTCTAATATTATTACATGTGTATGATTACAACTTAATTGTTGGCTAAATTTCTCTTTCTTGTGGTCATATTTTTCAGTTTGAAAATATTTAATTTCCCAATTTTTGTAGTTAGAAAAAAAAATCCTAAACAATATATAAGTTCCTCAATTGGTTACCTGTATTGTCAAATACAAATATTATTTTTAATTTATATATATGATATACAACATCAATTCTCATATAAATGTCTTAGAAAATAGATTATATAGATGCAATATTTATACATAAACAAATGTGTGTATTTGAAATTGTCCTTTTCGTAGGAAACATGTTTACATATTTTTCTTTAATTTTAATTATATTATAGTAAAAATGGGCCTGAAAAATTAATAAAAGTTGAACTCAGATTTTCTTTTATGTTGCCTTGAATCCTTTCCTGTACATGTTAAACTTTCTCATATAAAATTATATTTAGTACACTTTGTATACATAAAGTCACAATAATATTAATATTAAACAACACTTAGGGTGGATTTTTCAACCAAAGTCTGAACCATGACCGCAATTTTCCAATTGTTTATTGTTTCCATAAGAACCATAAAAACTGAAAATCTATGGCTGTTAATTACAAAAACAAATGTCTGAATCATGTCTATAGTTTCATAACAATTTCTGTGAATTTTCAGTCATTTTATTGTTGTTATGGAAATCCACCCTTAGTATCAGGGTTAACAAAAATACATAAACATTTATTAATAACCTGAAAATAGTCAAATTTGGTTTAAAGCAGATTTGAACTAGTCATATTTGGTCAAAACATTAAGGCTTGAATCTATGAATGCATTAGACCGTAAAAGTCGTTCTCTGCTTGTACTCTGCTGAGAAATTTGTATCCAAATACGTTTTCGTGTTCTCAAAAATCTGTTCATGCGATAATAATTGTTGAAATTCTTAAGCTACCTGGCGAGGTGACTTAGGAGAGAAACGAATCGTGAGAATCCCGAAGGGAACCAATGGTAACCGATGTAGTTTGAAACCTTGCCGCGTACCTTGCTGCTTTATCCAAGATGTCGGACCTTGAAGACTTTGATCATGTTTTCGGTATACGCGGAGAAGAGGAATTTGGTAGAGTCTACCAAAGAATTCAACTGGAAGAACAGGAGAATCGGCATAATATTGCGCGATGCAGACATTGTCGTATGTAGTATTATTTGCGGGATGCAAGCGTAAATGCATTCCTCTAGCAGACAAAAAAAACGGAAGTGGTTTTATCGCTGAGAATTCTGGGTAATTTCTTGCCAATATTACGAAAACGACTTTCATGCATGACCAGTTAGTGGGTAGCTAATTCGATCTTTGCACTTGTAGGTGAATTCCATAGTAACTGACGTAATAACATTTTAATTATCAGATAGTAGGACACTATTTTTTTCTCTTCAAAACATTTATATAGGTTCAATCTCTTTAACAAAAATATGGAGTTTTTATCTTTAATAATTGTACTGTTTTATATCGGTAACTGATGTAATTGTATAATGACATCATGTTTTACAGAGTGAGAGTAAAAAATATTTTCTGTGAAATTTTCAATTTTATTTCAATAAACATTTGTAAATGTAGTATTTATATAGGAGTTCTAATAAACATTAGGGGGCACGCCGTAGCGTAGTGGTTAAGGCACTGAGCTACAAGCCGGAGGGTCGAGGGTTCAAGTCCCGTTGGGGTCAGGATTTTTAAACTGACCCCTCTGGCGGCACTATGGCCCTGGGGTCGACTCAGCCTCTAATGGAAATGAGTACCAGATGCTTGTTCTGGGGGTAAAGACGGCCGTCACGCAGGGCTGACACAAAGTGCCGATTGTCTAGAAAAAGTGGGAGCCTTAACCTCCTACTACCCCAAGGGCCTCCGGGCCTGTTGTGGGATCACTTTAAAAAAAAATAAACATTAGTCACTAATTATACAAAATAAAAGTAACTGACATAACGAGTAATGCTTCTGAGTGGTGTCAGGGTTTTAATTAAAATAAATAACAATTCTTTGTTACATATTCTACAACATTTTGGGGATGTAGGCATTTGAAAATATAAGAATCAAATGAATCGTGAATTCTTCTTATCTCATACATCTATGTTTTTTTAACACAGTACTGCAGTATTGGGAAAAACATGTTGTTGTTTTCAAATGCTGGGCCTTGGCAACGAAGCCATTAGCGTTCTTGCTCTCCAATATTTCTCTATGGTGGATCCAACAGGTAATATATAACAGGTTTTGGAAAAACATCTTTTCCATCTTCAGCTGTTTTCACAACTGTCAATTTTTTTCTTTTGCCGGTAATTTTCTAGACTACCATCTGGTGTACTTTTGAAGAAGTAATTTTCTGAACTGTCATCTGGTGTACTTTTGAAGAACTTTGTAATCAAACTTGGTTCATCTGGAACCTGAAAGTTCATGGTTCTAGTATGGTTTTTTTTAATGTATAGCTTTTCACTTTAGAAACATAAAAAATGGTGAAATTGAAAAATCAGCTATAGCAGCACATAGTTTATTAGAAAATCATAGAACTGAAAAAGAAGAAAACTTTTGAAACATCTATCTAAACCTTTGGAATTAACAGTTTGGGAAAAGATATACATTAAAAAAAACCATACTTGAACCATGAACTTCGAGGTTCCAGACGAACCAAGTTTGATTGCAAAATTCTTCAAAAGTACACCAGATGGTAGTCTAGAAAATTACCGGCAAAAGAAAAAATTGACAGTCGTGAAAACAGCTGAAGATGGAAAATATGTTTTTTCTGATACTGTAATTCTGTGTTAAAAAACATAGATGTATGAGGTAAGAAGAATTCACGATTCATTTGATTCTTATTAAGAAAACGTCATAATGTAAAAATTCCCAAATTTATTATATTAATTTAACTTGAAAATATTTTTAATATGAATACTAACACTAAGGAAAAAAGTGTAGATCTCACTAATTTAGCCCAATAGAGAAATATTTTACAATGGATCGTAAAGTTAAAAAAAAAAGGCTGTACTTCTTGCAATAATAACAAATCACTTATTATATTTGAAGAGAAAAATTTTCGCCTAGACCGGGACTCGAACCCGGGACCCTTGGCTTTCCGGGCCAAGTGCTCTACCAACTGAGCTACCGAGGCGAGTTATGATCTAGATGCAAATTTTTCTCTTATGTACGTTGTAATTCCAACATAAGAGAGTAATTCCAACATAAGAGAAAAATTTGCATCTAGATCGTAACTCGCCTCGGTAGCTCAGTTGGTAGAGCACTTGGCCCGGAAAGCCAAGGGTCCCAGGTTCGAGTCCCGGTCTAGGCGAAAAAAAAAATTTTCTCTTCAAATATAATTTATCCTTCAATGAGAAGTGTTATATTAATAATAAAATCGTCAATAGAAGCCCTACTGGCTATAAAGTAGTGTTAAATTCCCAATAAATGTTTTCTTAACTAAGAAGCTGCCATTTGCAAAGATAGAAGCTATGGTTTCAAGCATTTGGCGCGAGGGAATTACAACGTACATAAGAGAAAAATTTGCGTCTAGATCGTAACTCGCCTCGGTAGCTCAGTTGGTAGAGCACTTGGCCCGGAAAGCCAAGGGTCCCGGGTTCGAGTCCCGGTCTAGGCGAAAATTTTTCTCTTCAAATATAATTTATCCTTCAATGAGAAGTGTTAAATTAATAATAAAATCGTCAAATCACTTATTCTTTGCATTTATGTACGTTGTATATTTGGTATGCAATCCCTTTTCATATTTCTTGACCTCTTCCTCTGTTGTGAGGAATGGCACACAAAGCACTGTTTTTAACCACCTTGTTAGTGACTTGACACCCACATAGGACTGTTTGTGGTACAATTTATTTCCTAATAATTAAATGAATCGTGATTTTTTCTTACCTCATACATCTATGTTTCTTTAAACACAGCACTGCAGTATCGGCGACACTTTGTCGTCGTCAGCTGTTTTCACGACTGTCAATTTTTTCTCCTTTTTGCCGGTAAATAAATTTATTTCCTTCTTATATTATTTAGCACTTAATAATTTTATGATAAATTAATAAAATAGCATTTTCTTCCTGCTTCTGTTTTCAAAGTACAATAGATAAGCATTTAATCAGTGGTAATTTGGGGCTTGTTCCATCACTACTCTGAGTCAAAATCATTACTATCACTTTCAGAAAATAATCCATTAGAATCAACTTCACATTGATTGAAATACTGTATTAAGTTTTCATCTTATTGCTTGCCTTTAAAAAAATCATGAGAACTGCTTGCCATTGAGATTTACAAAACTCACCAAGTAACATCTATAACTGACCTATTTAGTTTTTAACACATACCGGTAACACTAATCAAGTTTTTTGAGACTGGAAAACATCTTACCTCAAACTGGTTCAGTTTGAACATGTTTCGATATAATCTTCTATATCACATCAGAAAAATCAGAAAAACAATTAGAAAAAACAATACTAACAAGCAACAACAAATTTTAGATTATATCAAAACATCTTGAAACTGAACCAACATTAATTTGAGGTAAGATGTTCCCATTCTTCACAAAAACTTGATTAAAAGAACCACAAAATGTTACTTCCTAAATAAACCATCACATAACACTATCCTTGCGAAAGTTCAAAACACCCTCATAAATCTATTAACCCCTGACCGCGGTTTGACGTACATATACGAGACCGGCTTCCTCCCTTCTGTGCGGTCATTTAAAAGTCCATGCAGTCCACCTGCGCGGTAGTATTTTTAAACTACTCACCCAGTAACTTATTTTAGATAACTAACTCACTGGCACTCTCGAACCTGTAGTTCATGGCCGTGCTGACATAAGCTCTCCATACATCCCTATCCTGAGCTAATGTGTTGTAATCATCCCCTGTATGATCTACTTCCCTCAATTCATATTTAATGTTATTCTCCCATTCATTCTTGGTCTAGCAACTGGCCGTTTTCCCTCTGGTTTTCCCACAAGAAGCTTCCATACACGTCTTTCATTACCCATTCGTGACAGATGTCCTGCCCATCGCAATCTACGAGACCTAATTTATGTCATTATATCAGGCTTCCTATAAAGACCATGTAGTTATCTGTTATGTGGAGCTTATTTTAGATATATACCAAATTATTAATAAATTATATTTAGTTACATTATATTTCTAATCTTACCTTGGTTATACATATCCTTTGCTCACGGAAAGTCGATTTTGATATTGATTGTAGAGCGTATTTATTTGTTTCTTCAACAATAATATTCAACAACGTATGGTCGAATATTTCCTCGAATATAGCAACAATGTCCCCAGAAACATCGAACTGTGGACCACTGATGTCACAGAATGTCTCTCGTATTGAATTAAACGTGTCCATATTTTGCCATACAAAATCTGTGGACACTCCCCCTAGCCCTTTAGCAATCAAAACACGTGTAAGTGTCTGAATATGTCCCTCGTCAACACAGCAGATGTCACTATCACTTATATCGTGAGGAGGTTGTGTATAGTCAGGTGCAAAGAAACTATCCTCACTATCTGATATAGACGCTAAATCACTATGTTTATCAATCTCATCTAAAATTTTGTTGACAAACTTAAAATGTTTCTCTTCTGACAACACTTGGTTTTCTGCACAGGCATGAGCCACGGTTTCACAAAGACTGCGATAATTGTTTCAAAAGAAAGTTTGAGACCACACAATGAGACACTTTACAGATATTTATTCTTTTTCGGCAAAAATAAGGCACAGGATATGTTCAGAAGAGGGTCTGGCTGAAAAAAAAAAGTATTTCCTTTCACTTACAAGTAGCCACCTCATTCCACTTGCCCTGTCATAAATTATGTCGTAACATGAAGGGGAATCTTTCCTTAACAGGGTGACAAAAAATAAGTTCTCCAACATGTAAAACAACCTAGTTATAGGCTTTGGAAATCATAGATGTACCACGCGTGTTCACATGGCAATCTGCATTTGGATATTTAAAGGCCCTGACGTTTTAACACGTCCTTCTGCATCTGGGAAGGGAACGCAATGTTTAAATGTCCACGTTGATGGGTTAAAGCAAGGTTGAAATGTTCCTCTAACCAATAACTTGCATTTCCTCACTACAATATGGGGAAAAAATTAGGTAAACTATGCACATTTAAGTCATTAAATTTAATCAGTGCTGGAAATTTAAATGCTGGTTTTTTTAATCCGATTGGTATGGCAGTGGTATTTAAAGGGACCCTTTAATTGGACCCACAATTGGCTCTAAGAGGGTTAATGGACTTCTAAGGAAAAATATTAAAAAAGAATTGAATTAATTAACATTAATACAGTGGTTCTATATATGGGTGTTTTATTATAGTGTATGTAGGCTGTAATCTTTGTATATAAAAATAAGTGTGAGTCATTTTGTCTGTCCTTTATAGACTCAAAAACTATTTGACCAATTTGAAAGGGGTTTTCACCATCATTTAGAGAATTTTTCTGGGACAATTAACATATATAACATATTACCATAAGTACTATAGGCCACAGCTAAAATAAAATGTTGCTTTTTGGACGCTTAAATGGCTTATGCTGCCTAAACCATAACAAACATACCAAATTAATGTACACAGAAATGCATATCTCAAAATATTCTATAAAAAGTCTGTATGTCTATCTTTTACAGATAACTCACAATAATAATTTTTGTCTTTCAGCTCATTGATGCCAAGAATATCGGGATAAGTAGATTCCTGAGCAATGCCAGGTAAACAGTATGGGATATCTAAAAATAATGACAATATAAATTTATAATTTTTTTCTTTCTACTTATTCAACTAAATATAAAACACATTTAATTTATTTAGGCATAGCAGCACACGCCAGGTATCAACTAGTCAATTTATAAACTATCAGTTTGATTTTTCGTTTACTATTATCAATCAGTTAATATGGTTAATATTATCATATTACCTTCTTTCTAGAGAGATCATAATAAGTAGTGCCTGCTGTGTATGTATAAAAATTGTTTTATAGTTATATATATGCATACCATAAGAGTACTGTATATTTGATAACAGTAAATTTATACAGAATTAAATGGTATAATGTTACAAGTTGGATCAGATTTGAAAGCTTGATGATTTGACAGTTGAACTTCTAATTCCATAATTCTCTGAAAATAAGTGATTACAAATTAATGTGATACTTAAGAGCACTAAGACCAGGATAAGTATTAAGCCCTTTTGTTAACATTCTGTAAATAGGTTTTTCTAGTTATATTTAAATTAATATTGGGAAGTAAACATTATGAGGTTATATCATTAATAGTGAGTGGAGAACATATTTTTAACGACTCACCTCATGTAATTTCAAATTTCTTTGAAACCGCCGGTATCAAAGAAATTTGAAATTATATGGGGTGAGTCGTCAAAAATATGTTCTCCACTCACTATTAAGGTTTTTCTAGGTTTATCTTCTTGAAAATGTAGAAAATATCGCTTCAATGTTTTAAGTTATAGTATATGTGAATACCAATTATATAGGCTTATAACAAACAACACCAAATGGTAATAATAATATAAACAGTGTTATTCTTGTGTCTCTCCAAGATTTTTAAACATTAATAATGCAATATCTATGGCAGACAGTAAAACTGCTTACATCAGCATATACAGAATCTTTCCAAGTTTAGTAAGTTCAGTATAGATACTCAAATGTGTACCTCTGGTGATGTGGCAGACGTAGATCCTGTATTCCAGTTCTTGCTACTCAGATCCCCAACATCACATGGGATTAAATCAGATCATCAATGGAGGGCAATATCATCTTTTAACTTCCTAAACCAAGTTTGGATGTTTTGTTTGTAGGTGTTGCAGAGCAGGAGTATTTTGTGTGAAATCACCATTATACAGTTATAATAAATTCTAAAACTCTAGTCACCAAAAAATTTTAATAGAATTTTTGCTGTTTATATTTATGATTTGTGGCAGGATATATTTTAATGATAAAAAACGAAGTGAAGATATTTGTAAAGAACTACAAATATTCAGTCTGACAGATAAAATAGAAGAGTGTAGAAGAAGATGTTATGAACATGTCTGCAGAATGGATATCAACAGATTCCCTTGGAAAAGTCTGAACTATCAACCGAGAAGAGGAAAAAGAGATAAGGGACGCCCACGAAAGAGATGGATACAACAGCTATGATACTTGGAGCTGGAACAAACCAATAAGGTTTAATCCTTGTAGGAAGAAGAAGAAGACATTGTTGACTGCTCTAGCAGCTAAATCTACAATTATATTATGGCACATATGATGTTATCAAATGCTGGGCCTTGGCAATGAAGCCATTAGTGTTCTTGCTCTCCAATATTTCTCTATGGTGGATCCAACAGGTAATACTTCACAGGTTTGTAGATGTTCTTCATTCATTTCTTCATCTTTGTTGCATAGAGGACAATTTGGATTTGTGTAAATTCATATTTTATATAAATGTTTGTCCAAATAGTAATGTTCTGTAAGCAGTCTGGATTTTGCTACTGCAGTTTTTACGTGGAATTTCTGGAATAATACCCGGTTCTTTACTAAAATAATCCATTTTTTAGTCTTGGGTTTTATTATATAGGTCTTGGTTTTGTTTAATTTTTTTTTATTTGTTTTTAATTAGTGTTTTTTATGGATGTGAAAGGTAAGCTTTTAGTTGTATTCTGAATTAAGTTGGAGTCTTTTTTGGCAAGAAAATCAGCAGTGTCATTACCAGCAATTCCACAATGTGCAAATATCCATTGCAATTGAATTCTTTTCTGTAGTTTTTGAAATTGTTAAATCATTTCGTGGCACTCTTTACTTTGGACTGACTTCATTTTGTGTGACTTTATTGCATATATTGCTGCCTTAGAATCCGAGAGTATGACAGCATTTTGAAATTTATTTATTCTGTATAGTAATTGTTGGAGTGAAATATGAATAGCCGTTATTTTCTCATCAAAATTTGTTGTGTGGTATCCTGCTGGTTGATAAAATGAAAATAATGCATATGCAATTCCTGATCCTGAGTTGTTATCAATAGTAGACCCATCTGTGTAGACATGTAACCATTCTTCTGGTGGATATCTCTTATTCACAGCTTCTAATGCTAGAGCTTTTAATACAGGTGTAGAAGTTTCAGATTTTGTAACTGGCACATATTGTGGATGCAAACTTGGAAAGATTCAGCATTGATGTAAGTAGTTTACTGTGTTTGCCATAGATTTTTACACTATTAATGTTTAAAACCCCAGTGAGATATACTAATAACCCTGAATTACTGTTGCATTATTAAAATTATTAACTAATGATATAAATTGATATTCTTTTAAATGCTTTGGATATTGCAATTAAAGAAAATGGCACATGTTCTACACTTCTTAAAGAGTGCTAAAGAGAATAAATATATGAGAATGATTTCTGTTCTGTCCTATAAATGATGTAAAGATCTGTACAGATTAAAAATATTTTTGAATGCCCCTTCATATACCTTCTGATCCTTCTTTTTCTGTTTATTTGCTTTAGCTGCTATATCAGCCAATAGTATGCAATAACGTTCTTCCAATTTTAATACCAGTTTCTCTAATTCTTTTTGTTTTTCTTCTCCGACAACTGTGAATTGTACTGCTTTTTCTGCTTTCAATCGTAATTGAATGTGTTTAATCTGAAAAATTAAATACATATTAAGTTGTGTAGGTAGGAAATAACACCATGAGGTTTATTTTAATTTTGTTGAGTTGTTTCTTGACTCACCTCATACTTCTTAACTCCCTCGCAGATCCAGATTCCATCACTGTATTTGTGACATTCATGTGAACAGCATTGAGAATGTCACAAATACAGTGATGAAATCCAGATCTGCGAGGGAGTTAAGAAGTATGAGGTGAGTCAAGAAACAACTCAACAAAATTAAATACATAGTTAAAACACAATTTTTGTTTTTGTTTTACTAAGATTATATTTCAGTAAATGCACAATATGATAACAACCTAGTAAAGTCTATTTAATATATGTAGGAAATAACACTATGAGGTTTCTTTTAATTATATTTGAGTTGGATATTTTGACTCACTTCATATTTCTTGATTTTTATGCAGGCCTGGGTTTCGTCACTTCTGTGTGACATTGTCGATGCTATCTAGGTCTGCATAAAAATCAAGAAATATGAGGTGACTCAAAATATCCAACTCAAATATAATTAGTAAAGTCTATACTTGGAAGCCATTTAATAAATTAAATGAATTTATACAAAAAATGAGATGAGGTGTAAAATCTGATTCGTTTAATTAATGTTTAATACAAAAATAAATTTACAGATTGTTAATAATAAAACAATTAACATATCACAAAAAAAAATAATGATGATCTTGTAGAAGATTTCCGGGCTGTTGGCCGTGGTCTTGAGGCTTGTAGTTCCCCGACATTTCACCAGAGACTGCGTCCGGCATACTCAAGGGTTTATCTTGTCTCAAGCCTGAAGACCACGGCCAACAGCCCATAAATCTTCTACAAGATCATCATAATAACTCCTGCCGTGAAAGCCTAAGTCGAAAAAAAATAATTTTACATTTTTCATAAATCTTATTTTACTGATTCTCTAAATTCTGATTAAATGTTATTAAATAAGTATAATATGTTACCTCTGTCTGCCACTGATTTTGAAGTTCTAGCATCTTATTATTATAGTAATCTTTTACTTTATGGCTGTATCTTTGATGTTTCAGTACAGCTTTCTTCAGATATTTCACCTGTATTAATTGTACATATCATAAATAAATTTATCTAAATACATTTTACTGATTCTTATTGTCAGCTATCAATTTCTCTCTCTTGATTCAAATTTTATGAGTTTGATTTTAAAAGTAGGAAAATTTGATGATGGAAAGTTGTTTTTCCTGATATTTTACTTCTTACATGATCAAAACTAAATTTTTTCAATTTTTTTTTAAGGAAATGACAATTTTTTAAGAATTGTTTCTCAGAAAGTTCTAAACAATACAGTTAGATTTGGGCTTAATTGTAGCAATTGTAATCTATTTTAAAAATAAAAACAATGTTTTCTGTAGGACACATACTTTAGAAGATATTGCACAAAATCCAAAAGTAAATTTTGCAATTTTTGGACATTGTGCAGCTCACACAGATATTTGGAAACTGCAAATTTGGTTTCTTACTATTGGCATACATCCTAACAACATATTAAAGTTAGAACTACATGGCCTTTTGCAAGGTTAGATATATAATTTGACTGTGTTATAAGTCTAAAAAGTAAATTTTGTTATAGATAATTTTAAATGTGAATCCAACGCCATGGCCAAGCAGTCTAAGGTATGATACCATGGTGGAGAGCTATGGGACACACTGGTTCGAGTCCCCATGAGGGAAGATTTTTCTCATAGTTACTCCGTGGCATGACCCACTAGATAATACATTGTTCCTTTAGGGGCAATCCCATAATTTTATATTTCTTTAAATGAAATTTTATATCATTATTTTATTACAAATTCTTTATCTGAATAAATGGCAAACAAAAGATAATTGACAATAAATTTAATATAAAATGCTAATATTTAAATTTTAAACAATACTTCTTCTTATTCAATGCCACTACCTTGTCATTTCAACATTCAGTATTCTCTCTTGGCATGGCATTATTGTAACCTACTTCTGACGTTGGGGCGCCTGTAAGGCAGAGTTACACTGCCCCGATGATATATGATTGGTGATGATGGTAATGATGTGCCAGGAGAGGCCTTGATCCTAAACTTAATGAATATGCTAATGATGATAATTATGGTCAGATGATGTTCGGGAATCGTTTGGGCCTTAAAGTTTCCTGACATTTGTGTTACAAGTGAGGAAAAATCCTGAAAAAAAAAACCATCACCCAGGAAACATGTCTCAACCAGGGATCGAACCTGGGCAGCAAGCTACCTCAAGACCACAGTAGTGGACATTTTAAACAATACAATTACCTTTTTCTGAAGCTTCAATTGAGATTCTTTAGAAGACTCTTCAATTCCTTTACGAATGTCCATGACTTCCTCTTGCATCTTGGAACACATTCCCTTTAATAGATCCTGAAGTCTCGAAACCTACAAAAAAAACTTTAATGAATTATAATAATAATGCTATATTTCTATACAATTGGATGATGTTATGCATCAGCCGGCTAAGTGCCATTTTTTAAAAACAATATTTTGATGCCATTTGTTTCACTGGTTCATGAAGTAAGTGTACACACACTCAGCGCCAAATCTTTAAATACCGGTATAGTCTTATTATTAGAGAAAATGTAAATGCTATCTGTTCTATCAAAGATTCTATGTTTTACAACAAACAGGTATGAAACCAGATCTTCATAAATGTTAATCTAAATTTTGCATCATGCAGCTAAGTGCCAAATGTTCCTGTTCTTAGATTGTTGATGCGTAACTGTCAAGCAAGGGAAATAACTTGCAATATCCAGTATTCTTAGTTTGGTGTTACAATAAATATTAAACATATTTTTCTCAATGTTTTTTAATGGGCTCTATATTAAACTGTGTCCCTAATTTCCTAGCTGAAGTCATTGAGATAATAAGAATGATATTCATAAATAGTAGTTAAAGCATGAATGTTTAGTCTAATAATATATTAAATTCATTACATCATTATACATAGATTTTTTTAATGTTATTTTACCATAATATTTACTTTCATTCTCCTTTAAATTTAATGTACCTCATCAGATTTTTCAACAAGTTCCTTTTTAAGAGAATCAACAACAGATTTAAATTGATCAATTTTCTCAAGATGTTTCTTCCTCAGTTCTGCAAGCTCGCTTTGAGTTTCTTTCTGAAAAATATAGTTTATAATTTAAGTCAATTTGTGGAAGAAAACTTTAATGTGATTTTTGGAAAATAATATTATACTAAATTCCTATTATTAATATAGTTCAGTCCACTGCTGTGGTCTCGGGATGTCATGCAGCGTGCTCGGGTTCAATTCCCAGTCGGGACAGGCTCCTGGGTGAGGTTTTTTTTTCGGAGTTTTTCATCACTTGTAAGACAAATGTCAGGAAGCTTAGGCCCAACGGTCCTCGAAAATCATCCGGCCATCATCATCATCCTTCACCGATGTGGAAAGCAATGGGAAGCTACCACACCTACAATTCCCTTGTAAAGCTGCAAAGCATAGCATGAAAATGCTATGATTGCAGTGAAAGACATGCCCTCAGGCAGAATTACTATGGATGGATATAGTTCTAATATCTATGGTTAAAAACCCTATCGCTGAAGAAATTATATTCTTAACTATTAAGCCAGGGGCACGCCATATCATAGTGATTAAGCCAGTGAGCTACAAGCCAGAAGGTCAAGGGTTTGATTCCCGGTGGGGTCAGGATTTTTAAACTGGTCCAAACCTTCTGGTGGCACCATGGGCCTTGAGTCGACTCAGCCTCTAACGGAAATGAGTACCAGACACTTGTTCAGGGGCTGAAGGTGGCTGTCGTGCAGAACTGACATCAAGTGCCGATTGTCTAGAAAAAGTGGGAGCCGTAACCTCCTATTACCACAAGGGTCTCCTATGGTCTGTAGTGGGATCACTTTACCTTTTTAACTACTAAGCCATCCCAGTCAAGGTAGTGGTAATGCAAATAAATCCAATAAACTTGGTGTTAGGTAATTTGTTTGCAATCTATTTGTAATGCATAGGTTTGAGAAATTAAAAAAAAAAGTGCTCAAATACAATGAAAGTGGTTATAAGTGGAGATTTTCAATAACATTATTTTAAATATTTGAACTCTTTATAAAACATATAAATAACTGTACAATTATAAGAAAATATTATTTCACAATTAAAATTATTCAAACCTATTTTTAAGACTGTACACATGTCTCATTTACAGACATATATTTACAAATGTTACATAGATAATGAAATTTTTAATATTTTTATTACTTGTATAATTTATAAAAATGTATGTATACATTATTACCTTATGTTTCGTAATTTGATTGACTGAATGAACATTAAGAAATTTTTATTTTGTTATCTGGCATAAATTTGTAATCCATCCATCCATAGTAATTCTGCCCGAGGACAGGTTTTTCACTGCAGTCATAGCATTTTCAAGCTGTGCTTTGCAGCTTTACTAGGGAATTATAGGTGTGGTAGCTTCCCGTTGCTTTCCACGCCTGTGAAGGATGATGATGATGATTTTCGGGGACCATTGGGCACTAAGTTTCCTGACATTTGTCTTACAGGTGAGAAAAAACTCTGAAAAAAACCTCACCCAGGAACCTGTCCCGACTGGGAATCGAACCCGGGCCCACTGTGTGACAAGGCAGCACGCTACCTCGAGACCACAGTAGTGGACAAACTTGTAATATTCATGTTATATATATCTATTATAGAACTTTTTTTTGTTATAATAGCATTTCAGGTGGTATATGTATTATTCATTATAAATATATTTTACTTGTGAAATTTATCAATTGAATACCTGGACATGTTTTTTGTGTTTATTTGTTTCATATATCTCAAGTTTATCTATACGTTGCAGTATAGTTTCAAAATATTTCTGTAAATTTCTGTTTTGTTTCTCGTGTAGATGCTGTGACAAGCTGGTCATAGTAGCAGTTACATTTCTCAGATATTGTGTCATCATTTCTTTTTGTTCTGTTTCCAAAGCAGCTTTAGTTTCTTGCAGTTCTAGGGATCTGAAATATTCATATTATAATGTATCATTCTATAAGTATGCTCTTTCACTCCATTGACCTATCAGAATGAGAATATGTGTGTGTTAAGATTTAAATTAAAATTCTTTATACGTCACCTTGTATCCAGTCTTCTAATTATTCCGGTTTGAAAACCTAGGTGGTTTCATCTTCAGTAATAAAATGAAAGAAACATTTTAGAAATGTAAAAATGGTGAAGTGGACAAGTCAATCTTCACTATTTATTGCGTGTCCAAAAATGGGAAAAATATTACAAATACAAAACATCATTCAGATGATTGAGGAACTTGGTAAACATATAGTCTTACAATGGATTCCAGCCCATTGTGGAATACAAGGGAATGAAAGAGCTGATATACTTGCAAAAGAAAGGGAGAATTAAACAGAAAGTAATAAATGCATTTTCTTACGAATCAATTAAAAGAATTATAAAGAAAAAATTTAATGATAGTTACAATTCCAATTTAATTGAAAAAGTTGGAAACAGAAATATAAAAATACTGTTGGAAAATCCATCTGTAATTCTGGAACTACTATGAAAATCTGCAGTTGCTATACTGAGGCTCACTACAGGACATGACTACTTAGGATAACATCTTCATGGAATCATCATCATCATCATCATCATCCAGGGATTAAGCCTGTTGGCTCGTTACAGTTTCATGAAAGCTAGAATTGTTAAAATTGTTCAGACCAAACTTCTGTGTAGGCATCCAACATTTCTCCTTCTGTGTGGTATCTAATTTAGCAATAATTTTTTAAACCTTTCTTCTGGCATTCTATCAACATGTTCGTTCCAGGCGTTCCTATATTTAATTATTCAGTCTGTAAATTTGAAAATATTTAGTTCCTTTCTTATATCTTCATTTCTTTTCTTATCCAGCAGAGTATATCCTGCTATATTTCTTAAAAATCTCATCTCAGCTGCTTCCAATCTTTGTTCTTGTCTTTTAGTGATCGTCCAATATTCTGATCCATACATCAATATAGGAACAGCCTTTACTGTATAAAATATCATTTTATTTTCTTGTGTTTTTAAGGGTTCTTTTAATCAATTATATTTCTACTTCCTCTGGTGCTCCATGTATATTTGTGAATATCTAAATGTGTAAAAAAGGTATTCATTATTGTTTATTTTTTCTTTCACTCACCTCATACTTCATAACTCCTCGCAGACCCAGGGTTTCATCACATTTGTGACATTCTCAGTTGTGAACGTGACACAGCATTGAGAATGTCACAAATGATGTGACGAAACCCTGTGTCTGCGAGGAGTTATGAAGTATGAGGTGAGTGAAAGAAAAAATAAACAATATTAAAAAACCTCATAGTGTTATTTCCTATCTACATAACTTAATAAGGTATTCGTTACTTTAAAGCTATTATATATTCATAGAATTGGTGTATTAATGTTTCCTGAGTGTATATTGTGTTCTCAAGGTGTGGAAATGGACAGAGAACATTTAACAAACTGCGTAGCTCTTCAAAATTATCAAGATATGACATCCAAGTATTGGGAAGCAAGAAGGAGAATAACTTTATTGTTAACTCCATTAGGTACATACATACATCACTATTTATTGTAGCACCAAACTAACAATACTGGATATTTTACGTTATTTTCCTTGTTTGACAGTTATGTATCAACAATCTAAGAGCAGTAACATTTGGTGCTTAGCTGCATGATGCAAAATTTAAATTACCATTTATGAAGGCCTGGCTTCATAGCCGTTAGTTGCAAAACACAGAATCCCTGATAGGACTGGTAGTGTTTTCATTATCTTTAATAATTAGGCTATATTTAAAGATTTGGCGCTAAAAGTGTGCATGCACGTACTTCATGAGTCATTGAAACAGATGGCATCAAAATCTATTTTTTAAAAATAGTGCTTAGCTGGTTGATGCATAACATTGTCCAATTATAAGTAAGACTTCTGTCTTTTGCCTTGATTTCACATACAAACAGTTGAATATACTGTCTGTGTTGCAATCTTAACTTCTATGCATGCAAATCCTTGCCCTAAAAATGACTATCCTAATCATGTCCATAATATAGAAAGTTTGCAAAATCAAAGCTTAAACGTGGTCAAGAGATTGAAGTGAAAATGTGCACCTCATGTTATATTTTCTCACCATGTTTTGGAATCATCATCTCCATTCTCAACTAGATTCTAAAAGGTATATATTTCCAGTTAAATCTCTTCATAATATTATCTCATAGTTAACTTCCTATCAACTATTGATTAATTAACAAACAACTCATATATATAAGGAAGAAAAATATATTATAATCTGAACTTAGTTTCATATTTTTTATTATCTCCATGATAATTATAAAAAATGGAAATCCATGGCAATGGCTATAAAACCATTGTCATGTTCAGATTTTTTTTTACAATTGATGGACCTGGATTTTTATTCTTTTTTTAATGCTTGTGGAAATATGGTACTAAAATATATACAGGGTGTATAAAAAAGGATGGCGCAAACTTACAAGGTTGAAAGTACACGATAATAGAAGCAACAATGTCCCAGTAAACATGGGTCCGCAAATGAGATAATTACGAATGTATGGTTACAAGCCACCACTGACTTCATTGTAAACATCGTCCTAGTTAGTAGAAATGTATTTGAATTTAGACTTTACTATTATTTTTTCATCTCATTTAGTTCACAATTCACTTCACTTATGGGTTACCTGTTAAAGGAGATGTTAAAGTGTCTTCCTTGCATCTGGGTGCAATACTGAGTTCATCTCTGCAATGAATGTCAAATTCTTTCGAAAACCCCTGGATCATTTCTGAATTTTTGACAAGCATGTACAACTCTCTGCTCCAGTTCTTCAATCGTGTTAGCGGGTGTGCTGTACACTTCGCTTTTGAGGTGACCCCAGAACTTAAAAATCCAAAGGATTTAGATCAGGTGATCTTGGAGGCCAAGGTACAGATCCGCCTCGACCTATCCATCTTTGGCCGTATCTGCATGTTAGATGCCGTCTCACAGCAGCAGCAAAATGTGCCGGAGCTCCATCATGCATGTACCACAAACTCCGACATTGCTGAAGGGAAACATCCTCAAGCAATCCTGGAAGATGATGCCGCAGAAACCTAAGGTACCTCCATCCATTAAGTTTTCGTGGAAGAATGTGTGGCCCAATGAGATAATCACCTAGTACGATGTTACAAAAATGACATCAGTGGTGGCTTGTAACCATACATTCGTAATTATCTCACAAACGGCTCGTTTGCAGACCCATGTTTACTGGGACATTGTTGCTTCTATTATCATGTACTTTCAACCATATAAGCTTGCGCCATCCTTTATGATACACCCTGTATATATATATATATATATATATATATATATATAAAACTGGGACTTGGTTAGACTTAGTTTCTGCCATTGGTTATATTTCTAGGTGAATTATTTCTCAAAATTATATCTTACTTGGATTTAAGATCAGATATATCTTCGGCAAGACTCTTGATATCATTTTCTACATTTGTGCTGCCAGCAGATGCTGATTGATGACATTGTGTGTTTGTCAGAATTTCATTCTGTTTCTGTTAACAAATAAGATTTTTGGTGTTTTATTTTATCACTTTATATAATTAATTAGTGACATGAATATTATAAGTATGTACTTTTGATTGTTGGAGATTAATGCTCATTGAAATTGGATATCCTCTATTTTTCCCTAGGCATCCAGTAGTACTTTGTAATTATTATGAGTTACGGATTTTGACTCACCTCATATTTATTTTATTTTCTTGCAGACTATAGTTTTTTCACACTTGTGTGATATTGACAATGCTTCCTAACTACAGTAAAATTTCCTTATTCGTGGTTCCCTTATTCATGTTTTCATTATTTGCAGGTTAAAAAATTGTGACACGGTTCCTATTCGCAGCTAAAAATTTCTTTATTTGCAGATCCAGTCAGTATATTAGAAGAATTAGTATCCTTTATTAATGCATCGGCAACTTTTTTTACTGCAGGCACGTGCCAAGGCGGCTTTTACAAGGAGTGATTCAAACCAAATGGACACATTAATATCAAAGTAAAACAAACCTTATTGTCACTAAACCTAAAGTTCATTATTAAAAACAACCACCACCATAATTCACGTGCCGCTATGTCTGTTGATAAATGCCACCCTCACCATGATCAATGTTTTATTGTTTCAATTTGTCATTCGTTGCAATAATTTTGTTTGAATAACACGAGTCTTTTCTGTTTTGTTGTCAGTTTATAATGTCGAGGAAAAGGAAAGAAAATTAGTTTCAAAATGGGAAAAAGTAGTGTTGCCGTTTAAAGTAAAAACATAAATGTTTGACCATTCACATGTTGGTGAGTCATTTGCATCTATATCACACTGTTTCAATGTTAATGAATCAATTGTATGATTAATCAAGAATCCAAAGACAAAATAAGGAATTGTATCACTGAATTCACAGCTAAATATCAATCTGACTTGAAAGACTTTATAAAAGTGGCAAAACAGGAGAAAATTACTAAGTTCTTTAAGCCCTTACTAAGCCTGACAGTAATAATTAATAGAAATTGTTCAAAATCTCTCATTAATTGATTTTATTTTGTTACTTTATATTTTATTTTGGAACCTTGGAATGTATCCTCTATATACCCATACAAATTATCATTCCATACTTGTGGTTTCTGTATTCGCAGCATATTTGCAGAACATATCCCCCATAAATAACGAGCTTTTACTGTATATATATATATATATATATATATATATATATATATATAATCAATTGAGTTGGTGTTTACTTGATGAAAATCCATATTTATTAATTAAATAAAAATAAAATGTTTTATTTGATTTTCATATTTATTATATAATTTAGTGACAGCTGTTTTGGTACACTGTACCTTCTTCAGACATGTTAACAAATTATAACATGTCTGAAGAAGGTACAGTGTACCGAAACAGCTGCCACTGAATTATATAATAAATATGAAAATCAAATAAAACTACATTTTATTTTTATTTAATTAATATATATAACTGACAATATCACACAAGTGTGAAGAAACTATAGTCTGCAAGAAAATAAAAAAAATTGAGGTGAGTCAAAATCCCTAACTCATAATATTTCCTTCAAATATTACATAAAATACTTTGTAAATTGATATTGAAGAGCATTATCAGTTCTTCAGTCTATCAACAGAGAGTGCAAGATGCAGCTCTTCAAGATGACATAACAATAGTCGCGAAAATACTGAGGATTGAACCGAAGAAGGTTTTAAAATTAGTCTAAGAAGAAGAAGAATATGAGGTGAGGTGATAAAATTTTACTTAAATAATTAAATAAAATCATCAGTTTTATTAATGGATGAACAATTGGACACATTAAAATATGATTTTTTTGTTCTCAGTGGATTCTGGCTGGTGATATGCACATATACTGTATACAGGATGTTTCAAATAATACCAACAACTTTTAGTACTGAAATATTATAGGAAGCATCACTATGAGATTTAATCTCAAATTCAAATACAATTCTATTCACCTCATCTCATTAATTTTAGTACATTGAGCAATAGCGTGTCCCAAGCCAGGTTGAAAAAGGGTGAGGGGGAGGAATAACACCTCATAAAAAACCTTGGTTCAGCTTGCCCAGCTGATGGTACCTTGTGAGGGCCCCTTGTCAGGGTTACGGTGAAGATCTCAACGGCAGATACAGCGGAGAAGGAGTCCTTCGGTACAGTGTACCTGATGGAAGAGGCAACTCTACATCTACTGCCTTGTAGATTGACAAACGGGCGGATGGGGTTCGTTAGTCCTGCAAGACAACCCATCTAGGAGAGACAACTCCGAAATAAAACGGAGCAGGCTGAGCTCTGGAGCTGGGTGAAGGTGATCAGCCTAGGGAGGAAACCCCGAATAATAAACCCGCCATGAGGGCTAGCAACCCACTTCAAGGTTATCTTATACATTGCTCACAGTCCCAAGGATCAAGCCTCGGATCAAGGACAGAAACAAAATACGACAAACACATGCGAAATGAAAATCTTAAGAACTATTCAGGGGAAAACATTATTTGATAAAATACACAACACAGAAATTAGGGACAAATGCCATATTCAAGACATAACCAAATTTATTATAGATAGACGAAAATATTGGAAGGGTCATATAGAAAGAATGGAAGAAAACCGGCTTGCAAAAAAGAGCTAAAGAAGATAGACCAATGGACGGGAGAAGAACAAGAGGAAGACCTGCCAAGAGATGGATAGACAGTGAATGCACATCCAGTACGTCTTCCTCTGAGGAGTGATTTTGGAAATAAACAGGATGAAAATTCTACAAATTAAGTTTAAGAAGAAAGAAGAGAAGAAGAGCAATAGTGACAAATGATCATTTTTCTTTAGAGAACCCATGTCAAAAAGTGCATAGTGGAATGTGGAAGTATGGAAATAGTTTGAATTTGGTGATGGCTGTGTGTTACATATATATTTTATCAGGAACCCCAACTAGAGCATTGAAACATGCAGTAAATTATAAAAGGGGTTTAAAATTTTTACGTCCTATATAATTACAGATATAAAATATGGGTTTGTCATGTCAGCTTTGGCTGACTTTGATGCAAATGTGCATGCCTATCTGGATGCCAGATATCCAGATTTCTGGATTGGAAGAGGGTGTCATGTTCTTTGCTCTTCATGTCACAAATGTTACATCTCTTGACTATTTTCTTTGAAGTATTATGAATAGCATGGTATATCATATTTGAAGAGAAAAAATATATACTCAGACTGGGACTTGAACCCAGGACCATTGGCTTTATAGGCCATTTCTCTACCAACTGAGCTATCTGGGCGAGTTCCAATCTAAACACAAATTTTTCTCTTATATATGCTGTCAATTCCCATGCACCAAATGCTATGAGACCTTTGCTTCCATCTTATTAAGAAGAAATTTATTTGGGAATTTCACTTCTTCTTCTTCCTTCCAAGTATTAGGCCAAGGCCTGTTATGATCCTATAGAAAATTTTCCCTCCAGCGTTTCATAGGACGGCCCAGAGATCTTCGTCCTCTTGGTATATAATTATAAACAGTTTTGGGGATCCAATTTGAACTCATTCTTTCAAGATGGTGTTTCCAATTTAGTTGGTACTGTTTAATATATTCCAAAATTGGCGTAGTCTTCAATTCTTTTAAGATATCGACGTTCCTTTTCTGATCCCAATTTGAGAATTTTACATTACATTATAAAGCCAGTACGGCTTCTTTCAATGTTTTTAATATCATTTCATACATCTCAATGATGGATAAATCATATTTGAAGAGAAAAATTATACGCTCAGACCGGGACTCAAACCCAGGACTTTTGGCTTTCTAGGCCAATACTCTACCAACTGAGCTATGATGTATGCTAATCCTGCAAGACAGAGGAGATCTTATCCATGAACACAAGCAGCAAGTGAAATTCTGAGTAAACAACACATATTTTACCATGTACGTGAATATAACTCCATGGTGCAACAGGCCTAGATGACCCTTGGTCTACCAGCCAGCTGTTGGCCTCACATCCATACGTGTTTTCACAGAGGTAGACAATCATCCAGCCAGTGTAGGGGTGACATGTGATCAGCATATCAGGTCCCTGCGATTATAGCTGGTTTTCTCAACCTGGAGCTGCTACTTATTGTAGCTACCCAAATGCCTCTTGATGCTGGGTGGAAACGGTCTCATACTGGCCAAAATTCCATGAGAAAATTTCTTCCCCCATGGAGACCTGAACCAGCACAAATCCCATAGATCTGCGCCAAGGCATCATGCCTTAATCACTCGGCTATGGCACAGGACATGCATGAATATCTGCATCACTAATGTAGGCTCTGTACTAATCAAGGAGGTCAACATTTTAAACTACTGTTGTCATTTTACTTCATGATCTTGGGTTTCTTGGTAAAATATTGAACATGTATTACTATTGAGAGATTGAATCAGTAATGTTCTCATCATATTAAATTAATGTTGAGAAGTAAACATTATGAAGTATAATCATTGAAATTCATTGGAGAACATCTTTTTAAACAACTCACCTCATAGAATTCATGTTTTCCACGATACTGCGGTTTCAAATGCAATCGCGTTCATCCTTAGCCATAACTCCGACTGATGAAATTCTTCCACCATCAACTCTTGTGTTGTCACTATCTTCAGTGCTGCCATCTATGGTTGAATTTATGAACTTTGAAATCAAATTTATTTCATTAGGAATATATATATATATATATATATATATATAAAGATAGATCAATGAATTTTGATATTCCTAATGAAATAAATTTGATTTTGAAGTTCATAAATTCAACTATAGATGGCAGTGCTGAAGATGGTGACAATAGAAGAGTTGACGGCCGAAGAATTTCATCAGTCGGAATTATGGTTGAGGATGAACGCAATTGTGTTTGAAACCGTGGTATCGTGGAAAACATGAATTCTATGAGGTGAGTTGTTTAAAAAAAATTTCTCCAATGAATTTCAATATACTCATCACTTCGTATTATTTATTAATATCTTCATAAATTACCTTCATAGTTTTACTTCTTATAAATTTTGAAAACATGTGAATATATTCAAGACTTCAACATGGCACAGTGTCTAAAGCCATGGGTTTCCTCTTGAAAAATTATCAATATGCTCTCCTGCTCAACATACTAATAATGGAATTGTCAACCATTGTATGCCGAAACCAACCTTGAAATTTCTCCCAGAGAAGCATTGTGATGTACCAAGGTCATGTCCAAAAAAAAATCTGCCATTTTTAACTGCAAGGCACAGAAATTGAAGCCAGAATCCAGCAATGACAACTCACTGAATGGAGCAGATGGATTCCCTGCTTGACTTAGTAGAGTGGAGTGAGACAGGACAGCAGGTAGTGATGGTTATTCAATCTATCAATTTGAGAGTTGTAATACTTCCCTATAATTTATATTAGAGACTTGGTGCTGGATTTTAGAGCCTTAGAGTTAAAAAAGGCAGATTTTTTTGGACATGGTCTTGGTACATCACAATGCTTCTCTGAAAGAAATTTGAAGGTAGGTTTCAGTATGCAGTGGTTGATACTTCTCTTGTAAGTGGATTGGTGTTGTTCTGAAACACACTGTATTTTTCAGTTATCCATAGTATTGCCTTACCATTTTGTTTGAAGCCACAGACATAATCTGATATTTTTATATTTATTTTAACTGCTCTAAAGACTTTCCCTCATTAAAAATAAGACTCATAGAGAGAAGTGTGGATTGAAATCAGTCATAGGTTATGCAAAACTGTGTGTAGTTAAATTAAATTTTACAGAAATGTATTATGAAAGAATATGATACCTCAAGATAACTAATGATTGTTCTCAGAGAAGTGACTGGCAGAATTACAAACTCTTCTTTTGATTCTTTATGATTATTCTCCTGTATTGAAATAAAAGAAAGATAATGTAAAATTTGAATACCATATTTTCCAAAATAAAAATATTTCAGTAATCTAACAAAAATTCCTCTTGAAGAATAATAAATAATTATAATTGATAAGTATTATCCATTTTTCATCCTGCTCAACATACTAAGTGGTGATATTTTTATTATTAATTTATTAAATGTAATAAATATAATACTTGTAGTTTTAATTAAAATTTTATTTTAGGAAGTGATATTTTGAGGTCATTTTAATTAAATTATTTTTAGTCTGATCGTCTTACCTCAATATTAATGTTGATTTGTTCTTGAACATGTTTTGATTATATCATAATCATCTTCAAGGATAAATCAACATTAATATTGAGGTAAGATGATCAGACTAAAAATAATAATTAAATTAATGTTTTTATTACCTCACCTCATATCCTTTTTCTTCTATACTGCAGTTTCGGAGCTTATCTCCATCGTCAGTAGCCTCTGGTCGACTGGTGTTATGTCGTTTCTTGGCGGTTTCCTTCTTACTTCTGTCGGTGGACCGATGAACCTCTGGATTAGGTCAAAATTTGCGGGAGTTTCAAAATTCATGAGTTTTTGTTTTTTGTTTTTTTGGATGTGGATTTTTTCCCAGACTGTGAGTTCCTTTAGTTTATCTGTTTGTTTGATTAGGCTAGCTTCTGTATCTATTAAATGTTTTTCAGACCAAGCATGGGCTGCTACTGCTGACTTGTCCACTTCCCCCTTTTTTACATTTCTAAGGTGTTCCTTCAATCTAGTTTTTAAATTTCTTTTTGTTTTTCCTATATAGATTTTGTCGCAATCTTGACATTTGATCTGATATATTCCTGATTTATATTCTTGTCCAATTTTTTCATTTTTGTTGGTTTTAATTATCTTGTTTAGGCTGTATTCATTCTTTGGGGCCAATCGAATGTTAAACTTATTGAAAATTTTCTGGAACTTGTGGTGTTTTACAGGATGGTAAGTGAATTTTTTAAATCTTATGTTCTCTTCTGTTTGTTTTTTAAGTGTGCTTTCATTAATTAGTTTTTGCCTTTTGAACTTATTTATTTTCTTGTGTACCATGTTCTCTTCATAACCATTTTCTATTGCTACTTTAATTATGTATTCTTTTTCTTTTTCATATTTTTCACGGTTCAGGGGTACATTCACCAATCTGTGTGTTAGGCTATTGAATACAGCTTCTTTGTGAGCGAAATGGTTGAATCCTGATGCCGTAATGTAGTTATCTTTATGTGTGTTCTTTCTGTATATTCCAAATTCTATTTTGTTTTTTCGTTTCTAGTTAGGGTTAGATCCAAAAATGAAATTTGTCTTTCAGTTTCAGTTTCCATTGTGAATTTTACAGTTTTGCTCTGAAGGTTCAGGAGTTTTGAGGCATCTTCTATTTGTTTATGGTTTATAATGGCTATTATATCATCAACATATCTGCGCCAAAATTTGAAAGTTAATGGGTGTCCCCTTGTGATTTTCTGTTCGAAACTACCCATGAATAAATTGGCCAGAAAGGGAGATAGTGGGTTTCCCATGGAAAGTCCAAAATTTTGTTTGTAGTATTTCCCATTGTATGTAAAGAACATTTGTTCGATGCACAATTTTGTCAAAATGATGTATTCTTCTATCTTTTTCTTTTCCAAATTATTGTTCGTTAACCATTTTTCCAGAATATCAATGGTGGTTTCTCTTGGGACACTGGGAAACAATGAAACTACATCAAAAGAAACTAACCTGTCAGTTGGTTCTAATTCTCTGTGCTTGAAATCCTCTATCAATTCTAATGAATTGTCGATTGAAAGGTTCTCAAACCCTCCCATATTCTTGTATTCGCTACATAACCATCTAGCTATTTGGTATGTAGGGGACCCAAGATTGCGACAAAATCTATATAGGAAAAACAAAAAGAAATTTAAAAACTAGATTGAAGGAACACCTTAGAAATGTAAAAAAGGGGGAAGTGGACAAGTCAGCAGTAGCAGCCCATGCTTGGTCTGAAAAACATTTAATAGATACAGAAGCTAGCCTAATCAAACAAACAGATAAACTAAAGGAACTCACAGTCTGGGAAAAAATCCACATCCAAAAAAACAAAAACTCATGAATTTTGAAACTCCCGCAAATTTTGACCTAATCCAGAGGTTCATCGGTCCACCGACAGAAGTAAGAAGGAAACCGCCAAGAAACGACATAACACCAGTCGACCAGAGGCTACTGACGATGGAGATAAGCTCCGAAACTGCAGTATAGAAGAAAAAGGATATGAGGTGAGGTAATAAAAACATTAATTTAATTATTAAATTAAACCTCATAGTGTTCTTTCCCTGTGAAAGTTAAATAAATAGACTAAAAATAATTTAATTAATAATACTAAGTGTTGGTGTTGTTTTGAAACACTCTATATTTTTCAGTTATCCATGGTATTGCCTCAACATTTTGTTTGAACCACAGATATACTGGTAATTCTTGTATTGTGTAGGCCTATAGAGAGGAATATAGGATGAGTGTATGTCTGTGTAGTATAAAGTGTGTTGTATGAGGGATAATGATGATGAAGAGAAGGGAACAGATGAAAGTCAGTGTTGGTACATAGCCTATTCCTGTCAAAAGGGCCAAAGGAACCACCAGGTTTAATCATCCCTATTCGATAGATGAATCACTATCAACAGTACCAGATGCCTTCCCAACATATGTACTGTGGAGAGACTTGCAATTTGCTGCAGGAATCTAGTGCACAATCTAGCAATTAAAAATTGTACTTCACCACCCCTTCTGGCCTTGAGATTGAAAGTTTTACAATTAAAATTTTCAACCCTGCCGGGTATTGAACCTGGCCCGGTAGTCAGGAAACAGGCATGCTACTACCTGGGCCAGCATAGCAAACTTATTTATGGAAAATTAAAATGACCGAACTTCTACAAAGTAAAATCACATAAATATCTTGGTTCAACTGTAAATGGAAAAAACTATATAAAGAAAAAAATTGGTGAAAGAATTTCTTTGGGCAATAAAGCTTACTATGCAAATGGTATACTATTCAAAAGTAAACTTGTCTCCAGATTAATTAAAGTTAAACTGTATAATACAGTAATAAGACCGATTGCAACTTATGGCTGTGAAACATGGCTACTGAAGGAGTCTGATAAACAAAAACTATTAATCTTTGAAAGGGAGATCTTACGGAGAATTTTTGGACCAATTAGAGAAAGCGATGGTACATGGTGTATACGAATGAACTCTGAATTAAATAATCTAATACGAAATAAAAAATATAATAAACCACATTAAAGCTTAAAGACTGCACTGGTTTGGACATATATATAGAATGTAGGAAGACAGGCTTGTAAGAAGAATATACAAATGGAAACCAATATGCACCAGAACAGCTGGACACCCAAAAAACAGATGGCAGGATGATGTTATAAAAGATATATTAGAAATGAAAATTGGAAATTGGCCAGTCTGTATCCAGAATAGATCCAGGTGGAGAAAAATTGTTGAGGAGACCAAAACTTCAACGAGGTTGTAGTCGCCTACTAAAGAAGAAGAAGAAGAAGAAGTTCTACAAAAAGACGTAACTAACACAATAATAGATATACACCACTTCATAGTTAAATATGGGAAATAACATTATGAGGTTCTTAATTCGTAAATTAATGAGTCAATTTTTAACATCTTACCTCATATTTTATGTTTTTTCAAACACGGGGAACTAGTTTTCGAGAGAAGGATCTCTCACATTTTCAACCGACATTATGACTGAGTCGGTTAAAAATGAGAGAGATCCTTCTCTCGAAAACTAGTACCCCGTGTGTGAAGAAACATAAAATATGAGGTAAGATGTTAAAAATTGACTCATTAATATACACCACTTTATATATATATATATATATATATATATGGTATGATAAGAAAAATAAATGCCTGGACGGGATTCGAACCCGGATCTCTGAGTCTGTACCTCAGCGTGATATCCATTACACTACCAGGCGAATCCAGTTCAAACACTTATTTTTCTTATATATGTATTATACTCTCCATTATTACTAGATGTCGCGAGAACAGTCTTCACTGCCATCTAGTAGCTGACTATATCAAGTAAGCAAATTAAAGAGAATATTTATTTTACTTTATAGCAGTGACGCTTTATCGATGTTATAATTAAATCTTTAACATTGAGCAATGCAAGCTTAATATGGTATGATAAGAAAAATAAATGCCTGGACGGGATTCGAACCCGGATCTCTGAGTCTGTACCTCAGCGTGATATCCATTACACTACCAGGCGAATCCAGTTCAAACACTTATTTTTCTTATATATGTATTATACTCTCCATTATTACTAGATGTCGCGAGAACAGTCTTCACTGCCATCTAGTAGCTGACTATATCAAGTAAGCAAATTAAAGAGAATATTTATTTTACTTTATAGCAGTGACGCTTTATCGATGTTATAATTAAATCTTTAACATTGAGCAATGCAAGCTTAATATGGTATGATAAGAAAAATAAATGCCTGGACGGGATTCGAACCCGGATCTCTGAGTCTGTACCTCAGCGTGATATCCATTACACTACCAGGCGAATCCAGTTCAAACACTTATTTTTCTTATATATGTATTATACTCTCCATTATTACTAGATGTCGCGAGAACAGTCTTCACTGCCATCTAGTAGCTGACTATATCAAGTAAGCAAATTAAAGAGAATATTTATTTTACTTTATAGCAGTGACGCTTTATCGATGTTATAATTAAATCTTTAACATTGAGCAATGCAAGCTTAATATGGTATGATAAGAAAAATAAATGCCTGGACGGGATTCGAACCCGGATCTCTGAGTCTGTACCTCAGCGTGATATCCATTACACTACCAGGCGAATCCAGTTCAAACACTTATTTTTCTTATATATGTATTATACTCTCCATTATTACTAGATGTCGCGAGAGAACAGTCTTCACTGCCATCTAGTAGCTGACTATATCAAGTAAGCAAATTAAAGAGAATATTTATTTTACTTTATAGCAGTGACGCTTTATCGATGTTATAATTAAATCTTTAACATTGAGCAATGCAAGCTTAATATGGTATGATAAGAAAAATAAATGCCTGGACGGGATTCGAACCCGGATCTCTGAGTCTGTACCTCAGCGTGATATCCATTACACTACCAGGCGAATCCAGTTCAAACACTTATTTTTCTTATATATGTATTATACTCTCCATTATTACTAGATGTCGCGAGAACAGTCTTCACTGCCATCTAGTAGCTGACTATATCAAGTAAGCAAATTAAAGAGAATATTTATTTTACTTTATAGCAGTGACGCTTTATCGATGTTATAATTAAATCTTTAACATTGAGCAATGCAAGCTTAATATGGTATGATAAGAAAAATAAATGCCTGGACGGGATTCGATATATATATATATATATGCAACGACACATTGGCCAGAAGCTGAGGAATATATAAATTTGTTTTAATTTATCCAAAATCTCTTATTCTGTTACTAACAGAACTTAGAGAGCAGAAAATAATTTCTGTGCAACATATTCACTAACATTATTATTTTGACAATAAAATTTTATTTATTTATAAATGTATATATTCCAGTACTTACATGTTTTCTTACAGAACATCCTTGTTGAGTAGTTGACAAACAATTTAATATTCTTGTGTTTAGACAATTTCCTTTTCTCAGTTTTGATTGAGAGTCATGTTGCCAACATGTCTGAGGATGATGCATTAATGCATTAATGTCATATGACATCTCATGCAGGAGTGGGAGATCAATTTGTTCCTTTTTATAAATCATATCAGGAGAAGGACAGACCATTGAATCACTACTGCTTTCTGAGACATCAATCCATGATGAACTGTTTTCACTATTATTTGTCTGTGGAAAATATATTTTATCTTATTTTCAAAATCATTTTAATTTTTCAGAAAATAATTTTATAATTTTACTTTTATTCAAATAAATTATTTTGTACTGCTAATAAAGTCTAGAGAAATCTATTGTCATAAAAAACCCTCAGGATCGAATCTTTGAACGCATTAGACCGTAAAAGGTGTTCTCTGCTGAGAAAGTTTTATCCTAATATGATTTTGCTTACTCAGAAATCTATTCATGTGATAATAATTCGTAAGCTACCTGACGAGGTAACTTAAGATCATAGCTTAAGATAGAAACTTATTGTGAGAATCCCGAAGGGAACCGATGTAGTTTGAAACCTTGCCGCTTTATCCAAGATGTCGGACCTTGAAGACTTCGATCATGTTTTTGGTATACGCAGAGAATAGGAATTTGATAGAGTCTACCAAAGAATTCAACTGGAAGAACAGGAGAATCGGCATAATATTGCGTGATGCAGACGTCGTTGTATACGGTATTATTTGCGGGACGCAAGCGTAAATGCATTCCTCTATAGCAGATGAAAATAACGGAAGTGGTTTTATTGCTGAGAATTCTGGGTAATTTCTTGCCAATGTTACGAAAACGACGACTTTCATGCATGACCAGCTTGTGGGTAGCTAATTCGATCTTTGCACTTGCTCACGGTGAGTCAGCTCACCAGTGATTGGAAGTAATTTGAGTAGAGACTAATGTATTTCCTCTGACATTTTCTAGTTGCCAGTAACATGTTTCTTTTCTTTCCAATTTATTTCATTTAAACTAACTAACTCACTGGCAATATCAAACCACTAAGTTCAAGGCTGTGTGGGCATAAGCTCTCTGTATATTCCTATCCTGAGCTAATGTTTTCCAATCATTCCCTGTACAATTTACCTCCCTCAAATAATGGATAATGTTATTCTTCCACATCATTTTTAGGCAACCTACTGGGCACTTTATCTCTGGTTTTTCTACAAGAATTTTCTTTGCCCCTCTTTAATTCCCCATATATGCCACATATCTTACCCATCACAGTATGTGAGACTTAACTCGCCCTCAGGGGTCCTCATCTAGGGGATATGTGGATGGCGACCACAAGGTGCCCAAGCTGTGCAAAACATTTCTTCCACTTAC
This sequence comes from Diploptera punctata, assembly GCA_030220185.1. Lineage (NCBI taxonomy): Eukaryota > Metazoa > Arthropoda > Insecta > Blattodea > Blaberidae > Diploptera > Diploptera punctata. The sequence continues at coordinate 796,610 of JASPKZ010009352.1, read as the reverse complement.
TTGTGTTTTGCACTCTTTTAACTTTACTATCTAACCTCTCTTGGTTAACTCTTGTTTTTTCGACCCCGATGCTATTAGGGCATCCGAGGGCTAGGGAGTCCTTCCTTTCTTCCATTTCTTCTTTCCTTTATTTTCTTTTCTTCTCCAGAAAGCCTGACCAGAGGCTATAAGATGGCAGCCCCATCACTGGTCTTGCCTTCCTTTGGCCAGCAACCAATCGAAGGGACTATTATTATGCTTTCAAGTCTTATATGAGAATTTCCCATAAGGGAAAATTTTCTATAGGATCGTAACAGGCCTTGGCCTAATACTTGAAAGGAAGAAGAAGAAGAAGAAGAAAGAACTATTCTTATCATATTTGGTTTCCCATAAAAATAATGTAACTTGTTATATTAATTAAAATAAATTACATTGCTGAATAAATATTTAAGATTTTTCATCTTGAAAATACACAAATATTACATCTTATTGAAATTATAATAATTCTTATGTGTGCATCTAGGTCTAGGATTTTTATGTACTAGAAGTTAAGATTGCAACATAGTATAATGAGAAATTAGACTTCTGGACTGTCTTTAGTTTTTGTTTCACACACAAACAGTGTTGAACAGTATAATGAGAAGTTAGACTTCTGATTATCTTTTGTTTTGGTTTCACACACAAACAGTTGAATAATATATACTATCAGCATTGCAATCTTATGATTTATTACATAAAAATCCTAGCCCTAATTATCAGTATCTGTTTTAAATATGAAGCTTTTATTTCCCATAGAAATTCAAATTTACCTTAGGAAGAACTCTCAACAAAGGTGCTAGTGGAGTTGAAGGAGGAGGTTTAGTGAATGGAATGTGAAGTCTACCCTGTTTTATTTGATGGAACAACTCAGAGAGGTAATTATTGCGTGTAACTCTGTCTCCAGTGCTGGTAATACATTGATTTAATTTAGCAAGCCACAGTTTTACTAGATGTTTCTCTGCAGAAAACAAATAACATTGATTTTAATTAAAGAAAAATAAAACTTAAAGTTTTATGTGATTTTCATATTTATTAAAATCATATAAAACTTTGGTAAGTTTTATTAAATTATGTAGGTAGGAAATAACACTATGAGGTTTATTTTAATTTTGTTGAGTTGTTTCTTGACTCACCTCATACTTCTTAACTCCTTTGCAGATCCAGATTTCATCACTGAATTTGTGACATTTTCAATGCTGTTCATGTTCACAACTGATGTCCAATGGTCTCCTCTCCTGCAGACTGACTTCCGCGCCATCTGATGGCTGACCGACGAACTTCCAAATCAATCCCCTCTCCTTATCACCGGGTATTTCAAAATTCATAGTTGTGTTTTTATTCTTGCATAAGTAATTTTTTTTCCCAAATTGTGAGTTCCTTTGGTTTTCCCAATTGTTTAAATAATTTTTTTTTGGTTTCTATTCTATGTTTTTCTGACCAGGCATGTGCTGCTATTGAAGATTTTTCTGTTTCTCCATTTTTAACATTTCTGAGGTGTTCCTTTAATCTTGTATTTAGATTCCTTTTTGTTTTTCTATGTATATCCTTTCACAATCTTTACAATTAATTTGATAAATTTCCAATTTTTTGCAGTCTTCAATCTTTTCATTTTTGTTGGTTTTTATTAAATTACCTAAACTGTAATAATGTTTTGGTGCTAATTTAATGTTGAATTTATTGAAGATTTTTCAAACTTGTCAAATACTAAAGGATCTGCGAGGGAGTTAAGAATTATGAGGTGAGTCAAGAAACAACTCAACAAAATTTAAGTTTTATTTTTATTTCATTAACATAAAAAATGGATTTTCATCAGGCAAACGCCAAATCAATTGATTAAATAACATTTAAATTCAGTACATTACATATCACCTGCTTAGAACTAGGTTCTTCTAACTCAACTTAAAAAAAAAACTTTTTTTTATCCATTATGTTCTAACTCCTTCTCTTTATCAATTTCACACATGGCCAGAAAGTGTTAAACACCTTTCCTCAAAACAGTGCTATTATTGTGAATTGTATAGAATTCAAAACCTATTGAGCTCTCCTGAAAAATGAAGTTAGAACAATCAAGTGTGTATGAATTAAATCATACCATAAGGAGAAGTAATTGAAAGAGCATATGGGCGTATAAGTGTTAATTTTTTCTTATATTCTTCATCCAACTTAAGAGCTGAAAGTTCATCAGGTTCCATATTTAGAATTCCACTTTTTATGTTGCATATTCCCTTAAATACATAATTATAATTTCAGGTCAATTATGAAAAGAAAACTTAACAGAACTTGTTGCTTAGAAACTTTATATTTTAGTTTCTATAAAGACAACAATATATAATCTTTAATCTCTAAAATATATTTGTAAGGATTTTTCATTTTTGTCTGCCTTCTTTAGGATTGCCTGATCCTGATTTATCAGATTAAATGCGGAAAATGTGAGAAAGTCTACATACGGAAAACAAAGAGAAATTTGAAAACCAGAGTGAAAGAACATCTCAGGAATGTCAAGAATGGTGAAGTAGAAAAATCTGCAATAGCAACCCATGCATGGTCAGAAAAATATCTTATCAAAGGAAAGGCAAAATTATTAAAACAAATAGAAAAACACAAAGAACTCACTGTTTGGAAAAAATCTACATTAAAAAAAATGAAAAGCAGAAGTTAATGAACTTTGAAATTCCCTGGGAAAATTATTTGATTTCGAGGTTCTTTAGTCTACCAACAGAGGGAACAGTAGGTGGCTTTACAAGACAAGAAAACAATGGTCATGAAAATACTTATGATGGAACTGAAAAAGAAAGTTTTGAAGCTGGTCTAAGAAGAAGAAGAAGAAGAAGAAGAATGTGAGATGAGGTGTTTTCTCTTCAAATATGATAAAATTTTACTTAAATGATACCTCATAGAGTTAATATCTAAAAAAGTAGTTCTTCTAATATTCCATCTTTACCTGGTGATTTATTATTTCTGTTTTTTGAATAGCTATGTCTAAATCTATTTCATCAGAAGTTAGCTCATCTTCCTCAACTGTATTTTGTGAATCAGTTACTGCATGTTCAGATAACATCATATTATCGTCTTCTGTATTACTTTGAAAAATTTCATATATATATATACTTTTTTTTGGGATCAACAGATTTATTCAACAATTTACCATTAATGAATAAGCCGAATAACAGCAAATGAGATGTGATTTATGCACTGTACAGCAGGCTACACAAAGTGGGACCATAAAAGAAATGAGGAAATTATGGAAGAGTTGGATGTAGAACCCATTCTTCACCATATACAAAACTACCAGAACAGCTGAAAAGCCCATCTTCAACGAATGCCATCTCATAGAATTCCAAAAGCCATGCTTCATTACTGCCCCCAAGACAAAAGATCGCTGGGATGTCCAAAAAAGCGCTGGATGGAAAATTCCTCTTTGAGACCGTATCAGGCCACATGGCCTAATACTTGCATGGATGATGATGATGATGACCATTAATGAACCTACAAAATGTTGTCCTAGCTTTAAAACCTTCCTTTAAAATTTTCAACAAATTTAAAAGCCTCTGATATATGATTTTTGTTAAAATCATTGTCCATTTGTAATTTTTTTTTTTCCAATGCCACCAAATTGTCTTTATAACATTTCTAGTATTCTCTCCTGGCACTGTTGGAATTGTAAACCCACTTCTTAAGATGGGGTGCCTGGAAGGTGGAGTGATGTTACCCCAATGACAATGAAACAACAGGAGTGCCCTTAAACCTAAACTTAACCTTAATCTAGACCGTGGGAGATCACATGAATAATTCCCTTTAAGAAAAAATTCCTGTGGTCTGACTGGGAAATGAAGCTGGGACTCTATACACTGTAGTCAGAAGCTTTGACCACTAGCCCATAATTATTTAAAAATGCTGTATTCTCTTTTTTTTTTTCGGTATAATTTATCAGCCATTCTTCTTTTTTCCTTCTTCTGATGGGTGGGTCTTGCAAAATATTTAGATGTACTTTATTTTTATCCTCTAAAGGTGTTTTACATTCATTATCAAATTATTTGTTCTTGACTCTTTTTGGTTTACTTCCTAGTATCCTACATCTTTAGCAGCTTTTTCAATAAAAATTATATTTTAAATAAATACGGAGTTATATAAAATAAAGATTATTTCAATACAGAACAAATATTTGTAAAATATCTTATTATTTTAAGTTCAATTTAAATTGATACTAGTAAAATTCATGGTAAGTTTCCGTTGAGGTATTAGTTCACAGTAATGTAATGTACGGTTAAAAACTATAAAATAGTTACCTTGTAGGTCCGTCTCCTCAACTTAAGTTATTTTAAAACTCTGTAGGCCTTTCGGGACTAGTCCCATCATCAGCAGAATGCATTAGGTCCGTTCTTGTTGACCCTTGTTGAAGCACCCAACAAGGGTCAACAAGAACAGACCTAATGCATTCTGCTGATGATGGGACTAGTCCCAAAACTTAAGTTGAGGAGACAGACCTACAAGGTAACTATTTTATAGTTTTTAACCGTACATTATATTACTGTCAATTTAAATGAAGACAATCCAAATAATTCAGGATATACATATCCCCATCACTTTTTAACAGCCTCAATATTAATTATAATTTTAACTCTAATAACATCAATTAAAGCTTCATTACATTGCATTGGTTTAGAATAATTTTTAAACATAAGAGTTTCTAAATCAAACATTGAATTTTAAAAATCAAAGGAAGTTTTTTGTATTGTCTCTCAAGTTACTCTAATTAGTAAAAAAAAATTGAAACTGAAAATGAGATGAAGCATTTGGAAACTCCATATAGATAAAGTGAAATTCTTATATAAACCATTAGAAAAGTCAAATCCAGAATATCTAAGAGAATTATAACCACTATATGTTTCCGGTATATATAGACATTTATTTTACCATGAGCAAATACAATAATATATAATTTATGACACTATTGAATGATCATTCAGCTCTCTATACATTGCTTGGAAATTCCAAAGTTGACATTGAAGTTAAATTCTGTTTACAGTATTATGTTAAATTTTAAGTTCTGTAAGGCAAACTTGGCTAAATTTGTGACATGGATAACTTTGTTACCTATTTTTTCTTTGGTTTGTAACAGTTATATGGGCAAGGAAAACAAATTATTTTTCCGTCTTGTAATGGCAGAAAGCCTTCTTTCTTGCTGTGTTTTGATATATGTGATAACAGCACTCTCTGAGTGTATTTTATATTAACTTGTAGAGGAAGTGTTTTCAATCATGTTAGCAATTGTAAGATTTAATACTTGTCTGTGTTTGAAGAACATTTTACAGCAGATATTCTTCAACACTAAAGGTGAACAGATACAATGTCAAAAATGTGATCTGTAGTTCCATGAAAAGTGTCATGGATTGACTGTTGTGGAATTTCAAATGCATTGGATATAGCATGGAGAGTGATTATAAAGTTTATCACAAATTTACTCTAATAGTATCACGAAGTTATCCGACTTCTTCAAACCTCCAAAAAAAAAGTTATATAATTTATGTCATATTGGTGATAAAATAAATTATATATTCGAGAACTTAGCATATATATATATATATATATATATTCAATTCAGTTCAATTCAGTTTATTCATCCAACTGATCATATACATGATATGGGAGAAGTCAAATTTTTACAATAAAATACAAGTACAAATAAAACTTAAATCAAAGTATTACATATATACAAAATGAACATTCAACAAAATAAACACTTAAATTAAGATAAAATAATTTTAACACTCTTTAAATTAATTCTATAAGTCATAGTGTATTTATTGTTCGTAATAACCACTTCATAAATTTATCAACAACCGAATCTATTTGGAACTACTGGCAAATTTGCAATACGACTCTCCCCAGCCTCCTACGAATCAAGGATTCCAGGGAGACACTTTAGTTATCTTGTCTAATTGGAAGTATTTTTGAACAAGAAGAAAGATTTTTTTGCAGTGAACATTCATGTACGGAGGGTTGTTTCTGATCTCTGATAACAAATGATTTTTAAGTTTTACCTTAAGAAAAGCCGTGTCTCCACCATCGAGCATGCTCTAATTGATGGCTCTTCACCTGAGCTATGGTTCAGCATCGGAGTTTCCGCTGCAGAAGACTCTTACACAGCACAGCCATGTCTAGAAGTTCCCACTTCTCTTTATATGCTTTCCAGAGACCGTCTATTGTTCGAGGACACCTGTTTCCCAGTGCCCTTTTGAAGAGTCCAAAGACACAAAGTCCATCGGTGATGCATCAAGAGACTTCACTGGGATGTTGCTGAATGGAATAGCATGTATTCCAGTTTCCTGCTCCATTTCTCCAGGAACGCCAAGGTTGAACCCAAAGTGTGACTGGAGGCCTTGTCTTGGTGCACCCAGACTTGGTTTTTGACTGTACCATAGAGAGCTGGGATTTCAGTCAGGTAAATTGGGGTGAGAACTTCTTCCTGGTAGTACTGGGAGTTGATTTTGGCCTTTTTAGCTACTCTACGAATGGTCATTGTAGCAATATCCCGCGATGACCATAAATCCATTGGAGAAACTTTCTCTGCATTCGGCATATCACTTTTGAAATTTTTTTTTCACCTGTCTCCTAGATAAACATGCTTCATCAAGTGTGACCAAAAATTTTCATTTTTCTCCTGCCAGGTGCTTTTCATAGTTTCCTGCTGTTGGTGCGGCATTCGGCAATGTGACGTGGCAACAATTTATGGACCCTGCTTTGTGGCGCTTCTCCATGTTTAAATCTTTGTTTATTATGGTGTTTACAGTTTTAAGGGATATTCCAAATCTGTTCGCAATCACCCTTTGTGTGGCAGGGTTACCCCCAGAGATAAGAACCTTGACCTTTCTGATTACATCTGGGGTGCGGGTAGTAGCAGGTCGTGGATTTGCCCGTTTTTTTCCTTTTGAGATTAACCCCAAGCGACCCTTTCCCTTTTTATTAAGCACTGAGCTAATTCCACACTTTGACACCACAAAATTACGTTTTTGCAAGCCTCAATAATCGCGGAATAACTATAATTAGCGTTGGAAAGGGCAGTAATATACCCTTCCCAAAACGAGTCTATCTGTTTAGGCATTATGAGAGCAACATGCGTGCAAGTGTAAAAGAAGCAGCACACTAACTGGTTTGATCACCTCGCATGCTCCTGTCCTGATGACTCACACTCCAATGTCACAATCTACTTGGCAAATCGTTATTGGAGATCGGAAACAACCCTCCATAGAACCTAGCCTAAACAGATTTCAGTTTTTAAACTATTACAATCTATTCTAATTTGCGTTATCCTGAATTTTAAGAATGAATTCTTCAAAACTATAAAAACGGTTTTCTATTAATATCTTACATAGGAGCTTGTTAAATTTTTCATGTGCATATATTTCCTTTAAGTAATTAGGTAAGCTATTATACATATGAATTGCAGTGGAAATGAATCTTTTTCTATGTTGAGTTGAAAGGCTCAATAAAAATATCCGACTTATTTCTTGTATTATATGGATGTTTATCTAAGTTAAAAGAAAAAGTATATATCTTAACTTTAATATTCCTAAGATTCTAACCAAAAATTTTCAAAATATTAAGGTGCAATAGTCTAAAAGCTTAGTATCACAGAATTAGCTGAGTTTGTTATAATACTTTAATTTAAAAATAATGACAAAAAAATATCCTGGCACGAAAGGCCTAGAAGGCCCTTAGCCTACCCTACGGCTGCTGGCCTCACATCCACATGTGTCAATCACATAGGTAGACAGTCATCAAACCAGTGTAGGGGTGACATGTGAATAGCATGTCGAGTACCCCAGCCGTTATAACTGGTTTTCTCAATCTGGAGCTGCTACTTATTGTAACTACCCAAATTCCTCACGATGCTGGGTGGGCACTGGTCCCATATTGGTCAAAATACCATGAGAAAATTTCTTCTTCCATGGAGACTCAAACCAGCACAAGTTCCATAGCTCTGAACCAAGGCTTCCTGCCTTAACCACTCGGCTACGGCGCAGGACTATTTAAAATAATATTTATGGTACCGGTAACTTTTTTCTTCCATCCAAATACAGCTTTTGAATATCTACAGGCACATACAATAACTATGATATGGTATAAGATATTTGCATCTGTCTCCCCTAAACTAGAACTTTCGAGATGCCACTGCTTCATAACTGTCAAAGACATAATCATGGCATTACATACACAAATGTAATCATATACTGGTACTTATCCTAACTCCTCTATGTACACAATACAAGAATACATTATCTACGTAAAGTGGTCTGCCGAAGTGGTGAGTAAATGGAAGACTACATTAACGACATCTATCTGCTCAGCATGGAACCCGAAGCAAGTAAAATGTAGTGGCATTAGAATACACATAACTAAAATTAACTAATTCAATGATGACAATAAAAAAACAAAGCATTACATTTATTCATACTTAATTATTATTGTGATGGTAAAAAAACACCTATAACAATAATTTTTGTTGCATTTTGGGGGCTACTATCTTCTTGTCTTGTAAGCCCATGTTTCCCTTAACAGAGATTTAGGCGCTCTCCCTCTACAGGGAAGAATTTGAACCATACTAATTCAGTTACACTTGTTTTCGTATAGATGTCATTTGAGTGGTCCGTGGTCAGCTTTCCGCCTCATACTGACATCTAGGAAACCAAGGTGGTACTAAGACGGGAGAATTCGGTAAATTTTGCTTAGAGGCATTTGCATTCAGGCTTAAGGATCTTTTACGAGCCTGAAAATCTTCAGACTCGGGACCCACGGCTTAAAGTCCCTCTCGGAGGACTTGCTCCTTGGATTTTTCCATCCTAAAAATCCATCGATACTGGCCGGGTTTGAACTCGCGACCCTTGTGACCAGCGGCTAGGGGGGGGACTACTATACTGATATTAAATAAGAGTATTTAGCAGTGGCGTGCATTCAACCCCATCTACCCCAGCATGTGGCAGCGATAACCCACAGTCGACATATTAATGTTGTTTGCTTCGGTTCTCTATGTTGCGTTCGGTGTACATTCAGGGATTAATCTATGGTACATTGCTTAATGTTGCTGAACAATAATTCCAAAGAGATTACAAAGCAGAGAAATGCAGTTGAATTGTGATTGGAGTTTTGTGTAGCACCCGACAAATTTCGCGATTTTATTGCTGCGAAAATGGATAGTGACGAGAATCTTAAATGTTACTTTAATCTATAAACAATAGTAATCGATGATATAAGAAGTTAGGTTTATTAAGTTGTCGATGTGTAGCTTCTGTGAGGGATATATTTGTATACGTTGTTGGCCCATTTAGGCCAGTTGCTCAGTAATTAATGGTAAATGTGTAATCACTAAATGAATGCGAAAATATGTCCAACCCAGGAGGCAGTAGGAGAAATGGGGCCATGAAAATACGATTAACAAGTAAGTAATTTATTCGTAGTTTAATTTGCATATACTTCCTTAATTTTTGGACTCCGGATGTTAAGAGAACGTCTCTGTTTTTGTTATATGTAGGCCCAATGCAATATGGCTGCTTACACTGGGAATAGACAGTTTTCCTTCAATCCACTATATTTGAATTGAAAATAGTTGTGTTGGTGTCTACATCGTTCATATTTCTCATAGGTTGTGGTTTCAATATTACCAAGTAATTGTAATACATGCATTTTCTCTATTTCAGTTCTTTGTGCTAGAAATTTGGCTAGAAAAGATCTGTTCAGTAAGTATTTCTATATAATATTGAGTCAAATTAATCTTTAATCTTTAAAACATATTTGTAAAGATTTTCCATTTTTGTCTGCCTCCTTTAGGATTGCCTGATCCATTTGCCAAGATAAGTGTGGATGGATCTGGACAGTGTCATAGCACAGACACATGCAAGGCTACTCTTGATCCGAAGTGGAATCAACATTATGATCTGTAAGTGTTCCGTTAGGATTTTCGTACATATAATAATAATGTAATTTCAGCTCATTATAATGAAGTTCAAGTCAAAATAAGTAAATTCTGTGGGTAAATAAAGGGAAAGTACACAATGTATTTAATTAAATTGCATACCGGTAGCTCAACTATTGTTGATGATCACCTACGAATCTTGAAATGTAGCATTAGTTAACAACCATATTGTTAGTTGTTTGTTGACAACATATCTTGTTATATTTTTTCTGTAGCAAAATATTTACTTACAGTATTCTTATTTGACATTTGCACTAGGCCCATGTTTTTTTTTTTAGTTTCTAGAACATTTAGGCCTACTATAATTTTAAATATTTTGTATAACAGTTCTTTTTTACATTCATAAATATTTATATGTGTGCAAAATGTAATTATTTCTCCTTAATTTTTTTTTTTCCAAGTCCTGTATTATTGTAGTATGCATGTGCAAGGCAATGTCAATAAATGGAAGTACTATCTGTCAGGATGAATTGATTTAAATCAATATGATTTTAATCACTCATGGTTTTAATCAACTAATATTTTGGCACAACAAATAACAAATGAAAAACTTAGAGGGAAAGCACTATGGAAATATTCACCAACAATCCCACATCCTTACAATGCCAAGAAAGTCTGCTGTAGCCATATTCTGACTCTTCATTAGTCACCATTACCTACTTGATCATACTCAGCAAGGAACATCTTCTAATGTGCAAAGGACTCGACAGGAAAAATCAGCTCAACCAAGAAATTATAGATCTCTATTGGGAAGCAAGCAATGGCGTGCGGTGGTCAGAGCAATTACCCCAGCTGTATGATGAAAATATGACTTATAGTATTTAAAAACTTACTGCCTTGTATTTTTTTTTGTTAGATCCGGTAAATCTGGAGTTAGCTAACCTTGTTGCATGAGGTCATTTTTCTCCTTGAAAGGTCTGAACGAAATGATCTAGTATGTAAATTATAAATTAAACAGTCACATTCATTTTTACTAAATTGATAAATCACATTTTTCAGTAACACTTTAAAAGTATTAATAATGTGTTTGAACAAACTCAGTGCCGATATTAAATTCAACTGTTCCTTTCCACAAATGATTATACATGTTCGTAATAATTCAGTTGTTATTCAGATATATAATATAAATAAAGCTTCTTAAATTAACAGGTTGCTATAGCTGACAAAATGTAGCACATACTTTTATTTATTTACGTTTTTGTATTTTGTAAAAATATTATTAACATAAATTAAATATTTTAAAATTAAAAATGTTTTTTTCTAAAAAATCTATTATTGAGGAATTGGCGATTTCCAAATCAGCCTATCATGTTTCTTTGTCAAATGAATGTTTCTTGAATCAATAAGTCAAAAGGTCATTTGACCTTGTGTATACTTATTCGAGATATGACATTTCTAGGTTCAGCTAGTTGGTGTTCAATAATAAATCAATGGAATAAGACACAAGCTTCATCTAGTGTGGGTTATTGCTGGTCTTAGCAGGCAGAGTCATTTAATGGGTTATCACTAATTCATCTGCAGCGAAGTAGCTGGTGTTGTTGGGGATAACATAGAGGAAACATTCTGTGTGTTCCTCTATGGAGATAATGTGAATACACAGAGAGCTCCGTCAAACCAAATGTGAACTATTGATAGAGTGTGTTCAATTGTGTGCATTTGGTATTATAATTATTTGGGATACTCTCCATGTTGTAGGATAACAGGATTGTTCTAATTATGCTTTGAAAAGTGTGGAGATGGCTTTTCTTGGGAGTTCTCTAAATATTTTGGCTATTATTAGGTTGTAACCAGAATATTTCCTTGGATTTTAATTAGTTTTGATGGAATACTCAATGCTAGATAACAATACTTTCATTGGTAAAGCTATCTGTAGCAGAATATCAAGAATGTCTTAGTTTCATTACCCTTTTCCCATGTTTATTGAACTGAATTCATAATAAAAATACGAGAAAGATAAGCTCAGAAAGTTCAGCCTTCTCTTTATTGCATCTGGCATAATTTCCATTCTCTTTAGTGACAGGCAGAACTGATATTTTTTGGGGATTTTAATATTTTTAGTTATTTTCCACAGCGAATGATCAATCACCTTTGTTTGTAACAACATGAAATGAGAGTTTTTCAAGTCGAAAAGTTCTTCAATTCTTTAGCAGTCTTAAGTTTTGTCTTCATGATTCCTGTGTGAAATCTTCCTAAATCTAAAGTAAATATTTTGATCAGAGAAAACCCTCTTGCTTTTGAACCAATTAACACTCAGCTAAATCTAGAAGAACCAGTTACAAAATCTAAAACTCCCACACCTGTACTAAAAGCTCTAGCATTAGAAGCTGTGAATAAGAGATATCCACCAGAAGAATGGTTACATGTCTACACAGATGGATCTACTATTGATAACAACTCAGGATCAGGAATTACATGTGCATTATTTTCATTTTATCAACCAGCAGGATACCACACAACAAATTTTGTTGTGGAAGTAACGGCTATTCATATTTCACTCCAACAATTACTATACAGAATAAATAAATTTCAAAATGCTGTCATACTTTCTGATTTTAAGGCAGCAATATATGCAATAAATTCACACAAAATGAAGTCAATACAAATTAAAGAGTGCTACAAAATGATTCAACAACTCCAAAAACTACAGAAAAGAATTCAATTGCAATGGATACCTGCACATTGTGGAATTGCTGGAAATGAGACTGCTGATTTTCTTGCCAAAAAAGGCTCCAATCTAATTCAGAATACTACCAAAAGCTTACCTTTCACATCCATAAAAAGAATAATTAAAAACAAATATAAAATCAAACAAAACCAAGACCTATGTAATAAAGCCAAAGACAAAAAATGGAATATTTTAGTAAAGAAGCCAGATATTATTCAAAAAATCCCACGTAAAACTACAGTAGCAAAATTTAGACTGTTTACAGAACATGACTATTTGGCAAAACATTTATATAAAATAGGAATCTACACAAATCCAAATTGTCCTCTATGCAACAAAGACAAAGAAATGAACAAAGAACATCTACAAACCTGTGAAGTATTACCTGTTGGATCCACCATAGAGAAATATTGGAGAGGAAGAACGCTAATGGCTTCATTGCCAAGGCCCAGCATTTGAAAACAACAACATTCCTGTGTGTCAAATTCTTTGACTTTCATTTTTTCTCCATATCTCCTTTTGATAGTTAATGCATTTTTCTTCTTTTACATTTAAAATAGTTGACTTCCATGAAGTAATTTCGTAAATAATTCTATTGTTTCATCAATATCTTTCAATTATAGAGAAATGTTAAGATTAAAAAAGAATGTTAAGATTAATATTGTTACTCTATTCATTTTCGAAGTAAATTCCCATCTGTTTTTTTTTATTGTAGATGCTGTAGAATAGTTGCTTAATGCAATATGCTACAAGTTGGAAGGTCAGGGATTTGAATCCCGGTAGGGTCAGGATTTCCTCATTGTAGCTACCCAAATTCCTCACATTGCTGGGTGGGCACTGGTCCCATACTGGCCATAATTCCATAAGAAAATTCTTTTCCCATGGGGACTCAAACCAGTACATGCCCCATACCTCTGCTTTAAAGCATCAGCTCTTAAACGACTTGGCTACGGAGCGGCATACAGATGTATTAAAATTACTTTGAACCAATCTCATGGACTTGATTTGGAAGAACCTGGGATAAGCAAGAACACAATTCCACAGATGTGGTTACATTAGTTTTTAGTTATTACATTAAAGTTATGAAATATACAAAATTGCAAATATTGCATGATTGGCACTGAATAATTACTTTTTCAGATATATTGGTAAAGGAGATGGAATCACCATCAGTGTATGGAATCACAAGAAGATACATAAAAAACAAGGTGGTGGATTTTTAGGCTGTGTTCGTATCATGTCAAACACAGTACAGAGACTTAAGGATACTGGTTGTAAGTAATTTTCAAATATTTTAATTCTAATCCTCCATTCTTAAGCATTAAAAATGCTTCAAGTATGCAAAAAAATTAAATAAGTACATTAATTATGTAATTTTATTCACTCTTATTTAATGTTTCATTCAAAGTAGCATAATAATAGGAAACTATGTTTCTCATGTTTTCTGGTGACAACTCATGTTTTCTGATGACAAACTGTCTGTTGTCTGTCAAAATGAGTTAGTAGATGATAAAAGGTAAAGTGATCCCACTACAGGCCTCAGGAGGCCCTTGGGGTAGTAGGAGGTTAAGGCTCCCACTTTTTCTTGACAATCGGAACTTGATGTCAGCCGGGTTGTCAGCCCTGCGTGACGGCCGCCTTTACCCCAGAACAAGCATCTGGTACTCATTTCAGTTAGAGGCTGAGTCGATGTTAGTAGATGATAATGTTGTATTTCAATTAACATGATAGAGCATTTGTTCATTGGTGCAAAATCTTTAGAATGTTCTTCTATCTGTACTAATTCCGAGATAAATTCCATTAGCACTGTAAACAAACTTGCATAAGGTATTTTTCTGCCGACTCCATCTATTGCTACTTTTATCTGCCATATAACTAAATTTTTTAGGGAAACTGTCATCGATAGAAACATTGTTCTTAGGCAACATCGTATTTCATGGGAAATAAGACTGAATACAAGATAATAAATAGGAACTTGCATTTCTTATTTGACAAAAAATTATATATGATCTAACTGATCAGATGTTTATGCTTTTTCCATGATGTCGATAGATATCCTTTATTTGCAATTTCATTACGAACGAAATATATGCTTTATGCTAAGCTGTAAATTCTGCTGTTATTTTTGCCAAATCCTCAATGGCTATTGTAGGATATTTTTCACTAAACTGTTTAAAAACATTCAAAATAATTTGTCTCTCTCCGCTTTTCAAATGGTTTCATTTCCAGTGTTTTAAAAAAATCCACAGAAAACAGCCATTTTGAAACAATAGAAATACAAACGTATTCTGCATTGCACGTTCATAAGAATATAACATTGCTTATTTAATCTATTAAAATTGTAATTATATATTTTAAGATTCTCCCATATAACTTATATAGACATGTGCTAAATAATATATATTTTCATTATTTTATTTCCTTTATTTGTTAGAAAGCAAACTACATTTTCATATATGCTTAAAGGTAAAACCATTATTTGACCAATGAAAATGCAGTCATACATCTGGTTTGTTTATATTATAACTGGAACTTAGGTTGGAACTTAGTTATTGCCATTTGGGTTTTGGGAACTCAGTGATCTTGCATTTTGATTTCCTTTTTCGAGTGAGAAAAATTTGAGGATATAACTTCTTTTAAAGTGGAAATTAAAAGATGTGAGATGCATTAAAGAACATTCAAATATGGAAACCATAACCATAGCAAAATATCCAGGTGTAGAAGTTCAACTCCTGTTTTATGGCATAAATGTGTATTTATGTCCACTAAACAAACATTATGGTGGCATCTATCTCAGAACACTAAAAAAACGTATGGTAGATTAAACATATTCCTCTATTTAAAAATGCTGAAGGAAGTAACATTATGAGGTTTTACTTAATAAGTAAGTTTGGTCTGTATTCTTCTTACCTCATATAGTTGTTTCTATTAAGACATATGTTTCAAAGCATGTTTGCTCCTTCATTTGGTCCATACTGATTTTTCCCAAGTTGTCGGCCCTGGATCTCGACTCCTGCTCCCTCTTTCTGTGATCCAAAGTACTTGCTAATTAGATTCTTCTCTCCAGGAATTTCAAAATTCATATTCCTCTCCTTGTTCTTCTTCTCTCTTTTCCCATTTGGTAAGTTCATTTGTGTTTTTTAACTGTTTTAATAATTTTGTGTTTACATCTATTTTGTGTTTTTCTGACCAAACGTGAGCAGCAACTGCAGATTTTTGTACTTCTCCTTTTTTTGGTTAAATTCCTCATAGGGAAAACAATGAGAAATTTAACTATTAGAACCAAAGAACTTACTTACTTACTGGCACTATCGAACCCGTAGGTTCATGGCCATGCAGACATAAGCTCTCCACACATCCCTATCCTGAGCTAATGCTTTCCAGTCATTCCCTGTATAATTTACTTCCCTCAAATCATAGTTAATGTTATTCTCCCACCTCATTCTTGGTCTACCAACTGGGCGTTTTCCCCTCTGGCTTTCCTACAAGAAGCTTCCATGCAAGTCTTTCATTCCCCATACGTGCAACATGTCCTGCCCATCACAGTCTACGAGACTTAACTGTTCTTATTATATCTGGCTTCCTATAAAGACCATGTAGTTCGTTGTTATGTAGTCTTCTCCATTCACTTGTCTGTTCATCTCTCTTTGGTCCAAAAATTTTCCTAAGTACTTTATTCTCAAATACTTGTAATCTCCTTTCCTCCCTTAAAGTAAGAGTCCATGTTTCGCACCCATATAATATAACTGGTAGAATAATATTTTTATATATTTTTAGTTTAACGTTTTTTGAAAGGAGTTGGGACATCAAAAGTCTCTGAAATGCATAATAGCACGCATTTCCAGAATTGAAACCCTCAGGGGTCTTCATCTAGGGGATATGTGGATGGCGACCACAAGGTGCCCAAGCTGAGCAAAACATTTCTTCCACTTACTTGTGTTTTGCACTCTTTTAACTTTACTAAATAACCTCTCTTGGTTAACTCTTGTTTTTTCGACCCCGACGCTATTAGGACATCCGAGGGCTAGGGAGTCTTTCCTTTCTTCCATTTCTTCTTTCCTTTATTTTCTTTTCTTCTCCAGAAAAGCCTGACCAGAGGCTATAAGATGGCAGCCCCATCACTGGTCTTGCCTTCCTTTGGCCAGCAACCAATCGAAGGGACTATTATTATGCTTTCAAGTCTTATACGAGGATTTCCCAGAAATTTTCTATAGGATCGTAACAGGCCTTGGCCTAATACTTGGAAGGAAGAAGAAGAAGAAGAAGAGCCTATGTTTAATTTCTTTGTGCATCTCATTCCTATTTGTGATTATTGTTCCTAGGTATTTGAATTCAGCCACTTCCTCAAAATTTCCCTCATTTGTCACTAGCTGTCCATTTCCATTATGTAATGTATTTCTACGTGTGACCATATATTTAGTTTTATTGATATTTACTTCCAGTCCTAATTTCTTAGTGTTACTCAATAGTGTGTGCGTGTTGTCCTTTAGTATCTCCTCGCTATCGGCCAATAATACTACATCATCAGCATAAACTAACAGCTTATTAATACCATTGAGTTGTAAGCCTTCCTCATTCTCTAAAGATTTGAAGAACCAAAGAACACATAAGAAATGTAAAAAAAAAGTAGAAAAATCTGCAGTAGCTGCTCACGTTTGGTCAGAAAAACACAAAATTATTAAAACAGAAAACACAAACAAACTCACCATATGGGAAAAAATCTACATACAGAAGAACAAGGAGAGAATTATGAATTTTGAAACTCGGGGGAGAGGAACCTAATTAGCAAGTTCTTTGGACCACAAAAACAGTGAGCTGGAGTCGAGATCCAGGGCCGACAACTTGGGAAAAGTCAGTATGTACCAACTGAAGAAGGAGCAAACATGCTTTAAAACATATGTCTTCTTCTTCTTCTTCCTTTCATGTGATAGACCTAGTGGTCTGTTACGGTCTTAATCCAACGTTTGAAGGGTCTGCCCAAAGATCTCTTGCCTGGTGGCTGGTAATTTAAGATCTGACGTATTCTTGTTCTGCTCATTCTTCGTATGTGAGATTTCCAGTTGTTTCTGTATTTTTGTACATATTCCATGACTGATTCTGTGTGTAATTCTTTGAGAATCTCAGAATTCCTTTTATGGTCTGTCCTTGAATAGCCCGCAGTACGTCTCATAAATTTCATTTCTGCCGCAGTTAGTCTTTGTTCATCTACACTGCGAATTGTCCAGGCCTCACTGCCGTAACATAATATGTCTTAATAGAAACAACTATATGAGGTAAGAAGAATACAGACCAAACTTATTTATTTACATTCCCCTATCTTTTTGTATTTCATATTATGTTTGAATATTTGTAGATCAGAGACTGGACTTGTGTAAAGCAAGCTCAGATGACCCTGATCCAGTAAAAGGTCAGATTGTGGTGTCACTAATGTCTCGAGATGGACATGGAGGAGTTGCTGGGGGAGGCCATAATGCTGTGGTGGATTCGCTTGGAGATCTGAGTTGTCCTGAAGATCTTCCAGAAGGTTGGGAAGAGAGAAGAACATCAGCTGGGAGATTATACTATGTTAATCATCATACACGCACCACTCAATGGGTCAGACCTAACAGGTAATGTGTTATAGTTATTAGATGTATAAAAATAAATTTCTGCATTTACAGTTTTCAGTTCGTAGTAGACACGGCACAAAACAAATTTTTGGTGCTAAAGTAAAATTAAGCATAAGAGGGGCAATGTAATGCAAACATGTCAGCTTGTACATGATGTTCCAAAATGATGGACAGGGTTTCAAAGTTGTTTAATTTCCCTTACATGATGTATGTAAGAATAAAGCTTACATGGGATTAAAGAGAAACTCTTTGAGTTTTCATAACATACTTTATAAGCAAGTACCTTTCGTTACACGGCACATATCTAGCTGATAATCAAATTCCTCCCAAACTTTGGTCAGCATATTTGGAGTAATGGATTCAACAGCAGCAACAATCCTACTCAAGTCTGGAAGGTTGACTGGAAGTGGTGGTATGTGGTCCTTCACATACCCGCACAGGAAGAAATATCAAGGTGAGAGACTGTGGAGGCCATCGGGAATAAACCCATGTCATCCGGACCTGCGCGTCCTATCCATCGTCGGGGAACATTATCGTTCAACTACTGTTGCACATCATTAACAAAGTGAGGTGGAGCGCTGTCTTGTTGCCAAATGAAGTCTTGAGCTGCGGACTCATTTAGCTGAGGAAAAAGATAAATCTGCAGAATATCCAGATACAAGATGCCTGACACTGTTTTTATTGAAAAAAAATGGCCTGTAGATTTATTGTTTGGACATAGCACAGAAAACATTGACCTTCGGAGAATCTCTTTCATGTTGGATTATTGCATGTGGATTCACCACCCCCAAATACGCACTAGTAAATTACAATGCGGGGTTGGGAAGTGGTTTTTACAGAATTGAGGGAAAATGTTTAAAACCAAGCAATAGTGAGGTTTTTAATTTCTGAGATTTTATAAAACACTTCACAAATGTGTGTTGTACATTATTTTTCGCGTGATGGTGTTTTCAAAATAATAAATAATAGTAAAATAATAACATCTTTGTTTGAAATATTTGCATTCATTATAAACAACTGATTAACGTTAACAGTGTGGACAATGTTTATTAGTTGAAACGACAGGAGACCTTGAGGACAATTATTGATAACATGGCCGCAAGTATGTATTTATTGTTTTATATTGTTTCAAATAAAGTTTAGTTCATTTAAAATGCAGTGATTTGTTTTGTATAATGTATATTAACACTACCTTTTGGATATTTTTTGTATATATATTGTACGTAGTATACATAGAGGGCAGTAGTTTTACTTTCCATACGTGGGTGTAAATGTAATATTACAGTATAGTTATTTAGGTTGGCAACCCCGAAATGTAGGAAATTGAACTTTAAATAATGGTCGCCAATATTGGTAAGTATGACAAAATGCACTATCGTGAAAAATTATGTTTATTCACCTTGCCATTGGTATGAAAACATGCTTCATCGCTAAACACAAAACTACTAAAATTATCATTTTCTATAGTGAATGCATTTCCATGCAGAAATTAGTATGTGCCACTAGGTCCACAGGTTTTAGGGCTTGCAGTAACTGTGAACAGTAAGGTCGCATATGAAGCTTCTTTCGGAGACCTCTCCACAATGTCGTAGTAGGCATTTTGCAGTTCACGACCAGCACGCCACACAGATTTTTGTGGACTACGTATGAAAGCTGCCCTGACATTCTCAATTTTTTTCATTTGGTGTTCATGGACATCCTGGACTTTTCCTTTTACAGATACATCCAGTTGTTTCTAACTGTCAATACCATCAACGAATACTCTATCTGTCTGAGGATCAATTCCAAATTGTGTCAGAAAGCTAGCTGCACTTCAACAATGGAACCAGACCTCGCAAATTGCAACACACAGAATGACTTCTGTATAGGAGTTGCCATTTTCACAAATTTAATGCTGACAATGTAATAATGATAAGAAACAAATTTCTGCATACAGGAAGTGAAACTTTCAGAGTTTCTCTTTCATTATAGCAAATAATCATGCATCCAATTTTGTTTGTAAAGTTATACCAACTAATGTTCATATTATTCGTTTTTAAACATCTTAATGATGGACAAATTATATTTGAAAAGAAAAATATATGCCTAGACTGGGGTTTGAACCCAGGATCTTTGACTCTCTATGTCAATGCTCTATCCAAGTGGAGGCCTAGATAGCTCACTTGGATAGAGCATTGACATAGAGAGTCAAAGGTCCTGGGTTCAAACCCCAGTCTAGATGTATATTTTTCTTTTCAAATCAAATTATATCAAGAATTAAATTAATGTTTTTATTACCTCACCTCATATCCTTTTTCTTATATACTGCAATTTCAGAGCTTATTTCCATCTTCAGTAGCTTCTGGTCGACTGGTGTTATGTCGTTTCTTGGCGGTTTACTTCTTACTTCTATCGGTGGACCGATGAACCTCTGGTTCAGGTCAAAATTTGCGGGACTTTCAAAATTCATGAATTTCTACCGATAGAAGTAAGAAGAAAACCGCCAAGAAATGACATAACACCGGCCGACCAGAGGCTACTGAAGATGGAGTTTAGCTCCGAAACTGCAGTATAGAAGAAAAAGGATATGAGGTGAGGTAATAAAATCATTAATTTAATTCTTAAATTAAACCTCATAGTGTTCTTTCCCTGTGAAATTTAAATAATTATATCAACTACTTAAAACTCCGTCCCTCATTTTGGAACACACTGTATATCTTGGAGTCGTAAATTGGTACTACAGAAATATGAGTACTGGACTGACAACTGGTTGTGACTCATTAAAACAGTTACAACCTCTGCTTACACACTAGATGTTACTTTATTGTGCTGGAAGTGAGGTCAGATATATATTTTTTGTAACTCCAAGCGCGACAGGCCTAGAAGGCCTTGAGCCTACCAGCCGACTGCTGGCCTCACATCCGCACGTGTTAATCACAGAGGTAGACAATCATCTAGCCAGTGTAGGGATGACATGTGGTCAGCATGTCAGGTCCCCCAGCCGTTATAGTTGGTCTTCTCAACTTGGAGTGGCTACTTATTCTAGCTATGGAAAGTGCCCCATGATCCTGGGTGGGCACCTTCCCCATACTGGCCGAAATTTCATGAGAAAATTTCTTCTCCCTTGGGGACTCAAACCAGTGCAACTCCCGTAGCTCCACGTCAAGGCTTCTTGCTTTAACCACTCGGCTTCGACACGGGGCGAGGTCACATATATATAAATTAATGAGTCATTTTAACATCTTACCTCATATTTCATGTTTTTCAAACACGGTAACTATAGTTTTCAAATGATCTTGTCATTCATTTTCAACCGCCATTATGACTACCGGATATTCGTTGGAATCTCCCTCTATAACGTTGCACATATATATATTTATTCAAAATTAAAGTGGGAAGTAACACAGTGAGGTATTTTTTTTCAATTTAGAGTTTGACTGAAGTTGAAGGTGAAATGATCTGTGAAACCGGTATCGTGAAAACATGGAATTTTATGGGATGAGATATAAAAACATTTTCTCCAGCCATTATAACATTGAAAATTCAGAGATACATGTTAGTACTTTTAAGAAGTAACAGTATGAGGTTTAGGTAGAATTTTTTATCACTCACCTCATATTGTTCTTCTTATTTGTCTATAAACTAGTTTCGGAACATAGTTTTTGTTAGGATGGAAAATAAACTATGTTCCAAAACTAGTTTATAGACAAATAAGAAGAACAATATGAGGTGAGTGATAAAAAATTCTACCTAAATGAATATACCTCATAGTGTGAATTCCTAAAATAAGTAACTATGAGGTTAAATCATATTTGAAGAGAAAAATCAGAATGCAAGCATGTTTTCTTAGTAAGAATCAAATGAATTGTGAATTCTTCTTACCTCACACATCTACGTTTTTTAACACAGAATTGTAGTATCAGGAAACATATCATTCCCATCTTCAGCTGTTTTCATGACTGTCAATTTTTCATTATGCTGATTTTTGCTGGTGAAATTGAAAAATTAGCAATAGCAGCACATAGTTTATTAGATAATCATAGGATTGAAAAAGAAGCAAAACTTTTGAAACATTTATCTAAACGATTTTTATTATTAATTTAACACTTCTCATAGAAGGATAAATTATATTTGAAGAGAAAAATTTTCGCCTAGACCGGGACTCGAACCCGGGACCCTTGTCTTTCCGGGCCAAGTGCTCTACCAACTGAGCTACCGAGGCAGCTCAGTTGGTAGAGCACTTGGCCCGGAAAGCCAAGGGTCCCGGATTCGAGTCCCGGTCTAGGCGAAAATTTTTCTCTTCAAATATAATTTATCTAAACCTTTGGAATTAACAGTTTGGGTAAAGATATACATTAAAAAAACCATACTAGAACCATGAACTTTGAGTTTCCAGACGAATCAAATTTGATTACAAAGTTCTTCAAAAGTACACCAGATGGCAGTTTAGAAAATTGCTGGCATAATGAAAAATTGACAGTCATGAAAACAGCTAAAGATGGGAATGATTTGTTTCCAGATACTGCAGTTCTGTGTTAAAAAACATACATGTATGAGGTAAGAAGAATTCTTATACCTTTCTGTTTCTAAGAAGTGTTGATTGTTTCAGGCCACATTATAATGGAATTATTCCAATACACAATATGCCTTCAGGATCAGGATTGTCTAATAGCAATGAACAAAATGGATGTTTGTCTCCCGGTGTAGCAGTGATACCCAGTCAGACACCACGGGATGCCTTGCGTACTATTAACAATGCCAATGCAACTAATAACACAAGGTAAATATTATACATTTATTTAGTAATATATTATCCTGAACTTTTATAGAATAAATCACTATGAGGTTTAATTTAAGATAAAATCAAATGTTTCATTCCTCTCCTCATATTAATCTTCTAAGTTGATCACGATTTCGGGTTCATGGCGAACCCATCCTCAATACCATTTTGCCTATATGTGTACTTAGAAGATTAATATGAGGAGAGGTATGAAATATTTGATTTTGGGGCACGCCGTAGCGTAGTGGTTAAGGCACTGAGCTACAAGCCGGAGGGTCGAGGGTTCAAGTCCCTTTGGGGTCAGGATTTTTAAACTGACCCAAACCCTCTGGCGGCACTATGGCCCTGGGGTCGACTCAGCCTCTAACGGAAATGAGTACCAGACGCTTGTTCTGGGGTAAAGGCGGCCGTCACGCAGGGCTGACAACCCGGCTGACATCAAGTGCCGATTGTCTAGAAAAAGTGGGAGCCTTAACCTCCTACTACCCCAAAGGCCTCCTGAGGCCTGTTGTGGGATCACTTTACTTTACTTAATATCCATCCATCCATAGTAATTCTACCCGAGGGCAGGTCCTTCACTGCAATCATAGCATTTTCATGCTATGCTTTGCAGCTTTACTAGGAAATTATAGGTGTGGTAGCTTCCCGTTGCTTTCCACTCCGGTGAAGGATGATGATGATGATAATGATGGCCGGATGATTTTCAGGGACCGTTGGGCCCTAAGCTTCCTGACATTTGTCTTACAGGTGAGGAAAAAACCTCACCACAAGCCTGTCCCGACCGGGAATCGAACCCGGGCTTGCTGCGTGACAAGTCAGCACACTACCTTGAGATCACAGGAGTGGGAATTGAATTCTGTTCTTTGGTCTTGTATATTTCGGATTATTTTCAGAATACAAAAATGGAATTTGTCCTTCAGGACAACACCAATGAGTTAACAATGTGGATGAGCAACTCCATTCATAAATTTAATTTAATATTTGAAGAAAGTAACATTCATAAATTTAATTTAATATTTGAAGAAAGTAACATTCATAAAACTTCACTTTTATTCGTTGTAATGTAAAATACTATTATAGTTTTGAGTATAGGTTGGGATGATTTATATGTCTTTTAGAATATACATTAAATATTTAATAACAATCAAGATATTTGGTCTGTATATTCTTATCTCTTATGGTTGTTTTTGTTGAACATATGTTTCAAGGCTTCTGAGCCCCATCATCAAGAGATTACAGACTGGTTTTTCTCAAGTTGTCGGCCCTGACTCTTGACTCCTTCTCCCTCTGGCTGTGGTCCAATGAACTTGGGAGTCAAGAATCAGGGCCAATAACTTGAGAGAAATCTGCCTGTAATCGCTGACAATGGGGCTCAGAAGCCTTGAAACATATGCTCAACAAAAATCAACCATAAGAGGTAAGAATATACAGATCAAATATCTTAATTATTAAATAAACCTCTTAATGTTTTTATTATTCATTTCATACATCTCCATCCATCCATAGTAATTCTGCTCGAATACAGGTCCTTCACTGCAATCATAGCATTTTCATGCTATGCTTGCAGCTTTACTAGGGAATTATAGGGGTAGCTTCCCGTACCGGTGAAGGATGATGATGATGATGATGGCCATATGATTTTGGGGACCGTTTGAGCCTTAAAGTTTTCCTGACATTTGTCTTACAGGTGAGGAAAAACCCCGATAAAAACCTCACCCAGAAAAACTGCCCCGACCGGGGATCGAACCCGGGCCTGCTGCGTGACAAGGCAGCACGCTACCTCGAGACCACAGCGGTGGACTCATACATCTCAATGATGGATAAATCATATTTGAAGAGAAGAATTATAAAATTATCAGCCCCGGTCTGAGCGTATAATTTTTCTCTTCAAATATGAAACCTCTTAATGTTACTTCCTATTGTATTTTAAAATTTAATAACAAATTATGTAGGTAGGAAATAACACTATGAGGTTTATTTTAATTAAATGTGAGTTGTATTTTGACTCACCTCATATTTCTTGATTTTTATGCAGACTAGAGTTTCGTTACTGAATTTGTGACATTATCGATGTTGTAATCGTGGTGATGCATCGATAATGTCACAAATTCAGTGACGAAACTAGAGTCTGCATAAAAATCAAGAAATGAGATGAGTTAAAATACAACTCAAATTTAATTTAATAACAATGTTGGTTGTATGGAATTTATTGTAAAAGAACTTGATAATTGTTTTGTAAAATGAGCATCTTTAATTTAAACTGCTTGCACAGAGAACGTGATCAGAGACGAAGTGGCAGAATACCAGAAGAACTTCAGAATGGTGGTAATCGCAGAGATAGCACAGGAAGTCAGATGTCTGCCGCTAGACGACGTTCATCACGACAACAACGTAATTCACACCATCACAATGGAGGTACTGGACGTGTCCACCAACCTACACAGCCTGGTGATTTACCACCTGGTTATGGTTAGTACTGGGAAGCATTTTTTCACAATGAAGCAATGATTAATTAAATTTAAAAAAATGATTCAGATCTTGTTCCTCACTTATCTCTTAATTAGATATATTATATTTCATGTCCTTTTATATGATCTTTGGTTACTATTTTGTATATATAATAAATTAAATATATTTGTTCCCCTCTGGGCCAGCAACCCATTGGGCGAAAAATTTACATTTGGTTTCAAGTCTCAAACCAAGCCTCGGATGAATCAGACAGATCAACCTGTTGAGACCCATTCTTCACCACATCCAAAACTACAAGAACAACTGGAAAGTCCATCTTCAACGAATGCCGTCTCATAGAATTCTAAAAGCCATATTTTGCTACTGCCCCAAGGCAAAAGATCGCTGGGACGTCCAAAAAAGTGCTGGATGGAAAATTCCTCTTTGAGACGGTAACAGGCCACACGGCCTAATACTTGCATGGATGATGATGATGATAAATATATTTGTTTAGTAATGTCAAGCATTTGACAATTCAGCCATCAGTTCTCTTGCTCTATAATATTTCCCAGATACTGTAAATTTGGGTGAACGGGATGGATGTCGCTGAAGGTGGTCCTCTTCTTGTACAAAAAGGGGCAAATTTGGGAAGAGATAATTCCAATTTATGAATGAATGAGTCATTTTTTACATCTTACTTTATAGAGTATTACCTCACTTTTACGTTCCTGCATTTTATGTTTTCCCGCTTTTTACAACATTCTCTAAAGGTCCCTATATTCACAATGTATTAAAAACCTTGCTCTTACGTTCCTGAAATTTCAATTGTAATGAAAAAATTAGCATTAGAAACAATCAACATTAGATATCCAGAACAAATGTGGCTTCATGTCTATACAGATGGGTCGCTAATGAATAGAGAAGCAGCAGCAGGAGCTGGAATAACGTGTAAACTCTTCTCATTTTACATCTCTCTTGGTGAAGAGTCTCTCTACGAGATGACAAAATATCAGTCGGTGCACAAGACTTATTAAGTTGGTGATTCCTCTGGATGAACTGAGTGCACCGAATCCGTAGGACTGGGATGTTTGAGTAATAAAATGTTCACGCGGCAGCTTTAAATGAATACACGACTTGTGAATTAAAACACTTACTTTATTAACTTCACTAATGCGCGCTTCATGTCTTGAAGAACCTCGTATGTTGAGATGAATGTGTTGTGGTCTTGAGTATGATGCAGGAACAGAATAGTGTCTGCCCTGGACAGATCCCGGCGGAAGAGTATTGTGAATGTGTGTCTGTACTATACTACCGCCAACAGAAGAGTAGCGAGACCGACACATAAGCGTGAACGGTCACTTGGTTACAGCATTGCAACATATAACCTTAAATGTGGCAGTGCCATAGCGTTGCCATGTTTACAGCAAAGAATGCAAGTGAATAACACTGACTGAAAGCAAGGAGGCTAATAAGAAAACAAATGAAATTTATACACTTGGGAAATATACAACACATTATGACGATGAACTACAAGCAATACTTACAACCCTACAACAATTGTTTCTTCATATCAGTTCCTTCCAAAATGCTGTAATACTTTCTGACTTCAGCTCAGCCATAATGGCACTAACACACAACCAGACCATCCAAGATCATAGAATAATAGAAGCCAAAAATTGTATCAGGATGTTGAAAAATCTAAACAGAAATGTTGTTATACAATGGATTCCAGCACATTGTGGCGTGGAAGATAATGAGAAGGCTGATATGCTTGCAAAAAAAAGGTATACTCATCCAACAGAGTAAGATCAATTACCTATCTTACAAATCAGTACAACTCTACACCAAAATGAAAATAAAATCCCATATAGCCAAGCAAAACAAAATCCAATGTGAAACCAAGATATGGAAGACATTACTAGAACCAGATACAATACCAAACAGCCCCCACCCAATCAATTGCAGTTGTATCATTTCGTCTTGAAACTGGTCATGATTGCTTGGCAGCACATCTACATAGAATTAAGCTACTAGATTCTCCACACTGCATAGTATGCAAGGACACAAATACGATAATGAACAAGGATCACTTTATGTTCTGCTCTGATCTTCAGAAAATAATTGCTGAATATTATTGGGAAGCCCACAAGCAAATGATAAAAAATCAAGAGCTTCAAAACATTTGAATACTACTACTACTACTACCACCACGACCACCGCCATGACCACTGCCACGGCCGCCACCACCACTACTTATTTGTTTCTGTCTACTTTACGACTTGAGTAGTCAACTTTATTTAATATTTGGAAAGTAACACTATGAGGTTTCTTTTAATTATTATGAGTTAAGAATTTAGACTCAATTCATATTTCCTTATCAACACAGAATAGAAACTAGACCAAATTACTGAAACAATTAGAAAAATCTAAGGAACTCACAATTTGGGAGAAAATTTACCTCCACAAGAATAAGGAGAAAACTATGAATTTTGAAATTCCCGGGAGAAAGGAAAAAAAAATTGATTTGGAAGTTCATCAGTCAGCCAACAGAGGGAGCGGAAATCAACCTACAGGATCGACAACTGCAAAATCGACAGTTAAAATGCATTGACAATATCACAAAGGCATGAAGAAACTAGCCTGCAAGAAAAATAAGAAAATATGAGATGAGTCTAAATTCTTAACTCAATAATTGAATCGCTGAGTTGAAAAGGGAAGAATCTCACTGCCTTCGAAGAGTAACGAAACACGTATACAACATAAAAATTATGAATTCTTGCAAAATTTGCATCCATATAAACAGAGGATCAATATTGTAAATTGATCAAAAATTTATCATAAGTAATGCCACGAGTGATTTCCAATGTATCTAGATAATTTGGAAATCAAGAGTGGCATTTGTTAGGACTATTTAACGAATAAAATTAAGCTGTTTACTCACAAATCATTATTTAACTATAGTTATTTTAAAATATTTATATATTTAATGTAAATGGCAATGTTTGAAAACAAATGAGAAATGATAGGTACACTTCATCTGCTTCTTTTGTTTATCACTGCAACCAGATCATACTATTTATTGCCAAAGGAACGCAATATTGTAAGAATGCTCTGTAGTGGAGAAAAATGAAAGACTTCAAACTGTATATTAATTCATTTCTGATGTCGTATGATGTAAATATGACAATTATATTTTTCTGGATTATTATCTGGGAAAAAATACATTTAAGAAAGTGCAAACAGTGGTTTCTTTTTTTGGTGGTATAATAAATTGCTACAAATGTTTTTATATTAACTCCTGCAAGCGCTATGTGTTGACATCTATGCACTATATATACAGTCTGGTAGCCGTATTTCTTTGCAGGCTCAGTCACTGCAAAATAATGGTCAGAACTGTTCAGACTATTAAAAAGGAGGAGCTTTCTTTAATATGGTAAATTTAATATTGATAAACATTTGGTGAAACACGACTGTGATTGGCTGTAAAACAGAAATCATTGAAACGTGATTGGTCATTGACTCCCATTTGGGGCATGAGTTAAATAGTCAGAGCAATCTGTAAGGAATTACATAGTTTTTTTTATGGTTTTCTCTAAAGTAGGGTACTTGGAGTTTCTTACCTTTTCAATTCAGCGATTCAGTTATTAAATTAAACCTCACAGTGTTATTTCCTTCAAATATTAATTTGTAGTATTACTTTCTTGAAATATTAACTTCATTAATATAACCACTAAATATTTTGTTCTCAAAATTGATACTGATTCAATTTCAATGTTTTGTTATTTGCAGAGTTACGCACAACACAGCAAGGACAAGTATATTTTTATCACATACCAAGTGGTGTTAGTACTTGGCATGATCCTCGTATTCCACGTGAACTTTCAGTTGGTTCCACTGATTTTCTCGCAGAATTAGGACCATTGCCTCTTGGTTGGGAAATGCGACAAACTGCCTCAGGACGTATTTACTATGTGGATCATAATAATCGCACAACTCAGTTCACTGATCCAAGACTCTCTGGTCCAGTTATTTCCAACTTGCTTAAGTGAGTATCATTGTCCCAAGTTGTAGGGTTCATTTTAAAATAAAATAGGAAGTAACATTAAGAGATTTAAGAATTAAATTAATGTTTTATTACCTCACTTCATATTCTGTTTCTTCTAGACTGCAGTTTCGGAGCTTATCTCCATCGTCAGTAGCCTCTGGTCGACCGGTGTTATGTCGTTTCTTGGCGGTTTTTTCTTACTTCTATCGGTGGACAGATGAACCTCTGGATCAGGTCAAAATTTGCGGCAGTTTCGAAATTCATGAGTTTATCTTTCTTGTTTTTCTGGATGTGGAAAACTGGGAAAAAATCCACATCCAGAAAAACAAGAAAGATAAACTCATGAATTTCGAAACTGCCGCAAATTTTGACCTGATCCAGAGGTTCATCTGTCCACCGATAGAAGTAAGAAGAAAACCGCCAAGAAACAACATACACCTGTCAACCAGATGCTACTGATGATGGAGATAAGCTTCGAAACTGCAGTCTAGAAGAAAAAGGATATGAGGTGAGGTAATAAAAACATTAATTTAATTCTTAAATTAAACCTCATAGTGTTCTTTCCCTGTCAGAGTTAAATAATTAAGAGGTTTGTTTAATAATTAAAACATTTTGTCTTAGAGTTGTTTTTGTCGAATATATGTTTCAGAGTTATGTAGATAGGAAATAACGCTATGAGGTTTTTTAATATTGACGATTTTATTATTAATTTAACACTTCTCAAAAAAAAAAATTTTAATATTGTTTATTTTTTATTTCACTCATCTCATACTTCATAACTCCTAACATACCCAGGGTTTCGTCACATCCTTTGTGACATTCTCAATGCTGTGTCACGTTCACAACAGCTGGACGTCAGTTGTGAACGTGACACAGCATTGAGAATGTCACAAATGATGTGAAGAAACCCTGGGTCTGCTAGGAATTATGAAGTATGAGGTGAGTGAAATAAAAAAAATAAACAACTCATATTATTATTTAAAAAAATTTTAATACTTAACCTCAGTTGTAATAACAATGAATGTTAAAAATATTGAAAATTATATTTGAAGAAAAAAAAATTGAGATGCCTAAGTAGCTCACTGATTTAGAGCACTGGTATAAAAAACCAGAGACATTGGATTCAGATCCAGTTTCGACATAATTTTTTCTCTTCAAATATTATTTGTGCTTCAGTAAAATAAAATGATATATTTAAAATAAAAACATTGAAACTATATTATATTAATAAACTTGAATAATCTGATTGTGTTAATTTTAAATTGTGTTTTAGGAAGCAGAACTTACCGGTGTCTTCCTCTCTCACAAGCCAAATAGCTCTAGTAACAAATCCAGCCACTACATCACCATCACCATCTCCGAATAATAGTAATGTTCGAGTTGATCCTGTTGGTAGTGAGAACTCAAGTTCAGGCCTCAGTTCTCCTAGCAATAACAATCCATCTAGTTCTAGCCTTAGTTCAAGTTCCACATCTACTGTACCTTCTCCGACCAATAATAATAATAACAATATTATTATGGACCAATCAAACACACGCACCACAGCGGAAGGTTGCAATGGAAGCACATCTCCTGAATCGAGTGCTATTGTAAGGATGGGTGATGTACCTAAAGATCTGCAAGATAGTGAGAGTCTCCCTAAGTACAAACGTGACCTAGTTGCAAAACAGAAAGTTCTGAGGGCAGAACTTCAAGCTCTCCAACCTCAGAGTGGACATTGCCGCCTGGAGGTATCTCGTACTGAGATATTTGAGGTAAGATTATTCTGCTACTTTTGTCATTTTAAAATTCTTGCACTCTACAAAGTTAATATTTTAGATTCTTTAATTTGTAATTTTTTTAATGTATTGTTGGACCAATGGATCTGTGCCCCTTGAGCGCTGCAGTTGTTCTTAGAAAAGTTAACACCTGTACTCCCTCCATTGCATGTGCTTCCCTCCCACCACAACGAATCTTTCCGAGTAAGGATGTTGCCAAACTTCCCCCAAACAGTGTCATGGATCTTGAATAATGTATCATCATCATCATCATCATCATCACTCCAAGGATTAGGCAATTGCCCGTTCCGACTTCATATTGCATCAGCCCAACGTCTTCTAGGTCTTCCAACATCACGCCTTCCTCTTGCTTGATAATTTCCATGAAGCTTCTCAGTAAGATAAATGTCTCCTGGAAGCGTTACGAGCGCTTCGCAGGACAAGGATGGTGGAAGGGCTGCTTCCTCTGAGCCTCCAAACATGCTCCTCTGGGTATCCACCCCCCAAGAGAGGGCTGCTTCTTCCGCTCTTCAAGCCCTACAAGTTTAGCTGTGCTATTCCTTGTCGCCCTGTTGACCGTTGAAGACTTGACTTGACGAAGATGTGGCCGCCCAATATGGATACAGACGCCATTCCTTCGTTGTGAGCTATACTTAGTTCCCCTCGCCTCTTACCCACCAGCAAGATTAACCTAAGTCAATCTTCCCCAGTAGAGTCGTCTGGATAATGTATCATGTAAGGTTAATTATTATTTCTTCATATTAAGTGGGTCTAATGACGCTGATTGACTTTTATTATCTTGTAAGCCCATGTTTCCCTTAACAGAGATTTAGGCTCTCCCCCTACAGAGAAGAATTTGAACCATAGTTATACTTGTTTTCGTATAGCTAATTTTTTGAGTGGTCCGTGGTCAGCGTTCTGCCTCATACTGACATCTAGGAAATCAAGGTAGTACTAGGATGGAAAAATTCAGTAAATTTTGCTTGGAGGCCTTTTCATTCAGGCTTAAGGATCATTTACGAGCCTGAAAATCTTTAACCCATTGGAGACTTTTAACGAGTCTCCCTCGTGAGCAGGTAGAAAGTCCAAACAGCTCCTCCACGAGCTAGACTCGTTGTTGTGTTATAACCCCCACTGTAAGACGTTAGGTTTTTTTAGTGGTTTAAATTTTCGGTTCACCATCAGTAAAATTTGTTGTTTGTTTATGTAAAGTAAATATGTATAGGCCTAGTGTATTGTATAGTTTATTTTAGTTATTATTTATAGAATAGTAGACTTTAGTTGTAGGCATTTATTACGGCAAAATATAAGTGAATATAAATTCAGTGCTTATTTGTTAAAATTCATAGTTTTAAATTTAATTTTTTTTCTTGCAATATGTGCGTAAATAGGAGAGAACGTATTGCTTTTGAGAAACTAAGTGAAGTAGTGGATGAAATGTTATGTGACAGTGATTGTAGTGAATTATCATGGAACGAAGATTCGGACGATGAAATAATATACAGTGACAACGTAACCGTGCATGCTACTGATGGTAGAAATATTAGGTGAGTTTCGACCATTTTTTATCTATAGTATTTTATAATTTACAGGTCGATATATAACTATGATAATTAAAGAATATACGAAGAACTTTTCCTGATTTTATAATGTATAGGTCTATGCTTATTTTATTTCATATATTTATTTTTATTATGTACAGTATTATATTGCGTTTGTTATTTTTTTCGGTCTTGTTTGAACATATGATTTGTGTTTACTTTCAACTTTTACAAAAAGGTGGTTTTTGAATTGTTTGTCAACTTTCACAGCCTTGAAAATAACAAAACATAACGGTTTACAATGCACAAAAGAGGGTAGCAGGTAGGCCACATTCTTTTGCTATTCGTAAAAGTACAAGATACTAAAAGAAATTCAGGGGTAAACAAAATATCTGAAAACATAAGTGATAGAACAAAGTATGTGTATTTTGTATTCTGATTTAAAGTCCAGCGCAGCCGGAGTAGCGGTGAGGAGATTTAAATGGGTTCCCAGTGAACATGCTAGGCGCTTTAAACGTGTCTCCAGTGGGTTAAGACTCGGGACCATGGCTTAAAGTCCCTCCCGGAGGACTTGCTCCTTGGATTTTTCCATCCTAAAAAATCCATCGACCCCAGCCAGGTTTGAACCCACGACCCTTGGGACCAGAGGCAAGGAGCATAACCACTAGTCCACCGCGGCCAATGACTTTTATTATCTGATTATTAAAATATCTTTCACCACTCCATGCTGCAGTGTTCATGTTGATTTGACAACACTGGACTGCCAGTGCAAATAATCTGTCCCCCAAGAAGGCTCAAAACTGTGAGTAGTGGGAATGGCAAAATAAAAGAGAGAGATAGGAATGCAGGGAGGGAAATGATTTACTGAAGCAGAAAATAAATTAGTGTTCAGTTCGCATATTTTATGGGGTCACAGATCCATTGGTAAGACAATATAATCATATATATACAAAAAAAAATAGCATGTGAATTCTGTCTATGTGAGAGTCAATTCAGAATCAGTAATAATAAGAACAAAGTACTAACAAAGAAAGTTGTTGTTTTTATTATTAATTTAACGCTTCTCACTGAAGCATAAATTAAATTTGAAGAGAAAAATTTAATTTATCCTTCAGTGAGAAGTGTTAAATTAATTATAAAAACATCAATAGAAACCCTACTGGCTTTTAAAAGTAGTGTTTAATTCCCAATAAATATCTTCTTAACTAAGAAGCTGCCATTTGCATAGATAGAAGCCAAGGCTTCAAGCAAATAGTGCACGGGAATTACAATGTATATAAGAGAAAAATTTGCGTCTAGATTGGAACTCGCCACGGTAGCTCAGTTGGAGAGCACTGGTATGAAAAGCCAAAGGTCCTGGGTTCGAGTCTTGGTCTGGGCAAAAATTTTTCTCTTCAAATTTGAAGAAAGTTGTATTTTACATGCATTCATTTATGAGAAATGGTTCTTAAATTAAAAAAAATTGCATACATTTCATTTCACAGGAATCTTATAGATTAGTAATGAAAATGCGACCAAAGGATATGAGGAAGCGGTTGATGGTAAAATTCCGTGGTGAAGAAGGGCTTGATTATGGTGGTGTGGCAAGGGAATGGCTTTTCTTACTTAGTCATGAGATGCTGAATCCTCAGTATGGCCTTTTCCAGTATTCTCGTGAGGATAATTACACCCTGCAGATCAACCCAGACAGTAGCATAAATCCGGTTAGTATTCATTACATTATTAATTAAATTATTTTCAATCTGATCATCTTACCTCAATATTAATGTTGATTTATTCTTGGACATGTTTCAAAACAATTCTGTTTTATCATCAGCTTTTTCAGACTGTTCTTCCTTGTAACTTAAGTAGTTGTAATTATCATTACTCATTACATTATGTTAATAAGCTCTCAGGTACTTCAAGATGAATGAAATTAAAACAATTAATATAATAAATTTGAAAATTTTTACATTATGAGGTTTTCTTAATAAGAATCAAATGAATTGTGAATTCTTACCTCATACATCTATGTTTTTTTTTAACACAACTGCAGTATCGGAAAAAACATCTTTTTCATCTTCAGCTGTTTTCACGACTCAATTTTTTCTTTTGCTGGTAATTTTGTAAACTGCCATCTGGTGTACTTTTGAAGAACTTTGTAATCAAACTTGGTTCGTCTGGAACCTTGAAGTTCATGGTTCTAGTATGGTTTTTTTGAATGTGTATCTTTTCCCAAACTGTTAATTCCAAAGGTTTAGCTAAATTAAGTTATGTAGGTAGAAAATAACACTATGAGGTTTATTTTAATTAATTTTGAGTTGTTTTCTGACCCACCTCATATTTCTTAACTTCCATGCAATCATAGAATTGAAAAAAGAAGCAAAACTTTTGAAACACATATCTAAACCTTAGGAATTAACAGTTTTGCTTCTTTTTCAATCATAGAATTTAAAAAGAAGCAAAACTTTTGAAACATCTATCAGCTCAGGATGGAAAAGATGTTTTTTCTGATACTGCAGTTCTATGTTAAAAAAAACATAAGATGTATGAGGTAAGAAGAATTCACGATTCATTTGATTCTTACTGTAAATATGTTTTTAGAATTTAAAATAAAATTTTACATTTCACCTTGTATCCTGTAGGTGAGATAAAATTTTATTTTAAATTCTACAAACATATTTAGAGTAATAAATGCTAATATACTAATTTTTATAAGCTGAACATTTTGCAATGCGGTCAGTTATGGTGATAGTGGTTACCATGCTTGCCTCTGGTTCCAAGGTTCGAGGGTTCATATCTGACCAAGGTCAATTGATTTTCAAGTCATAAAATTCTGAGAACAGTTCTTTTGGAAAGAAAATAAAACCATGCATTCTGTATCATAGATTTCTTCTTCTTCTTCTTCCTTCCAAGTATTAGGCCAAGGCCTGTTACGATCCTATAGAAAATTGATCCTTCTGGAAAATTCTCGTATAAGACTTGAAAGCATAATAATAGTCCCTTCGATTGGTTGCTGGCCAAAGGAAGGCAAGACCAGTGATGGGGCTGCCATCTTATAGCCTCTGGTCAGGCTTTTCTGGAGAAGAAAAGAAAATAAAGGAAAGAAGAAATACAAGAAAGGAAAGACTCCCTAGCACTCGGATGCCCTAATAGCGTCGGGGTCGAAAAAACAACAGTTAACCGAGAGAGGTTAGATAGTAAAGTTAAAAGAGTGCAAAACACAAGTAAGTGGAAGAAATGTTTTGCTCAGCTTGGGCACCTTGTGGTCGCCATCCACATATCCCCTAGATGAGGACCCTTGAGGGTTATTTTTTATAGCATGTAAAATGAATCTCAGGCCTGAAAAATTAGGCATTAGAGCAAAATTTATCTTTTTCACTTCCACATTTGAATTCCAATGCTAATGAGTGTAATGACAGCTGTTAAACAGCACCTTTCAATAAAATAATAACATAGCATTTTGCAGTAGGAGTTTTTGTTATAAAGGGTAAGATGCATTTTTGTTGTACAGCTGTGGTAACTGGTGTGACCACTGCATGCCACTGCACAAATAATCTGATATATGGAAAACTCTGGATTATATAACATCATTAAATCTAATAATTGAGTTTGTATTTTTTAAACATTCTTACCTCATATGTCCTACAAAACTATCATATGAGGTAAGAATGTTTAAAAAATACAAACTCAATTATTAAATAAACCTCATAATGTTATTTCCTAATGATTTTAAAATCATTAA
Organism: Diploptera punctata; assembly: GCA_030220185.1. Classification (NCBI taxonomy): domain Eukaryota; kingdom Metazoa; phylum Arthropoda; class Insecta; order Blattodea; family Blaberidae; genus Diploptera; species Diploptera punctata. The sequence continues at coordinate 760,074 of JASPKZ010009352.1, read as the reverse complement.
ATCTGATTTTTAAATAGTAAAGTCTTCGAGATAATCAAATTTCTGCATATTACCTAGATAACCCAACATCCAAATTGCTGATATCTGGACGTCACAATATCCTATAATTCCCACTTCTGATTTTTCTATATTTTGATGATTCGTTCTTCCAGGTGTTTTGATTTAATGATATAATTACAATGTAGGTGCCAAAATAATGAGAAAGAGTAATTTTGTATTTATCTTCAATGTCTTGTATTTTTTTTTGTTAGAATTTGCAGACTATTAACTTCATATTTCAATGTTTATTTTTAAATTAACACTTTCCAATCCTGGATAGAATAGAAAAATAGAAATGTAGATAGAATAGAAAAAAGCTTAATTTTTGTCTGTAGGATTATATATATTCTATTGTATTAATTGCTTTTAATTGAATGACAGGAACACTTGTCGTACTTCCACTTTGTGGGACGTATTATTGGAATTGCTGTTTTCCATGGCCATTACATTGACGGTGGTTTTACTACACCCTTCTATAAAATGCTCCTTAATAAGCCCATTACATTAGACGACATAGAAGGCGTTGATCCTGAACTTCACAGAAGTCTTACATGGATGCTGTAAGTAATAAAAGACACCTACATTATATGTTAAAAGTAGTATAAAATAAAATAGGGTGCACTTATTGAGTTGAATATAATTTCCACAGATTACTTAATCTTCTTTCTCATAGAAACATTAGCTTCTTTTAATATTATCACCTTTATTATACAGATAATTATTCTAATAAATTATATTTTTTATAGGGAGAACAATATGACAGGAGTAATTGATACAACATTTTCCGTAGAACATAATAGTTTTGGTGTTTTGAGGGTTCACGAATTAAAACCTGAAGGCCGAGACATCATGGTGACAGAGGAGAACAAGAAGGAATATGTTAAGTGAGTGATCAGATATATTTCAACAATAAAATTTAAAAATTATCATTACTTATGTTTTACATATATTTCCGATTCCGATTGAGGATCTTTCCGCTTTTCAGCGGTTGCCCTTTTACCAGCTGGCTGCTGGCCCTTCACATCCACATGTGTCAATCACAGAGGTAGATGATCAACAGCCAGTGTAGGGATGACATGTGGTTAGCATGTCGAGTCCCCCAGCCATTATAGCTGGTTCCTCAACCTGCAGCCGCTACTTATTGTAGCTACCCAATTGCCTCACGATGCTGGGTGGGCACCGGTCCCATACTGGCCGAAATACCATGAGAAAATTTCTTCCCCCATGGAGACTTGAACCAGCGCAAGTCCCGTAGCTCTGCGCCAAGGCTTAACCGCTCGGCTACGGCGCGGGACACATATATTTAAGGATCAAATGAAAATATACTTAATAATTAAAACATTTTGTCTGTTCATTCTTAACTCTTAGAGTTGTTTTTGTCGAACATATGTTTCGGAGCTTCATAGCCCCATCGTCAGTGATTACGTCAGAATTATTTGCTGACGATGGGGCTAAGAAGCTCTGAAACATATGTTCGACAAAAACAACTCTAAGAGGTAAGAATGAACAGACAAAATGTTTTAATTAATTCTTTCCTTCTTCTTCTGTATGTAGATTTTTTCGCATATGGTGAGTTCATTTTTGTTTTCTAACTGTTTTAATAATTTTGTGTTTACATCTATTTTGTGTTTTGCTGACCAAATGTGAGCAACCACTGCAGATTTTTTCTACTTCCCCCCCCTTTTTTTACATTTCTTATGTGTTCTTTGGTTCTAATGGTTAAATTTCTTTTTGTTTTCCCTATGTATATCATATCACAGTCTGCACATTTTATTTGATATATTCCTGATTTTTTACCATTATCAATCTTTACATTTTTGTTGGTTTTTATTAGTTTATTTAAACTATAATTATTCTTTGGTACTAAACTAATATTAAATTTTTCAAAAATCTTTTGAAATTTATTGTGTGAATTTCTTGTATTTCTTATCTTTTGGTTTTTTTATCCGAAGAGTGTTTTCGTTCCTCAATTTTTGTTTTTTTTGTACTTCTTAATTTTTTTGTGTATCATTTTTCACTGAAACCATTTTCTTTTGCAACCTCAATTATATGTTTTTTCTCTAACTTGTAATTTTTCTTGTCCATGGGTATATATACCAATCTATGTACTAGGCTGTTGAAGACTGCTATTTTGTGTGAAATATGGTTGAAACCTGTTGATTTAATATAGTTATCTGAATGTGTTCCTTTTCTGTAAATGCTGAATTCTATTTTCTTCTTTTCTTCATTTCTGTGTAATTTCAGATCTAAAAACGGTAATTGTTTGTTCATTTCTTTTTCTAGTATAAATTTTATCATTTTCTTCTGTGTATTTAAAAGTTTTAAAGTATCTTCTATGTCATATTTGAAGAGAAAAATTATACGCTCAGATCGGGACTTGAACCTGGGACCCTTGGTTCTCTGGACCAAGTGCTCTACCACCTGAGCTACCTGAGCAAGTACCGATATAATCGCAAATTTTTCTCAGGTAGCTCAGGTGGTAGAGCACTTGGTCTAGAGAACCAAGGGTTCTGGGTTCAAGTCCCAGTCTGAGCATATAATTTTTTTCTTCAAATATGATTTATGCATCATTGAGATGTATGAAATTAATAATAAAAGTATCTTCTATGTGTTTTTCTTTAACTTTGGCAACAACATTGTGTACGTATCTACATCAAAATTTGAATATGAGAGGATGTGCTTTGGTTATTTTCTTTTTGTTTTTAAAATTACTCATGAATAAATTAGCCCAAAAAGGGGATAATTGATTCCCCCTTGATAGTCCAGATTTTTGTATATAGAAACCCCCGTTATATGTAAAAAAATTTGTTGATGCATAGTTTAGTTAATTTTAAGTATTCTTTCCTCTTTTCCTTTACAGGTTAATTAATTATGGTTAGGGTTCGGACCTTGTTTTAGAAAGTAACAGTCATGGATTTTCAGGTTCTTTTATGGATTATATTTGAAGAGAAAAATTTTCGCCTAGACTGAGACTCGAACTGGGACCTTTGGCTTTCCAGGCCAAGTGCTCTACCAACTGAGCTACCGAGGCAAGTTGCGTTCTAGACGCAAATTTTTCTCTTATATACGTTGTAATTCCCTCGTGCCAAATGCTTGAAACCATAGCTTCTATCTTTGCAAATGGCGGCTTCTTAGTTAAGAAGACATTTATTGGGAATTTCACACTACTTTATAAAGCCAGTAGGGCTTCTATTGACGATTTTATTATTAATTTAACACTTCTCATTGAAGGAATAAATTATATTTCTAGGCGAAAATTTTTCTCTTCAAATATAATTTATCCTTCAATGAGAAGTGTTAAATTAATAATAAAATCGTTAATAGAAGCCCTACTGGCTTTATAAAGTAGTGTGAAATTCCCAATAAATGTCTTCTTAACTAAGAAGCAGCCATTTGCAAAGATAGAAGCTATGGTTTCAAGCATTTGGCACGAGGGAATTACAACGTATATAAGAGAAAAATTTGCATCTAGATCGCAACTTGCCTCGGTAGCTCAGTTGGTAGAGCACTTGGCCCGGAAAGCCAAGGGTCCCGGGTTCGAGTCTCGGTCTAGGCGAAAATTATTCTTCAATGAGAAGTGTTAAATTAATAATAAAATCGTCTTTTATAGATTTTATGGAAACATTAACAATTTGTAAAACTGTAGTCACTTTGTCTCTGATATTCTCTGATTATAATGGTGATTAATTTTAATTTATTTTGCAGGTTATATGTTAATTATCGTTTCATGAGAGGTATAGAGCAGCAGTTTCTAGCATTACATAAAGGATTTACAGAATTGATACCTTGTCAGTTGTTGCGTCCATTTGATGAACGAGAATTAGAACTAGTGATCGGTGGTCTAGGATCAATTGATATAAATGATTGGCGCAACAATACTCGTCTCAAGGTCTGTAGTATGGTATTTTTATTTTTATTTTGTTTCTCTGTAAAAAAAATTTCATGCCACTAATGTTATTTGTTATTATATTTTAGCATTGTACTCCAGAAACTCCTGTAGTTCGATGGTTCTGGCAGATTGTAGAGGAATATGGAGAAGAAATGAGAGCAAGACTTCTACAGTTTGTAACTGGTAGTTCTCGGGTTCCATTACAAGGATTTAAAGCTCTGCAGGGTATGGTATTCATTTTAATATATTATTGTAATTTAAGCCCTAAATCCCTTTGTATGAATCTACATACTAACTTCATAAAATAGAAGTACAACTTAGGAAAGTTAAACTAATATTCTACATAGGTTGCCATTCTTTCTAATCTCAATGTCTGCTAGAAAACATATTAGTTTAATTTATAAGGGATGAATTTGTGTTTAGATTGGAGTTTCTCAAATAGCTCAGTTCGTAGAGCATTCACCTAGAGTGCAAAAGGTTCTGGGTTCAAACCCCAGTCTGAGTATATAATTCATCATCATCATCATAGTACATTCACGAATTTAGGCCATTTGTTGACCTGTTTCGGCCTCAAGAGAAACACCATCCAGAAGTCTTTTGAGTGGACGTCCTGGTCTTCTTCTTCCTGCAGGTTGATATCTTAACATTAGTTTGGGTATTCTGTGATCTTCCATTCGATGAACATGTTGTATCCATCTTGACTTATAATCAGAAATTGTGTTTTCTAAAGAAATTCCATGTGTAATTCTTCTAAGATATCTTCATTTTTTTGTGATCTATAAGTGTGTATCCTGCAGTCCCTCCCGAAGATATCTCATCACCGCAGATCTAAGTCGCTGTATATCCTTCTGTTTCAACGTCCATACTTCGCTACCATACACCAGAGTTGGAAGAGCCAGTGTTTTATACACCTTTCAGTCTTGAATGCTTTTGGACTAACTGTGGCTTTAAGACTAGAATTTATTAACCCTAAAATTTCCTTAAAAATTTAGATATGTTTTGCATTTACATCCTTTTCTTTCTTCCTCAGATGAGATATTGCATCCTAGATATGTCAAATTATTCCCAACCTGCTCCAAAATTTTATTGGTCCAGTACATATTTGTTACTTCTGACAGGATCCCTCTACACCTTGAAATGCCATAATTTTTGTTTTTTCTGTAGATATCTTTAATCCATATTCTTCTGTAATTTTGTTAAGTTCATACAGACCTTTCTGTAGATTATCTTCGGAATTTGCTATTATTATTTGGTCATCTGCAAACAATAGGGTGTTTAATTTTCTATTTTCTGATATTCTTATTCCAAATTTATATGTTTTGTTCCAGCAACATATTACTTCATTGATATAAATTGCAAAGAGTGTTGGGGATAGGGGGCAGCCTTGTCTCACACCACGATTTATAATTCCTTCTTCAGAAAATCTGTTATTTAATTTAATCTTTATGGTGTTGTCTTTGTAAATATTTTGTATGTTCTGCCGAAGTAAATTTGGTATATTTCTGTCTTCCAATATATTTAAGAGTTTTGATCTCTTGACTGTGTCGAATGCTTTTTCAAAATCTATGAAAGCAAAATGTGTTTCTAAGTTGAATTCTCTTCTTTTTTCAAGCAATAGTTTAACAGAAAATGCTGAATCAATACAAGATCGTCCTTTCCTAAATCCATTTTGACATTCCATAAGGAATTTTTCACTGAAACTTTTCAATTTTCCATTTAAAATGTCTGCATAAATTTTGTAGCATGTGTTTAACAAACTGATTCCCCTATAGTTGTCCATTTTTCTCTTGTCTCCTTTCTTGAACAGGGGTATAACATGCTTGTCTTCCATTCTTGTCTTCAAATATAATTTATCCATCATTGAGATGTATGAAATGAATAATAAAAACATCAAAAGAAGCCATACTGACTTTATAATGTAGTGTAAAATTCCCAATAAAAGGTCTTCTTAATAAAGAAGAAATTTGCAAGAGAGAAGCAATGGCTTCATAGCATTTGGTGCTTTGAAACTAATAGCATATATAAGAGAAGAATTTGTGTTTAGATTGGAGTTTCTCAGATAGCTCAGTTGGTAGAGCGTTTGCCTAGAGTGCGAAAGGTCCTGGGTTTAAACTCCAGTCTGAGCATATAATTTTTTTCTTCAAATTTAAAAATATCTTCTTCTTCTTCTTCCTTCCAAGTATTAGGCCAAGGCCTGTTACGATCCTATAGAAAATTTCTGGGAAATTCTCGTATAAGACTTGAAAGCATAATAATAGTTCCTTCGATTGGTTGCTGGCCAAAGGAAGGCAAGACCAGTGATGGGGCTGCCATCTTATAGCCTCTGGTCAGGCTTTTCTGGAGAAGAAAAGAAAATAAAGGAAAGAAGAAATGAAAGAAAAGAAAGACTCCCTAGCCCTCGGATGTCCTAATAGCGTCGGGGTCGAAAAAACAAGAGTTAACCAAGAGAGGTTTATTTAGTAAAGTTAAAAGAGTGCAAAACACAAGTAAGTGGAAGAAATGTTTTGCTCAGCTTGGGCACCTTGTGGTCGCCATCCACATATCCCCTAGATGAGGACCCCTGAGGGTCAAATTTAAAAATATATATGTTTAATATTTATTTAATAATCAACATTTATAAAATACATTACATTGACATTGGGAGCAGCCTCGTGGGCTAGTGGTCAGCATTTCTGACTACAGTTCATGAGGTCCTGGGTTTGATTCCCGGTCAAACCATCGGAATTTTTCCTTAAAGGGAATTATTCCTGTGGTTGCCTATGATCTGGAATTTAGGTTAAGAACTCTCCTGGTGCTTCATTGTCATTTATCACCCATCACATCATTAGGATAACGTAACTCCGCCTTCCAGGTGCCCCAACCTAAGAAACGGATTACAATTCTGTCAATGCTAGGGGAGAAAGCCAGAAATGTCATAAAACATTTCTGAGGTGTTCCTTCAAACAACTCAACAAAATTAAAATAAACCTCATAGTGTTATTTCCTACCTACATAACTTAATGCAGTTCTTACTTTGTCATTTCATGTGTATCTTTTGAATCATATTTAAAGAGAAAAATTATACGCTCAGACCGGGACTTGAACCCGGGACCCTTGGTTTTCTAGTCCAAGTGCTCTACCATTTGAGCTACCTGAGCAAGTACTGATCTAAATGCAAATCTTTCTCTATATACGTTGTAATTCCCGCCCACCAAATCTTTGAAGCCTTTGCTTCTATCTTTGCAAATGGCGGCTCCTATATTAAGAAGACATATTTGGGAATTATACATTACATTATAAATGCCAGTACGGGTTCAAGTCCCGGTCTGAGCGTATAATTTTTCTCTTTAAATATGATTTATCCATCATTGAGATGTATGAAATTAATAATAAAAACATCGATGTATCTTTTGAATTTTCCATCTGCACTGGTTTCACATAGAAAAAAAAAATTAGGTACAAAAAATATATTAGCAATGACTTATGCCCCAACCTTCATGTATTCATTTATAATGTAGTTATTTACTATGGTCATTTTTGTTTAATAAGAATCAGGTGAATCGTGAATTCTTCTTACCTCATACATATATGTTTTTTTACACAGAACTGCAGTATCTGGAAACATATCATTCCCATCTTCAGCTGTTTTTACGACTGTCAATTTTTTATTATGCCGGTAATTTTCCAAACTACCATCTGGTGTACTTCAAACAAAGTTCTTCAAAAGTACACCAGATGGCAGTTTGGAAAATTACCGGCATGATAAAAAATTGACAGTCGTAAAAACAGCTGAAGATGGGAATGATATGTTTCCTGATACTGCAGTTCTGTGTTAAAAAAAAGAAACATAGATATGTGAGGTAAGAAGAATTCATGATTCATTTGATTCTTATTAAGAAAACCTCATAATGTAAAAATTCCCAAATTTATTATATTAATTTTTGTTTGTTTGTTTTATTTAGGTTCGACAGGAGCAGCTGGTCCTCGCCTTTTCACAATTCATGTAGTAGATGCCCCAGTAGAGAATCTACCAAAGGCACATACTTGCTTCAATCGCATTGACATCCCACCATATCAGAATTATCAAAAAATGTATGAGAAACTCACACAAGCAGTTGAAGAGACTTGCGGATTTGCTGTTGAATAGGCACATTTTTCATTCTTATTCTGCACTACGTGATGTGCAGAATATGTGAATAGTGAGAATTGTTACAGAGTCGGGATTTCGCTCTAAATCCTGTTTTGTATATATTATTTCAAATTAGAAGCTGGTCATGGTGCTAGCTTTGTCGAATGATCAGATTATTAAGGAAAGTTTAGTGGTACCTGTCCTGCATATGACTGCAACATTGCACTTCTACTTTTTTTTTTTTTTGCATAAAACTTAATTTTCACCATATTTGTTGGTGTATAAGATACTTTCATAAATAAGACGGACTCCAAATGTTTTTTATGACTATTTAACTCATGCCCCAAATGGCAGTCAATGACCAATCACATTTCAATGAATTTTGATTTACAACCAGTCGCAGTCGTTTTTCACCTCAGTTTTATCACTTTCATTCAATCAAGTGGCTCCCAGATTATATATATAGTGCACAAATGTAACCAGTTTTTGCTTGCGAGATATAATAGAAAAACATTCATAGCAATTGATTATACCACAAAAAAAAAAAAGAAACCACTGTTTGCACCATCTTAAACATATTATTTCCCAGGTTTTAACGTTCCAGAAAAATATAATTGACATATTTACATCATAGGACATCAAAAATTAATTAATAACCTATAATGTTGGTTATAAACAGTTTGATGTGTTTCATTTTTTCTCCACCAGGGGTGCATTTTTACAATATTGTGATTCTATTTGGCAATAAATATGATCTGGTTGCAGTCAAAACATAACATTTCTCATTTGTTTTCAAACATTGCCGTTTACATTAAATGTATAAATATTTTAAAATAACTGTATTTAAATAATGATTTGTGAGTAAACAGCTGAAAATGATAAATTTATTCTCAGTCTGTGGGGTCCTGATTCTGGAGATTTTCAGGCTCGTAAAAGATCCTTAAACCTGAATAAAGAGGCCTCTAAGCAAAAATTTACCGACTTCAGTGTCCTAGTAATACCTTGGGTCGATGTGTTGACAGCCATCCATGACATCTATGAGCAAATAAGGCAACTAAAAAAATTAACTTGGTCTAGTAACTCTTTACTAAGGAGGGTCTATTGCTCAACAAAGAGCTATACCATTGTAGATAGATACAATTGAAATTTGAAGTATCATATTTATTTGCCTGGACATTTTGCAATGATTTTAATTTTTCTGGTCATAGACTGCAATATACTAGTGATACATAAGAATTAAATTAATCATGATTATTTCATACCTCATACTTCTATGATTCATTAAAATGAACACCAGATGGCAGTTTAGAAAATAATTCTTTAAAAGAACATCAGATGGCAGTTTGGATGATTATCAACAAAAATAAAAATTGTTGACAATCGTGAAAACAGCTGATGATATTGATAAGAAATTGCCGATACTGCAGTGCTGTATTTAAAGAAATATAGAAGTATGAGGTATGAAATAATCACGATTAATTTAATTCTTATGAATTTGAACCTCATAATGTTAAAAATTCCCAAATTTAATATATAAATACTAGTGATACTCAAAGTTTATACTTGAAAGTTGATTTGTATTGGCTATAATAAGCACTGTTAGTATGGCATTAAAAAAATACATAAACTAATACTCAATATTTGGAATAAAGAAGAAATACCGACAACCTGGAATGAAGGAATTATCTGTCCTGTGTTCAAGAAAGGAGATAAACTGTTATGTAATAATTACAGACCTATAACTCTCTTGAACATAGCATACAAGATTTTTGCAATTATATTAAACAATAGACTTTTAGAAATAATAGATGGGAAAATGAGTGAGGCCCAAGCAGGATTCAGACCAAACAGATCAACAATAGACAATATCTTTGTAATGAAACAAATCTTTGAGAAATGTCACGAATACAATATTAACTTATATAATATATTTGTTGATTACTCCCAAGCTTTTGATACTGTACATCGAAACAAAATAATTGAAAGTCTAAGTGAATATGAGATACCTCAAAAACTAATAAAATTAATAGCTTTAACCTTGATAGATACAAAGTAAGATTAAAATGTAGCAACACACTCAGTGATGCGATTGAAGTAAACTCTGGGTCAAACAGGGAGATCCTTTATCTACGACATTATTCTGTATAGTAATGGATATGGTCTTAAAACAACTTGATCTAAGAGGAAATATTTCAACAAGACTAAAACAGTGTCTTGCATATGCTGATGATGTAATAATAACAGCAAGAAAAAAATTCCCTACTGGAAACCTTTGACAAATTGAAAAATGAAAGTATAAAATATGGGCTTGTAATCAATCTAAATAAAACAAAATATTTAAGATGTATGAGAAATAAAACAAATTTGACTGAACTAACTATAAATAGTGACTGTATTGATCAAATTAACTCCTTTAAGTACCTAGGTACAATACTAAACGATAATAATACTTAACCTTTTTTTATATAGGAATTATCACTGTGAGGTTCAATTCAATATTAAATTAAAAGATTCTTACCTCTCCTCACATTATTCTGTTAAGTAGATCGCGATTTCAGGCCTATAGCAGGCCCATCTTCAGTACACTGTTGTTGACCGGTGTTATGTCGCTCGGAAGAACCACTTCTTCTTCCCTCTGTTGGTGGACCGATGAACCTCTTGATGAGGTCAAAATTTGCGGGAACTTCGAAGTTCATAAGTTTTCCTTTGTTTTTCTGAATGTGGATCTTTTCCCAAACTGTAAGTTCCTTAGGTGTCTCTATTTGTTTAATTAGACTAGCTTTTGATTCAATTCGATGTTTTTCGTACCAAGCATGAGCAGCTACTGCTGACTTTTCCAATTCTCCATTTTTGACATTTCTAAGATGTTCCTTCACCCTTGTTTTCAAATTTCTTTTTCGTTTTTCCTATATAAATTTTGTCACAATCTTTACATTTGATCTGATAAATTCCTGATTTATTTTCTTCTTCAATTTTTTCATTTTTGTTGGTTTTAATTATCCTATTAAGGCTGTATTCATTCTTAGGTGCTAATCTTATATTAAACTTTTTGAAAATTTTTTGAAATTTGTAGTGTTTCAATGGATGGTAAGTGAATTTCTTGAATTTTATTTTTTCTGTTTGTTTTATCAGTGTGCTTTCATTAATTAATTTTTGTCTTTTGAATTTATTTATTTTCCTGTGTACCATGCTTTCATCATAACCATTATCTGTTGCCACATTAATTATGTATTCTTTTTCTCTTTTATAGTTTTCTGGGCTCATAGGAATATTTACTAATCAGATTAGTAAATATTCCTATGAGCCCAGAAAACTATAAAAGAGAAAAAGAATACATAATTAATGTGGCAACAGATAATGGTTATGATGAAAGCATGGTACACAGGAAAATAAATAAATTCAAAAGACAAAAATTAATTAATGAAAGCACACTGATAAAACAAACAGAAAAAATAAAATTCAAGAAATTCACTTACCATCCATTGAAACACTACAAATTTCAAAAAATTTTCAAAAGTTTAATATAAGATTAGCACCTAAGAATGAATACAGCCTTAATAGGATAATTAAAACCAACAAAAATGAAAAAATTGAAGAAGAAAATAAATCAGGAATTTATCAGATCAAATGTAAAGATTGTGACAAAATTTATATAGAAAAACGAAAAGAAATTTGAAAACAAGGGTGAAGGAACATCTTAGAAATGTCAAAAATGGAGAATTGGAAAAGTCAGCAGTAGCTGCTCATGCTTGGTACGAAAAACATCGAATTGAATCAAAAGCTAGTCTAATTAAACAAATAGAGACACCTAAGGAACTTACAGTTTGGGAAAAGATCCACATTCAGAAAAACAAAGGAAAACTTATGAACTTCGAAGTTCCCGCAAATTTTGACCTCATCAAGAGGTTCATCGGTCCACCAACAGAGGGAAGAAGAAGTGGTTCTTCCGAGCGACAGAACACCGGTCAACAACAGTGTACTGAAGATGGGCCTGCTATAGGCCTGAAATCGCGATCTACTTAACAGAATAATGTGAGGAGAGGTAAGAATCTTTTAATTTAATATTGATAATAATACTGTTGAAGAAGAGATCAAAACAAGAATATCGCAAGGGAATAAAGCATATTTTGCTAATTTCGATATATTCAAAAGCAAATTAATATCAAAAAATGTTAAATTCAAATTATATACAGCAATAATAAGACCAATCATATGTTATGGAGCTGAAACCTGGGTACTAAAAGAAGCAGATAAACAAAGACTATTAACGTTTGAGAGGAAAATATTTAGAAGAGTGCTAGGTCCAGTAAAGGAAAATGGAAATTGGAGGTTGAGAAGGAATGACGAATTATACCTCAAGAATAATAAAGAAAATATAGTTAGTTTCATCAAATCCAAAAGATTACAATGGTTTGGACATACACTAAGAATGCCAAAGGGAAGATTGCCGAATGATATTTTGAATTGGAAGCCACAAGGAACAAGACCAAGGGGAAGACCCAAGGATCGATGGGAAGATGACGTAATTGAAGATTTGAGAGAGATGGGGATTTTTGATTTGAAATCCACTGCACAAGATAGGAAGAAGTGGCGTAAACTGGTTGAGAAGGCCAAGACATTCCACTGGAAGTCGTAGAGCCTGACGAAGAAGAAGAAGAAGAAGTATGGCATTAAAATTCTTATGACTCATTACAAATAATGTAATTAATAGGACCTTCCTTCACTGTATGGACAGTTGAATAGCTAAGTTATGTAGGTAGGAAATAACACTATGAGGTTCCTTTAATTAATGTTGAGTTGTTTTTGACTCACCTCATACTTCCTAACTCCTTTGCATACCCAGGTTTCATCACTGCATTTGTGACATTCTCAATGCTGTACCACGTTCACAATTCATCACTGCATTTGTGACATTCTCAATGCTGTACCACGTTCACAACAGTTGAAACCTGGGTATGTATGCAAGGGAGTTAAGAAGTATGAGGTGAGTCAAAAACAACTCAACATTAATTAGTTGAATAGCTATTTGGTGTGAGAAATAATGAAAGCTTGTAGGAAACTTGATCACTTGAATATTGCACTGTCATCTGCTAGTCATTGACACTACATTTTGTCACAGCTCATCAGAGCTGTTAGACTTATGGTTTTTCTTGAAACCATTATTGAGAAAATTACCAGAAAGGATAATTATTATATATAGTGAAATACGAAATTTGACATCCTTTCTGCAGTTTCTGCCATATTATTATGTTACTGTACTCTGCTAATAAAGTGATCCTCGTCAAAACAAAATCATGTGATCTGTTCGCTTTTCATTCGTTAAGGACACTGACGTACGTTGTAAAAGCAATATTCTTCCGCCATTTGCACCACAATTACTGTCACTTTTGACATGGAGATGATGACACAGCAACAGAAGACTCAATACTTTCAGCCATTTTGTTTCATGAGAATCGACTGAAGCATGACTCAAATGCTTTACCCATATGTAATAAACTATTTTAAGTTGTAATTATTGCATAGATCGAAGGGACTATTATTATGCTTTCAAGTCTTATATGAGAATTTCCCATAAGGGAAAATTTTCTATAGGATCGTAACAGGCCTTGGCCTAATACTTGAAAGGAAGAAGAAGAAGAAGGTATATTTTAGAATATTTTGTTTGTTTTGAATATTATTATTTTCATTCACAAAGAATGACAAGTATATTCAAAAGAAATATTTTTAATTTGATGAAGGGAACTACTTTTTTGGTGTACTTATTGCTTCTACAACGTACATCGGTGTCCATAACCAATGAGAAGCTAGCAGGTCACTTTGTTTTGAGGATCGTTTTAAGATCGGACAGGGTATATAAAAATGGAATAGGAAAATCTAAGATCTTAGGAAGGAATAAAAGGGACATATTTTTATTTTTATAAGATACCTTTATATATTTTTTTGAAATTAAGAAAGTATATCTTATACACCGATGAATAAGATAATTTTAAGAGATGAGAATTAATTTTCTATGAAAGTGAGCTTGCTAGTTTACATTATATATATGAATAGTTAAACCTAAAGAAAGGCCACATAAAATATATTAATATTATTCCCTATTGGATAAGAAGTTCTTTGCTTCACATATTTGCCATGAATTAAAATGAAGATTGTGCAATATGTTATATTAAGACAGATTTTTACTGATATAAAATATACATTTATGCTTTTACCATTTATTACTCTCTGCATTTTCTATAATCTTATTGTTGATAACAGAAGTTTGATATCTATGCATGCACTCTTATTGCTTTGTTTTCGAACATCTTTTGTAAAGTTTTAGCTGTAGAAACACATTGGAGATATTTTTAGACGAATAGTTTACTATCATATCAATCATCACAAGTGCCTGATTTGTAGATTCAGTTCCTGAAAAAGAAAAGATGCATCCTATGAATGAATTCCAGATTTACCGTATTCACACGTGTATAGGCCACACACAAGTTTTGCGATAATATATTGGGGAAAAAAAATTTGTCATATTTTCGCTAAGAGTCAGTGCAAAAGACAGAAATAGGCCTACATCAGTTTTAAATCTGACAATGTTGTAAATTCCAAAGCTTTTGTTCCCGTCTATGTAATGGTACATTCAGGCTGCGGCTCTGTCATTAACACAAGAGTAAAAGGAACGGTCAGTTGGTAGGTACGGTATTCATTGTCATTCCAGTTCACTGTGTGTAAACCTGGGTTGGTGCAGAGCAAGTTATACCTCCAAATTCAAGCTACAAATGGTGTGCTTACGCAGCAGAGCACAGAAATAGGACAGCAGGAAGAAAGCTTGATGTGGATGTAAAAAATGTGCAACAATGGATCCAAACAAAACATGCACTTGAAAACACGTCACAGCAGCTACAATCTTTCCACGGAAAGAAAGCAAAATATCTACAGTTAGAAAGAGTTCTCCTGGATTACGTACGAAAAACAAGGGCAGATGGATTTTCTGTATCCGTCGAAATGATGCAGTTCGAAGGCCTTAAGGTAGCCAAGAATATGGAAATTTAAGGCACGTTACGGGGGACAAAGTGATTTACGACATGTCACAACCTTGTAATACGGCGGCATACATCAGTAGTGCAGAAACTTCCCAATATGTACCAGGAGAAATTGCTTGCTTGTTGGAGTATTTGTAAGGAATGTGGGCCTTGTAATTAATTAGATAAAATTGTTCTAAAATGAAGCATGTTTTCTAGTTATTTCATGTATAAGCCACACCCTAGTTTTGAAACTTTTTAGGTAAAAAAGTGTGGCCTATACATGTGTAAATACGGTAGTTTATATGATTTAAACTGTGTGTAACTCATCAAATGCAGTGTGCTTGAAGCAAGTGTGTTTGCAGAAACATATGGACTCAAATGCAGTGACATTATATTTTGTAAAAAATCATTGCTGACAATGGATACTGAATCTAATGCTTCATCATATTTATATTTTCCAGATTTTTCATTTCATTCTTATTGTAAAGTAAAAAGTAATGACAAAAACAAATTAATGATTATCTAATTGGGAATAAGGAGATTTTAAAAGTATGAATGAACACAAAAATACAGACAAAAAAAAACTGACTTCCAACCACCCATAAACTATCATATTAATAATAGAAATTTACTTATTTTATGAATTCACACTCTTGATATCCCAACTCCTTTCAAAAAACGTTAAACTGAAAATATATAAAACTATTATTCTACCAGTTATATTATATGGGTGCAAAACATGGACTCTTACTTTAAGGGAGGAAAGGAGATTAAAAGTATTTGAGAATAAAGTACTTAGGAAAATTTTTGGACCAAAGAGAGATGAACAGACAGGTGAATGGAGAAGACTACATAACAATGAACTACATGGTCTTTATAGGAAGCCAGATATAATAAGAACAGTTAAGTCTCGTAGACTGCGATGGGCAGGACATTGTTGCACGTATGGGGAATGAAAGGCTAGCATGGAAGCTTCTTGTAAGAAAGCCAGAGGGAAAACGCCCAGTTGGTAGACCAAGAATGAGGTGGGAGAATAACATTAACTATGATTTGAAGGAAGTAGATTATACAGGGAATGATTGGAAAGCATTAGCTCAGGATAGGGATGTATGGAGAGCTTATGTCCGTGCGGTCATGAACCTACGGGTTTGATAGTGCCAGTGAGTAAGTAAGTATGAATTCACACTATGAGGTATGTTCATTTAGGTAAAATTTAATCACCTCATATTTTTTCTTCTTATTTTAATTTAAGCTAGTTTCGGAACTTTACATTTCAGTTCCATCATCAGTATCCCCGCGACAGTTGTTCTGTCATCTTGAAGAGCTGTCTTTCGCTCCCGCTGTTGGCAGACTGAAAAACCTCGAAATCAGGTGATTCTCCCCGAGAAATTGATGAACTTTGAATGGGGAGAATGACCTGGTTTCAAGGTTTTTCAGTCTGCCAACAGAGGGAGTGAAAGACAGCTCTTCATGATGATGGTCACGGGGAAACTGATGATGGGACTGAAATGTAAAGTTCTGAAAGTAGAGTAAATTAAAATAAGAAGAAAAATATGAGGTGAGTGATTAAATTTTACCTAATAGAATTTTTTTGCAGGGTAGCAATGGTTTTTATTGTATACTCCAGTATATATATACATTTATTTAAGGCCAAATTACTGAAACAGTTAGATAAATCTAAGGAACTCACAATTTGGAAGAAAATTTACGTCCATAAGAATAAGAAAAAAACTATGAAGTTTGAAATTCCTGGGAAAAGGAAAAAAAAAAATTGATTTGGAAGTTCATCAGTCAACCAACAGAGGGAGCAGAAATCAACAACAGGAAATACAACAATTAGGATGCAGTGATAATGTCGCATAAATATGACATAACTATAGTATGCAAGAATATAAAAAAAAAATATGAGGTGAGTCAAAATACCTACCTCATAATAATAATAATATATAATTTTACTTGTTTCATTTATAAAAAAAGTGTAGAAAGTGGAAGTTTTCAATTGAGTCATATTGCAATAACCACAGTCTACTACTTTTAAAATTGTGTGATAACAAAGAGTAAAAATAGGTCTTCTCATATATTTTCATTGTTTTACATTTCAAAATTCATTATAATATGTAATCAAAAACTGAGTAGATAGCCAGATGTATTATCTGCATATTACACTGTATTAGTTACATAAATACTATGGTATGTTTTCTCATTCTCAGATTTGATACCTGGCAGTGTCGAGAATTTAATTGTAAAATTTTCAATCTCGCCACCAGGAGGGATGGTGGTATATAATTTTTTAATTTGTTAGATTGTGCAGCATATTCTTGCATTAAATTGCAAATACCTACCTCATAATAATAATAATATATTATTTTACTTGTTTCATTTATAAAAAAAGTGTAGAAAGTGGAAGTTTTCAATTGAGTCATATTGCAATAACCACAGTCTACTACTTTTAAAATTGTGTGATAACAAAGAGTAAAAATAGGCCTTCTCATTTATTTTCATTGTTTTACATTTCAAAATTCATTATAATATGTAATCAAAAACTGAGTAGATAGCCAGATGTATTATCTGCATATTACACTGTATTAGTTACATAAATACTATGGTATGTTTTCTCATTCTCAGATTTGATACCTGGCAGTGTCGAGAATTTAATTGTAAAATTTTCAATCTCGCCCACCAGGAGGGATGGTGGTATATAATTTTTTAATTTGTTAGATTGTGCAGCATATTCTTGCATTAAATTGCAAATCCCTCTGCAGTACATATGTTGAGAAGGCATATGGTACTGTAGATAGCTATTCATCCGTCTGATGAGGACATTAAGCTTGGTGGCACCTTCGTGCTTTTGAACAGGAGTAGGCTATTTGCTTGGCAGTGGGTTTCATCTTCTTCCTTCTCTTCATTACCATTCTTTATTCAACACTTTACACTAAACAAATACTTAAACATACATTCCTCTTCATAAATTAAAGAGTAATTTTTTACATCTTACCTCATATTTTATGTTTCTTTAAACACGGTAACTAGTTTTCAAGAGAAAACATCTCTCTCATTTTCAACTGACATTATGACTACTGGATTTTCATTGGAATCTCCATCAATAACGTTGCCATCTGGTATTGATTTGATGAACTTCGAGATGAGGTCACGTTCATCAGGAATCTTGAAATTCATGGATGTAAATTTGTTCTTCTGAATATATAACTTCTCCCAAATTGTCAATTCTGAAGGTTTTTCCAAATGCTTTAAAAGTTGGGCTTCTTTTTCAATTTTATGAGTCTCCAATAAACTATGTGCTGCAATAGCTGATTTTTCAATTTCACCATTTTTAATATTTCTAAAGTGTTCCTTAGTGCGAGTGTCCAAATTTCTTTTTGTTTTTCCTATGTATACTTTATTGCAGTCCTTACAGTTAATTTGATAAATTCCAGATTTTTTGCTATCTGGGGTGTTCAATTTCTTATTAGTTATTAATAGATTACCAAGGCTAAATTTATTTATCGGTGCCAATGTAATATTGAATTTCTTGAAAATTTTTTTAAATTTGCTATGTATTTCAGGATGATAAGTAATTTTCTTAAATTGTTTTCCTTTCTTTGAATCAGATTGCAGGGTAGTGTATTCTTTTAATCTTTTTTGTTGTCTGAATTTCTATAATTTATTTATGATTATTTCTTTTCCAAAACCATTTAAATTGGCTATGTTCAAAATGTGATTGTATTCTTTCTTAAAATCTTCTTCATTTAATGGAACATATAATCTATATATCAAACTGTTGAAAATTGCATGTTTATGCGCAATATGTTTGAACCCTGAAGATTTTATATAATTGTCTGTATGAGTATCCTTCGTATATATATTGAATTCAATTTTTCCTTGTAGTTCATTCCTTATTAAGTAAAGGTCCAAAAATGGGGTTTGTTTATCTTTTTCTAATTCCATAGTAAATTTTACAGTTTCATCTTGAAGGTTGAGTAATTTCAATGTATCTTCAATATATTTTGAATTTATCACAGAGATGAGACCGTTATGGGCTCGAAATTGCGATCTACTTAGAAGATTTATATGAGGAGAGAGAGGAAACATTTGATTTTATCATAAGATAAATGTTGAACTTTTATAGGAATAATCACTATGAGATTTAATTTAAGATAAAATGTTTCATACCTCTCCTCATAATTGATCTTCTAAGTAGATCGCGATTTCAGGGTCTTGACAACCCCATCCTCAGTACACTCTTGCCGACTGATGTTATGTTGATCGGAAGAACCACTTCTTCTTCCCTCTGTTGGTGGACCGATGAACCTCCGGATCAGGTCAGAATCCGCAGGAATTTCAAAGTTCGTTTTTCTTTCTTGTTTTTCTGAATGTAGATTTTTTCCCAAACCTTGAGTTCCTTTTGTTGATCTATTTGTTTAATTAGACTAGCATTTGATTCAATAAGATATTTTCTGACCAAGCATGAGCAGCTACTGCTGAATTTCCACTTCACCATTTTTGACATTTCTGAGATGTTCTTTCACCCTTGTTTTCAAATTTCTTTTTGTTTCTCCTATATACATTTTGTCACAATCTCTGCATTTGATCTGATAAATTCCTGATTTGTTTTCTTCTTCAAGTTTTTTTCATTTTTATCGGTTTTAATTATCCTATTTAGGCTGTATTCATTCTTTAGTGCCAATCTTATATTAAACTTTTTGAATTTTTTTTTTAAACTTGTAGTTTCAATGGGTGGTAAGTCACATAGAGTATACTGAGGATGGGGTCGCCAAGACCCTGAAATCGCGATCTACGTACAAGATTGATTACGAGGAGAGGTATGAAACGAAATGACTCGTTCATTCATAGGTCTGATTTGTTGCATATTTACTTAAAGTAAAAATACTTGTACATTAGGGTTATTGAAGGGAGTACAAATAGAAATGTTATCATGAATACCTCAGTTTTTTATTTTGTATTTATTTTAAACGCCGTAGCTAAGCTAAAATATTTTTTTAAGAATATTGAAAAATCTGGAATGTTTGTATTATACATTAAATGATAAAGTGGCCGACAACAAGGAAGTACTAGTCAAAGAAAATGGAAACTTCAAGAATAAAATGGATTATGTTGAAAATGCAACTAACCAGTTAAAACTTTTTTTTTCTTTTGTCAGAATTGTAATTTTTGTAAAAATAAAGGTGCTTCATAAGTCATGTATCATATGTATATTTGTTGTATGATAGGATTAAAATTATTAAACTGAAAAGATAAAAAATATTTCAGTAGATTTTTTGTAAAGTTTATGTGAAATGAGTTAATGGTTTATTTTAGGAAGTTATATTTTGGAATTCTTTTAATCGAGTTTTTTTGAATCTGGAATCATCTTACCTCAATTTAGTGTTGATTTGTTCTCAAACATATTTCGATATATCTTCTATATCATCCTCAGCTTTGGCCAGACTGATGAGTTTTATGTTGTGAACCCTGGATGTCGATATCAGCTCCCTCTTCCGGCTGGCCGAAGAACCTCCATACAAGGTCACGTTTAGCAGGAATTTAGAAATTCATAACTTTTTTGTTCTTCTGAATATAAATTTTTTCTCTAATGGCGAGTTTCTTTGTTTTTTCTAACTGTTTTTATAATTAAGTATTTGAATTTATATTATGTTTTTTGGCGCAAACATGAGCAGCAACTGCAGATTTTTCTATTTCCCCATTTTTAATATTTCTTATGTGTTCCTTGGTTGTAACGGAAAGAAACTTGAAAATTAGAACCAAGGAACACACAAGAAATGTAAAAAATTGGGAAATAGAAAAATCTGCAGTTGCTGCTCATGTTTGGGCCAAAAAACATAATGTAAATTCGAATACTACATTATTAAAACAGTTAGAAAAAACAAAGGAACTCACCATTTGGGAAAACATTTATATTCAGAAGAACAAAAATAGTTATGAATTTCGAAATTCCTGCTGAATGTGACCTTGTATGAAATGAGTTATTTGAAAAATTTGTAAAAAACAAAGTTTGAATCAAAATTATTGTGATTTGATAATTTATATTACTTTTATAGCAATTATTATAAAAAAAACTGAAAAATCTGTAGTGTCGATTTTATTATTAATTTAACACTTCTCATAGAAGGATAAATTATATTTGAAGAGAAAAATTTTCGCCTAGACCGGGACTCGAACCCGGGACCCTTGGCTTTCCGGGCCAAGTGCTCTACCAACTGAGCTACCGAGGCGAGTTACGATCCAGACGCAAATTTTTCTCTTATGTACGTAATTGTAATTCCCTCGCGCCAAATGCTTGAAACCATAGCTTCTATCTTTGCAAATGGCGGCTTCTTAGTTAAGAAGACATTTATTGGGAATTTAACACTACTTATCTTTATAGCCAGTAGGGCTTCTATTGACGATTTTATTATTAATTTAACACTTCTCATAGAAGGATAAATTATATTTGAAGAGAAAAATTTTCGCCTAGACCGGGACTCGAACCCGGGACCCTTGGCTTTCCGGGCCAAGTGCTCTACCAACTGAGCTACCGAGGCGAGTTACGATCCAGACGCAAATTTTTCTCTTATGTACGTAATTGTAATTCCCTCGCGCCAAATGCTTGAAACCATAGCTTCTATCTTTGCAAATGGCGGCTTCTTAGTTAAGAAGACATTTATTGGGAATTTAACACTACTTTATAGCCAGTAGGGCTTCTATTGACGATTTTATTATTAATTTAACACTTCTCATAGAAGGATAAATTATATTTGAAGAGAAAAATTTTCGCCTAGACCGGGACTCGAACCCGGGACCCTTGGCTTTCCGGGCCAAGTGCTCTACCAACTGAGCTACCGAGGCGAGTTACGATCCAGACGCAAATTTTTCTCTTATGTACGTAATTGTAATTCCCTCGCGCCAAATGCTTGAAACCATAGCTTCTATCTTTGCAAATGGCGGCTTCTTAGTTAAGAAGACATTTATTGGGAATTTAACACTACTTTATAGCCAGTAGGGCTTCTATTGACGATTTTATTATTAATTTAACACTTCTCATAGAAGGATAAATTATATTTGAAGAGAAAAATTACAATTACGTACATAAGAGAAAAATTTGCGTCTGGATCGTAACTCGCCTCGGTAGCTCAGTTGGTAGAGCACTTGGCCCGGAAAGCCAAGGGTCCCGGGTTCGAGTCCCGGTCTAGGCGAAAATTTTTCTCTTCAAATATAATTTATCCTTCTATGAGAAGTGTTAAATTAATAATAAAATCGTCAATAGAAGCCCTACTGGCTATAAAGTAGTGTTAAATTCCCAATAAATGTCTTCTTAACTAAGAAGCCGCCATTTGCAAAGATAGAAGCTATGGTTTCAAGCATTTGGCGCGAGGGAATTACAATTACGTACATAAGAGAAAAATTTGCGTCTGGATCGTAACTCGCCTCGGTAGCTCAGTTGGTAGAGCACTTGGCCCGGAAAGCCAAGGGTCCCGGGTTCGAGTCCCGGTCTAGGCGAAAATTTTTCTCTTCAAATATATTTATCCTTCTATGAGAAGTGTTAAATTAATAATAAAATCGTCAATAGAAGCCCTACTGGCTATAAAGTAGTGTTAAATTCCCAATAAATGTCTTCTTAACTAAGAAGCCGCCATTTGCAAAGATAGAAGCTATGGTTTCAAGCATTTGGCGCGAGGGAATTACAATTACGTACATAAGAGAAAAATTTGCGTCTGGATCGTTAACTCGCCTCGGTAGCTCAGTTGGTAGAGCACTTGGCCCGGAAAGCCAAGGGTCCCGGGTTCGAGTCCCGGTCTAGGCGAAAATTTTTCTCTTCAAATATAATTTATCCTTCTATGAGAAGTGTTAAATTAATAATAAAATCGTCAATAGAAGCCCTACTGGCTATAAAGTAGTGTTAAATTCCCAATAAATGTCTTCTTAACTAAGAAGCCGCCATTTGCAAAGATAGAAGCTATGGTTTCAAGCATTTGGCGCGAGGGAATTACAATTACGTACATAAGAGAAAAATTTGCGTCTGGATCGTAACTCGCCTCGGTAGCTCAGTTGGTAGAGCACTTGGCCCGGAAAGCCAAGGGTCCCGGGTTCGAGTCCCGGTCTAGGCGAAAATTTTTCTCTTCAAATATAATCTGTAGTGTATTCGAAGAGAGAGAACATATGCCTAGACTGGGTTTGAACCCAGGATCTTAAGCTTTATATGCTAATGCTCTGCCACTGAACTATCCCAGGCCTGCAGTCTAAACACAAATTTTTCTCTTATACATTTTAATTCCTTGCAAACTATTACCTGGCACACGAATTTTGGCTTCTTATTTAAGAACACTTTTAATGGGAATTTAACATTACTTTATAAAGTCAGTAGAGCTTCTTTCCAGTGTTTTTAGATTGGAGGCGTGGGATAGTTCAGTGGCAGAGCATTTAGCATATAAAGTTAAAGGTCCTGAGTTCAAACCCTACATGATCAGTAGTGTAGTTCAGATTTTTTGTCACCTCAGTTTTTTCGGTTAAAAAATAGAATAATAATACTAAATAGAAATGAGATATGTTCATATTTGAAGAGAAAAATTATATGCTCAGACTGGACTTGAATCCAGGACCTTTGGCTTTCTAGACCAATACTCTACCGAATGAGGTACCTGAGCAAGTTCCAATCTAAATGCAAATTTTTCTCTTATATACACTGTTAATTCCCATGCATCAAATACTATGAAACCTTTGCTTCTATCTTGCAAATGGCGGCTTCTTTGTTAAGATGATGTTTATTTGGGAATTTTACATTACATTATAAAGCCAGTATGCTTCTTTCGATGTCTTTATTATTCATTTCATACATCTCAATGATGGATAAATCATATTTGTCATTGAGATGTATGAAATGAATAATAAAAACATCATGAGCTAATCAAAGACTACCTCTATCCTGTAATGGTTATCATGTCTTCCTAAGCATCATGGGGGTCCTAGGTTTAATTCCTATCAGTCAATAGCAAAAAAAAAAAAAGTGTTTTGTAAAAGGGTCCATACAGCTTAAGAGGACTATTGAATTAAAATAGCAACTTAAATTCAAAAATAGTGAAATCCAGTTATGAAATCTAGGACTAAGGTTGAAAGATTGCATCATGCTAACCACATGACATTTCATCTGCCAATCAGTGACAGCAACTACTTAAATTGGACTTGGCTTTTTACCATTGTCATTCCTCAGCTTAAATTTTTTATTAAAAATAACATACTGCTATAATTGAGTAGAGTTTACATTCCCATGTACTCCTACTACATTGATATTTCCTTATAAGTCACCGTTTTAATATAATTATGAATTAATTATAGAAAACTTAAGGACAGTATTTTATTCTGTATTTATTTGGTTATTGACAGATTAATGGATATATTTAAAATTACCAATGAAAAGATTATTATTGATTGATAAATGAGAAGATTGGTCATGCTGCTTGTTTTGTTAACGTCTGCTGAAAGAGAGCGAGTGCACGGGTGTGTGCGTTTATAACTGCAGATAGTTAATACTAAGATGTTGATAAGATTACATTTTATTCCATTTCTTTAAGTTAAGTTAAGCTATACAGTTTTGAAAATAATAATGGTTTAATTTTAATAAACAAGCATTTGCTGTACAGTTCTCAAGTTTCTGGTATATTAATTAATAAATTGAGTTAAGACTTTTACAGCTCACTTCATAATTGATAGATTTCTTGAAGACCAATTTCAATACAATACAATAAGTATCATTCTTAATTCCATCTAACTGATATATTGTTTAATATAATTGAAAATATTTCCACGTACAATTTTATCAAATTGATTTCAAATATAAGATCAAAGTATGCTAATCATTGACAGATTTTTTGATAAGAGTTTAGTGTTATTTTATTTCTGTTTTTGAATATATATTGTCATATAATTAAATTCTTTTGTGTTATTAATTTAGGACTTAACTACTTCAGTTTCAAAGACAATTCATTTGCATTATTAATTTGTTTACAGTATGTAAACTCCAGTATTAAATTTTGAATTTTTGCAGTTACATTCATTGTATGTTTATTTGCATATTATTTTGAGGTACAAATTTTACATTGACACTTTTAAAACTCATATTAATTTAGTTGAGGACGACTGACTTACCAGGTACCAATTTTATATATCTAACTTTCACAAGGAAAAAAAAACTATGAGGTTTAATTTAAGAATTGAATTAATATTTTTAATACCTCACCTCATATCCTTTTTCTTCTAGACTGCAGTTTCGGAGCTATATCTCCATCATCAGTAGCCTCTCATCAACCGGTGTTATGTCGTTTCTTGGCGGAAGAAAGAAGAAAACCGACAAGAAATGACAACACTGGTCGATGAGAGGCTACTGAGGATGGAGATATAGCTCCGAAACTGCAGTCTAGAAGAAAAAGGATATGAGGTGAGGTAATAAAAGCATTCATTTAATTCACCAATTTTATATTTAACAAATTTTACATAGCATAATGATTGGTTACTTTGTTCAATGGAAGTGAAGAATTTGATTTATGTGTTGAACAGTAAGATTATTTGACTTATGGAGCACACATTTTTGAATGATTTGTACAATTACCAAATAAATAGTAAAACATTTATCCTCATTTACAGCAATTTTGACTTGTCATATATTCAGAATTATTGGCAAAAGGGCATATATGCATTTCATTTAATACATTTTTATACAATAACATTAAGAATCGGAGAAAATTTACACCTCGCCTCATAATTTGTAGAATTCTTGAGAACATGTTTCAGAATGCTTGCATTCTATTGTCAGGGGGTGAGGTATCAGTTTTCGAATTCTTAATATTATTAAAGAAACCTCATAGTGTTACTTCCTAAGAATATTGATTAATTGTATATATTTCCTAATGATTTTGATTATCATTTTATCACTTGAATATAATAGACTCGTAGTCTTTCTTATATTTGCTTCCTTTCAAAGTTTTATAATTCTAGTTATTTATATACTTAATAATATACATATTGCCAATAAAAGGAATATTTTGATTTATTTGGAATTTATTATTATCGGTACCAAGGCTCTTTTTTAGGATGAATGCTGAGTACATACATGCTGGGTATTTTAATTAAAAAAAAAAGGAATTTGTTTATTTTTTAAATTATTTATTTAATTTTAAATGGTAGCACACTATCGTATAAAGCTAAAGTTCTCAGATTTAAATCCCAATTCGGGCTTTAATTTTTCTTTTCAAATAATTTTTTCATCATTGCAAATGTTTAAATTTAAATTATAGCATCGAAATATTAACCTTTACTGCTATAATAGTTATGTAAAAATTCTCATAAAAAAGTCTGCTTGATTTAGAAGCCGTAAGATGGCATGTGAGTGAAGGCTCTCTTCTTCGGACAACAATAGAATTGTATGTGAGACAGAAAAATTAATGTATGCATTGGGATGCCTGAATAGCATGAATGGTAGCCCACTAATGTATAAAGCTAGAAGTCTCAGGTTCAAATTCCAGTTCAGGTATTAATCTTTCTTTTCAAATAATTATTTATTTCATCCTTTTTAATTTAAGAATAAAAAATTAACATTTGAACCCTGGACCTCTTGTTCTCTGTACAAGTGTGCTGTCCATTACACCATTCAAACAATGATACGAAGATTAATATTTATTTCCACTTATACAATTCTCATTTATCCGAAGGCTACCATCACACCAATTGACATATTGTATTCAGAAATATTTTTATTTAGAATTTATACATTACTTTTTAGCAGTAAAGTTTTATATTTTCTATGTTTTTCTATATTTTTCTTTCTTAAATTAGATTCTATCCAGAATTGGAAAATGTTAATTTATTTCATGTTTGTATCTCAGATATCTTAGTTTATTTTTATAGATATTCATAAAAACCTTAATAGATTTCTGAATTTTTAAATATGAGCCAGGTTTTCGTATTTTGGAAATATCTATAATTGGTTATTTACTAGGAGACATTGCTGAACTCATCGCTCGACTATTCCCGTGTTCTTAGATAATGAGTGAACTTTAAAAAAAAACTTACACTATTATTTTTTTTATATTTGAAGACAAAATTTTTTTCGCCCAGACTGAGACTCAAACTCAGTACCTTTTGCTTTCTGGGCCAATGTTCTACCAACTGAGCTACCGAGGTGAGTTGCGATCTAGATGGAAATTTTTCTCTTATATATGTTGTAATTTGCTCATGCCAAATGCTATGAAACCTTTGCTTCTATCTTTGCAAATGGCGGCTTCTTAGTTAAGAAGATATTTATTGGGAATTTAAACACTACTTTATAAAGCCAGTAGGGCTTCTATTGATGTTTTTATTTAGTGTTTAAATTCCCAATAAATGTTTTTTTAACTAAGAAGCTGCCATTTGCAAAGATAGAAGTAAAGGTTTCATAGCATTTGGCACGAGGGAATTACAACGTATATAAGAGAAAAATTTGCATTTAGATCACAACTTGCATCGGTAGCTTAGTTGGTAGAGCATTGGCCCAGAAAGCCAATGGTCCCGGGTTTGAGTCTCGGTCTGGGCAAAAAATTTTCTCTTCAGATATAATTATCCTTCAGTGAGAAGTGTTAAATTAAAATAAAAACATTAATATTATTTCTTTATTTCTCTACTAGGCGTATCTTCTTGTAGCTTCTCTTTTATTTTCATTTGCCTTCTTTTCTACACCACACTCCTACTACAATTCTACATCTACCACATATCTTATAGACTACTGTATTATTTGTTCCTAAAAGTGAGTTCTTTACTTACCTTGGGTTAGGTGAGATCCGAATTTTGGATCTTCTGTTTTACAGCAGCATGCCTTAACAAGATCTGCTATTCAGCCATTTTGCAAAATCAAGATTTTTATTTTTTGTTTCATATGAGAACTAAAGTCCATGGAGTGACAGGCCTAGAAGGTCTTTGGTCTTTCAGCCGGCTGCTGGTCTTACATCCACATGTGCTAATCACAGAGGTAGACCATCATCCAGCTAGAGTAGGGGTGATATGTGGTCAGCATTTGAGTCCCCTAGCCTTTATAGTTGGTTTTTCAACCTGGAGGTGCTATTTATTGTAGTTACCCAAATTACTCAGTATACTGAGTGGTACCAATCCCATACTGGTCGAAATTCCATGAAAAAAATTCTTCCTCCACGGGGTCTCAAACCAGTGCAAGTCCCATAGCTCTGCGATTTGTCTCATATATTGTCTTTTTTTTTTTTTTTTGAAAATTAGAAGTAATTTCAATTATTTCTCGTCAAATAAATTATTCTTCAGATTGAAAAATAATGAAAATAAATGTTTTAGCAAACATCCATTTAGGCTGGTTTTGCTGTAAATAGGATAATTAAAACCACTAAAAATGAAAAAGTTGAAGAAGAAAACAAATCAGGAATTTATCAGATAAATGCAGGAATTGTGACAAAATTTACATGGGGGGGGGGGGAAATTTGAAAACAAGGATAAAAGAATATCTTAGAAATGTCAAAAATTGTGAAGTCGAAAAGTCAGCAGTAGATGCTCTTGCTTGGTCTGAAAAACATCTAATTGAATCAGAAGCCAGTCTAATTTATTAAACAAATTGAAAAACAAAAATAACTCACGGTTTGGGAAAAAATCCATATTGATAAAAACAAGAAAGAAAAACTTAAAGAACTTTGAAATTCCTGTGGATTCTGACTGGATTTGGAGGTTTATCGGTCCACCAACAGAGGGAGGAAGTAGTAGTTCTTGTAATCGACATAACTTGAGTTAAAGAGAGGGTACTGAAGTTGAATCCGCCAAGGATTTGAAACTGCTGTCTACTTAGAAGACTGGATATGAGGAGAGGTATGAAGCATTTCATTTAACTTAAATTAAACCTCATAGTGATTTCTTCCTATAAAAGTTCATTAAAGTAAAGTAAGAATGCAGAAATAGTTCAGCAACATCTCCTGGTAAATAACCCTATTATTAAACTACTAAAATGTTGATTTGATATGGTAGTTGTAAATTAAGTTCAAAATCTGTCATTAGTAGAAGGTACATTAATTAGAATTATATTTTGACTCACCTCATATTTCTTGATTTTTATGCATACTTAAGTTTCTTCACTGCCTTTGTGACATTTTCAATGCAATACCACGATCACAACTGCCGTCCTGCAGTTGTCTATCTTGTAAATTGAATTTACACCTCATATTTCTTGATTTTTATGCATACTTAGGTTTCTTCACTGTCTTTGTGACATTTTCAATGCAACACCTTGATCACATTGAATTTACAAGATAGATAACTGCATGACAGCAGTTGTGATCGTGGTGTAGCATTGAAAATGTCACAAAGGCAGTGAAGAAATTAGAGTTTACATAAAAATCAAGAAATATGAGGTGAGTCAAAATACAACTGTAATTAATTAAAATAAACCTCATAGTGTTATTTCCTACCTATATAATTTATTTAAGAAAGTACATTGTTTAACGAAAATACCCAGGTTAAAAGAGAGAGTTGTGGTTAATTTTAAATTGATGATCAAACTTTTTACCCATCTGTTTGGGTTCGTTCCTACATTTTTAATAATTTTTCTTTGAGAAAGTCCTCCATCAAACATTTACAGAACAGACAAAAAATGATGGCAAATGTATAGACTCTATAACATAGTGCCAAGATTGCATTATGAAGGAAGCATTTTGTACAGAGGATGTGGTACTAGAATTAAACATTAAAATGAAGTTTTACAAATAGTTCAAAGGATCTATTGGTCTTTTGATCTTGGTTTATAACATATTACCAACAAAGCAAGGAATTGCAATGTTCGCTGTCGCTTTGGAAATTATATCAGGTATTGATGACCAATCAGGGCTGCCATACCACTACAGTTCAAAATAAAAGTCATACTGTTTTTTTAATGAGATTGTTAAACTACTTGCTGTATGGAATGCTTCCATTATCAAGTTATATTCATTGCACTTAAGTGGTATATTTTAATAGTGAAGAAATATGTATTAAAATTTATTTTACATAGTCTTTCTTGAAAGATAAAAGCTTCTTAGATTTTTATTTAAAATTTCTGTAGTTAATCACCATAAATTGTTATATATATGTAGGCATAAACTACACTGCGCTTTGTAAATAGTTTTGTGTAATTTTGTACTTTTTTATCTCCTGCTTATTGTAAATTTTAAGACATTGTGAACTAAAATTAATCACTGCCAAGTGGTATATAGAATGCTCGTGTCCTAACATTTTTAAGTCACTGTAATTAAAGTTGTTTAAATTGTATCTGTAAGAAATTTCCTTGCAGTGATAATTTGTTATTTTTTTAAAATTTAAGATAGTTTGTGTCAAGCACTTGCCAGAATATTGATTTGAAGGTTATGTTATACCGTGGGGTTATTTTAATGGGGCATTAAACACTATATAATTTAACAAGAATCAAATGAATCATGAATTCTTCTTACCTCATACTGCAATATCGGGAAACATATCATTCCCAACACTGCAGTTCTTTGTTAAAAATCGTAGATGTATGAGATAAGAAGAATTCACAATTCATTCGATTCTTATTAAGAAAATCTCATAATGTAAAAATTCCCAAATTTATTATATTAACTATCTGACTTGCCTGTGTTTTTTCTATTATTGCAATATAGAATTTACAGTTACTTCATTGAAAAAGAAGGGCCCATAAATGTTCTGCTGGCATATGGCACAATAACATTAAAGTTAGGGAATCCTCGTTGCAACTGTATCATCTCATGAGGATTTACTGACCCCCAGATGCAAACATTATGCATGGCCACGTAGGTGATATGTCGATTCATCACTGAAGATGACAAAGATCCAGAAAAATCATCATCATGCAGCAACAGTGCATTTGCAAATGTTGGCACGTAAACCGTAGTCTATAGGCTATAGAGCTTGTAGCAACTGCAAGCGATAACGTAATTGCAAGTGTCTCCTTAAAATTTTCCACCACACAGATGTTGCTGGAAGTGCTAATTCATGACTAGCCTTCCGAACTGATTTCTTGGGGCTACATATGAAAGACTCTCTCACTCGTTCAACACATTGTTCAGTGACTCTTGGTCATCCGATACTCTTCCCTTTGCACAGACTGTGTTTTCAAACTGATGATACCGTCTACAGATTGCTATTGAACATAATATGGAAAGCTCATTGCACTCTAACTACAGATTCAGTCTTTGCAAAATGTAAAACACAAAAAACTTTCTGCTCACTAGTCTTCATCTTTGCTACTGGTGTTTTCTGATGGCAGACAAGGGAAACACTGCATGTGTACAAAACTGTTTGAGTTACTCTTTCATTTGTTGCATTATTTATAATTTTACTTAAATGTACTTAATACAGTAAAACTTGCTCAAAGCAAAATTGCTTGGGACCAATTTTTTTTTTTCCACATTAGACAAAATTCCGCATTATAAAAAAAACTATAATTTTAGATTATAGAGTACCGTATGTCTTTTTACGTACGTTGGATTAATTGTAGTTATGCTGCCGTTGAAAAGTGAACTATAGTATGTACGAGCGACTTTGACGGTAATGTGTGATAAATCAGTCCCGTTTCGTCAGCGTTAAAATTTCTCTTAGGCACATATCCTGAAATTGAAGTATGCAGCTTCATTAACTACAATTTTGTCCATATCCTTAGATTCCCCGCAAATTTCATTCCACACTACATTGTGTCGTATTTAATTCTCTCCAGCCAACCTGAAGATGCCTTGAAAACATTATTCCCTATGGATTTAGCAACAGCTTGAGTTTGACTTCGGAACATCGGTCTGGAAATTTGGAGATTATTTGATCGTGCCACTTGTAAAACACTCTCACGCCACTCTTCATTTGATCATTTCCTTGCATCGATTCATTCATTATTTTTTTATTTGAGTTTTAAAGTCTCATAAACTTGAGTATTTCCACATTTAAATTTAGTCATCATTTTGCGCACTGAGAGATTTTTTATCTTCATTACTTTCACTTTTTCGTTTAATGAAAATGATACATACATTTTAGCCATCTTTATTTATAAATTCAGAATGCTACCTGTGAAAGATTGGTCTGAGAACTTAAACAAATTTAAGATTTTTCGGTGCAATGATTATTTGCAAGACAGATACAGTATCTGTATTTAGCATAATGGGTATGCAGTGAGGCCAAAATAAAATTTCAGGTAGAATCTCTATTTCACCCGGCAGCAGGAATCATTCGTGTTTTTTTTTTTTTTTTTTTTTTTTTTTTTTTTTTTGCCTAACGGGAATTCAATGAAGTGGAAACTAATTTATTTCTCTCTCTGTCTTTCCGTTTATAATCTTTTTTTCATGAATTGTGTAGAAATATCCTTCCGTTTCTGTGTTGGACAGATTCTGTTTTATGCAAAATAAATACACATAAAATTACTATTATTTCGCCGGGACCAATAAATTTGTTCACATTAGACAGATTTCTGCATTATTCATGTTCCGGATTAAACAAGTTTTACTGTACTACAAAGCCTTAAAACCCTGATATTCATTTAAAAACACCAGGTATTTGAGTATGGGATTTTGAATGAAGTCATTCAGCATTGGGAGAACAATTCAGTAGCTCTTTGAACATAAAAGTAGCAAAACGTGGTTGAGAAAGTTAAAAATAAGGTACAGAGATTATGGGTCGTATGCAAATACATTAGTCTCTACTCAAATTACTTCCAATCACTGGTGAGCTGACTCACTGTGAGCAAGTGCAAGATTGAATTAGCTACCCACTAAACTGGTCATGCATGAAAGTCGTCGTTTTCGTAATATTGGCAAGAAATTACCCAGAATTCTCAGCGATAAAACCACTTCCGTTATTTTCATCTACTATAGAGGAACGCATTTACGCTTGCGTCCCGCAAATAATACCGTATACAACGATGTCTGCATTGCGCAATATTACTCTGATTCTCGTGTTCTTCCAGTTGAATTCTTTGGTAGACTTTATCAAATTCCTCTTCTCCGCATATAACGAAAACATGATCGAAGTCTTCAAGGTCCGACATCTTGGATAAAGCAGCAAGGTTTCAAACTACATCGGTTACCATCAGTTCCCTTCGGGTTTCTCACGATAAGTTTCTATCTTAAGTTATGATCTTAAGTTACCTCGTCAGGTAGCTTACGAATTTCAACAATTATTATCACATGAATAGATTTCTGAGTAAGCAAAATCGTATTAGGATAAAACTTTCTCAGCAGAGAACGCCTTTTACGGTCTAATGCATTCAAAGATTCGACCCTATGTCATGTGGATCCTTATATTGTCATATGCTAGTCAACATCATCTATCTCATCAGTTTTGGCTCTTCAAAGTTGTTGTGCTACAGATTTATTTATTATATTATATTATGAAGGTTGTATGCTTATAAAACTCCTCATTATTTTGAGTGATATTAGAAATAAGTAAAAGATAAGCTTTATATCCTATCCTGATACCATGCAGAATTAATTTACAGAAGGGTGATTGGACAGTCTCTAAGAACCTTTGGATATAGGGTGAGTAGACTCATTTGTTATGAATATTTTTCTAATATAATAAATTTGGGAATTTTAACATTATAAGGTTTTCTTAATAAGAATCAAATGAATTGTGAATTCTTCTTACCTCATATATCTTTTTTTTTTAACACAGCACCGCAGTATCAGAAAAAAACATCTTTTCCATCCTCAGCTGTTTCCACGAGTCGCGACTTGTGAAAACAGCTGAGGATGGA
Organism: Diploptera punctata; assembly: GCA_030220185.1. Classification (NCBI taxonomy): domain Eukaryota; kingdom Metazoa; phylum Arthropoda; class Insecta; order Blattodea; family Blaberidae; genus Diploptera; species Diploptera punctata. Next base: position 726,286 of record JASPKZ010009352.1, on the reverse strand, counting down.
AAAGTTTTTTTTTTTTCCCCAATACTGCAGTGCTGGTTGAAAGAAACATAGATATATGAGGTAAGAAGAATTCACGATTCATTTGATTCTTATATGTTATGAATATGTTCAAAGGTAAATGTCTTTTAAATCTTATTCATCATGAAAAGTACAGTGTTTAATAAAAAAAAAAAGAAAACACTCCACTTATAATTTGTTTTCAATCATATTTGAGATATATATATATATATATTAACCAAGAAACTATTATGTATATTAAAAATTTAAATCTTTGGCAATTTGTTTAAATAATAATAAAAGTGGCAGAGTTAAGGCTGTGAGGTCTTATCTTCCACTCATCCATCGTTTGTTCACATAACTAAATTGTCAAAGGTGTCTAATATTAATTGCTGCATTAAAGTTTGTGCTCAGACAATAATTCTGCCTATTTTTATATAAAACATCCTATTTTCATGTTAGTGTTTTAGAATAACTGACTGTAAGTATATCAAGATTGTGGATACAAGTTTGTTATTGTCATGTATATTTTTTATAGCTCAAAGTGTTTGTATAACTTAGTTTGTATGTACAGTTACACTGGTGAGTGCTTACACAAGAATCCGTGTTAAAACTGGCTAAACTCAAAAACATGTTAACAAACAGAACAAGTTGTTGATGTTAATAATTTTGTCTTATTATTAATGACTGGGGAGACATTTTCTCCTTGTGATAACTAGCTCTGCTTTGTAGCTTGGCAGTAGCCTTGATGGTTTCACAGATTTACTCATGCCAAGAGTTGTCACAACTAGGGATCTGATTTTTAGGTAATTACATTTCATTCTAATTTTTTTGTATATATATCTGTACAGTAAATACCCATTCATCCAGGTTAATAGGGACTGGATAAAAAAAAAATGTAAATAATTTTACCTAAAATTCATGTAGATTTGGAAAAACGATAGATTGTAATTTCATTCAGTTTGTCTGTGATACAGCATGGATGGTGTTACTTTGGACTTTATCTGGAGAGTAAAAAAAGAAAAAGAAAATGCTTACAAACAATGTCTAGTTAAAGGGATAGATTGGATAAAGAAATATAATGCATTTCATGTTCTGCTTTTGCTATTTTTTAAAGCTTTTTTTTTTCTTTGTTAATAAATAAGATGAATCTGGTACATCTTATTTATTAAGAAGAACCTTATAATATTTAAATTAATGTTGGGAAGTAAACATGAGGTTATATCATTAATAGTGAGTGGAGAACATATTTTCAACGACTCACCTCATACAATTTCAAATTTCTTTGATACCGACTTTCTCCACTCCCTATATGTTCTCCATTCACTATTAAGAACCTTATAAAGTTACTTCCTATTGTAATTCTTTTTTTCTTTGCTATTTGTATAATAATTAATTACACGTGGAAAATCTGCAACTGGATAACAAACACACCAAAATTTTAAGGTATCAGCTTATCTTCACGGCAATGACTGTAGTTGTTAAATACTTGTACATACTTGAACAATCTTTGAACATGCTAATATTTAAAATCAATTACTATATCACAAAACATACAAAAATTAGGTAAACATTCAAATTTAACTTTGCATTTAAAAGTAAGATGTTTTATTGTTGTAAATATTGAGTGTAAATACTGTAATTTCAAGTTGTTAACATTTACTTTGCTGTTTTTTATGTGCTGATATTGTATGTGTGTGTGTGCGTGCGTGCATGTGTCTTATTAAGGAATTAGAAATAATATGTATGATACTACGTTTCAAGCAATTTAGGTTTGATATTTTTAGGTAATGTGTCATAACTCAGAAATGTACAGAATTTAAAAGAAAAAATGAATGTAAGAAAAGTAATCTAGGAATCTGATCCCTAGTGATAACTCCTAATATCCTGTACATAAATTGCCATATGTAATGGCACTGATAAATGATATTTTTGTATGTTATACAATTCCAATAGCTGCTTCATTCTAATCATAGAATCATAGCATAATAATTTTGTTTGTACTTTGTGTGCTTTGGCAAATTATTTAATATTCTGTATATGAAATTTGCACCATCATTATAACTTTTAATTTAAAATATGCATTATCTACTTATGCTGCAATATTGTTTTTTAGTTTGAGAACAAATGTGTATTATATTTCAAAATTAAATTCTGTCTTGTAAAAGATATAAAAAACAGTACATTTCTCTTGGAGTGGATTTTAATAAAAAAATAGGATTCATTGCAAAGACAAGGATTAAGATGACCATGAGAATGGATTAAACATTGTCAATGATTAAACTTTTTTTTTCTTTTTTAAATTAACACTTTGGTATTTTGAACCAAGTAAAAATGTTTGTCTTTTAGTAAATAACTCATAAATGATTGTGTTTATATATTTATATTATCATCGTAGAACATTCACGAATTTAGGCCATTGGTTGACCTGTTTTGGCCTCAAGAAAAACACCATCCAGAAGTTTTTTGAGTGGACGTCCTGATCTTCTTCCTGCAGGTTGATATCTTAACATCTGTTTGGGTATCCTGTGATCTTCCATTCGATGAACATCTTACATTCATCTTGACTTATAATCAGAAATTTTGTTTTCTAAAGGTTCCATGTGTAATTCTTCTAAGATGTCTTCATTTTTTTTGTGTGTATCCTGCAGTCCTCCAAAGGTATCTCATTTCAGCAGATCTAAGTCTCTGTATATCCTTCTGTTTCAACGTCCATACATCGCTACCATACAAAAGAGTTGGAAGAGCCAGTGTTTTATACACTTTTAGTCTTGAATGTTTTTGTATATATTTCTAATATGTATTTCTATTTCTAATACTATGAACAGATTGTTGATACCCAAAATTATCCAGCTCTAATAGTGAACAAGATATTTATTGAAACAGTGGTAAAGTTACAAAAACTGACTTTTCAATAAGTAACCTTCACCATATAATTTTTATTTTTTATGTTCTTCAGAATTCCTATACTACTTGCAGATTGTCATTTGTTATGTTTCAGAATCCATTATCACTGCGTATAAACAATTAAGATAATTTGAAAACATTTGAAGCATGAATCCAATGTAACCACGATGTCAATAAGAGAGGATCATATTAAAACATCTATAAAATTGTAATTATTCACAATATGTAATGCTAGAATTGCAAATGTAACGAGTATTGTGTAAAAATCTTTATTGACATCTGTGAAATTAGCATATACTAATTGATTAGCATTATAATTACAAAGATTAGCCTATCCACTAGAATTAAAAACAAATTGTAATATTTGAAGAGAAAAATTTTCGCCTAGACCGGGACTCGAACCCGGGACCCTTGGCTTTCCGGGCCAAGTGCTCTACCAACTGAGCTACCGAGGCGAGTTACGATCTAGATGCAAATTTTTCTCTTATGTACGGTGTAATTCCCTCGCGCCAAATGCTTGAAACCATAGCTTCTATCTTTGCAAATGGCGGCTTCTTAGTTAAGAAGACATTTATTGGGAATTTAACACTACTTTATAAAGTCAGTAGGGCTTCTATTGACGATTTTATTATTAATTTAACACTTCTCATAGAAAGATAAATTATATTTGAAGGTTTAGTAATAACTTTGTTGTGACAACATAACAATATAATTTTAAGGTTGGCTTTGCAATCTAGCAATAAGTTGATTTGAGATACTGTTTTTGGATATCTTTTATGTGCAAAGTTCCTTTAAGCTGCATGTTCATGAAAATATTACTTTATTTATACCTTAAATATTCAGTTTTGGTACCATAGTGCCTGCCATGTAATCATTTCATTTTTCTGTCCCTTATAATGGACTGATTAAATTTTTATTTTCCTGAAGAGAAAGTTATTTATTGTAAATTTTGAGAGATTAAATCAAGTCTTGTATCACTATAATTGAATATTTTATTTTTTAAATTAGTCACTGTATTTCATTTTACCATTTCTCCATACTCATCCATTTTGTTTCATTTCGTTCATCTGCCCCTGTGATGGTGCATCAGGTATTGGTAGGCCGGCACCCTAGTCATTCACAGACATCTATACAAGGGGTTCATCTCATCCCTCAACCTGACCCTGAGTTTGACACTAGTTGAGGATATTTATATATTTTAGTTGCATAAAATACTCTTTTCGAAGTGTTCTTCTTTTTTTTAATCATCCCCTGGCTATTGTTTTCTCATGTAATAGTATCTCTATTATTGCTTGGTGATTGTAAAGAAACAATGTATGAACCTTGAACTATTATAGGAAATATCACTATGAGGTTTAATTTAAAATTGTTTACATCTCACGTCATATCTTGCCTTCTTTTTAGACCGGTTTCGTAATGTAAAATCTTCAGTAGTAGATGCGTTGTCAGTAGTTTCACGACCGACGTTCTGTCATCGGAACAGAACATCATTGGTTGTGAAACTACTGAAGATGTAACCATTTAGGTTATGAAACCTCTCTAAAAAGAAGACAGGACATGAGGTGAAGTGTAAAGAATTTTATTCAAAATTTTAATATATGTACCTATTCAGTTCATTTAAACTACCCAGTGAATGATGCTTAATATTCACAATTACAGACTATTTTCAATGATATTTTCAAGTTGGCCATCATTTAATTATGATTGATAATTGAATTTCACATTTATACACATCGATCTTAAATTAAAAAAGCTGACAAAAAATAACTTGCCCTTACTTAATATTTATTCTTTTCTCTAGTGTAAGTTATTGGTTAGCTTGATTTTGATTGCTTGGGTGTTAAAATTTCTAGGTCTTAAAATGTCAATACAAATCCCTAACATTATTTTTGGTCTCATGTAGATAATAATAATCCCTTATATCTTAATATTCTAGTGAGTCCTTAATTGCTTATGTAACTCTTTACACTGTATTTATCATTTTTATTAATTGTTTATAGTCCACCACTGTGGTCTCGAGGTAGCAAGCTGCCTTGTCACGCTTCAGGCCTAGGTTCGATCCCCGGTTGGGGCAATTTTTCTGGGTGAGGTTTTTATCGGGGTTTTTCCTCACCTGTAAGACAAATGTCAGGAAAACTTTAAGGCCCAAACGGTCCCCGAAATCATATGCCTTCATTATCATCCTTATCATTATCATCATCATTCTTCACCGGTGTGGAAAGCAACAGGAAGCTACCACACCTACAATTCCCTAGTAAAGCTGCAAGCATAGCATGCGGTGAAGGACCTGCTTTCGGGCAGAATTATTATGGATGGATATATATATATAGTACAGTCACTGCAGTTTACAACAATTACTTACTCAAGCAATTGGTAAAGTATCACATCCCCCCAAAACAAAAAAAAACCCCATTGGGACATGGAAGCTCCATCGCCTACCTCATCATAAGGAAAATATATGGTCCAATTAAGGATAAAGATACCTGGAGAATAAGAACTAACCAGGAAATATATGACCTATATAAAGATAATGATATAGTTAAAGATATTAAAGTTAGACGTATTGAATGGTTGGGCCTATTTACAGGATGAATGAGACACATTTGCCCAGGATGATATCAGACGCTAAGCTGGATGGAAGGAGAAAAATGGGAGGGCAGGGCCTGCTTATCAGGAAGCAGGCATACATTTTTTGGCTGCTCTTGATGCTTGATTAATTCTATTATTATTCTAAGAATTATTTGAAATGTGGTATTGTAAACAGCGAAAATTATGACTGAGCCACCGAGTTCAATACCGATTGATTATATTTTTCTCAATAGGTACATCAAACCATAATTCAAAGCATTTTAACATATGGTGAAGTCTGGCAAATTCCTACCAGGGAAATGAAAAGAATTTTAAGTACAGAAATGGACGTTTTAAGAAGATCAGCTGGAAAATCTAAAATGGATAGAATACGAAATAAAGAAATAAGGGAAATTATGTGTGTACAAGAGGAGCCAGACATCATAGACATAGAAAAGAAAAGATTACAGTGGTATGGCAATGTAAAAAGCATGCCAGAGCAAAGATTGCCTAAAATTGTTATAAAATGGATCCCAATAGAAAGGAGGAAGACTGAAGAAACCTTGGATAGATGGGTTAACAAGCAGCTATGAATATCAGAAGATTGGTGGAAGATCAATGGATGGACAGAGAGGAATGGCATTTGGTTTCCAGCTGCCATGATACCGGATAATGATGATGAAGGTAGAGCAAGTTTATTTTTTCTCTATGCTTTGGAAGTTCTCCGCTGTAGTCTCGAGGTAGCGTGCTGCCTTGTCACCCAGCGGGCCCAGGTTTGATCCCCGGTCAGGACAAGCTTCCTGGGTCAGGTTTTTTTGGGGCTTTTCCTCACCTGTAAGACAAAATGTCAGGAAGCTTAGGGCCCAACGGTCCCCGAAAATCATCCGGCCATCATGATTATCATTCTCTATGATCATTATCATCGCCAACTTTCACTGGTGTGGAAAGCAACGGGAAGCTACCACACCTATAATTCCCTATATAGTAATGCTGCAAAGCATAGCAGTGAAAGACCTGCCCCCGGGCAGAATTACAATGGATGGATGCTTAGGGAAGGGTAGAGTTCTTTTCTTGCGATTGATCCAGCGTCTAAAGTAGTACCCCAGTCACCTTTAGATGGTGCAGCGGTATAAAATTGCCTACAAAATTTAACACAGAGATAACCCACGCACGAGCACCTTTATTCAGAGATAACCCACTATTCGTTCTGTTCTCTATGCCTTAGAACGGGTTATCGCTGCTTGGAACTTTAGTGGTTTATCTATGTTTATCTGTGTTCTCTATGTTTATCCAGGGATTACATAATAATCCCTGGTTTGGTTTATCTCTGATTGGAACTGTCAGCTGTTTGGCTGTCTTTCAGTAATTGTTCTGTATCTCTGGATTTTAATAAGAGATTTGTATGCTTTATGGCGATTTCTGCCAAATGATTGAAGTGTAAAAGGTAAAGAAATTAAATGACTTGTTTTTTTATGTTATGCTTGTCGGGTGTGGACAGAGACCACAATGTTTCACAAACATGTGTAAATATTTTTAGAAAAAGTGTTTTTTTTTGTGATATAAAAAAAGGGATTATTATATGCCAGATAAGCCCGTGAATATTGCAATGGACAATTATTTTATCAACCGTATCGTTAAATGTAGAATATTTATCTGATAATAGTATTTATAGTAAGAAGGGTATGATGACAGGACTTCTTCTCAAATACTATGTAATACTTAAATATTGAGTATCACTAGCTGATTTTTTATCGTTTTATTTGTCAGGTAACAATAATTTGTTCATAAATTTAAACAAAAAATATTGGAGCAGTATTTGGGAAAAACAGTACTTTACCTTTACCGATACATTTTGCAAGTCCTACAAAATAACAGTGCGCATGCGCATGAGTTTATAGTGCTGTCACTAGGTGGAACCATATATCTTAAAAGTCCTACAGAAAATTTATAGACCTGTCGCTAGATGGCAGCATGTGCAGTATAATCAACCTTCAAAATGAATTCCCAAATGTTTATTAGAAATGGATGTACATTAACTTCTCCCTTCCTAACCTAACAAAATAAGTTACATGCATATTATTTACTGAAATGTGCACTAATATATGTAATCTGTGTGTGTACACTAACTTCTCCCTTCCTAACCTAACAAAATAAGTTACATGCATATTATTTACTGAAATGTGCACTAATATATGTAATCTGTATGATTTTCTTGTTGATTTCTGCAGCAAGTTTTTTTATTTATTTATTTCCATTGATAAGTGTTTTCTCAGGTTGGAGGTCCTATTATTCCATAATACCTCCTCTGCTTAGTGCATTGTCGAAGGCATTCTTGCCTTTGTGGCAAATGTATGTGATTATTTATTAGGGTGAACCCCTTTTCTTCTAGTGAACTGATAACTAGTTTTATTTTGTAGTTTATGCTATCCAGTTTACATGTTGAACTGGTTGAGAAGGCCAAGACATTCCACTGGAAGTCGTAGAGCCTGACGAAGAAGAAGAAGTTTACATGTTGGGATCACCAGCTGTAAGTGGAACATGTATATTAACTTTTGCTAACTTACAAAAAAAAAACTAATAAAAATGAAGATCACTGAATACCTAAGTTAATCTATTCTCAGTACTTTTAAAATTCATTACAAAAAAGTTGAGGTCACTATGTAAAAGTTAAAATATAAAATTAGTGCCCGCAATTGGTAAAACAATAAGACATTTTAGTATAAAATTTAACAAACATTTTAATAATGAGGGTAAATACAGTTTTATGAAACATGTAATAGAAACAGGTCACCAATTTAATATAATCAACAACATGTTATCAATAATATGTAAGGAGAATAACAACTCAAGAATTAATATCCTCAAAGAAATCGAAATACCAAAAGAAACCAAGAACATAAACTTAATGAGAACACACCCAGAGACCTAAACCCTCTATACAAAATTCTGACAAGCAACAGTTAGTGCTATTTCAAATACAGAAGTGGGAACATATGTTTCCGAAAGGCCTCCTAAACATTTCACAGCATTCATTTTGTTGAGGATGACTGAGATCTCTGGTACTAATTTTACAGTTTAATTTTTAATCTAATCTCATCTATTAATCTAGCTTACCTTGTCCAATCTAAGCTAACCTGCCTAACTTAACTTGAATAAACATTTATATAAGTGAGTCAGAAATAACTTTTACATCTCACCTCATAAAACTCCGTGATTTTCACTGGATTGGTTTCAAAAGTTATTAATTCTACCCTCAGCCAAATCTCTGACTGTTGAACTTCCACTGTCACCAACAACTTTTATACTGCCATCTGGTGCCGATTTGATGAACTTTGAGATTAAATCTTACTCACCGGGAACTTCAAAATTCATGGATTTATATTTGTTCTTTTGAATGTGCATCTTTTTCCCAAACTCTTAATTCCAAAGACTTCTCTAAATGATTAAAAATTTTATTTTCTTTTAAAATTTGTGATTCTCAAGTAAACTATGAGCTGCAATTGCTGATTTCTCTTCCCATTTTTAGACCTGTATACAATAAGGGGGGTATGCTGTAGCGTAGTGGTTAAGGCAAATACACTACAAACTGGAAGGTCGATGGTTCGAGTCCCGGTGGGCCAGGATTTTTAAACTGGCCCAACACCTTCTGGCAGCATTATGGTCCTGGGGTTCACTCAGCCTCTTGTTCTGGGGGTAAAGGTGACCATCATATAGGGCTGACAACCTGGCTGACATCAAGTGCTGATTGTCTAGAAAAAGTGGGATTTCTCAATTTCACCAATTTTTATATTCCTAAAGCATTATTTTATACGAGTGTCTAAAAATTTTTGGACCAAAGAGAGATGAACAGACAGGTGAATGGAGAAGACTGAATAACAGTGAATTACATGGTCTTTATGGGAAGCCAGATATAATGAGAACTGTTAAATCTCGTAGACTGTGATGGGCAGGACATGTGGCACAAATGGGGAATGAAAACGTTCATGGAAGCTTCTTGTAGGAAAACCAGAGGGAAAATGCCCAGTTGGTAGACCAAGAATGAGGTGGAAGAATAACATTAACAATGATTTGAGGGAAGTAGATTATACAGGGGATGATTGGAAAACATTGGCTCAGAATAGGGATATATGGAGAGCTTATTTTCGCGTGGCCATGAACCTATGGGTTCGATAGTGCCAGTGAGTTAGTTATTCACAACAGTGAAATCTGGTTAATAAACTAAAATTAAAATCGAAAGATTGCGTCACGCTAACCACATCACTCCATATGATATCACCTGTTATCCATTGACATTAACCACTTCAGTCTGCCTTGGGTCTTCGGAACTGAATTTATTTTACACATCCGAAATGCTACCGGAATAAATTAAAATAAGCTTTCTCAACAAAAAATTGAATTCAATATCCACAGAAAAGATAATTACATAAAATCTTAAAGTTTTAATCATATTTCATATAAGCATGCAATATTTATTAGTTTAATATACAGATTAACATATATCCCATTAAGTGAAGGGAATTATAAGAAAGAGTACAAATCACATTTTAAACATCCATCCATCCATCCATCCATTTTAATCCTGCTCGAAGGCAGGTCCTTCACTGCAATAATAGCATTTTCATGCTATGCTTGCACCTTTACTAGGGAATTGTAGGTGTGGTAGCTTCCCATTGCTTTCCACACCAGTGAAGGATGATGATGATGATGGCCATATGATTTCGGGGACCATTTGGGCCTTAAAGTTTTCCTGACATTTGTCTTACAGGTGAGGAAAAACCCCGATAAAAACCTCACCCAGAAAAACTGCCCCACCCGAGAGAACCCGGCTCGCTGCGTGACAAGGCAGCATGCTACGTTGAGACCACAGCGGTGGACTATTTAGCTAGATTAAATGGCTTTGGAACGGATATAATAATAAATAAGTTAAGAGTAATGATTTGTTAACCTTTGGTGCTCTTGGTAATTAAAATGTGTAAAGGAAAATTTTACGTTTAGACTGGAAGGCATAGAATGGTAGATATACCATGTAATCATTTATGTTTATTGTTGTTAGATATAAGACTAATTTTTGTATTTTTTCTAATCTAGTTGAGTGGTATACAAGGGCTTAACTCTCGCAGGTAAAATAAAGCTGTTATTATTACATTTTTTCAAAAATTTGTTTCAGATTATTTGTCGTGAAGGAGCAGTCATATTAAATATGGAAGAGATGGATATATCTAATTATTCATTTGAAAATAATGAAGATGGACAGATTGTAGAAACAGATATGGCTCCATGTATAGATTCTACTTCACAGAGTGAAATGGAACTCAATCTGCATAACATTCCAGGAGTCCTGGATGAACCAGGCACATTTAAGGTAATATTACCTTAGATCACGATTGGATAAAAAACCATGGAATCAGGTTTTTTTTTGGTTAAAACAGACTTTTTTCAGTTTAAACCAGATCTGTTTGATTAAAATTCATCGGAGAACATATTGTTTAAACAACTCACCTCATAGGATTCATGCTTCCATGAATCCTATGAGGTGAGTTGTTTAAACAATATGTTCTCCGATGAATTTTAATGATTATACCTCATAATGTTTACTTCCCAACATTAATTAAATACAGATCTGTTTGGTTTATGTAATTACTATTTTCTAATATTAAGCACAAACGATGAAACAGCATTTTTTTTGCAACATCAGACTGACTTTATTATATGAAGGGCATTCAATAAGAACTTGCACTAATCAGGTTTTTTTGAGAGGGAAACTTCTTACCTCAAATTAGTGTTGATTTATTCTCGAACATGTTTCGATATAATCTTCTATATCATCATCATCAGCTTGCCCAGACTGTTGTGTTTTATGTTGTGGACCCTGGATGCCGATATCAGCTCCTCCTCCGGTTGGCTGAAGAACCTCCAAACCAGGTTACGTTCAGCAGGAATTAAAAAATTAATTTTGTTATTCATGGTAAAATTAAATGTTTCTTACCTCTCCTCATATAAATTTTCTTTTTCTTGATAAGTCTTGGTGACACTATAATAACATGAGACAGGCAATCATCATCATCATCATTGGCGTAACAGTCCTTTTAGTTTGACCTTAGCCTCCCTCGTAACAACCAACCATTCTCTTCGGTCAATGGCCTTATTTCTCCAATTTATATGAGGAGAGGTAAGAAACATTTAATTTCACCATAAATTAAACCTCATAGTGATTAATTCCTATAAAAGTTACATTTGTTATTCATGTTCGAGAATAAATCAACCATAATTTGAGGTTGTCATTAGTTTGATCCTTCCGGGAAATTCTGATATAAGACTTGAAAGCATAATAATAGTCCCTTCGATTGGTTGCCGGCCAAAGGAAGGCAAGACCAGTGATGAGGCTGCCATCTTATAGCCTCTGGTCAGGCTTTTCTGGAGAAGAAAAGAAAATAAAGGAAAGAAGAAATGGAAGAAAGGAAAGACTCCCTAGCCCTCGGATGCCCTAATAGCGTCGGGGTCGAAAAAAACAAGAGTTAACCAAGAGAGGTTAGATAGTAAAGTTAAAAGAGTGCAAAACACAAGTAAGTGGAAGAAATGTTTTGCTCAGCTTGGGCACCTTGTGATCGCCATCCACATATCCCCTAGATGAGGACCCCAACGATCAATTTATAATTTACAAAAAATAGGTGCCAAATTTAATATGGAAATATCAATTAATAAAACTAAAATTATGGCATTTCATGGGAAGAACCCCATACAAAGTAAAATCTGTCTCCAGGATAAAATTTTAGAGAGATCTAATCAATTTAAATATCTTGGATATTAAGTTATGTAGATAGGAAATAACACTATGAGGTTCTTTAATATTGTTTATTTTTTATCATTTCACTCACCTCATACTTCATATATATATATGAAGTATGAGGTGAGTGAAATGATAAAAAATAAACAATATCTTGGATATTATCTCTCTATCTGGGATGAAAAGGATATCCCTGAAAAAGTTACTAGTTATAATAAAAGTTTAGGAATTATTAATCAAGTTATGAAACCATCCCTTGTACAAAAAAACACCAGATTACGTTTATATAACACTTTGGCTAGACCAGTGTTGACCTATGGTAGTGAAGCATGGACACTAAGAAAACAACATGAAAGCAGAATAACGGCTTGTGAAATGAGATTCATGCGCAGAACAGCGGGTTACACCAGATGGGATCGGAAAAGGAACACCGATATCTTAAAAGAATTGAAGACTACGCCAATTTTGGAATATATTAAACAGTACCAACTAAATTGGAAACACCATCTTGAAAGAATGAGTTCAAATCGGATCCCCAAAGCTGTTTATAATTATATACCAAGAGGACGAAGATCACTGGGCCGTCCTATGAAACGCTGGAGGGAAAATTTTCTATAGGATCGTAACAGGCCTTGGCCTAATACTTGGAAGGAAGAAGAAGAAGAACTTTAATATCTTTAACTATATCGTTATCTTTATATAGGTCATATATTTGCTGGTTAGTTCTTATTCTCCAGGTACCTTTATCCTTAATTGGACCATATATTTTCCTTACGATGAGGCAGGTGATGGAGCTTCCATTTCACAATAAGATTTTTTTTGTTTTTGGGGGATGTGATACTGTACCAATTGCTTCAATAAGTTATTGTTGTAAACTGCAATGACTGTACTGTGTGAATATACACCATCCTCTGCTAATAAAAAAAGTTAATGTGCACCCTCTCTATGCTGCTCTGCTCCTTTTATGGGTCATAACAATACACCCATGTTTTGTCAGCAGTGATGATATTCTGCCACTAAGTATCACCCTCATCCTCAACACATTGTTTCCAATAGCAAGACACATCTTGTAAAAGTACCTCAAGCCTCAATAAAAGGCCTCTGAGCAAAATCTAACCGACTTTCCCACATCCAAATAATACCTTAGTTATATTTGAAGAGAAAAATTTATCCTTCAGTGAGAAGTGTTAAATCAATAATAAAATCGTCAATACCTTAGTTGCCTACTAGATGTCTCATCGAGGTGGTATGCTGATCATATTTCACTCACTGACATCTGTAGGGAAATAAGCCTAACTAAATTAGATTTGAAGAGAAAAATTATACACTCAGACTGGGGTTTGAACCCAGGACAGTTGGCATTCTAGGTCACTGCTTTACCACTGAGCTACCTGAGAAACTCTAATCTAAATGCAAATTTTTCTCTTATACATTGTTAATTCCCGATCGCCACTGATGTTTTTATTATTAATTTAACACTTCTACTGGCTTTATAAAGTAGTGTTTAAATTTCCAGTAAATGTCTTCTTAAACAAGTAGCTGCCATTTGCGTGATCGAGCAAATGCTCATAACATTCGGCACTCTGGAATTAACAGTGAATAAGAAAAAATTTGCATTTAGATCGGAGTTTCTCAGGTAGCTCAGTGGTAGAGCATTGGCGTAAAATGCCAAAGGTCCTGGATTCAAACCCCAGTCTGAGCATATAATTTTTCTCTTCAAATATAATTTACCCTTCAGTAATTAAATTAGTTTGGTCAAGAAACTCCTAAATGGGATGGCTAAGGATAGACTCTAAAGGCCGTGAAACCAAAGAGGAAGAAAGTGGAACTTACTCTGTAGGCATGTGCACAACATATCAGAATGTAGAGCTTATGATTGTGATGCTAATTTAAGCAAAGTAACACTGCAAGGAATGATATGCCTTTAAAAACGTAAACAATATTGCTTACCAGTATCAAGAATTATTTGTAATACTTCAGCACAAAAGCTCTTTGAGGGACTCTAGCTTCTATACTCTGACTTTAAAACTTAAATTGGATAGAAAACTCTTTGATTACATGAATATTCCGATTGAGGGTCTTTCCACTTTTTCAGCGGTTGCCCTTTTACCAGCCGGCTGCTGGCCCTTCACATCCACATGTGTCAATCACAGAGGTAGATGATCAACAGCCAGTGTAGGGGTGACATGTGGTTAGCATGTCGAGTCCCCCAGCCGTTATAGCTGGTTCCTCAACCTGGAGCCGCTACTTATTGTAGCTACCCAATTACCTCACGATGCTGGGTGGGCACCGGTCCCATACTGGCCGAAATACCATGAGAAAATTTCTTCCCCCATGGAGACTCGAACCAGCGCAAGTCCCGTAGCTTTGCGCCAAGGCTTCCTACCTTAACCGCTTGGCTACGGCGCGGGACGATTACATGAATATAAGTATCTTATTTAACATTTCCCAATACTGTTATTTTAACACAGTTCCAATAATGGATCATATTATAATATCATTATAATATAATGTTATTTAACATTTTCCAATACTGTTATTTTAACACAGCTCCAATAATGGAAAATGTTAAATAACATCATTTACTGCTTATAAAAGACACTTCTAAACGAAGCCGGCCGTTGGTGATGGTAGTGACACCTACCTGACAGTGGACGAAACGAGAATTATAGATTTGTATATGTGGAAAGAATTGTTAATGGTTGTGCCAGGTCTGGAATGGTGTAGTGGGCTGCACACTAGTCTGGAGAACTAGAGGTCCACAGTTCGATTCCTAGTTCATACATTAATTTTTCTTTTCACAATATCATTATAATATTATAAGTATCTTATGTTCACACAGCATCAAATGCCTTCTCTATACATAGGAAATTACATATGGTATGATAATAGTTTGCCATACAGAGTGTTTGTAGGTTTGTAATTGTAGAGACATAGTTGATATGAGTGCTGTGGTGAGTTTTAAAACAAAATTGTTGATGAGGTATGTTATCATTTTGAGCTTTTATAGGGATAAATCACTATGAGGTTTAATTTAAGATAAATTAAAATGTTTCATACTTCTCCTCATAATTAATCTTCTAAGTAGATCGCGATTTCAAGACCATTGCGGTCCCATCTTCAGTACCATTTGACGACCAGAAGAAGAAGTGGCTCTTCCGATCGACATAACATCAGTCGTCAAGATGGTACTGAGGATGGGACTGCAATGATCATGAAATTGTGATCTACTTAGAAGATTAATTATGAGGAGAGATATGAAACCTTATGATTTATCTTAAGTTTGTCTTATTTGAGAATTGACATAAGTATAATTTTTCCAGAATTTTGTTCATTGAATTTAATAATGTAATTGAGTTCCAAGTACTCATCAGGATGTGATGGTTTTTTCCCTAATTTTGATAGAGCTGTAATTATTCTTTCCTTCCACCTGGTAGAAAAAAATCTAAAGTGTAGACAGGAATTGATAGCTTACAGAAGTATTTAAGGTAATTTAAAGGCAGATGTTTTTGACTCACCTCATATTTCTTAATTTTTATGCAGACCTAGGTTTCGTCACTGAATTCGTGACATTCTTGATACATCACAACTGCCTTCTTGCGGCTGTCCCTCCTGCAAATTGATTTCTGCACTCTCTTTTGGCTGACCAATGAACTTCCAAATCAATCCCCTCTCATTTTCACTGGGTATTTCGAAATTCATAGTTTTCTTTTTGTTCTTGCATATCGTCGCTTTAGAAACAATACCACGTAACTAACAAAATGAACATTTTACACGAGAAACAAAAAACTGTTTACTTTTCCCCTTAGTACCTATGCATTGAAACCATTGTATCTATAAGTTTAGCAAGGTCATGGTACAAAATTTCATCCTAATCTGTGTTAGAACTGAGCGCACTTCTTCCGTGATGCTAACAGTATAAAAATATCAATTTCACCAAAAGTGTCAGTTACGTGGTATTGTTTTTTAAGCGACAATATGTAAATTTTCTCCAAAATTGTGAGTTCCTTAAAATTTTCTAACTGTTTAAATAATTTTGCTTTGGTTTCAATTCTGTGTTAAAGGAAGATGTTGAAGTAGTTGGTTCTATATCTTATCTGGACCTGGAGCTGTTGTAGGGCACAGATATTTAATGAGATATGTTAATTTTTAGTCCACTGCTGTGGTCTCGAGGTAGCGTCCTGCCTTGTCACACAGCGGGCCTGGGTTCGATCCCCGGTTGGGGCAGTTTTTCTGGGTGAGGTTTTTATCGGGGTTTTTCCTCACCTGTAAGACAAATGTCAGGAAAACTTTAAGGCCCAAACGGTCCCCGAAATCATATGGCCATCATCATAATCCTTATCATCATCATCATCATCCTTCACCGGTGTAGAAAGCAATGGGAAGCTACCACACCTACAATTCCCTAGTAAAGCTACAAGCATAGCATGAAAATGCTATGGTTGCAGTGAAAGACCTGCCTTCGGGCAGAATTACTATGGATTGATGGATGTTAATTTTGAAGAAGTAATTACATCTGGTTGTTCTTTTGGGGGCAAACCATAGTGTAGGTGGCAAATATAAACAGAGGGCACTGTTTTATTTTTGCAGGTAGATCGAAGGCAGATTGCTGAAGTGCAGTTAGTAGACGAGACAATGGAACTACAAACATTGGGTTTATCAGTTTATAATCAAGACACACTTGAACAAGGAATTTTACACCAAGTGGATCAGGCTCTTGAAGAATTGGATCGACGGAAGCTGGAACTACAAATTAATGCAGTTGCAGATGATATTTTGTTAGTTTCTTTTAATTTTCATTTACATTTAATGTGTCAGATAATGGCTTACTATGTTTTATAAATTTAGATAACAGCTTAACTTTACAACCTACGATGCGACATTTTAAAATCCTTCATAAACTCCTGCCAAATTTTATTCTTAGGATTTCATTTTTCAAATTATTTCCCACCATTTACATTGATTTTTACATGTTTTCTAACGATAATTTGAATATATTTCTTTGCAATATTAACTACATGAAGACATGATAGCCATATTGATTTTAACAAATATTGTGTTCCAGTGCAGCTAATATATATAGTCTGTACTAACTTAACTTACACTAAATAAAATCAGTATGCATTCTTTCACAGGTTAGAGTACTTAAATTGCATTAGGTTAGCTTTTATGTTGGTCTTTCACAGGTTAGAGTACTTAAATTGCATTAGGTTAGCTTTTACACTCGTTGGCAATGCTAGTTCAAATATTGTGTTATGTTGGCTGCATCACATGATTCCATAGTGTAAACTGCTTTGCGTCTGTTGGCATGCACATGGTGTATGATTGGAACTCTCAAACATTTTTCGTGTCACATATTGTAAAGTACTTCCAAGACAATTTCTGGATGAAGGCACATGATAGATTTGATGCACTAAGATTCAAATAGTGATAATATTAATATTTAATTTTAGGAAGTTATATTTTGAGGTTATTTTAATTATATTATTTTTGGTCTGGACATCTTACCTCAATATTAATGTTGATTTGTTCTTGGACATGTTTCAAAACAATTCTGTTTTATCGTCAGCTTTCCCAGACTCGTTTTATTTTTGTTGCACCACCTGGATGTCGCTGTCAGCTCCATCCTGTGGTTGGCCAAAGAACCTCCAAACAAGGTCACCCTCCATTGGAATATCAAAATATCAAAAGAAACAGAGTTATGAATTTTGATATTCCAATGGAGGGTGACCTTGTTTGGAGGTTCTTTGGCCAACCACAGGATGGAGCTGACATCGACATCCAGGTGGTGCAACATAATGCAACATAAATAAAACCAGTCTGGGAAAGCTGATGATAAAACAGAATTGTTTTGAAACATGTCCAAGAACAAATCAACATTAATATTGAGGTAAGATGTCTAGACCAAAAATAATATAAGTGATAATATTTTTTATTTATTTCAGTTTTATTTTGAAGCACTTCAATATCTGTGTAGAATGACATTCTGGAATAATATAATTTGATATGTATTAACATAAAATTTATAGGAATTCACACTATGAAGTATTTTATCATAAGTAATGTTACGAGTGATTTCCAAATCATCAATAAATCTACAGGATTTGGAAATCAAGAGAGGCATTTGTTAGGACAAATACGGATTAATAACAAATATATTTACTATAATCACATAAATAAGTGAATATATATATATATTAACTAAGTATTTAATAACATAATTTAAGCATTTAAGCCCCATATATAAAGAAACAGCTCTATCTTTTGTTAGAATTCAATGAATAAAATTAGCTGTTTATTCAAAAAT
Source organism: Diploptera punctata (assembly GCA_030220185.1). Classification (NCBI taxonomy): domain Eukaryota; kingdom Metazoa; phylum Arthropoda; class Insecta; order Blattodea; family Blaberidae; genus Diploptera; species Diploptera punctata. The sequence goes on along the minus strand of JASPKZ010009352.1, from coordinate 707,723 downwards.
CATTATTTACCATATACAAAACTACCAGAACAACTGGAAAGCCCATCTTCAACGAATGCCGTCTCATAGAATTCCAAAAGCCATACTTCGCTACTTGCCCCCAAGACAAAAGATTGCTGGGACGTTAAAAAAAGCGCTAGATGGAAAATTCCTCTTTGAGACCGTAACAGGCCACATGGCCTAATACTTGCATGGATGATGATGATATATATAGTTACCGGCATTTCATTGTTTACTTCTTACACATGTGCTATGCAGAATACATTGAAATTTCAATTGTTTCAAATTGCTGTTTCTCCTATACAATTTTTGAAGCACCAAAAAGAAAAATGTTTGAAAAGCGAAGGGAAACAAATTATTTTGAACATTTTCAAGAAGTTTGGTGTAAAATATCCCATATTAGCTATTCAGGATGTGGCGAAAATAACAGCGGAATTTTCAGGTGAGTCACCATAGAGCATAAATTCAGCTTATAATGAAATTGTACCGTTAAATAAAGGATATCTATCGACATCCTGGAAAAAGTGTAAAAGTCTGATAAGGTAGGCCCACATGTAATTTTTTATTGTAAATAAATAAAAAATGGAAGTTCCTAATTATTGATACCATTTTACCTTATATTCATTATTTTATATAAAATACAGTGTTGCCTAAAAACAGTGTTTTGTCAATGACAGTTCCATACACAATTCAGCTGTATGGCAGGTAAAACTAGCACCACGGTTCCCCCAATAGACAAAGTCGGCAGAGTAATGCCTTATACAAGTTTGTTTACAGTACAACTGGAACTTAGCTCGGATATAGTATAAGTACTGGTAACTACTTATTTAGGAATTCTCACTATGAGACATATTCATTAAGATAGAATTTTTTATCACTTGCCTCATATTGTTCTTCTTATTTTGACTATAAACTAGTTTTGGAACATAGTTTCTGTTCCATCCTCAGTATCGTCACGACTGTTGTTCTGTCGTTTCAATCACATAGCTCACAAAGAAGCAGTTTTCAATAATTTGACACATAGATTAGTGAACATACCCATGAACAAACAAAATTATGAAAAAGAAAAAGAACACATAATCAACGTAGCCATGAAAAATGGTTTTGCAGTAAGAATGATACTCAAGAAAATAAACAAGTTCAAAAGACAAAAATTTATTAATCAAAGCACTCTTCTAAAAGTAAAAGAAGAAAATGTAAAATTCAGAAAATTCACATGTCATCCATTAAAACACCACAAGTTTCAAACAATTTTTAAAGATTTCAACATAAGGTTAGGACCCAAAAATAACTACAGCATCAGTAGATTGATTAGACCTAATAAAAATGAGAAAATAAAAGACGAAAACAAATCAGGGATTTATCAGATTAAATGTGAAGAATGTGAGAAATTCTACATAGGAAAAACTAAGAGAAATTTGAAAACTAGAGTGAAAGAACATCTCAGGAATGTCAAGAAAGGGGAAGTAGAAAAATCTGCTGTGGCTGCCCATGCATGGTCTGAAAAACATCTTATCTAGAAAGAAGCTAAATTATTAAAACAAATAGAAAAACCAAAAGAACTTACTGTTTGGGAAAAGATCTACATTCAAAAGAGCGAAAAGAAGAAATTGATGAACTTCGAAATTCCCAGTGAGAATGACCTGGTGTCGAGGTTTTTCAGTCAGCCAATGGAAGGAGTTAAGGACAGCTCTTCAAGACGACAGAACAACGGTCGTGACGATACTGAGGATGGAACAGGAACTATGTTCCGAAACTAGTTTATAGTTAAATAAGAACAACAATATGAGGTGAGTGATAAAAAATTCTACCTTAATAAGTATTGGTATTTATTATGAATGAAATCCTCCTTTGAGTTGGCTATCTTAAAATAACTATGATCAGTTTTGTGAAGGACTCGCGTCCTATATGATATTGCATTATATAGAACAAATCTCCCATTTTGTTGTAAAATTTTGTGGAAAAAATTTGATTTAATTATTGTATTATTTACATTTAGGATATGTAAACAAGATCTGAAAAAATCACAAACCCTTCTGAAGGCTTTGGAATTAACGGGAGCATCAGGTCAGAAACAAGCAGTCACTGTGAGGAAAGCAGTTGAGGTAAAAAGCAAGCAGTTAGAAACACTGCAAGTTCGTGCAGCAAATTTAAAACTCAAATATGATGGAAAGACAGATGATACTGAAGAAGATCATACCAAAGAGGTATATAATTAATATTTCTATCTCACTAATCTTGGGATTAGATTGGAATAGCTAAAACTATTTTATTTAAGTTGAATGGTTAAAAATTCTACTATTTTGTGATGTGGAAACAATGATATAGTCTGGAAGTAAGCTGCCAGGTTGTGAAGTCACATATTCATAATTCCTTGTTTCAAGTGCACAGATTTCTCAATTGTAATTACAGTCATTGTAATCATCTGCCTTTGTCACAGATGAAAATGTGTCAACACATTTCTCACATATTTTAATAAAGTTTGCATATGAAATTCCTGCAATTTTTTTTTTCAATACCCCAGGTTGTCATTTTGACACTTCTGGTGTTCTCTCCTGGCATTGGCTTAATTGTAATTCACTTCTGAAGTTGGGGTGCCTAGAAGGCGGAGTTACGTTACCCCGATGATATGATGTGTGATAAATGATAATGAAGTGCCAGGAGAGTTCTTAACCTAAACTTAATCAACTTTTATAAGATTCATGATCTGTTCCGTTGAGGTTTATTCAAAATTAATATAAAATTATAGAATATTCACCTGAAAGGTCCGTCTCCTCAATTTAATTAATCATTTAACTGTAGCGCTTTTGGGACTTGTCCCATCATCGGCAGGATTCAAAACTGGTGTTTCACTGAAGATCTGGTAGAGGGGGTTGCATGTGTTGGGTTCGTACATGCAACCCCCGCAACCCCCTCTACCAGATCTTCAGTGAAACACCAGTTTTGAATCCTGCCGATGATGGGACAAGTCCCGAAAGCGCTACAGTTAAATGATTAATTAAGTTGAGGAGACGGACCTTTCAGGTGAATATTCTATAATTTTATATTAACCTAAATTTCAGACCATGGGCAACCGCAGGAATGATTCCCTTTAAGGAAAAATTCCTATGGTTTGATCGGGAATCAAACCCGGGATCTCATGAACAGTAGTCAGAAATGCTGACCACTAGCCCATGAGGCTGGTCTTTTTGAAAAAAGTGAGAATTGACATTCAGAAAATTAATCAAAATTGATAGGAAGTAACACTATCAGATAATATTACAAAGAGACTGAATTTGACATATACAGGGTGATTACAAATGATTGGAGCGATTTCATGATTTTATGGTAGCTGTAGTATTCGACATATTTTCACGAACTTTTACAGATACATAGAGCAACTTCCCAGGTTTTTTTTGAGATGTTACAGGTGCTCCATATGCTCCCCCTTGGTGATTCTGCAGATATCAAGTCTGTAATCAAGTTCGTCCCATACTCGACGTAACATGTCCCTATTAATTTGTTCAAAGGCATTGATTATGCGAGCTCGCAGTTCTGGTAAGTCTACTGGTAAAGGAGGCACAAACACTGAATATTTCACATACCCCCAAACAAAAAAATCGCACGGCGTCAAATCGGGGGAGCGTGGAGGCCATGACAACAATTTCTGATCATTCTCTCCACTGCGACCGATCCATCGGTTTGGCAATCTCATGTTTAAAAATTCACGAACATCGTGATGGAAGTGTGGTGGAGCACCATCCTGCTGGTAGATGAAGGTCTCACTGTCGGTCGTCAGCTGCGGCATGAGCCAATTTTCCAGCATGTCCAGGTACACTTGTCCTGTAACGTTCTGCTCGCAGAAGAAAAAAGGGCCATAAACTTTGAACTGAGAAACCGCACAGAACACACTAACTTTTGGGGAGTCGCGAATGTGCTGCACAATAACGCGGGGATTTTCTGTGCCCCAGATTCGCACATTGTGTTTGTTCACTTTGCCATTCACAAAGAATGTTGCTTCGTCACTGAAGGCAAGTTTCTCACAAAAACCATCCTCATCCATAAACTGCTGCATTTGTGTACAAAATTCAAACCGACTCACTTTGTCAATGGGCGTAAGGGCTTGTAGAAATTGCAAGTGGTAAGGTTTATGCTTCAATCTTTTCCGCAAGATCTTCCAAACGGTCGGTTGTGGAATGTTCAGCTCTCTGCTCGCTTTTCGTGTTGATTTCTGTGGGCTACGTGTGAAACTCATCCGCACACTCTCAACCTTTTCTTCACTCACTGAAGGACGACCCGTTGATTTCCTTTTACAGAGGCATCCTGTAGCTTTAAATTGCGCATACCATCGCCGAATGGAGTTGGCACTCGGTGCATCTTTCTCGAACTTCGTTCTGAAGTGTCGTTGCACAGTTATCACAGATTGAGTTGAATGAAATTCAAGCACAGCATATGCTTTCTCCTCGCCTGTCGCCATCTTTGATAACTGCTGCGCTCTCTCGGTTTTAAAGCTGAAACACGGCTGCGAGAGAAAACAAAAAAAAACCTTATGAGTTTTTATACATAACTTTAAAGTTCTGTGAAGATATGTCAAATAAGATCGCTACAATAAAATCATGAAATCGCTCCAATCATTTGTAATCACCGTGTACTGTACACCTCATCTCATATTACATACATATATGTAATTCTTTAAAGATTTATCCCTCTATTGAAATATTATATGAAATATCACTTGAGGTTTAATTTAGGATTTAAAGTAAAATTCTTTACACCGCACCTCATATCGATTAACTGGAAATGAGGTGAAGTGCAAAGAATTTTATTTTAAATTATCCTTATATATTAAATTTGGGAATTTTTAACATTATGAGGTTCAATTCATAAGAATTAAATAAGTCGTGATTATTTCTTACCTCATACTTCTATATTCCTTTAAATACAGCACTGCAGTATCGGCGACTTCTTGTCACCATCGTTCAAGCACCTCGTGATGAATTTGTGAAAACAGCTGACGATGGTGACAAGAAGTCGCCGATACTGCAGTGCTGTATTTAAAGGAATATAGAAGTATGAGGTAAGAAATAATCACGATTTATTTAATTCTTTTAAATTATCCCTCTATCTCTCTGCACTTACGGTATTAGTATTATGGTATAGCTAATGAAGTTTTTATTGTTTATTCTGATATGTACCATATTTACTCGTGTATTGGCTATGTGCATGTATAAACCACACCCTAATTTTAGAATTAAAAATTAGGAAAAATAATTTATTTTATATTCTCACTGATGAACCATAAAAAAAAAAACATACTGGTAGCAGTATTGAGAAATGTGACTATGTTGCAAATTCCTGAGCTCACACTTGTCGAGATAACTGTGTCAAGCAGAACAATGGGGTAGCCTTTGTCCTTTTTCTACCGCATGGAACAACAGGGTTGTGGGTGAGGTAACAATGTCTTTTTCTCATCACCAGTATCTGCCATAGTTGACTTCAGACTTCAAACTCAGTTTAACATGAGCCGAGTTAGAACAAGTTACACTTCAAAATTTAAATTACAAGAAAATGGAAATCAAGCAGCAGAGAGAGCATTTGACATCAATAAAAAAAGATGTGCGAAGGTGGATATTTATGAAAGATACTTTTGAACAGACTTCTCAAAATTGACAATCTTTTCGTGGTAAGAAGTGCAAATGCCCAAAATTATAATTTCGTGCCTAACACATGAACAGATGGCTTTTGAATGTCTGTAGAGATGATACAATTAGAGGCCCAGAAGATAGCAAACACTATGAAGATTCCCATCACTGAATTTAAGGGAAGTTATGGCTGGGCTAGAGGATTCATGGCATGAAATGATATTGTGATTCGGAGGTGGGCATCTACGAGTCAGCGGCTGCCAGGTAGTTACCAGAAGAAACTTCTCATATTCAAGAAACATGTGCTCAACTTATGTAAGAAGCATGGATACTGCATGGGACAAATTGGAAATGCAAATGAAATTCCTGTTTTTAGATACGCCAGGTGACACTATTGTAAATACCAGAGGGAGAACACAGTGCTAGTGTGAACTGCAAGAGCTGAAAAATAGTGGTATACTGTAGTGCTGTATATTATCGCTGATGGACACAAACTGCCACCTTATGCCATATTTAAACGAAAAACCTTGCCAAAGGAAGTTTCCTCCAGAGATTATTGTATGAGTGCAGGAAATAAGGTGGATGATTGAAAAGCTTTTTCATTTACTGGTTAAAATCTGTATAGTTTCAGCATTCTTACATCGGCAGTCTAGCTAGTAATTGACATTTTCCGTGGCCCTTTGATGGAAAATGTAGAAGTGAAGATGCGCCAGGAAAAGTGTGACATGGTTGTGATTCCAGGAGGAATAACTGGGATGTTGCAACCCCATGATGTTTCTATCAACTGACCTTTTAAGGAAAAATTTCAGCATTTATATTGAGACTGGAGACAGTGCTATGGAAATGACAATTGAATGCTTGAAGAAACCTTCTCTGTTAATGATGTGTCAGTGGATTGTCAGTGCATAAAGCCTCATAGGCAGATATGGTTTCCAAGAGTTTTAAGGTAACATCCATTTCTAATGCTATGGAAGACAATATGGCTCGCTTCATCTGATAGTGAACCCTGTAGTGAAAATGAAGATGGTGACAGTCAATTGACGAATAATAGGGTCAAATATTCCCGGCACATGGATGATTCAAATACATTTTCTAGGTATGTAGTATTACCATTAAGAATAAAATTGTCTTAAAGTGTATCATGATTTTTATTTATTAAGAATATAAGTTGCACCCCATTTTGTTTTCAGTTTTTGACAAAAAATAGTGTAGACTATATACGAGTAAATATGGTATTTTAATATTCTGTGAAGTTATTTTATATTTGACTTTTTTGTAAAAGATTTGATTGTATTAATTTTGAAGGAATTTGTATAGATAAACATATCACAAACAATATCAAGGAAAATGGGACAAGAGGAAAATGAAAGAGATCGTAAAATAAGATTGGGAGAGATGACACCATTTGGAAATGCTCTTGGGGACGAGACGCCCACAACTATAAGGTAATGTTTCTATATACTATGCAAAGCGTTTAGATTGTAGTTTCCGAGGTAGCTCAGTGTTAGAGCATTCACTTAGAGTGTGAAAGGTCCTGGGTTCAAACCCCAGTCTGAGTGTATATTTTTCTTGACGATTTTATTATTAATTTAACACTTCTCATAGAAGGATAAATTATATTTGAAGAGAAAAATTTTCGCCTACACCGGGACTCGAACCCGGGACCCTTGGCTTTCCGGGCCAAGTGCTCTACCAACTGAGCTACCGAGGCGAGTTACGATCTAGACGCATATTTTTCTCTTATGTACGTTGTAATTCCCTCGTGCCAAATGCTTGAAACCATAGCTTCTATCTTTGCAAATAGCGGCTTCTTAGTTAAGAAGACATTTATTGGCAATTTAACACTACTTTATAGCCAGTAGGGCTTCTATTGACGATTTTATTATTAATTTAACACTTCTCATAGAAGGATAAATTATATTTGAAGAGAAAAATTTTCGCCTAGACCGGGACTCGAACCCGGGACCCTTGGCTTTCCGGGCCAAGTGCTCTACCAACTGAGCTACCGAGGCGAGTTACGATCTAGACGCAAATTTTTCTCTTATGTACGTTGTAATTCCCTCGCGCCAAATGCTTGAAACCATAGCTTCTACTTTGCAAATGGCGGCTTCTTAGTTAAGACATTTATTGGGAATTTAACACTACTTTATAGCCAGTAGGGCTAACGTACATAAGAGAAAAATTTGCGTCTAGATCGTAACTCGCCTCGGTAGCTCAGTTGGTAGAGCACTTGGCCCGGAAAGCCAAGGGTCCCAGGTTCGAGTCCCGGTCTAGGTGAAAATTTTTCTCTTCAAGTATATTTTTCTCTTCAAATATAATTTATCCATCATTAAGATGTATGAAATTAATAATAAAAACATCAAAAGAAGCCATACTGGCTTTATAATGTAAAATTCCCAATTAAAGATCTCCTTAATAAAAGAAGCCACCACTTGCAAAATAGAAGCAATGGCTTCATAGCATTTGGTGCGCAGGAATTAACAGCGTATATAAGAGAGAAATTTGCGTTTAGATTGGAGTTTCTTAGGTAGCTCGGTGGTAGAGCATTCACCTAGAGTGCGAAAGGTCCTGGGTTCAAACCCCAGTCTGAGCGTATATTTTTCTCTTCAAATATAAAATTTATCAATCATTGAGATGTATGAAATCAATAATAAAAACATAGAAAGATAATGTAATAAAATTCCCAATTGAAGGTCTTCTTAATAAAAAGAAGTCACCATTTGCATGATAGAAGCAATGACTTCATAGCATTTGGTACACGGGAATTAACAGCATATAAACGAAACAGCAAAATGTGATAGACCAAAGCCAGGTGGATAAAGGGAATTGAAGACAACATGAAGAGAAATATGATAGAAGCAGACACACAAGATTGTGAAGTATGGAAGAAAAAAAATTGTATATTTTGGTTGAGGATAGCTTGTAAAACACAGAAACAATCCTGAATAATATATATATATATATATATATAAATAAGAGAGAAATTTGCATATATATTGGAGTTTCTCAGGTAGCTCGGTAGAGAGCATTCGCCTAGAGTGTTAAAGGTCCTGGGTTCAAACCCCAGTCTGAGCATACATTTTTTTTCTTTTCAAATAGAATTTATCCATCATTGAGAAATATGAAATGAATAATAAAAACATTACAATGTATATAGAAAAAGATTTGCATTTAGATCGGTACTTGCTCCGGTAGCTCAGTTGGTAGAGCACTTGGTCTAGAGAACCAAGGGTCCCGGTTTCAAGTCCCGGTCTGAGCGTATAATTTTTCTCTTCAAATGTGATTTATCCATCATTGAGATGTATGAAATTAATAATAAAAACATTGAGGATTTTATTATTAATTTAACACTTCTCATTGAAGGATAAATTATATTTGAAGAGAAAAATTTTCGCCTAGACCGAGACTCGGACCCGGGACCCTTGGCTTTCCGGGCCAAGGGTCCCAGGTTCGAGTCTCGGTCTAGGCGAAAATTTTTCTCTTCAAATATAAAAACATATTGGACGTCAGTTGTGAACATGACGCAGCATTGACAATGTCACGAATTACGTGAAGAAACCCTGGGTCTGCTATAAATTATGAAGTATGAGGTGAGTGAAATGATAAAAAATAAACAATATAAAAACATATGTTTACAAATTTATTTATTTTTAAATGTATATTAATTTTATTGTTTGTTGAAGTTACATTTATTTTCTTTCCCTACCTAGTTGCAGCCAATGTAAATGGAGGCTGTTATTGTTATTCTTTTAATTATAAATAAAAAGAAATATATAAATATGGACCCGGTAGTTGGATGTTAAAACATGGCTGGATGCTCATGTTTGATTCCGAGCACAGTTGAAGATTTTTCTTCACTCATTTGTATCTAGACTGGCCTTGGGCCCATTTAGTCTTTTACAAACTGTAGAGCAGTCTAAGGATTAAAATCAGCTGTAGCATAGTGCTAACCACTCTGACTCTTTCTCAAGTCCTTAGCTTAGAACTATGGGTCTCCATTATATCTCACTGAGGTAAATTTGCATTTACATATATATGTATATATATATATATATATATATATATCTATGTATGTGTGTGTGTGTATAAAAGCTTTTATAAGCTTGAATAATTTGATGTTTTTAAGTTAATAATTATTTTTTCAGGAGTAACGAAGGTTTGACTGAATTTGAAAAATATTTGCAAAGTCAAGCAGAACTTGGAAAGAAACAAAAGAATTTTAAAAAGAAAATAGTAAAAAATAAAATAAATACAATTGAGGAAGAAGATGAGAATAATTTTAATAATATAAAATTAAAAAAGAGTAAAAATAAAACACCTCTGAAAAGAAATATTTTGCTACCAAAAAAAAGGAAGAAAAAGGAGAAACTTGGTACATATTCTAGTGATGAGTGGTGGTGAGTATTGATTCCATGTAACATGTTGCTTCTTGGAACTTAAGCTATTAGCCTTAACATAGTTTTAATGACTTCAACCTTAGTTAATTTAATTTAATTTGTATATACCAAAGCTGGGAAAGCTGACGATAAAACAGAATTGTTTTGAAACATGTTCCAAGAACAAATCAACATTAATATTGAGGTAAGGTGTCCAGACTAAAAATAATATAATTGTATATACCAAACTGATTTGAAGTCTTTAATTGCTTATTATTGTTAGTGACTAATCCATTTTATAACTTAAATTATTTCTACCAAGCTAACCCAAGCACAGTATTAATTTTTTTTATCTCGTATTATTTCAACCTCTCAGGTTTAAGACATGAAAAACATACTTTATTTAATAAATTAATTATGGGAAAATAACATTGTGGTTTTCATGTACTAATAAATAGTGAGCTGTGAAATCTCACCTGTGATCTTCAAGCATGGTACTGCAGTTTCAAGAGCCATCCCCCACACTTCAGCCCATCTTTTTCGTAAAGATGGCTGAAGATGAGAGGGATGCCTCTTTAAACTGCAATACCATGCTTGAAATCAGTTTATGAGGTGAGATTTCACAGCCCACTATTTATTAATTATTAATATACCTTATGTTGAGAAAAATATTAATTAACCAAACTGGTGTATATTAACAAAAGTTGCTATCTCTGATGGTTTCATGATTGGTTTATAATTGTATTGAACATACTTTGGATTATTTAAGTAATTTAAATAAGAAGAAACCAGGTGTTCATTCCCATCCAAGCAGAAATCCGTAGGTAATTATATTATTTTTAGTCTGGACATCTTACCTCAATATTAATATTGTCCAGACTAAAAATAATATAATTAAAATAACCTCAAAATATAACTTCCTAAAATTAAATATCCTTAGGATTTCTGCTTGGATGGGAATGAAGCCTGAATTAGCTCAGTGGACAGAGCGTTAGCACGGAAAGCTGAAGGTTCGGGGTTTGATTCCCGGTTCAAGAAAAAATATTTCTCTTTACCATTGATTTATAATTCTTTCATTAACATCATCTCCTATTTCAAGTAGGTCTATCACTATATTTTACCACTGATTATACCATATTCGCAGTCATTCACTTGTACCAACGGTGGAAGGAGGTACTTTTCCCATCTTTACCACTAGCGCCATTGCTTCCCCTCTCCAGGTAAAAAGTTAACGCTGTCGAGTAATAATAAATTTCAAAATAATCAGAATTGGCACTATCAAAAGAAATATGTCGTTCTGAAGTGGTCAGCATTTATATAGGCACTTACTTTGATATTCTACATATGATAAAATATAAAAAATAAACATTTATATCTGCCCCATTAATATCTTTGCTTGTAAGATAAGGTTACTTTAAATAAACTATCTTGCAAAATGTATGATTTTAGGGACCATAAGAAAAAGCCAGGCAAGTTAGTTTCAGAGGAAACAGCTCTGGACGACAGTGAAGGGAGTGAATATTTGCCATCTGAGAGTGAAATTGAAGAAGTGAAGAAGGAAGGTAAGAATATTCTTTCATAGTTAAATATGGGGAAATAACACGAGGTTCTTAATTCATAAATTAATGAGTCATTTTTTACAACTTACCTGATATTTTATGTTTCTGACCTCTTCTCGAAGTTCATCAAATCAACACCAGATGGCAGCGTTATTGATGGAGATTCCAATGAAAATCCAGTAATCATAATGTCGGTTGAAAATGAGAGAGATCCTTCTCTTGAAAACTAGTTCCCGTGTTTAAAGAAACATAAAATATGAGGTAAGATGTAAAAAATGACTCATTAATTTACAAAGAATATTCTTAATTAATACCTGATTTATCTAACCGACACATCTTTTTTACTTCTTTTCAAGTCCATATCACAACCTTAAACTGTAGTATTTTTATTATTACAGATGTGGAATGTAATCATATCTGTTAGTTGAATTTTACCAATTCAGGCTAAAACTTTTCTTTTATATTTATATATTTATATATTTATATTATATATTTATATACACCTTACATCATGGTCCCAAGAAAGATGTAAAATTCAAGAAATTCACTTACCATCCTGAAGTTCATAATAAGTTTCAAAAAATTTTCAGAAATTTTAATATAACATTAGCTCCAATTAACAAATTCAGCCTGGGTAATCTGCTGTTAATTAATAATAAATGTAATACCCCAGACGACAAAAAATCTGGGATTTATCAAATTGATTGCAAGGATTGCAACAAGATATATATAGGAAAAACAAAAAGGAACTTGGAAACTCGTAAAAAAGAGCACTTCAGAAACATGAAGAATGGAGAAATTGAAAAATCAGCTATAGCAGCACATAGTTTATTAGAGCATCATAGGATTGAAAAAGAATCAAAACTTTTAAAACATCTATCAAAACCTTTGGATTTAACAGTTTGGGAAAAAATATATATTCAAAAAAACCATACTAGAACTATGAACTTCGAGATTCCGGAAGAACCAAGCTTGATTACAAAGTTCTTCAAAAATACAACAGATAGCAGTTTAGGAAATGATTCATTAAAAACAACATCAGATGGCAGTTTGAAGAGGAATTCCTTCAAAAGAACACCAGATGGCAGTCTAGATAATTACCGGCAAAAAGGAGAAAAAATTGACAGTCGTGAAAACAGCTGACGATGACGACAAAGGGTCGCCGATACTGCAGTGCTGTGTTTAAAGAAAACATAGATGTATGAGGTAAGAAAAAATCACGATTCATTTAATTATTAAAACTTTTCTAATGTAACCTTTTTTGTTGTTTAAATTTTTACACCACTCTGCAACGTAATTCCAAGAAAGATGAAAAATTCAAGAAGTTTACTTACCATCCAGAAGTTCATAACAAATTTCAAAAGATTTAAAAAAAATTAAATATGACATTGGCTCTGATCAACAAATTCAGCCTGGATAATCTTCTGTTAACTAATAAAAAAGTTAACACCACAGACAATAAAAAATCTGGAATTTATCAAATTAATTGCAAAGATTGCAATAAAGTATATATAGGAAAAACAAAGAGGAACTTAGACACTCGCAAAAAGGAACACTTTAGAAACATAAAAAAAATGGTAAAATTGAAAAATCAGCTATAGCAACACATAGTTTGTTAGAGAATCATAGAATTGAAAAAGAAGCAAAACTTTTGAAACATCTATCTAATCCTTTGGAATTAACAGTTTGGGAAAAGATATGCATTCAAGAAACCATACTAGAACCATGAACTTTGAGGTTCCAGACAAACCAAGCTTGATTACAAAGTTCTTCAAAAGTACACCAGATGGCAGTTTAGAAAATTACTTCTTCAAAAGTACACCAGATGGCAGTTTAGAAAATTACTTCCACAAAAGTACACCAGATGGCAGTTTAGAAAATTACCGGCATAATAAAAAATTGACAGTCTTGAAAACAGCTGAAGATGGGAATGATGTATTTCCCAATACTGCAGTTCTGTGTTAAAAAAAGATTTATGAGGTAAGAAGAATTCACGATTCATTTGATTCTTATGAAAACCTCATAATGTAAAAATTCCCAAATTTATTATATTAATTTTTTGTTTGTTCGTTGACAGATATGTGAACATAACTTGATAAAATCTATATCAAAATATGTCTCTTGTTTATAATGTTGAATAGAAATTGATTTGTGTGATGTGTTCAGTGAGATAGTATTTTAAGTGTGATGCGTTCAGTGAGTTAGTATTTTGGTTTGTACATGTTAAATTATTTTGTTTTATTTAATGTTTAGAAAAAAGTATTCATATAAAGATAAAGAAGAAAAGAAATAATCCTAGACGCAAGAAACAGTTTTATCAAGACTCTGAAGAATGGGGAACTGATGACAGTGACTGGGAATATTCTGATGAAGAATCAAGGGCTAAAAGACGTAGAAGTAGTAAGTATGACAATAAATAGTTAAAACTCTTGTATACTGCAGTTCTTTTCAACATTTATTTAAATTTTAGTGAATTGAATGTTGAAAAGCTTTAGAGTATAATTATGGGAAAAAAATAGTTTTACATAAATGTCAATTTTACTACATAAATTTTTTTTTAACAATTAATTTGATTTTGGTTTGTTAACACTTATAGTTTTATAGACAGTAAACAAAGATATACAATTTAACTTTCACAGGGAAAGAACACTATGAGGTTTAATTTAATAATTAAATTAATGTTTTTATTACCTCACCTCATATCCTTTTTCTTCTATACTGCAGTTTCGGAGCTTATCTCCATCGTCAGTAGCCTCTGGTCGACCGGTGTTATGTCGTTTCTTGGCGGTTTCCTTCTTACTTCTGTAAGACCAGAGGCTACTGACGATGGAGATAAGCTCCGAAACTGCAGTATAGAAGAAAAAGGATATGAGGTGAGGTAATAAAAACATTAATTTAATTATTAAAGATATACAATTTTGTTTATTTTTATTTCCCTCATACTTCATAATTCATAGCAGACCCAGGGTTTCTTCACATCTTTTGTGACATTCTCAATGCTGTGTCACGTTCACAACTGACGTCCAATGGCCTTCTATCCTGCAGACTGACCTCCGCGCCATCTGGTGGCCGACCGAAGAATTTCCAAATCAGTCCTCTCTCCTTATAACCGGGTATTTCAAAATTTTCAACAAATTCAACATTAGATTAGCACCGAAAAATGATTACAGCTTAGGTAATTTAATAAAAACCAACAAAAATGAAAAGATTGAAGACTGCAAAAAATCAGGAATTTATCAAATTAATTGTAAAGATTGTGAAAAGATATACATAGGAAAAACAAAAAGGAATCTAAATACAAGATTAAAAGAACACCTCAGAAATGTTAAAAATGGAGAAACCGAAAAATCTGCAATAGCTGCACATGCCTGGTCAGAAAAACATAGAATAGAAACCAAAACAAAATTACTTAAACAATTGGAAAAACCGAAGGAACTCACAATTTGGGAAAAAATTTACATATGCAAGAATGAAAATACAACTATGAATTTTGAAATACCCGGTTATAAGGAGAGAGGACTGATTTGGAAATTCTTCGGTCGGCCACCAGATGGCGCGGAGGTCAGTCTGCAGGATAGAAGGCCGTTGGACGTCAGTTGTGAACGTGACACAGCATTGAGAATGTCACAAAAGATGTGAAGAAACCCAGGGTCTGCTATGAATTATGAAGTATGAGGTGAGTGAAATAAAAAAAAATAAAAAATAAACAATATTAAAAAACCTCATAGTGTTATTTCCTATCTACATAACTTAATAAAGATATACAATGTTTGGTGAAATTAAACCTTATAGTGATTAATTCCTATAAAAGTTGAATATAAAATTTTACCTAAATGAATATACCTCATAGTGTGAATTCCTAAATAAGTAAAGATATAAAATTATATTTGAAGAGAAAAATTTTCCATATTTGAAGAGAAAAATTATACGCTCAGACCGGGACTTGAACCCGGAACCCTTGGTTTTCTAGTCCAAGTGCTCTACCATTTGAGCTACCTGAGCAAGTACCGATCTAAACGCAAATTTTTCTCTATATACGTTGTAATTCCCGCCCACCAAATGCTTTGAAGCCTTTGCTTCTATCTTTGCAAATGGCGGCTCCTATATTAAGAAGACATATTTGGGAATTATACACTACATTATAAATGCCAGTACGGCTTTTTTTAGATGTTCTTATTAATTTCATACATCTCAATGATGGATAAATCATATTTGAAGAGAAAAATTATACGCTCAGACTGGGACTTGAACCCGGGACCCTTGGTTTTCTAGTCCAAGTGCTCTACCATTTGAGCTACCTGAGCAATTACCGATCTAAACGCAAATTTTTCTCTATATACGTTGTAATTCCCACCCACCAAATGCTTTGAAGCCTTTGCTTCTATCTTTGCAAATGGTGGCTCCTATATTAAGAGGACATATTTGGGAATTATACATTACATTATAAATGCCAGTACGGCTTTTTTAGATGTTCTTATTATTAATTTCATACATCTCAATGATGGATAAATCATATTTGAAGAGAAAAATTATACGCTCAGACCGGGACTTGAACCCGGGACCCTTGGTTTTCTAGTCCAAGTGCTCTACCATTTGAGCTACCTAAGCAAGTACCGATCTAAATGCAAATTTTTCTCTATATACGTTGTAATTCCTGCCCACCAAATGCTTTGAAGCCTTTGCTTCTATCTTTGCAAATGGCGGCTCCTATATTAAGAAGACATATTTGGGAATTATACATTACATTATAAATGCCAGTAGGGCTTTTTTAGATGTTCTTATTATTAATTTCATACATCTCAATGATGGATAAATCATATTTGAAGAGAAAAATTATACGCTCAGACTGGGACTTGAACCCGGGACCCTTGGTTTTCTAGTCCAAGTGCTCTACCATTTGAGCTACCTGAGCAAGTACCGATCTAAACGCAAATTTTTCTCTATATACGTTGTAATTCCCACCCACCAAATGCTTTGAAGCCTTTGCTTCTATCTTTGCAAATGGCAGCTCCTATATTAAGAAGACATATTTGGGAATTATACACTACATTATAAATGCCAATACAGCTTTTTTAGATGTTCTTATTATTAATTTCATACATCTCAATGATGGATAAATCATATTTGAAGAGAAAAATTATACGCTCAGACCGGGACTTGAACCCGGGACCCTTGGTTTTCTAGTCTGAAAGATAAATTATATAGATCGTAACTCGCCTCGGTAGCTTAGTTGGTAGAGCACTTGGCCCGGAAAGCCAAGGGTCCCGGGTTTGAGTCTCGGTCTAGGCGAAAATTTTTCTCTTCAAAATATAATTTATCTTTCAGTGAGAAATGTTAAATCGATAATAAAAACATTATTTATCTTGTAAATACAAACTTTTTGATTGGAAGTCAAATATATTTAATATATTAGATAAATAATATTATATTATCTTCCTCATCAGTAAATTGAAATATAGAGGAATAGTCATACTACATCTACAAATTCCCTTATTAAATACAGCTATTTTACTGTCTTCGGGGGTTACTGTTACTTGGGCCCATCATGGATTGCACGCTGACCTATAGAGGTCTAGGGTTCGATTCCTGGTTAAAGCGTTAATTTTTCTTTTTCAAAAGAAAGTACCTCGTAATCTTACTTCCTATTGTATTTTCATAATAATAACTGATGTTGCTACATATTATATAATATCATTGGCAATAAACACCAGTTATATTTTTAAATAATAATAATAATGATACTGCTGCTACTGCCAATACTACTACCACTACTGGTGCCACTGCTTATTGATTTTTTGATTTTGTGTATGTATATATATATATATTTAAAAATTTTCATTTTAGAATTTATTTATAAATAATATTTATCAAAAATAATTAAAAAAGTTTTCTATTCATTTTAAATGAACAAACAATTTTTATAGAGTAGTTATAAAGGTCTCTGTTTTTTGTTTAATCTTACTTATAAAATATGTCTCTGAAATTACAAAATGTAAAAAATTATACACCATTCTGTTTTTTATAATAGTATTTTAGTTTTTTAGTATTAAATGATGTGTTTCTTTACATATTAAAAAAATATGTTGTATGGCTTATAATTAAAGACAATATCAAGGGTGTAGAAATACAACACACCATTCTCAAGATTAGTAACATATAGGAATAAACCAAAAATGTATGTTATGTGTAAAGCATAATAATAATGATAATAATAATAATAATAATAATAAAGTACTCTTTCACAGCTAAAAAGGAAATAGATGATGGTAACATTGAAGATTATCATGAAAGACTAAAGTTTTGGGAGGAGCAGAAAGCAAGACAACCAGAGGAAGAAAATACAGGATATCATGAAATGGAAGGAGGATATAAAATCCATAAGAATCTCTGGACAAAATTGTATAAGTAAGTTCCAAGATATTAATGTTTTATTTTAGGAAATAATATTTTGAGGTTCTTTTAATTAAATTATTTATTTTTTTATTTTATCCCTAGAGTCTATAAAAATAATTTTTTGAATTGTGTTGATTTGTACGGTAAATAGTAACAGGCTATTAAATATGAAGAAGACCTTTCAAAATATTTATGTTCAGCAATAAATTATTTTGTAAAAAATATCTCAAAACTTTCAGAAAATTTTCAAAATTATATTTTGTATAAATTAAAGTTAACTTAAATTTTGAAAATCTTATAGAAATTAAATATGAAATTAGAAGCAAACTGAACAAAGTAACTCTATGCCAATGTACAAGAATTACTTTTAGAAAGTCCTATGTCATTACTGGAGCCGAGAGTTATGTGTGAAATGCATATTTTTTTTATGCATTAAAAGTATTCAGAAATTTAAGTGACTACTTCATAAACAATTTGAGCGGTATGTGATAATGCATAGAAATGCATATTACGGGAGGAAATGCCTATTTTAGATTTTTCATGCATAAATGCAGGTTTTACTCCTAAATGTGGTATTAAATTATAATTTTCCCTTCAGCTAATTACTAGTAATTAATTTATTATTAATTCATATTTTTTTATTAATAAAGTCTCTGCAA
Source organism: Diploptera punctata (assembly GCA_030220185.1). NCBI lineage: Eukaryota > Metazoa > Arthropoda > Insecta > Blattodea > Blaberidae > Diploptera > Diploptera punctata. The sequence goes on along the minus strand of JASPKZ010009352.1, from coordinate 689,115 downwards.
TCAATTTGATATAAGCATAACATGTATATTTACATCTGTGTAAGAGGGGAATACCCGTGGGCCTTGAGAAATAATATTACAGTATTGCTAAAATCGCTTTTGATAAGCTTAATGAAGTATTAAATATAAATCGTGGCTACAATAGAATTTGTCAAATTAGCAAAATGCTCTCTGGTGATAGTGAAAAAACTGTAACTGAAGAGGAATTCACTGAAGAAGAACTTGATGTTTTTCACGTGCACCTGTGACATCATGTGATGTACAAAGGGCATTTTTATTGTATAAACCCTTCTTCACTACAGACGAAGGAGCTTCACACAAGAAAACCTTCCTTATCTGCTGTAACAGCCAGGAATATACTAAGATTACCCACAAAGCAAATCATTTATTTGATTTTATTACAATCTGTTTTTGCATATTTTCTACATTTTTCATGCATATTTAGTACTTTATTTTGCATATAAATCCGGGCTCTAATCATTACCAGTTTACTGATTTGCACAGACTATGAGGTAAATACAAAGTTGGAACTTCCTTTGTATCTACCGTGTTTCTATAGTAGAGATCATCTAAGAGCATTGTTTTCGGGCCGAGAAGCTTTTATATGGATTATATCATTAAGTGAGATGTGTAGATTAGTTCTTCTTCTTGATAGTAGTGTGATTTTTAGGCTAGTAAGAGGCATGCTGCTCAAAAAGTGCTTTGACTGTCTTATATAGCTTGTCTCACGCTCTTTATCTTTTATGAAATGAATATTAATGAAACTTACATGAACACTATTCAAGATAAGCAATATTTCATGGTTATGTTATTTCCAGAACTTGAGACCATTTATTTAGATAGTTCACAAAATTAGTCTCCATGATGCTACAGACCTAGAAGGCCCTTAGCTTACCAGTCTGTTGCTGACCTCACATCCCCATATGCCAATTATAGAGATGGGCGATCATTTAGCCAGTATAGGAATGACATGCAGTAAGCAGGTTGGCTCTCCTAGCCATTATAGCTGTTTTTTGTAATTTTATTAATTGAAAACCTCAATGTTATTTCCATAATTAATTTATGAATAATATAATTGTTTTATAATGGATTATTTGTTTCAGTTTTTTAAATATTCAAAGCTGAAAGTACTAAATGAGAGGGGGGGACACAAATATCATAAGATATTTTTTAGGGTTGGGTCTAGTTTCAGGATAAGTATGTGGAATCTCCAAATTATGAGGCTCAGTTGTTATTAAATGACTCAACTGGTTTAGACACTTACATTGTGATGATCATATACTATATATTGTGTAAGAAAATGTAATCTATAGTTTCTTCAACCCTAACATGTATTAGTAAAATTAAACATGCAAAAATAAATAGAAATGGTTGGTTGGTTGCTAATGCTCTTGGAATTGGAGGATCTCAATTTTCCATCTGGCTTCCCAGTAACATCTAACTAAAAAATCAAATGAATCATGAATTCTTCTTACCTCATACATCTATGTATTTTTAACACAATACTGCAGTATCGGGAAACATCATTCCCATCATCAGCTGTTTTCACGACTGATGTTTCCTGATACTGCAGTTCTGTGTTAAAAAGCATAGATGTATGAGGTAAGAAGAATTCACGATTCATTTGATTTTTATTAAGAAAACCTCATAATGTAAAAATTTCCAACTTTATTATAAGATTGTCTAACTAGTTGCGATGACAGTTCTCTAGTTGTCTTTGTAAGAGCATTTACAGTGGAGTAGATGGTCTCCATTCATCACTGTGTTTGGTTCTTCACATAGTATACAGGATGGAGATTAAAAAATATTAATTTTATGCAACGGTCATATCCAGTAGTCATCATAAAAATAGCAACAGCTCTGCTTCTTGGGTAGCCAGAGATTTGATTATTATTTTTCTAGAACTTTTTTCTGTGCATTCTTCTTTCCAGGATAGTTTTTTTTTTAAATTGTCTGTTTTTTATGTGTGAAATGAAATTTTGCTTGAGCTAATTTGTTTTATAAATACATATAAGTAATTTTTATAAACAAAAAAATTAAAATAGAACAAATTAATATGATGATCTTGTAGAAGATTTCCAGGATGTTGGCCGTGGTCTTGAGGCTTGTAGTTCCCCGATGTTTTGCCAGAGACTGCATCTGGCATCCTCAAGGGTTGTCTTGAGACTGGCAATTTTGTAGATTACCTTCCCTATTTATACATATAGGCAGGTAATCGACAAAATTGCCAGTCTCAAGACAACCCTTGAGAATGCCGGACGCAGTCTCTGGCAAAACGTCGGGGAACTACAAGCCTCAAGACCATGGCCAACAGCCTGGAAATCTTCTACAAGATCATCATAATAACTCCGGCTGAAAGCCTAAGTCAAGAACAGATTAATTTTGGTTAGTTTTGAGCCATATTCTAAAACTTTTAGTGTCTAGCACAGAAAATTTAGTAATGAAGACTGTATATTCTGTACTATTTGACTTTGAGCATATTACATAAATTTCAAATTTATTGGTGTAAATCTTACTCAAAACACACAATTGATTTGTTGACAGCTATCAAAAAGTTGGAGTGCAGTGGATGTGGGAACTGAATCAACAAAGATGTGGTGGTATTTTAGGTGATGAAATGGGTCTTGGGAAGACGGTGCAGATAATAGCATTCCTTGCAGGACTCAGTCACAGCAAACTGGTATCTCGTCATGGAAAGTTAGTACTTTAAGTGATTATTCTAAAAATATTTGGCAAATTATTATTTTATAAAATAAATTTTAAGCATTCTTATAAAATTACAGTAGGAAGTAACATTATGAGGTTCATCTTAATACATAAGTTGAGTCTGTTGTCAATTTACCTCATAGTTGAATTCTTTTAGGACATGTTTCAAAACATCGTCATCTTGTCAACTGCTATGAGGTAAGATGACAACAGACTCAATTTATTAAGGTAGAATTCCTAAAATAGACTCAATTTATTTATTTTATTTCAGCATTTTTTTTTAATATTTGATTAAATTACATCTTTATTTGTTTTTATTATTAATTTAATACCTCTCACTGAAGGACAAATTGTATTTGAAAGAAAAATGATATGCTCAGACCGGGGTTTGAACCCAGGACCTTTGGATTTCCAGGTCAATGCTCTACCACTGAGCTATCTGAGCATTCCAATCTAAACACAGATTTTTCTTTTACACATTGTTAATTCCCAAGCGCCAAATTCTACGAGCCTTTGCTCGATTATGCAAATGGCGGCTTCTTATTTAAGAAGATATTTATTGGGAATTTAAACATTACTTACTAAAACCAGTAGCGCTTCTTTCAATGCTTTTATTATTAATTTAATACTTCAGTGAGAATAGTTTGATGACTGAGTCTTAATAAATTTGCTTTCTTATTATCCAATATAGTTATGTAAGTTGGTTTTGCTATATGTAAATAAATGTTCATAATTGTAAAAACACATGTAATCCTAATTGTCTACAAGTAAAATTAAAACTAACCCATAACCTACCCTTATTTATAATATGTCATTGTACTCTATATTAATTTAATATTAAACTACTGAAGTGCAATTTACCTTATATAATACTTATTAATTATATTGTTACGAGTAGAGACCTGATGTTAGGGAAAATGCCTATAGTTATATATTATAGATATTGTAAAAGTGACTTCATGTAATTTCATACCAACGACCCTAGAGTTGTTTTTCATGAAGTTCATTTTGTCTATAAATGCCTATTTCAGCTTATAATGCCTATTTGCAATTTTTTCTCGAAATTAACTCAGTATTTCAATGAAATTAATTGAAATGGACAAACTTCAAATCATTTCATAGAAGTTTTCAAGTGTTCTTTTCATTAATTCCTTTAGAATATTTTAGGATAAGGGTGGCAATAACCTAGAGGTAGGTGGTTTCCCCCTCAATGCACTCCCGATTAGGTAAATATTGTATTTTCCACCTCATGCATTCCCGTTAAACGAAATAGCCCTAAGCTATTGCCCATTGCATTATGCTCCGGCTCTAAGGCTTGGAGAAAAGTAGTTTGCTTCTTATCAATGCAAACATTGCTGAGTGACAAAGAGGATAGATGGCTCAAGCCTGGTGCTGAAACTGGCAATATTATTTTTGATGTTGGTAACACTGAATTCAGTCTGCAGTCCTCATTCACAGACAGGTGATTCAAAGACAAAATGGTGCTGCAAGTGTTTTTTTTATATACCTTTAGAACAGTTTTTTTAAGATACCTAAAGAGCGGATGACAGTAAAATACAAACTGACCAATTTCGTGAAAGAATTTGGTGTGGAAATATTCTCAAGTGACGGTTCTGCTCTTTGTAAAAAGGCAAAACAAATTCCAAAATCATCTCTGATATCTTCGCATGGTATTGATAGCATATGTTTATATTCTTAATGTAAGACTGTAAAAAGTTATGTTGTCCATTTTTTGTAAGAGGAAGGATCATTTTGAATTGTTTAGTGCCTATATTAATGATTTTTAGTGCCTTTTTGCCTGCCTATATTGAATTTTTTAAGTGCCTAAACTGGACTCTAGTTATGAGGGCTGCGGTGGTCTAGTGGTTATGTTCCTTGCCTCAAGTACCAAGTGTCACAAGTTCAAACCCATCCGGAGTCGATGGATTTTTAGGATGGAACATGTGGCAGTAAATGCCACTTGGGTTCACTATTTGTCGTAATGCTAATTGTTTATTGCCCTAGCACAGTAGCCAGTCGGTCCTTACATTTATTTGGATGAAGTGATGAGACTCTTATCTATAACGGTTTGGAGGAGAGTTGCTTGGAAAGGAGACATAGTTCATAATTAAATTACTTTATTTCTTTTAGTTGATAAACTTAAATGAACTTTCATTTGATCAATAAAATTTTACTGTTACAAACATTCAATATCCCAAACTCACAAGTACAAACCAACAGGACTTACACTTAATAGTTCGTCGAGAGAAGCTCTAAATTGTATTTGTTGAAATAATGTCTTGAAGTAACAATTACGGGACTTAGTAAGAATTTCCCCCAATTTTTAATTCATCAGATAGCTCGAATCCTCTTAAGTTTGGGATATTGAATGTCCGTAACAATAAATTTTTATTGATCAAGTGCATTTAAGTTTATCAACTAAAAGAAGTAAAGTAATTTAATTATGAACTCTGCTTTCCACGCAACTCTCCTCCGAACCGTTACAGATAAGTGTCTCATCGCTTCGGCCTGAAACAAATATAAGGACAGACTGGCTACTGTGCTAGGGCAATAAACAATTAGTATTACGACAAATAGCGAACCCAAGTGACATTTATTGCTGCAAAATTACTGCTCCAAACAAGTCCTCTGGGAGGGACTTCAAACCTTGAATCCTGAATCTGAAGATTTTGAGTCTTGTAAAAGAACCACAAGCATGAATAAGTAGGCCTCTGTGTATAATTTAACTGACCTTCATCCATCCAATTAGTACCTTAGTTGCCTACTAGATGTCTCATTGAGGCGATGTGCTAACCACATGTCACTCGTTGGCATCTTTAGGTAATTAAGCTTAAGTGCAATTAACCTGGTTAAGAAACTCCTGCTAGGGAACAGTGTCAAAGTTTGTTGAGAATTCTGTTCCATCTCAACCAATTGCAACACCACCCCCAATATAGTTGCAAAATAGCTCAGAAAACTATTGTATAAGGTGAAAAGAACCGAATCTAGACCTAATAAAATGAAATGAGATGTAATTTTGAATTAAATTAAATTTTGTATTGTTTTTAACAATTATCAAATAATTCTGTGGTGAAACATACCAATTACCATGAAGTTAATTTTAAGAATTAAATGAACTGTGATTTCTTCTTACCTCATACTTCTATGTTTTTTTTAAACACAGCACTGCAGTATCGGCGACCCATTGTCACCATCATCAGCTGTTTTCACAACTGTCAATTTTTTTTCTTTTGCTGGTAATTATCCAAACTGCCATCTGGTGTTCTTTTGAAGGAATTACTCTCCAAACTGCCATCTGGTATTCTTTTGAATGAATCATTTTCTAAACTGCCATCTGTTGTACAAAGTTCTTCAAAAATACAAATGAAAATGATTCATTCAAAAGAATACCAGATGGCAGTTTGGAGAGTAATTCCTTCAAAAGAACACCAGATGGCAGTTTGGATAATTACGGCAAAAGAAAAAATTGACAGTCGTGAAAACAGCTGATGATGGTGACAATGGGTCGCCGATACTGCAGTGCTGTGTTTAAAAAAACATAGAAGTATGAGGTAAGAAGAAATCACGATTCATTTAATTCTTATTAATTGAACCTCATAATGTTAAAAATTCCCAAATTTAATATATAAATTTAAGTTAATTTTGTAGCTAATAGTACAGAATGTGTGTGTTTTTAGTTTCAGAGGACTTGGTCCAACTCTTATTATATGTCCTACAACTGTAATGCACCAATGGGTAAGAGAATTCCATGTATGGTGGCCACAGTTCCGAGTTGCTGTTTTACATGAGTCTGGATCATTTCATGGTAAATTCAGAAAATTACACTATAAGCATATTTCCTGTAATAGTATAATATATATTTTTTAATAATAGGTTGAAATGCGCACACACCGTGCATGTAGGTATATATATATTTTTTGCATGATAGTGCATTCTGTCGTATTTACAGCAATGACAACCATGATTGAAAGTTCAATTTCCTAAATTTTGGGGTTGCCAACATATAAATAACTAAATAACCATACTGTAATGTTACAAATTACCTACCTAGTACAGGAAGTAAAACCACTGCCCTTTATGTATATTACGTACAATGTATATACAAAAATATATCCAAAAGGTAGTGTTAATATACATTATACGAAACAAATCACTGCATTTGAAATGAACTGAACTTTATTTGAAACAATATAAAACAATAAATATGTACTTTCTGCCATTTTATCACTAATATTGGTCTCACGGCCTCCTATAGTTTCAACCAAGAAACATTGCCCACACTGTTAATGTTAGTCAATTGTTTATAATGAACGCAAATATTTCCAACAAAGATGTTTTTATTTTACTATTATTTATTATTTGGAAAACATCATCATGAGAAAAATAATGTACAATGCACGTTTGTGAAGTGGTTTACAGAATCTCAGAAATTAAAAACCTTATATTTAATTAATGTTGGGAAGTAAACATTATGAGGTATAATCATTAAAATTCATCGGAGAACATATTGTTTAAACAACTCACCTCATAGGATTCATGCTTCCATGATATCGCGATTTCAAACATAGTCATGTTCATCGTCGGAGTTATGGCTGACGATGAACATGACTATGTTTGAAATCACGATATCATGGAAGCATGAATCCTATGAGGTGAGCTGTTTAAACAATATGTTCTCCGATGAATTTTATTAATTAAAAACCTTACTTATTAAATTAATATAGAGAAGCTAAAGCTATTACTATGATAGAAATAAGTAAATTAATAAACACAATTAAATTATTGTAAATCAATGGTAAAAAGAAAAATTTTTGCCTGAACCTGGAATCGAACCCCGAACCTTTAGCTTTCCGTGCTAATGCTCAGACCACTGAGCTAATCCAGGCTTCATTCCCATCCAAGCAGAAATCCTTCCTTTACCTTTACTCTACTGGTCCCACATTCAATTGCAATGAATCATCATTCACAAATACACAAATACTTCAGGTAGAAGCCATTCATTGTGTATTTGTGAATGATGATACATTGCAATTGAATGTGGGACCAGTAGAGTAAAGGTTAAGGAAGGATTTCAGCTTGGATGGGAATGAAGCCTGGATTAGCTCAGTGGTCTGAGCATTAGCACGGAAAACTAAAGGTTTGGGGTTCGATTCCTGGTTCAGGCAAAAAAAAAAAAATTCTCTTTACCATTGATTTATAAAAACCTTGCTATTGCTCAGTTTTTAAACATTTTCCTCAATTCTGTAAAAAGCACTTCCCAACCTCACATCGTAATATACAATTTTTCTTATAATTTGAAATAATTGGTCTGATGATATATTTTCAGGAAAGCGTGAATCACTTATCAGTCACATGAACCAAGTTGGTTGTGTTTTGGTGACATCATATGTAGGTGTAGTGCAACACCAGGATGCTCTCAAATCTAAGGACTGGCATTATGTTATTTTAGATGAAGGCCATAAAATTCGTAATCCTGATGCACAGGTATGCAACAATAACATTTATTAATATTTAATTTAGGAAGTAATATTTTGAGGTTATTTTAATTATATTATTTTTAGTCTGATCATCTTACCTCAATATTAATGTTGATTTGTTCTTGAACATGTTTCAAAACAATTCTGTTTTATCGTCAGCTTGTCCAGAATTGTTTTGAAACATGCTCAAGAACAAATCAACATTAATATTGAGGTAAGATGATCAGACTGAAAATAATATAAATAACATTTATTAACTAGTTATTACTGTATAAGAGATTTTCTTATTTTCTATTTTAATAGGTGACATTGGCTGTGAAACAGTTTAAAACACCTCATAGACTTATTCTATCTGGATCGCCAATGCAAAACAATCTGAAAGAACTGTGGTCACTATTTGATTTCATCTTCCCTGGTAAATTGGGAACCTTGCCTGTCTTCCTCGCCCAGATGGCTGTACCAATTACTCAGGGAGGTTATTCAAATGCTTCAGAAGTACAGGTATGTATTTAACATTCAATTTATGATTAAATTAAAATGCTTCATACCTCCCCTCATATCCATATGAACTTCGAAATTCCTGCAGATTTTGACTGGATCCGGAGGTTTATCGGTCCACAAACAGAGGGAAGAAGTCTAGGCGAAAATTTTTCTCTTCAAATATAATTTATCCTTCATTGAGAGTTTTTAATTAATAATAAAAACTTCAATAGAAGCCCTACTGGCTTTATAAAGGAGTATTAAATTCCCAATTAATGTCTTCTTAACTAAGAGTTCGCCATATGCAAAGATAGAAGCAACGGTTTCAAAGCATTTGGCACAAGGGAATTACAACGTAAAAAGAGAAAAATTTGCATCTAGATCGCAACTCACCTCGGTAGCTCAGTTGGTAGAGCATTTAGCCCGGAAAGCCAAAGGTCCCGGGTTCAAGTCTCGGTCTAGGCGAAAATTTTTCTCTTCAAATATAATTTATCCTTCAGTGAGAAGTGTTAAATTAATAACAAAAACTTCAATAGAAGCCCTACTGGCTTTATAAAATAGTGTTAAATTCCCAATTAATGTCTTCTTAACTAAGAGGCCGCCATATTCAAAGATAGAACCAACGGTTTCAAATCATTTGGCGCGAGGAAATTACAACGTATAAAGAGAAAAATTTGCATCTAGATCGCAACTCGCCTCGGTAGCTCAGTTGGTAGAGCATTTAGCCCGGAAAGCCAAGGGTCCCGGGTTCGAGTCTCGGTCTAGGCAATAATTTTTCTCTTCAAATATAATTAATCCTTCAGTGAGAAATGTTAAATTAATAATAAAAACTTCAATAGAAGCCCTACTGGCTTTATAAAGTAGTGTTAAATTCCCAATTAATGTCTTCCTAACTAAGAGACCGCCATATGCAAAGATAGAAGCAACGGTTTCAAAGCATTTGGGAATTACAACGTATAAAGAGAAAAATTTGCATCTAGATTGCAACTTGCCTCGATAGCTCAGTTGGTAGAGCATTTGGCCCAGAAAGCCAAAGGTCCCGGATTCGAGTCTCGGTCTAGGTGAACATTTTTCTCTTCAAATATAGTTCTTCCAATTGACATAACATCAGTCATAAAGTCAAGATGAACGTGACCTCATCTCAAAGTTCATCAAATCAACACCAGATGGCAACGTTATTGATGGAGATTCCAACGAAAATCTGGTAGTCATAATGTTGGTTGAAAATGAGAGAGATCCTTCTCTCGAAAACTAGTTCCCGTGTTTGAAGAAACATAAAATATGAGGTAAGAGTTTAAAAATTGACTCATTAATTTACGAATATATTTTTATTATACATTTTTTAATGTAAATGCAATAGGAAGTAACATTACAAGGCTCTACTTAATAAATATGTTGAGTTTATATTTCATCTTACCTCATTGGTAGGTTCATGTAGGACATGTTTCAGAGCATCTTTGCTCTATCACCAGCTTGTATAGATTGATGATCTTTAAGTTGTCGCCCTTTGATGTCTACTCTTGCTCCCTCTTTTTGTGGTTCAAAGAACCTGTGTATTAAGTCTCTCTCCCCGGGAATTTCAAAATTCGTGATTCTCTCCTTGTTCTTCAGGATGTAGATTCTTTTCCCATATGTTTTTAAGTTCATTTGTGTTTTCTACTATTTTAATAATTTGGTATTTACATTGATTTTATGTTTTTCTGACCAAATATGAGCAGCTACTGCTGATTTTTCTACTTTTTTTTTACATTTCTTATGTGTTCCTTGGTTCTAATGGTTAAATTTCTCTTGGTTTTTCCTATATACATCTTATCACAATCTACACACTTTATTTGGTATATTCATTATTTTTACCTTCATCAATTTTTTAATTTTTGTTAATTTTTATTATATTAAATTAATGTTGGGAAGTTGTGGATGAGGATGAACGTGATTACATTTGGAACCGTGGTATCGTGAAAAACATGAAATCTATGAGGTGAGTTGTCTGTAATTTTTTTTGGTCTAATCTGATATTAATTTTTTCAAAATCTTTTGGAATTATTGTGTGCCCATGGATGATATGTGAATTTCCTATAATTCTTTCCTTTTGGTTTTTCTATCTGAAGAGTGCTTTGATTTCTCAATTTTTTGTTTTTTGTACTTATCTATCTTTTTATGTATCATTTTCTCCTCGAAACCATTTCCTTTTGCCACTTCAATTATGTTTTTCTTTTTCTAACAATAATTTTCTCTGCTAAAGGGTATATCTGCTACTAATGTATCTGCTAGGCTGTTGAAAACTGCCATTTTATGTGAAATGTGGTTGAATCCTGTTGATTTAATATAGTTATGTGTGTGTTCCTTTTTATGAATGCTGAATTCTACTTTTTTTCCCCTTCATTTCTATGTAATTTGAAATCTAAAAATGATAATTGATAAAACATCTCCTAGTGTGACTTACTGTCAATTTTGTATTAAATTGAGTACTTCATTAAAATAATTATTGATAAATTCCAACATACATTCAATTTTATAAATATTTAGACTGCAATGTAAATTTGTATTTTTTTTTTTTGAAGGTGGCAACTGCTTATAGATGTGCAATGGTTCTACGTGATACTATTGCACCATACTTATTGCGGCGCATGAAAACTGATGTCAAGTCACATATTTGTCTACCACCAAAGAATGAACAGGTACATTGTAGTCAAGAGATGGTTCAGAACTTCAAATCACCATCATGAAGTTCTTTTAAAAAATAACTTTGCATAATGATATTCTTTATTATTTTAATTTCATATAGTATCCAATAATTGATATCTTTTTTTTCAGGTGTTGTTTTGTAGGTTAACGGAAGAACAAAAAATTCTGTATAAGAGTTATTTGGATTCGGGTGAAGTAGAGCGCATTCTTCAAGGTCGTTTTCAAATATTTGTGGGATTAATTGCCCTTCGAAAAATTTGCAATCACCCAGATCTGTACTCAGGTGGACCAAAGTTGCTTCGTGGGGTAAGATTCTCATTATTATTCCAAATTTATATATTAAATTTTGGAATTTTTAACATTATGAGGTTCAGTTCATAAGAATTAAATGAATCATGATTCCTTCTTACCTCATACTTCTATGTTTTTTAAACACAGCACCGCAGTATCAGCGATCCATATTGTCACCATCATCAGCTGTTTTCACGACTGTCAATTTGGATAATTACCGGCAAGGGAGGGAATTAACAGTCGTGAAAACAGCTGATGATGGTGACAATATGGATCGCTGATACTGCGGTGCTGTGTTTAAAAAAACACGGAAGTATGAGGTAAGAAGGAATCACGATTCATTTAATTCTTATTATTCCAAATGTTTAAATCATATTTTATTAATCCATTGATTATAAAGTAAAATTTTTCAGTTGTGTAAAGTGTCCGCACTTTTTTTCTTTTACTGTCATGATTTTTGTGTTTAAAAATCTGATTATACAGAATATTAACTCATACCAAAATTTGAAATTAATAAGTGCCATATTTTATTTAAGAAAGAAAAATTAACACTCAAACCAGGACTTGAACCCTGACCCTGGATCTCTGATTATGTACATCAGTATGATACCAAATACACCATCCGAGCACCAATAAGAACGTCAACATTTCTTTCCACTTATAGAATTCTTGTTCGTCTGAAGGCCAATGGCTGTCACTACCAACACATGTCTTCTATTCAGAATTATTTTTATTAAGAATTTATACATTACTTTTGAGCAGTAAAGCTTCATATTTTCATGTTTTTATTTAAATTAACACTTTTCAATCCGTGATAGAGTTTTATTTAAGAAAGAAAAATTAACACTTGAACTGGGACTTGAACCCTGGATCTCTGAAGAAGCTTTACTGCTCAAAAGTAATGTATAAATTCTTAATAAAAATACTTATGAATAGAAGATGTCAGTTGGCATGTTGGAAGCGACAACTATTGGCCTTCAGACGAACGAGAATTGTATAAGTGGAAAATGTTGACATTCTTATCAGTTATATTAAATTAATGTTGGGAAGTAAACATTATGAGGTATAATAAATTAATGAGTCATTTTAACATCTTACCTCATATTTCATGTTTTTCAAACACCGTGTTTGAAAAACATGAAATATGAGGTAAGATGTTAAAATGACTCATTAATTTATTAATTAAGAACCTCATAATGTGTTTCCCAATTTTAACTTTGAATTATGAGGTATAATCATTGAAATTCATCGGATAATATTTTTTGACAACTCACTTCATAAATTTCATGTTTTTCACGATACTGCAGTTTCAAACATAATCACGTTCATCTTCAGCCATAACTCCGACTGATGAAATTCATCCACTGTCAACTCTTCTATTGTCACCATCTTCAGCACTGCCATCTATGATTGAATTTATGAACTTCGAAATCAAATTCTATTCATTAGGAATATCAAAATTCATTGATCTATATTTATTTTTCTGAATGTATATCTTTTCCAAACTGTCAATTCTAAAGGTTTATCCACTTGTTTTAAAAGTTTTGCTTCTCTTCCAATTTTATGATGTTCTAATAAACTATGTGCAGCAATTTCAGATTTTTCAATTTCACAATTTTTAATATTTCTAAAATGTTCTTTGGATTGTGATTATGTTTGAAACTGCAGTATCGTGTAAAACATGAAATTTATGAGGTGAGTTGTCAAAAAGTGTTCTCCGATGAATATCAATTCTTATCAGTGCTCGGATGGTGTATCCGGTATCATACTGATGTACATAATCAGAGATCCAGGGTTCAAGTCCTGGTTCGAGCATTAATTTTTCTTTCTCAAATAAAATTATATCTAGGATTGGAAAGTGTTAATTTAAATAAATACACAAAAAAGTACCATATTTCTTGACTTAAGGCCTCTAAGTTTAACAGCTTGTATTGAATCAGAGTAATTTCCCCAAAATTATCAATAGTTACTGAATTTAATATTTTCAGAAAAAGAAGGTAATATTTGTTTTTACAGGATACAATTTTAAGTTGCATTCTTCCAGGAACTTATTACTATTACCAAGCAGAATTGTTATTGATACCATTTGGAAAGTGCTTCTGACTCACTTCCACTGAGTAGTTTAAATTAATAGTGAATCAATGTCTCTTCTTAATAAAAAAGTTTGGTCTGCCTTCATCTTACCTCATAATTCGTTGTTTCTTGTAAGATGCATTTCAAAGCTTCTTACAAGAAACAACGAATTATGAGGTAAGATGAAGGCAGACCAAACTTTTTTATTAAGTAGATCCTCATAATGTTACTCCCTAATGTATTTTCGTAATGTTTCTTCTTGTTGCCAGGTGTGGGTAACTTGTTTTACATCCCTTTTGCACCCTTAAGGCAAATTGCATCAAAACTAATTCACTGAATATTTCCAAATTTTGTAGAATTTCTATTTCACAAAATGTAGGAGTTAATTTAGTATCAAAATAACTTGAATATTAAATGGACTGTATAACGCTTATATTAAACATAATAAAGAAAACATTTACATTTAACTTAATGCGTAACAAGTTTATTTCTATATTTGAAGAGAAAAATTTTCACTTAGAATATTAAACATAATAAACAAAACATTCACATTTAACTTAATGCGTAACAAGTTTATTTCTATATTTGAAGAGAAAAATTTTCACATAGACCGAGACTCGAACCCGGGACCTTTAGCTTTCCGGGCCAAATGCTCTACCAACTGAGCTACCGAGGCGAGTTGTGATCTAGATGCAAATTTTTCTCTTTATTCGTTGTAATTCCCATGTGCCAAATGCTTTGAAACCGTTGCTTCTATCTTTGCATATGGCGTCCTCATAGTTAAGAAGACGTTAATTGGGAATTTAACACTTTTTCTCCTGAAATATAATTTATCCTTCAGTGAGAAGTGTTAAATTAATAATAAAAACATCAAGTTTATTTTTAATTATATTTTGAGTTGTGTTTTTTGACTCGCCTCATAATTCTTGATTTTTATACAGACTGGTTTCATCGCTATCTATGCAACATTTTCGATGCTTCACAATCCAAATAATTAAAATTTGTTACTTGTTTTGGAGGTTTGTTGTCTTTTATGATTTCTGATTTTGTATGTTCATTTCCCCGAAATGCCGTTATTTTTGTTTTTTTTTTAATTTTGAAATTATATTCTTGGCATAACTGATTTAATTGATGTAAAAAGTACTGTGAATTAGTTTCATTTTCTTGAATAATAACCACATCGTCAGCATACATTAAAACATTTAATATTTTAAAACGGTCCATTCTTGTATCTACATTAACATTACTTTCCCAATTCTGGATGATGTCATTAATACATAAACCTTAAAAGTTATAAGAAGAAATAAATGCTGATGAATCATGGTGATTTTTAGGAGAATGAAGAAGATTTACCAGAAGAGGCTCGCTATGGATACTGGAAGAAAGCAGGAAAGATGTTAGTTGTTGAATCATTGTTGAGTATTTGGTACAAACAGAAGCATCGTGTTCTCCTATTTACGCAGAGCAGACAGGTAAGATAAAATTATTATGCTCTGAGTATTTGGTACAAACAGAAGCATCGTGTTCTCCTATTTACGCAGAGCAGACAGGTAAGATAAAATTATTATGCTCTATTACCTTCTCAAAATTAAGTAAGCGTTGAATGAGTAGATATTCACCTCTAATATCTATTTATGTAGAGAGAAAAAAAATTGCTGAAACCAATATAACAACCATTATTGTTTTCTTTGGAAACATTAAGGGCCACATGCAAATACAGTAGTCCCTGGTGAGTTGAGTTTTCCGTGAGAATGTGCAAAGTTCGAATTAGGGAATCGCTGACTGGTCATGCATGAAAGTAGTTTTTTTTGTAATATTGGCAAGAAATTACCCAGAATTCTCAGCGATAAAACCACTTCTGTTATTTTCGTCTGCTAGAGGAACGCATTTACGCTTGCGTCCCGCAAATAATACCGTATATGACGACGTCTGCGTCACGTGATATTATGCCGACTCTCCTGTTCTTCCAATTGAATTCTTTGGTAGACTCTATCAAATTCCTCTTCTCCACGTGTACCGAAAACATGATCGAAGTCTTCAAGGTCCGACATCTTGGATAAAGCAGCAAGGTTTCAAAGTACATCGGGTTGATCACGATTCATTTTCTACAAAGTCACCTCGCCAGGTAGCTTAGGAATTTCGACAATTATTATAGCATGAACAGACTTTTGAGTATTGTTTATTTTTTCTTTCACTCACCTCATACTTCATAACTCCTCGCAGACCCGGGTTTTGCCACATCATTTGTGACATTCTCAATGCTGTGTCACATTCACAACTGACGTCCAACGGCCTTCTATCCTGCAGACTGACCTCCGCACCATCTGATGGCTGACCGACGAACTTCCAAATCAATCCCCTCTCCTTATAACCAGGTATTTCAAAATTCATAGTTGTGTTTTCATTCTTGCAAGGAGTTATGAAGTATGATGTGAGTGAAAGAAAAAATAAACAATATTAAAAAACCTCATAGTGTTATTTCCTATCTACATAGACTTTTGAGTATGCAAAAATGTCTTTGGATGCAACTTTCTCAGCTGAGAACGACTTTTACGGTCTAATGTGTTCATAGATATGACCCTAAATATATTTCATACCTCAATAAAGGCATCGAAGAAGAGGATGGTGATGCTATGTTGGTTTACTTAGCTTTTTCCTTTCTCTAAATAGACTAAGTTAAAATAAAACAAAAAGGTCCTCCATGTTATATTTGAAGAGAAAATATACACTCAGACTGGGGTTTGATTCCAGGACCTTTGACTTTCTATGCCAATGCTCTACCAACTGAGCTACTTGAGCACTCCAATCATGATCGAGCAACAGTTCGTAGCATTTGGCGTTCAGGAATTATCAGTGTATAAGTGAAAAATTTGTTTAGATTGGAGTGCTTAGGTAGTTCACTTGGTAGAGCATTGGCATAGAAAGCCAAAGGTCTGGGTTCAAACCCCAGTCTGAGTGTATATTTTCTCTTCAAATATAATTTGTCCTTCATTGAGATATATTAAATGAGTAATAAAAAAATATTATGATTACCAGCCGTAAAAGCCTGCATTCCACGTTTTATAGCATGCCGCGGTGGACTAGTGGTTATGCTCCTTGCCTCTGGTCCCGAGGGTCGCAGGTTCAAACCCGGCCTGGGTCGATGGATTTTTTTTAGGGAAAAATCCAAGGAGCAAGTCCTCCAGGAGGGACTTTAAGCCATGGGTCCTGAGTGAAGATTTTCAGGCTCGTAAAAGATCCAATGAAAGGCCTCTAAGCAAAATTTACTGAATTTTCCCATCCTACTACTATCTTGGTTTCCTAGATGTCAGTATGAGGCAGAACGCTGACCATGGACCACTCAAATGACATCTATATGAAAACAAGTGTAACTAAATTAGTATGGTTCAAATTCTTCCCTGTAGAGGGAGAGTGCTAAATCTCTGTTAAGGGAAACATGGGCTTACAAGATACAAGATAAAATTAATATGAATACATATATTAGAATATTAATTAAGGTTTATAGCTTCTTTCTCTTTCTTATTCTTAGTTTAAACTCTCCCTTTTAGGTACTTTTGTGTCCCATGTTATCTGGCCCTTACAGAGACACAACCTCATGGGAGAGGATGTTTAAGCTCTTGATTTAAAAAATAAACTAAATTCCACAGTGAGACAGACCTAGAAGGTCCTTGGCCTACCAGCTGGATGCTGGCCTCACATCCATGTGTTAATCACAGATAGAGACGATCATCCTGCCAATGTAGGGGTGACATGTAGTCAGCATGTTGGGTTCCCCAGCTGTTATAGCTGGTTTTCTCAACCTGGAGCCGTTACTTATTGTATCTACCCAAATGCATCATGATGTTGGGTGGGCACCAGTCCCATACTGGCCAAAATTCTGTAAGAAAATTTTTTCTCTCATGGAGACTCGAGCCAGCAAAGTCCCTTAGCTCTATGCCAAGGCCTCTTGCCTACCACTCGGCTATGGCACGGGACAACTTCTTGATCACATCCATTATTTTCAGCCACACAGGGACATGATATCCCAGATAAGGATATGCTCAATACCGGAGCCACCTCCGAGACAACATGAACATTGAGACAATAAACACTCCTCAATTATGCATTCATACTAAAGAAGGTTGATATATTAGGATGATTGTAATGGCCAAATGGTGTTGTGAGACAATTGGTTCTTAAAGTTTCCCCCAACATTTGTCTTACTTGTGAAGAAAATCTAAAAAAAAAAAGTCACTCATGAAAGTTGTCTTGACCAGGGTTCAAACCCAAGGCTCACTGGTACAAGGCACCAATGTTACCCAAAAACCACAGAGATGCCTTAAGGTTTATAACAAATATTTAATATATTTGTTGAATATTATTCACTGAGAGTAGTTAATAATAATAATTACAATAAGAACTAATCATTATTCATAGTTAAATATGGGAAATAACATTATGAGGTTCTTAATTCAAACTAATCGTTATCTCAGTCAAAAACAATCATGTCTTGAAAAGGATTTCACACAAGGAGATTGAAACGTCAACATAAGAAATTAATTTTTTGACTGAGATAATGATTAATTCTTGTTGTAAGTTTATAAGAAACTTATAAAATGATTGAACTGTTAGGTATCAAACTATTTAAGAATACTTCAAAATAAAATAATGAAATTTGGTGTGATCACTAAAAATACATGAATCATTATTTTGGAATGCATATATAACTTAAATTTTATATATTTCTGGATCTTAATGTTCATAAACACATTCTTCATCTTCATTTTGTCTTCTTATTTGCCTGGAGAACAGAATTTCAATGAATTGGCCTCTTCCCATTTGTCTCTGAATCTGCTACTAAGCACTTTCACATATCATGCTTTTTAAATTACAATAATAAAAAGTAAAGTGATCCCACGACAGGCCTCAGGAGGCCCTTGGGGTAGTAGGATGTTAAGGCTCCCACTTTTTTCTAGACAATCGGCACTTGATGTCAGCCGGGTAGTCAGCCCTGCGTGACGGCCGCCTTTACCCCCAGAACAAGCGTCTGGTACTCATTTCCATTAGAGGCTGAGTCGACCCCAGGGCCATAGTGCCGCCAGAAAGTTTGGGTCAGTTTAAAAATCCTGACCCCACCGGGACTTGAACCCGCGACCTTCTGGCTTGTAGCGCAGTACCTTAACCACTACGCTACGGCGTGTACCCCAAATTACAATAATACCATAATAATAATTAGAGCCTGGATTTGTATGCGCTAAAAGTTAAGATTGCAACATAGTAAATGAGAAGTAAGACTTGTGGCAGTCTTCTGTCTTCGTTCCACATACAAACAGATCAATAAAATACACTATCTGTGTTGCAATTTTAACTTTTAGTACATAAAAACCTGGACTCTAATAGTAACAATAATAATTATATTTGAGTTGTGTATTTTGACTCACCTCATATTTCTTGATTTTTATGCAGACCGGTTTCATCGCTAACTGTAGGACATTCTCAATGCTTCACAACTGTTGTCTTGCAGTTGTCCCTCCTGCAAATTGATTTCTGCACCCTCTGTTGGCTGACTGATGAACTTCCAAATAAATTTTTTTCCCTTTCACCAAGAAAATTTGACCAATGAACTCCCAAATCAAATTTTTTACCTTTCACTGGGAATATTTGGTTATATATATACCTCATAGTGTGAATTCCTAAAATAAATAAGAAATGTTAATGTTTATATCTTAGTAAAATTCATGGTGATTTTCCGTTGAGGTAATATAATGTACGGTTAAAAACTATAATATAGTTACCTTGTAGGTCCATCTCCTCAACTTAAGTTCTTTTAAAACTCTGTAGGCCTTTCGGGACTAGTTCCAAGACCTACAAGGTAACTATATTATAGTTTTTAACCGTACATTATATTACTGTTTATATTTTGTTTAAATGGTGTAATTGGACAGCACACTCGTATGGAGAATGAGAGGTCCAGGGTTCAAATCCCGGTTCAAACATTAATTTTTCTTTCTTAAATTAGATTCTATTCAGAATTGGAAAATGTTAATTTAAATAAAACCATTAAAAACAAGAATTTGTGTTTAATTTTCAGATGCTGTGTATCTTGGAAGCATTCGTTCAGAAGAAAGGTTACAAATACTTGAAACTAGATGGAGGAACAGGGGTTGCTTCAAGACAGCCCCTCATCAATAAATTCAATGAGGTATAATATTTAACTTTTATAGGAATTAATCACTATGAGGTTTAATTTATGGTATTTTTGGAAATCACTTAATAATTAATTTTTTAAAAATATTCCATACATAATATTCATATTATTAAAATTAATTTTTTTTAATATTTATGTAAACTTTTATCACTCACCTCATATTCTTCTTTTCTTGAGTAGTTTTGGAATCTTCTTCGATTCCATCAGTATTTTCATGACCATTGTTTTGTCGTCCTGAAAGGTCACCTCTTGCTCCCATCCTGTGGTTGTCTATCTTGTAAATTGACTTCTGCGCTCTCTGTTGGCTGAACAATGAACTTCCAAATCAATCTCCTCTCATGTTCACCGGGTATTTCAAAATTCATAGTTTTCTTTTTATTCTTGCATATGTAAATTTTCTCCCAAATTGTTAGTTCCTTTGATTTTTCCAACTGTTTAAGTAAGACCAACTGGTCAGAAAAACATGGAATTGAAACCAAGGCAAAATTACTTAAACAGTTGGAAAAACCAAAGGAAGTGACAGTTTGGGAGAAAATTTACATATGCAAGAATAAAAAGAAAACTATGAATTTTGAAATACCTGGTGAAAATGAGATGGGATTAATTTGGAAGTTAATTGGTCAGCCAACAGAGAGCACAGAAGTCAATTTACAAGAAAGACAATCGCAGGATGGCAGTTGTGATCGTGGTGTTGCATCGATAATGTCACAGATTCAATGACGAAACTTGAGTCTCCATAAAAATAAAGAAATATGAGGTGAGTCAAAATACGACTCAAATTTAATTGGATTAAAATTTATTTGATTGTAATAGTTTTTTTTTTTCTTCCATTAATGAAATCTTGAATATAATTTAACAGGATATATCCTACTTTGTTTTTCTTCTAACTACACGAGTGGGTGGTTTGGGTGTGAACCTGACTGGAGCAGATAGGGTTGTGATCTATGATCCAGATTGGAATCCAGCTACGGACACACAGGCTCGAGAACGAGCCTGGCGAATTGGACAACAGAACAATGTTACAGTGTACAGGCTGATAACTGCAGGCACCATAGAAGAGAAGGTTTGTTATTGTATATAAATTTGTAATCACTTAATTCCAGTTTATGGTTATTTCATGAACAATGCTTTACCATATTTAATTTTAGGAAGTTATATTTTGAGGTTATTTTAATTATATTATTTTTGGTCTGGACATCTTACCTCAATATTAATGTTGATTTGTTCTTGGACATGTTTCAAAACAATTCTGTTTTAGGGAAAGCTGACGATAAAACAGAATTGTTTTGAAACATGTCCAAGAACAAATCAACATTAATATTGAGGTAAGATGTCCAGACCAAAAATAATATAATGTTTTACCATTTTCTCCTTTTTAAATGTCAATTCCAAATATGTCTCCATATATCTCTCATGCCATATTTCTTTTCTCTTTATGTCTTGTTCTTGAAACTTTTTGTCCTTGGTTCCTTTCCTTACACCCTTAGATTCAATATTCTTCTTTGTAATATCGCTTTTCTCATGCTTTGAGAAAGTCAATTTATCTTGTTTTTTATCTCTGGTAATTTTTCTGCATTCGGTAGATCTGTGATGTCATTTTTTATTCTGTTTTTTCTTGTTTCCCATGCTTTGATTATTTCTTAAGCTTTATTTAATAATAATGATGATGATGATGAAAATGTAGATATATTATTTTATGAGAAAAAAAAATTGCAAAGTTTACATGTGATCAAAAATTCATCGGAGAACATATTGTTTAAACAACTCACCTCATAGGATTCATGCTTCCATGATATCGCGATTTCAAACATAATCATGTTCATCGTCAGCCATAACTCCGACTGATGAAATTGCAACCTGAGCATGAAATGTCTTTAATTAGTTATAGAAAAAAAAAGGTTAAGTGATACTACAGGCCTTAAGAGTCCCTTGGAATAGAAGGAGATTAAGGCTCCCTGTTTTCTAGACAATTGGCACAAGATGTTAGCCCTGTTTTGTGGCACTTTTACCCCCAGAACATAAGCCTGGTGCTTATTTCCATTGGAGGCTGAGTAAACCCCATGTGGGGTGTAAAATTTGCACAAAAATTGGAATTTTTATGATGTAGTATATTGTATAAATATGGCCACAGTGCTGCCAGAATGTATTAGCCAATTTAAAAATCTTGACCTCAATAGATATCACACACAGTACCTTCTGACTAAGGCATATTGCCTTAACCAGCTAGCTACAGCATGTCCTGTTCCAATTTATCCATTCATCCATCCATCCATCCATCCATCCAATGGCTGATTGGCTTAAATTCGAGCTTTGGTCTCCCTTAATGTCTGTCTCCAATCATCTCTACTACAGTTGCGACACTTTAGTAGGTTTGCAGCATCTTCCTTAATACCATCCTCCCATCGTTTTTTTTGGTCTTCCAACTCGTCTATTTCCCACAAAAACTTGCTGTAAGCACTTTCTTTTTGGTGCTCAGTCTGTTGAGAGTTTTTGTATGTGGCCAGCCCATTTCAATTTTGATCCAATCAGAATCCGCGGGAATTTCGAAGTTCATAAGTTTTTCTTTCTTGTTTTTTTGAATGTGAATTTTTTCTCAAACTGTGAGTTCTTTAGTTTTTCTGTTTGTTGCCAGTATAATTAAACAAACAGAAAAACTAAAAGAACTCAGGGTTTAGGAAAAAGTCCACATTAAAAAAAAAACAAGAAAGAAAAACGTATGAACTTTGAAACTTCTGCAGATTCTGATTGGATCCAGAGGTTTATTGGTTCACCATCAGAGGGAAGAAGAAGTAGTTCTCGTGATCGACATAACATTGGTCGTAAAGAGGGTACTGGGTGAAGCTATGAAGACTTTGAAAAAGCGAACTACTTAGAAGACAGGATATGAGGAGAGGTATGAAACATTTTAATTTAATCATATATTTATTTATGTAAAATGTGTTCTAATGCCACCCACTGCACTTTTCATGCTTCAGGTTTATTTATTTATTTATTTATTTCAAGTTTATCATACAATTTATCATTTGCTGTCAATTTTTCATCATTATCTAGATATTTTCATATCAACTGTGATGTTTAAACTATTGCTGTACAATAATGTGTATTTCTCATATATACATTTTTTAAAATTCTTATTTAGATTTATCATCGGCAAATCTTCAAACAGTTTCTTTGTAACAAAGTGCTACGAGATCCACGCCAACGTAGATTTTTTAAATCAAATGATTTACTTGAATTATTTACACTTGCTGAGAGTGAACGTACTACTGAGACAGCAGCTATTTTTGCAGGAACTGGATCTGAAGTAAGTGATTTTTATTAAATTAACCTTTTGTACGCCATGCTGGCATGCTCTGGTGAAAGTGTGTGTACAGCGGTATGCCACTCCCGGCAAGCTCCAGTTTTCAATCTTATTATTTTAAATATTTTTTTCCCGAAGTTTTTACTTCAATAAACTAAAATTAAATTTGAAGAGAAAAATTCTCGCCTAGACCGGGACTCGAACCCGGGACCCTTGGCTTTCCGGGCCAAGTGCTCTACCAACTGAGCTACCGAGGCGAGTCACGATCCAGACGCAAATTTTTCTCTTATATACGTTGTGATTCCCTATCGCCAAATGCTTTTTTTTTTCTTTTTTTTTTTTGAAACTATTGTTTCTATCTTTGCAAATGGCGGCTTCTTAGTTAAGAAGACATTTATTGGAAATTTAACATTACTTTAAAAGCCAGTAAGGCCTCTAATGATGTTTTTATTATTAATTTAACATTTCTCAATGAAAGATAGATTATATTTGAAGAGAAAATTCTTTGCCTAGACCGGGACTCGAACCCGGGACCCTTGGCTTTCCGGGCCAAGTGCTCTACCAACTGAGCTACCGAGGCGAGTTACGATCTAGACGCAAATTTTTCTCTTATATACGTTGTGATTCCCTATCGCCAAATGCTTTTTTTTTCTTTTTTTTTTTTGAAAACTATTGTTTCTATCTTTGCAAATGGCGGCTTCTTAGTTAAGAAGACATTTATTGGGAATTTAACATTACTTTATAAAGCTAGTAAGGCTTCTAATGATGTTTTTATTATTGATTTAACATTTCTCAATGAAAGATAAATTAAATTTGAAGAGAAAAATTCTCGCCTAGACCGGGACTCGAACCCGGGACCCTTGGCTTTCCGGGCCAAGTGCTCTACCAACTGAGCTACCGAGGCGAGTCACGATCTAGACGCAAATTTTTCTCTTATATACGTTGTAATTCCCTATCGCCAAATGCTTTTGAAACCATTGCTTCTATCTTTGCAAATGGCGGCTTTTTAGTTAAGAAGACATTTATTGGGAATTTAACATTACTTTATAAAGCTAGTAAGGCTTCTAATGATGTTTTTATTATTGATTTAACGTTTCTCAATGAAAGATAAATTAAATTTGAAGAGAACAATTCTCGCCTAGACCGGGACTCGAATCCGGGACCCTTGGCTTTCCGGGCCAAGTGCTCTACCAACTGAGCTACCGAGGCGAGTCACGATCACGATCACGACGCAAATTTTTCTCTTATATACGTTGTAATTCCCTATCGCCAAATGCTTTTGAAACCATTGTTTCTATCTTTGCAAATGGCGAGAAAAATTTGCGTCTGGATCGTGACTCGCCTCGGTAGCTCAGTTGGTAGAGCACTTGGCCCGGAAAGCCAAGGGTCCCGGGTTCGAGTCCCGGTCTAGGCGAGAATTTTTCTCTTCAAATTTAATTTATCTTTCATTGAGAAATGTTACATTAATAATAAAAACATCATTAGAGGCCTTACTGGCTTTTAAAGTAATGTTAAATTTCCAATAAATGTCTTCTTAACTAAGAAGCCGCCCATTTGCAAAGATAGAAACAATGGTTTCAAAAGCATTTGGCGATAGGGAATTACAACGTATATAAGAGAAAAATTTGCGTCTGGATCGTGACTCGCCTCGGTAGCTCAGTTGGTAGAGCACTTGGCCCGGAAAGCCAAGGGTCCCGGGTTCGAGTCCCGGTCTAGGCGAGAATTTTTCTCTTCAAATTTAATTTATCTTTCATTGAGAAATGTTAAATTAATAATAAAAACATCATTAGAGGCCTTACTGGCTTTTAAAGTAATGTTAAATTTCCAATAAATGTCTTCTTAACTAAGAAGCCGCCATTTGCAAAGATAGAAACAATGGTTTCAAAAGCATTTGGCGATAGGGAATTACAACGTATATAAGAGAAAAATTTGCGTCTGGATCGTGACTCGCCTCGGTAGCTCAGTTGGTAGAGCAACTTGGCCCGGAAAGCCAAGGGTCCCGGGTTCGAGTCCCGGTCTAGGCGAGAATTTTTCTCTTCAAATTTAATTTATCTTTCATTGAGAAATGTTAAATTAATAATAAAAACATCATTAGAGGCCTTACTGGCTTTTAAAGTAATGTTAAATTTCCAATAAATGTCTTCTTAACTAAGAAGCCGCCATTTGCAAAGATAGAAACAATGGTTTCAAAAGCATTTGGCGATAGGGAATTACAACGTATATAAGAGAAAATTTGCGTCTGGATCGTGACTCGCCTCGGTAGCTCAGTTTGGTAGAGCACTTGGCCCGGAAAGCCAAGGGTCCCGGGTTCGAGTCCCGGTCTAGGCGAGAATTTTTCTCTTCAAATTTAATTTATCTTTCATTGAGAAATGTTAAATTAATAATAAAAACATCATTAGAGGCCTTACTGGCTTTTAAAGTAATGTTAAATTTCCAATAAATGTCTTCTTAACTAAGAAGCCGCCATTTGCAAAGATAGAAACAATGGTTTCAAAAGCATTTGGCGATAGGAAATTACAACGTATATAAGAGAAAAATTTGCGTCTGGATCGTGACTCGCCTCGGTAGCTCAGTTGGTAGAGCACTTGGCCCGGAAAGCCAAGGGTCCCGGGTTCGAGTCCCGGTCTAGGCGAGAATTTTTCTCTTCAAATTTAATTTATTCTTTCATTGAGAAATGTTAAATTAATAATAAAAACATCATTAGAGGCCTTACTGGCTTTTAAAGTAATGTTAAATTTCCAATAAATGTCTTCTTAACTAAGAAGCCGCCATTTGCAAAGATAGAAACAATGGTTTCAAAAGCATTTGGCGATAGGAAATTACAACGTATATAAGAGAAAAATTTGCGTCTGGATCGTGACTCGCCTCGGTAGCTCAGTTGGTAGAGCACTTGGCCCGGAAAGCCAAGGGTCCCGGGTTCGAGTCCCGGTCTAGGCGAGAATTTTTCTCTTCAAATTTAATTTATCTTTCATTGAGAAATGTTAAATTAATAATAAAAACATCATTAGAGGCCTTACTGGCTTTTAAAGTAATGTTAAATTTCCAATAAATGTCTTCTTAACTAAGAAGCCGCCATTTGCAAAGATAGAAACAATGGTTTCAAAAGCATTTGGCGATAGGGAATTACAACGTATATAAGAGAAAAATTTGCGTCTGGATCGTGACTCGCCTCGGTATGCTCAGTTGGTAGAGCACTTGGCCCGGAAAGCCAAGGGTCCCGGGTTCGAGTCCCGGTCTAGGCGAGAATTTTTCTCTTCAAATTTAATTTATCTTTCATTGAGAAATGTTAAATTAATAATAAAAACATCATTAGAGGCCTTACTGGCTTTTAAAGTAATGTTAAATTTCCAATAAATGTCTTCTTAACTAAGAAGCCGCCATTTGCAAAGATAGAAACAATGGTTTCAAAAGCATTTGGCGATAGGGAATTACAACGTATATAAGAGAAAAATTTGCGTCTGGATCGTGACTCGCCTCGGTAGCTCAGTTGGTAGAGCACTTGGCCCGGAAAGCCAAGGGTCCCGGGTTCGAGTCCCGGTCTAGGCGAGAATTTTTCTCTTCAAATTTAATTTATCTTTCATTGAGAAATGTTAAATTAATAATAAAAACATCATTAGAGGCCTTACTGGCTTTTAAAGTAATGTTAAATTTCCAATAAATGTCTTCTTAACTAAGAAGCCGCCATTTGCAAAGATAGAAACAATGGTTTCAAAAGCATTTGGCGATAGGAAATTACAACGTATATAAGAGAAAAATTTGCGTCTGGATCGTGACTCGCCTCGGTAGCTCAGTTGGTAGAGCACTTGGCCCGGAAAGCCAAGGGTCCCGGGTTCGAGTCCCGGTCTAGGCGAGAATTTTTCTCTTCAAATTTAATTTATCTTTCATTGAGAAATGTTAAACTAATAATAAAAACATCATTAGAGGCCTTACTGGCTTTTAAAGTAATGTTAAATTTCCAATAAATGTCTTCTTAACTAAGAAGCCGCCATTTGCAAAGATAGAAACAATGGTTTCAAAAGCATTTGGCGATAGGGAATTACAACGTATATAAGAGAAAAATTTGCATCTGGATCGTGACTCGCCTCGGTAGCTCAGTTGGTAGAGCACTTGGCCCGGAAAGCCAAGGGTCCCGGGTTCGAGTCCCGGTCTAGGCGAGAATTTTTCTCTTCAAATTTAATTTATCTTTCATTGAGAAATGTTAAATTAATAATAAAAACATCAAAACTAAAATTATTTGTCATTCTGTGTTTGTACATCCTTTCTTAGCAATACTTTGCACATCCCTTACAGAATAACGGTACAGGCTGGTTGTAAATGGGTTTTCTAAAGGAGGGTGTACATTCATGTTTGAAGGCTTTTTTTTTTTGCTATGGATTATTGGAATTTCAGGATTCTCTCTTTATTTATTTTATTTTAAATTGAAAAGATACCTGGCCAAGGGGTAGGTCATGTTGTGAAACACAGTGATTCATGTCTCGAAGTTGACGAAAATACAATACGCGAGTTTATTGTGTCAGTTTTATCAGAAGATTAGAGTAACAGTAACAGTTCATCAAGTGACGAATGTGATAGTAGTCCTGTTTCTAAGAGAATATTATTACAATCTGAGCATGTAAATAGTAAAGCAAATGATGTAGACCTAAATGAACAGGGTGTGAGTGACAGTGGTGGGCGTGTTGCACCAGACGAAACATGTGGCATAAAACAGCTGTTTTACTGGAATTGATTCGAACCCAGGACCATAAAAAATGTTCAACAATATTTAATATTATAAGTGTTTTGTGATAATGCCATCAAAATTATTCAATAGGATGTTTTAGTGATAGTGATAACAAATTTCAATAAAGACACCGTGCTGAATTTGAACCTGGGATCTTTACAAGTGGAAGCAACACCACCTAACCTTCAAATAAATGTATAATAGTGAGTTTAAATTCAATTTAGCATGGCATGTAGACAATTAATTATACTTTACATAGGTTTATATTATATAGTATGGCATAGTACTTTAAATTTAAGAAAACCTGGCACCCACAGCCCAGCTGGCAAAAGGAAAACTGGCGGTCAAAAGGTTAAAAAGCTAAAGCTATTACTATGATTGAAATAAGTAAATTAATGTACCCAACCAAACATTGTAATCAATGGTAAAGAGAAAATTGTATGCCTGAACCGAGAATCGAACCCCAAACCTTCAGCCTTACATGCTAATGCTCTAGACCACTGAACTAATTCAGGCTTCCTTCCCATCCAAGTATAAATCTTTCCTATACCTTATTAATCTTGATCCCTCATATTTGTAAGTATATAATAGGGTCCAGGCTCTTGGTTCTCATTTATGGGGTACTGTATTAGTTTTTACATTGCTATTAGAAAGTTGCCTTATAGAGTGATTTTTTAGCCTTTCTTTGGCCTTACTAACTGCCCATTATAAACTGATATTTGCACTTACATTAAGGGTCGAATGTTTGAACGCATTTAGACAGTAAAAGGCGTTCTCTGCTGATAAAGTTTTATTCAAACACATTTTTCTTACTCAGAAATCTATTCACGCGGTAATAATTGTAAAGCTACCTGACAAGGTGGGGCACGCCGTAGCGTAGTGGTTAAGGCACTGGGCTACAAGCCGGAGGGTCGAGGGTTCAAGTCCCGTTGGGGTCAGGATTTTTAAACTGACCCAAACCCTCTGGCGGCACTATGGCCCTGGGGTCGACTCAGCCTCTAACGGAAATGAGTACCAGACGCTTGTTCTGGGGTAAAGGCGGCCGTCACGCAGGGCTGACAACCCGGCTGACATCAAGTGCCGATTGTCTAGAAAAAGTGGGAGCCTTAACCTCCTACTACCCCAAAGGCCTCCTGAGGCCTGTTGTGGGATCACTTTACCTTTACCTGACAAGGTACCTTAAGATCGTAGCTCAAGATATAAACTTATGTGAAAATCCCGAAGGGAACCGATGGTAACCGATGTAGTTTGAAACTTATCCAAGATGTCGGACCTTGAAGACTTCGATCATGTTTTCGGTATACGCAGTGAAGAGGAATTTGATAGAGTCTACCAAAGAATTCAACTGGAAGAACAGGAGAATCGGCGTAATATTGTGTGTTGCAGACGTGTTTGTATACGGTATTATTTGCAGGATGCGAGCATAAATGCATTCCTCTATAGCAGACGAAAATTAGTTTTATCGCTGAGAATTCTGGGTAATTCGTTGCCAATATTACGAAAACGTCAACATTCATGCATGACCGGTTAAGGCAGCCGTTAATTCGATCTCAGCTCACCAGTGATTGGAAGTAATTTGAGTAGAGAGTAATGTATTTGCATACGACCCTAAGAGATAAATTATATATATATATATATTTTTGTAAGAAAGAAAAATTGTTTGAACTGGGATTTGAACCCTGGACCTCTCATTCTCCATACGAGTATGCTGTCCAATTACACCATTCAAACGACGATACAAACATTAAAATTTCTTTCAATTTATACAATTCTTGTTCGTCTGAAGGTTAATAGCTGTCGCTACTATCGCACCGACCAACAGCTTCTATTCAGAAGTATTTTTATTGAGAATTTATACATTACTTTTTATCGGTAAAACTTCATATTTTCGATGTTGTTATTTCAATTAACATTTTCTAATCCTGCATGTCAATTTAAATAAAATCATTAAAAATATGAAGCTTTACTGCTAAAAAGTAGAGTATAAATTCTCAATAAAAATGCTTCTGAATAGAACTCATCAGTTGGCCTGATGGTAGCGACAGCTATTAGCCTTCAGACAAACGAGAATTGTATAAGTTGAAAGATATGTTAATGTTTGTATCATCATTTGAATGGTATAATTGGACAGCACACTTGTACAGAGATCGAGAGGTCCAGGGTTCAAATCCTGGTTCAAACATTAGTTTTTCTTTCTTAAATTTGATTTTATCCAGGATTGGAAAATGGTATTTCAAATAAAAACATTGAAAATATGAAGCTTTACCGCTAAAAAGTAAAGTATAAATTCTCAATAAAAATGCTTCTGAATAGAACTCATCAGTTGGTGTGATGATAGCGAGTTATTAGCCTTCGGACAAATGAGAATTTATAATTTGAAAGAAATGTAAATGTTTGTATCATCATTTGAATGGTGTAATTGGATAACACACTTGTACAGAGAACAAGAGGTCCAGGGTTCAAATTATGGTTCAAACATTAATTTTTCTTTCTTAAATTAGATTCTATTCAGGATTAGAAAATGTTAATTTAAATAAAAACATTGAAATATATATATACTTATTATATGATATTTCAAACAGTTTACATTGCTTATGTACAGTTATGCTTCAATCTCTTTAATGGCAGTAACCTACTAAACTAACCTATTATTATACTTGCTCTAAAAACTAAATAAAATGTATATACATTTTTACATCATATTTCAAACGAATGAATGCTATTTATGTAAAGCTATTTACAGTTATTGAGGAATATTGTTACCAAAATAACACTGAAGGAGAAACAAAATATGTTTCTCACATGACTAGAAGTAAACAAACTAAACATCATGCAGGAAATTGAAAAAAAAAATGAATTCTTCTGCCATCTACCATCAATACACTAAATAATAGTAGGTTGTGCTGCTATTACACCCAAAATAAACACTATTGAAAGGTTTTTTGTATATAAATGTGAGGAATTAAAATGAGATTGTTTATTTTTTATTATTTCACTCACCTCATACTTCATAATTCATAGCAGACCCTGGGTTTCTTCACATAATTTGTGACATTGTCAATGCTGCGTCACGTTCACAACTGACGTCCAACGGCCTTCTATCCTGCAGACTGACCTCCGCGCCATCTGGTGGCCGACCGAAGAATTTCCAAATCAGTCCTCTTTCTTTATAACCGGGTATTTCAAAATTCATAGTTGTATTTTCATTCTTGCATATGTAAATTTTTTCCTAAATTGTTTTTGAAATTTTGAAATACCCGGTTATAAAGAAAGAGGACTGATTTGGAAATTCTTCGGTCGGCCACCAGATGGCGCGGAGGTCAGTCTGCAGGATAGAAGGCCGTTGGACGTCAGTTGTGAACGTGACGCAGCATTGACAATGTCACAAATTATGTGAAGAAACCCAGGGTCTGCTATGAATTATGAAGTATGAGGTGAGTGAAATAATAAAAAATAAACAATATTAAAGATGTTTTTATTATTAATTTAACATTTCTCAATGAAAGATAATATTAAAGAACCTCATAGTGTTATTTCCTATCTACATAACTTAATTAAAATGAGAGTTCATGCTAATTAAAATCCCAGTGTGCAGGCCACTTAAATATGGTCACTAATGGTCCTAAATATCACAAGATGGTCAATTTTTTTTTACAATGTATTCTGCATATATTAAAGCTTGGATTTTGGCAAAAACATTTTTTCTTTAAATTAATATTTTTGTTCAAATGTCACCATATTCACCCCTTAAAAACGGATTCTTTATTTAATTTGAACTGTTTTACATACCCTTAGAATTTGAATTAAAAAGAATCCACTGTATTTCATTTTATGTTTTCAATTTGCCCATAACTGTTATAAAATAACTTGGTGTTTTATCCTGTTGCAGGTGAAGTTAAGTAGTACAAAAGCTAAATCCGATAAAGTTAAGTTATCTTACAAGAAGTCTACTGATTCTAAACAATCAAAAAGTAAGGTTAAAGTTAAGGAAACAGTAAAGTTTTCAGAATCAAAAGTGAAACGTATGAAACACCTCGCTAAACTACTGAGTAAGCAGATAGCCACAACAGCAAAAACTCCATCAGGTTGGTTCTTATTAATAATTGAGCTTGGTCTGTATATTCTTACCTTTTATGGTTGTTTCTTTTGGACACGTTTCAAGGCCTGTTGGCCCCATCTTCAGCTATTACATTTATTATTATTTTTTTAATTTATTATTTAAAAAAAATGTTTTTATTGTTTATACATTATTTAATTAATTTATTCTTTCGATCAAAGAATTTTTGTTCATTTCACATAATGTAAGAAAAACATATTTCCAATGGTCTTTTCTGTAAAAATTTTCAAAAAAGGACTTGTCCACAATCATTGATAATTTCTCTAAATGCATAGGGATGCATATGATTTTTCTCAGAAAATCTTCTCATTTTAATTTAGAAAGGAAAATTAATGTTTGGACCAGGTAATCGGTATTGCTCTGACACGCAGAGTCAGAGATCCGGGGTTCTTTCTAAATGAAAACTATGTCCAATTGTGGAAAATGTTAATTTAAAAACATATCGTCTAAATATCTTGTCTTTTAGGTAGAATTTTTTATCACTCACCTCATGTTATTCAATATGAGGTGAGTGATCAAAAATTCTACCTAAATTAATATACCTCATAGTTTGAATTCCTAAAATAAGTAATCTTATCTTTTATTTTTATTTTAGAAAGAAAAATTACGTTCAAACTGGGAGTTGAACCCTGGATCTCTGTACATCAGTGTGAATATGGCATAATGGTTATCATACTGATGTACAGAGTCAGAGATCCAGGACTTGACTCCTGGTTAGAACATAATTTTTCTTATATTTGCAGAGAAAAATTATACACTCAGACTGGGGTTTGAACCCAGGACTTTTGGTTTTTTAGGCCAATGCTCTACCACTGAGCTACCTGAGAAACTCCAAACTAAATGCAAATTTTTCTCTTATACATTGTTAATTCCCGATCGTTGAATGCTATGAGCATTTGCTCGATCATGCAAATGACGGCTTCTTGTTTTAAGAAGACATTTATTGGGAATTTAAACACTACTTTATACAGCCAGTAGGGCCTCTTTTGATGTTTTATTATTAATTTAATACTTCTCATTGAAGGATAAATTATATTTGAAGAGAAAAATTATACGCTCAGACTGGGGTTTGAACCCAGGACCTTTGGTTTTGCTCTACCACTGAGTTACCTGAGAAACTCCAATCTAAACGCAAATTTTACTCTTATACATTGTTAATTCCCAATCGCCAAATACTACAAGCATTTGCATAGAAGATTAATATGAAGAGAGCAGGAAACATTTTATTTTATCTTAAGCATTTGATCTCCAAAATAAAACTATGTCCAAATTTGAAGAGTGTTAATTTAAAATGTGACATCAAAATCTTGTCATTACTTGAACTTTTTTTTCTCTCCAGTTTTCACACATTTAAGCTACGAGTATATGAACAACATATATTTTAGAAATAAGCACCTCATACATTTGTTTGATATCAAATGATGCTTATCTAAGTATTTGTCTTCTTTATCAGGAGATTTCAATGGACACGGAACAGAAGAAAGCGAAATGAGAATACCTTCATGTGAATCTAGTGAAAACTACAAATCATCAGTGTCTTCTACAAGTTCACCATCTGAAGAAGTTTGTAAAGACAAAAATATAACAAGTGTAAAGTTAGGCAGTAATTGTGATAATATTGAAAACAAAACAGAAACCTTACAGAACTCAAAATTAAATCTTGAAATGTCTCAGGAAGTTAGACAAAATAGTTTAAATTTAAAACAGTCAGGTTGTGTAAGGTCAGTTAAAAAGAAACATAAGCATCACAAAAAAAAGAAATCACGTAAAAAGGAGAAAGGCATTAAGTTTGAAGGTGAAAGAGTTCCTTATCTTGTTGGACAGACGGAGACACAGACTCAGCAATCAGAAGATGAACATAGTTCTGCACAACATGATGACTATGTATTAAGAAAACTCTTCAAAAAGTCAGGTAAGCTTCTTAACTTTTTAAATGTGTACAGTGGACTCTTTAATTTGAACCCCAAGGAAGATTCAAAAAATTTCAAATTATCCGATATTCTAATTAACCACCCTGTGATTTTTTTATGAAAAATAGATTTTGTATCAATAGAATACATTTGCAATTTGTATTTGTATTTGTTGAATATTTCTTGAAATTTAGATGTGCCAAAGAATTCTATGTACATTTTATCTTCTGTAAGAGTAGTGTATTTCTTAAGAATCAAATGAATCGTGAATTCATCTTACCTCATACTTCCATGTTTTTTTAAACACAGCACCACAGTATCGGCGACCATCGTCACCATCATCAGCTGTTTTCACGACTGTCAATTCTTCTTTTTGCTGGTAATTATCCAAACTGCCATCTGGTGTTCTTTTGAAGGAATCATTTTCTAAACTGCCATCTGTTGTATTTACGAAAGTTGTAATTATTTTTAGGTGAAATTGATAGGTTATGGAACTTATATAATAAAATAGATTATTTTAAGTCTAGTATGGAGGATATTTTGGTGCACTCGAAAATCCGAAAACAACTTTGTAATCAAGCTTGGTTCATCCGGAATCTACCATGGTTCTAGTATGGTTTTTTTTTAATATATATCTTTTCCCAAACTGTTAAATCCAAAGGTTTGGATAGATGTTAATATTATATTTGAAAAGAAAAATATATGCCTAGACTGGGGTTTGAAACCAGGACCTTTGACTTTCTATGTCAGTGCTCTTCCATCTGAAAGATGTTAATATTATTCGTTTTTAAACATCTTAATGATGGACAAATTATATTTGAAAAGAAAAATATACACCTAGTCTGGGGTTTATGTAAGAGAAAAATACGCATTTAGATTGGAGGCCTAGGTAGCTCAGATGGAAGGACATTGACATAGAAAGTCAAAGGTCCTGGGTTCAAACCCCAGTCTAGGCGTATATTTTTCTTTTCAAATATAGTTTGGATAGATGTTTCAAAAGTTTTGCTTCTTTTTTCAATTCTATGATTCTCTAATATCCTATGTGCTGCTATAGCTGATTTTTCAATTTCTCCATTCTTTATGTTCCTAAAGTGTTATTTTTTACGAGTTTCCAAGTTCCTTTTTGTTTTTCCTATTTATATCCTATTGCAATCTTTGCAATCAATCTGATAAATTCCCAATTTTTTCTTGTCTGGGGTATTAACTTTATTATTATTTAACAGAAGATTACTCAGGTTGAATTTGTTAATTGGAGCCAATGTTATATTAAATTTTCTGAATTTTTCATCTTTCTTGGAATCATGTTGTAGGGTGGTGTGTTCCTGTAACCTTTTCTGTTGTTTAAATTTCTTTAATTTGTTCTTTATTATGTCTTTATCAAAAACATAGAAGTATGAGGTAAGAAGAATTCACGATTCATTTGATTCTTATGAATAAAACCTCATAATGTTAAAAATTCCCAAATTTATTATATTAAAAATGTATTTCTTAATTAATCTGTTTTTTTAATTCATCATTCATGTTCATATTTTCTGTGAATCCATTCTTTATTATTGTGTCTATTATATGTTTTTTCTCTCTTTTGTAATTTTCTGTGTCATTGAGAATGTTCACCAGTCTATATGAGAGACTACAGATAGAAAATTAATTTATACACAGGTATACAAACTGCCATGAGACACGACACCATCATGGAAGGAGGGGATGCAGACTATGCTCTCGTGGAGGGGGAAGCAAAACGTGTAGCAAAAGAAGCCATTCAAGCGCTTAAAGAATCTCGAAGCCAATGTTGGCAGGCAAATAGTGGTGTACCATCTTGGACTGGACAGAGTGGAGCTATAAGGCTACCCAAAGTTACCTCCAATCAAATTAAGTAAGCTTTTATTTAATATAATAATTAAATTAATGTTTTTATTACCTCACCTCATATCTTTTTTCTTCTATACTGCAGTTTCGGAGCTTATCTCCATCGTCAGTAGCCTCTGGTCGACCGGTGTTATGTCGTTTCTTGGCGGTTTCCTTCTTACTTCTGTCGGTGGACCGATGAACCTCTGGATTAGGTCAAAATTTGCGGGAGTTTCAAAATTCATGAGTTTTTCTTTTTTGTTTTTTTGGATGTCCACATCCAAAAAAACAAAAAAGAAAAACTCATGAATTTTGAAACTCCCGCAAATTTTGACCTAATCCAGAGGTTCATCGGTCCACCGACAGAAGTAAGAAGGAAACCGCCAAGAAACGACATAACACCGGTCGACCAGAGGCTACTGACGATGGAGATAAGCTCCGAAACTGCAGTATAGAAGAAAAAAGATATGAGGTGAGGTAATAAAAACATTAATTTAATTATTAAATTAAACCTCATAGTGTTCTTTCCCTGTGAAAGTTAAATTTTATTTAATATGTTACTTTTCAATTTTAAAATTTCTACCATTTTTTAAAAATTAGTACTTTAGTATAATTAAAATGAACTTTTCATTTGACAATTGCACTGTGTTGATTAATATGTCGTAGAATCAGTTCAAAGCTTAACCATTAAATGTTTTAGATAGATATTTGTATATGATTTTATACTTGCAATCTATCACGGTAAATACTATAAATGAGATAAGTGGAAAAAAACATAGGAGTATATGCAGTTATTTTATATTAAAGAAACGTTAACAAAAGATTACCCTGCCAAGGGATGTACAAAATATTGCAAAATATATAACAACAGAGTTAAGCAAATGTACCTCATCTTCTGAATTGAAGGCCATTTAACTGCCAGCGAGTCTACCTCATCTTTTGAGGCGAATGGGTTAATCAAAATAAAAGATGATCTTATATGAGACAAGTTTTACATTTGAGTAAATATGTAAAGGTGGGTTGTTGGATGAGATGTCCTACGTTGTAGATATATGATTGTAATAATTTAGATCACTGTTATTTGCGACGACACTGATGACTCTCTTCAGGGGAATGGGGGAAAGTTTCTTACATAAACAAATAACGACACTTTGTTAACAGTTAAATTAAATGTTATTTTATTAAAGTTTTCACTTCTGTTTAGATGAATCTTGTAAATGATCAATAATTTAAAAGATTCCGGCTTAAATTAATAAATTTCACTTATAGACGATTATTACTTCATATATGTAATGGATGACTATTTCCAATGGTCAATTTTTCACTAACACTTTATTTTCACCTTATGGATTATTTATACTCCAGATGAATTAAATTTATACTACAATATTATTTTCCGTAACTTTGACACCATTTTGTCAACTAATATCAAGAAATGAACAATAATTCTCTTATTTCTTGATGAGCCATTGTTCAACATGTCTAGACTTCTTTCAAGTATTGTAGCCATCTTATTCTGGGAAAAATCCCATTTCATTTCTGTTATAATCTGTAAGTTCTGATTGGTCCAACTGAAAAGGAAGGAGTACTACTGGCTGACTCCCATCCATTTCGTCCAATCCCATTTATTTGTTTATAAAAAATATCAATTCAAATATTTAAAGTATCAATTATATCAATTCAAGACGACAGAACAACGGTCGTGACGATACTGAGGATGGAACAGAAACTATGTTCCGAAACTAGTTTATAGTCAAATAAGAAGAACAATATGAGGTGAGTGATAAAAATTCGACCTTAATTTTTACATATATTAAATCAGTTAGAAATACATCTAACTGTATTAACAGTTTATATTGACCAGTTTGAATTTTTTTATATACTTAATAAAAAATTTGAATTCTCTAAATCAAGCTTATTTCCATTTTTAATAGAAATAAATATAATCATGTTAATATTATTCGTTTTTAAACACCTTAATGATGGACAAATTTGGAGGCCTAGGTGGCTCAGATGGAAGAGCATTGACATAGAAAGTCAAAGGTCCTGGGTTCAAACCCCAGTCTAGGCGTATATTTTTCTTTTCAAATATAAAATATAATCATATTTAAATATTAAATAAAAAAAACCCTTATTATTTTGATATGGGGATAAATATCCGGTTTTATATGCTAATGCAAACATATCTAAATCTAAGAAAAGAAGAATGTTAATTAAGATATGTAATTAAGTTATGTAGATAGGAAATAACACTATGAGGTTTTTTTAATATTGTTTATTTTTTATTTCACTCACCTCATACTTCATAACTCCTAGCATACCTAGGGTTTCATCACATCCTTTGTGACATTCTCAATGCTGTTTCACGTTCACAATAGAAGGCAGTCAGACGTCAGTTGTGAACGTGACACAGCATTGAGAATGTCACAAAGGATGTGATGAAACCCTGGGTATGCTAGGAGTTATGAAGTATGAGGTGAGTGAAATAAAAAATAAACAATATGTAATGTTAATCTTTGTTGCAGATTAAAGTTTGGTAAGAAAATGCCAGTCCAAAGAACTTCCATTAAACCTTCAAGTGTTAAAGAAAGCAGTGATCTTCCAATGTCGTCCTCTGAACTTCTAACTCGTATGCGATCTCGAAACCATTTATTAGAACCAATATCAGAAAATCCTGAACAAACAGAAAGGCAGCACGATACACAAGAAGAAAACGATCCATCTCCATCAAGTAGCACATCTGCACCTTCTTCTGCATTTATTCAAGAAGAGCACATGGAACTTCTGACAGATATAAGAAACTTTATTTCGTTCGGTGCATCAGTGGATGGACGAGCATCAACTCAGGAAATTCTTGCAAAGTTTAGGGAGCGTTTACCTCCAGGCTCTTCTCCATTATTCAAGTTTATGCTGAGTGAGATTTGTGAGTTTCATCGCTTGCCAAGTGGTGAGGGCATTTGGAAACTACGCACTGAATTCAGGTGGTGAATGTTTATCATAAGTATAAATTCTTTTGTATCCTTTTAATTTTCTAACTTACCTGATTATTTAAATAATTTTGTGTTGTTTTTTAACTCACCTCGTATTTCTTGATTTTTATGCAGACTCGAGTTTCGTCACTGAATTCATAACATTGTTGATGCATCACAAATATATGTAGGTAGGAAATAACACTATGAGGTTTATTTTAATTAATTTTAAGTTTTTTTTTACTCTGAGTTGTGATGCATCGACAATGTCACAAATTCAGTGACGAAACTCGAGTCTGCATAAAACTCAAGAAATATGAGGTGAGTCAAAAAACAACTTAAAATTAATTAAAATACGCCTCATAGTATTATTTCCTATATACATATATTTAATGGACAGCTAATGACAAATGAGGGAAATTTTGAGGAAGTGGCTGAATTCAAATACCTAGGAACAATAATCACAAATAGGAATGAGATGCATCAAAGAAATTAAACATGGGCTCAATTCTGGAAATGCTTGCTATTATGCGTTGCAGAGACTCTTGATGTCCAAACTCCTTTCAAAAAACGTTGAACTGAAAATATATAAAACTATTATTCTACCAGTTATATTATATGGTTGCGAAACATGGACTCTTACTTTAAGGGAGGAAAGGAGATTACAAGTATTTGAGAATAAAGTACTTAGGAAAAATTTTGGACCAAAGAGAGATGAACAGACAGGTGAATGGAGAGGACTACGTAACAATGAACTACATGGTCTTTATAGGAAGCCAGATATAATAAGAACAGTTAAGTCTCATAGACTGCGATGGGCAGGACATGTTGCACGTATGGGGAATGAAAGACTTGCATGGAAGCTTCTTGTAGGAAAGCCAGAGGGAAAACGCCCAGTTGGTAGACCAATAATGAGGTGGGAGAATAACATTAACTATGATTTGAGAGAAGTAGATTATACAGGGAATGATTGGAAAGCATTAGCTCAGGATAGGGATGTATGGAGAGCCTATGTCCATGCGGCCATGAACCTATGGGTTTGATAGTGCCAGTGAGTAAGTAAGTAAGTATACATATATTTAATTAAGTTATGTAGATAGGAAATAACACTATGAGGTTCTTTAATATTGTTTATTTTTTATCATTTCACTCACCTCATGAAGTATGAGGTGAGTGAAATGATAAAAAATAAACAATATATTTAATTGCCTGCTTATCCTAAATAGTTCACATCTATACCCCAATAAAGCAGTGTTTTAAGTGGATATTATAATAGTGAGCTACATGATTTTTATGGGAAGCCAGATGTAATAAGAAGAGTTTAGTCTCATAGACTGTAATGGGGAGGACATGTGGCACGAATGGGGTAAGAAAGAGGGGCATGGAAACTCCTTATAGGAAAACCAAAGAGAAAGCACCCAGTAGGTAGGCCAAGAATGAGGTGGGAGAATAACATTAACTATTATTTAAAGGAAGTAATTATACAGGGGATGATTTAAAAAAAACATTAGCTCAGGGTAGGATTGTACGGAGAGCTTATGTCTGGGTTTGATAATGCTGAATTAGTCATAAGTGGAAATTTTTATAGGTATTTGTGTAATCAATAATGTACAGAATAATTGTAACTAATGCTAAAGAGAAAACTTTGTCTGAACTGGGACTTGAACCTGGACCTTTAGCTCAGTGTGCTGATGCTCTTATCATTTGAGTTATCCATGCCACTTCCCTCTCAAGCACAGGTTTTTCTTTTTAATCCCTCTTGTCCCAGCAGTAGTGAAACATCATTTATGGTTCAATTGGGTTACTTCCAAAATATGAAGACATTATGATGGAATTTTACACAGAACTAAAACAATTTATGATCATAATATGTAAATATGAGAATAAAGTTCTCAGGAAAATTTTTGGACCAAAGAGAGATGAACAGAGAGGTGAAAGGAGAAGATTACATAACAGTGAACTACGTGTCTTTATAGGAAGCCAGATATAATAAGAACAATGAAGTCTCATAGATTGTGACATGCAGGACATGTGGCACAAGTGGGGAATGAAAGACATGCATGGAAGCTTCTTGTAGGAAAACCAGAGGGAAAACACCCAGTTGGTAGACCAAGAATGAAGTGGGAGAATAACATTAAATATGATTTGAGGGAAGTAGATTATACAGGGAATGATTGGAAAACATCACCTCAGGATAGAGATGTATGGAGAGCTTATGTCCATGAACCCATGGGTTCGATAGTGCCAGTGAGTAAGTTAGTTAGTTTAATATGTAAATGAATAGTCATTGTAAGTAATGGTAAAGAGAAATATTTCTGCCTGAATCGAGATTTGACGTGGAACTTCTACTTAATGCACTGATGCTCTTCCATTTGAGCTATCCACATCACTTCCATGTACAGAACAATATCATTTTTTTGTTTGTTTTACTGATTTCAGTATTGCATAAATAGCTACCTTAAAAAAAGCTTTGCAATTTTTTTTATTGTAAATATTTTTTTAAACTCCTATATTGTGTATATGTGTGTGTACAGTATCTACCAAAAAGTAATTGTGTATCCAGGATTATAGTTAACTTATATTCACTATCATTTATAGTTTCACTTGCCAGAACATAGTATTTTCTTCTGCCCTATGTCAGAGGCTTCATTCTGTAACATCATTCAAAAACAAACTGAAGAGTTATGATGAAATTAAATGTTTCTTATCTCTCTTCACGGTTTGGGAAAAGATCCACATTCAGAAAAACAAAGGAAAACTTATGAACTTTGAAATTCCCGTAAATTTTGACCTGAACCAGAGTTTCATCGGTCCACCAACAGAGGGAAGAAGAAGAGTTTCTTCCAATCGACATAACATCAGTCACCAAAGAAGTACTGAAGATGAGTCTGTTATGGTCTCGAAATCACGATCTACTTAGGAGATTATATGAGGAGAGGTAAGAAACATTTAATTTCATCATAAATTAAACCTCATAGTGAT
Organism: Diploptera punctata; assembly: GCA_030220185.1. NCBI lineage: Eukaryota > Metazoa > Arthropoda > Insecta > Blattodea > Blaberidae > Diploptera > Diploptera punctata. The sequence continues at coordinate 647,372 of JASPKZ010009352.1, read as the reverse complement.
TAATTCCTATAAAGGTTAAACTGAAGTGTTGTTTAATAACAAACTACGTAACCTATATACCTCACTGATAGTATTATTTCAACAATTAATAATAATTTAATTTATTTTATGAAAATATTATTATGATTAATAAATATTTTTGGTTGTTTGTTTTAAATATATATTTTTTTCTCCATATACATTAGATAGGGACAGTCTACCAAACAATTTAGTTTATCTTGCTTGTGTACATTTTATTATTAGTTTTAGCCTTAATTTTAGTTATTATTAACATTAATTAATGATATTTGAAGAGAGAAATTTTTGCCTAGACTGAGACTCGAACCCGGGACCTTTGGCTTTCCATGCCAAATGCTCTACCAACTGAGCTACCGAGGCAAGTTGCGATCTAGATGCAAATTTTTCTCTTTATACGTTGTAATTCCCTCGTGCCAAATGCTTTGAAATCGGTGCTTCTATCTTTGCAAATGGCGGCCTCTTAGTTAAGAAGACATTAATTGGGAATTAAACACTACTTTATAAAGCCAGTAGGGCTTCTATTGATGTTTTTAATGTTTTAAAATGTTTTAATGAATGATTTTATATAATAAATTTGAAAATAGCTGAGGATGGTGACGATGGTCACTGATACTGCAGTGCTGTGCTAAAAAAACATAGAAGTATGGGGTAAGAAGAATTCACGATTCATTTAATTGATATTAATGAATGATTTGGAGAAAATGCTTTAACATCTCATCTCATAAAGTTTTGTGTCTTTGCGATACCGGTTTCGATAGTATAATATTACTTCCATCTTCAGTCAAATTCCAACTGTCAAAATTTCGTCGTTGGCATCATCTTCTAAACTGCCATCTGGTGTCGTTTTTATGAACTCGGATATCAAATTATTCTCGTTGGGGATTTCAAAATTCATTGCTTTATATTTATTCTTCGGAATGTATATCTTTTCCCAAACTGTCAATTCCAAAGATTTCTCCAAATGTTTCAAAAGTTTAGTTTCTCTTCCGATTTTGTGATTCTCTAGCAAACTATGAGCTGCAATTGCCTATATATAGGAAAAACTAAAAGGAATTTAGAAACTTGTACATAAGAACACTTTAGAAATATTAAAAATGGTGAAATTGAAAAATCTGCAATTGCAGCTCACAGTTAGTTGGAGAATCACAAAATCGGAAGAGAGAAACTATACTTTTGAAACCTTTGGAATTGACAGTTTGGGAAAAGATATACACTCAGAAGAATAAATATAAAGCAATGAGTTTTGATATCCCTGACGAGAATAATTTGATCTCAAAGTTCATAAAATCGACACAAGATGGTGTTAATGGCGAAATTTTGACAGTTGGAATTTGACTGAAGATGGAAGTAATACTATACTTTTGAAACCGGTATTGTGAAGACACGCAATTTTATGAGGTGAAATGTTAAAGCATTTTCTCCAACTCATTCTTTAATGTAAATACCTCATAGTGTTTCCTCCCACTGTAATTTTAATTAAATATTATTATTATTATCATTATTATTATTACTATTATGTTATTGATCTTAATCATATGGATATTGCCTTCTATTCATCTACAGTGGTGTAACAGCTCAATGTTGAGCCGTAGCCTCTCCTTTGCTTGGAGTTACTACACCAATCAATTTATTTATGCTTATTTGCCCATAGATGTCATGAATGGTATTGTCTGTCCAAAGAATCTATTCCCCCATAAGATATGCGAACTAAAGCCTACTTCCTTTTCTGCCTCGGCAAATCATTTCCCTCCCTGCATTCTGCACTCCAGTGTTGTCAACTCAACTTCAACCTTGCATTATTCAATATTGAAGATCCATAACACTGGGGAAAGTTTGACAACATCCCTACTCGATAAGTTACCGCGGCTGTCATTTGATATAGTGGGAGGGCAGTGCAGTGAAATGGTGTGAGTATAGACGTGTACTTTTCTAAGAACAATGTCAGCGCTGTAGGGGCACAGATCTGTTGGTCCGAGTATATGCAGTTAACATATGGAGCCAATGAGACATGTAGCAGGCAACAAAGGTATTACTAGGATAATGAGGTTGGTAAATTTTGCTTAGAGGCCTTTTTATTCAGGCTTAAGGATCTTTTATTTACAAGCCTGAATATCTTCAGACTCGGCACCGCAGCTTAAAGTCCCTTCTGGAGGACATGCTCCTTGGATTTTTCCATCCTAAAAAAATCAGTCTACCCTGGCTGGGTTTGAACCATGACTGGAGACAAGGAGCGTAACCATTAGTCCACCACAGCCAACATACTGATCAAATTTTCATTTAGTATTTAATATTAGAGTTAATTCTGATTGCTATATTGTATGTAACATACGTTTCTCCTGGTGAGTGGAAGAGAAGGCCACATGGCCTTAACTCCACCAGGCTAAATAATTATATACATAATAAAATAAGATAGTAAGCCATATAAGATCTCTCAGAATTGGTTGGCTTGGGCATTTGATAAGAATGGATGATCAGAGACTGGTCAAAAAACTCTACAAATGGAAACCTATAGGAGGCAGAGCTGTAGGAAGACCGAAGATAAGATGGGAGGATGACACAATGAACGATCTAAGAAAAATGAAAGTGACTAATTTGAATATGGCAAGAGACAGATTGAGGGGCACGCCGTAGCGTAGTGGTTAAGGCACTGCGCTACAAGCCGGAAGGTCGAGGGTTCGAGTCCCGGTGGGGTCAGGATTTTTAAACTGACCCAAACCTTCTGGCGGCACTATGGCCCTGGGGTCGACTCAGCCTCTAACTGAAATGAGTACCAGATGCTTGTTCTGGGGTAAAGGCGGCCGTCACGCAGGGCTGACAACCCGGCTGACATCAAGTGCCGATTGTTAAGAAAAAGTGGGAGCCTTAACCTTCTACTACCCCAAGGGCCTCCTGAGGCCTGTAGTGGGAACAAAAAAAAGACAGATTGGCATGGAGGAGGATTGTTGAGAAGGCCAAAACTTTCACTTTTGAAGTTGTCGGCCTGAGTTGTCGTGCCTTAAGATGATGATGATGATGATGATAAAATAAGATTAAAATTAAAAATTCTTTACACCTCACCTCATATCCAGTTCCGAATAACGTATGACATGTAAAGAATTTAAGTTTAAATCTTATATGTAATGTCATAGTGATCTTTGGACTCGTAATTAGTTCAAACAATTAATTTTTTAATTTTGATTGATTTTTCGGTATTATGGCCTGGTTACCTTCTTCAGTGACAAACGAGGAACCAGCTGAGAAAGAGCATGACACATCGATGCAGAGCTATCAGATTTTGATTAATGGGAAAATTGAGGGCTTCTTTTACACTGTAGGGTTGAAATGTGCTGCAAGTAGTTTGCCTGTGCTTTATGAATGTTTGATACGCTTTCCTTCCCACATCTACAACCCTGTCATGACTGTTCTTCATATCAATGTCCTTGTTCTCTTAACATGATAATCAGGATGGAGAATGCAATGACGAGTACAGTTGATATGTATGTTTTGTTGTAAGTACTTCATTCTGGAGGCGAATCTGGCTTTCCAGGCGATTGTATATTATTATGCAGCTAGCAAGATTTAGGGCACATTTTAAGTCGGTCACTCGCGATAAATGGTTGTAAAAGGTATGTTTGTGATTGTAATTTTAGGTACTATTTGAAGACCCGTCTTAGTTTGTTACGAGGGTCATTTACCTAAAGTCCATCGAACCACATGTTTTGAAACATCATAATATTTATTTTCATGACAAAACAAAGGAAACCCTTCCATGTTAATCCTACAGATCTTTGTGCTACTTATCAAAATAGTCTCCATCGCTTTTCGATAAACATTTTGTCCACAGCGTTCTACAAGCTTGCAAATTCCATTATCGATAGACAGTCTGTTTCCCGTCTGCCTCGAAGGACACTGACGCACTGCTTTCCGAATACTTCCTACCAGCGTCTCGTTAGCACACTCTGCTCTCCATTCTGCTTCTTCACAGAACCCGAAACAGCATTGCTGGTAGTAAGAGGGTTGGCCAAAATATGGGAATACTAGCGGAGGATGTGGAAGAGTTTTCCCACCACAAAGGTCCATGAACTTATCCACAGTGGCACGCGCAGTTGTGAGGGCGCGCGTTATCGGGTTGCAGAATGATCTTCCTTCCAGGGCATTTGTTCGTGCAATAGCCACGACGGAGCTTCCAAAGTGTATGTGACTTAATAGCGGGCAGCATTAACTGGTTTGTCCAGGTTCACCAGACATATCCAACATAGAATGAAACCTTGCGCATCCCAGAAGACGCTGCCCATAACTTTCCCAACAGAGTGCACTGTCTTTGCTTTTTTCTTGGATGGCGAATTCAAGTTTGGTGCACTCCCATTCCATTATCTCGGCATTTTGTTTACAGGACTCGTAGCAGAGAACCAACCAGCTGTTTACCTCCACTGTCACCCAATACTCGTCAAAAAATTATCACCTTCATTTCGAAATCTTTGAAGAAGGTTATGGGTGATGGTTCTTCTCTGAAGTTGTGGTCTTCACTCAATAAACGTGGAACCCAACAGGCACTAACTTTTCGGTAACCTAAGCTGTGAATCATTTCTTGCACTGCACTGTGTCCTACTGCAAGTTTTGTAGCGATTTCATTCACTGTGATACACCTGTCGTCTCTAATGAGCACATCAACTCTTTCCTTGTTGCAATCCGCGTGGAGGCAGAGCGTGGGCGACCGCTACGAGGCTCATCTTTGATACTCGTGTTCCCATCTTTAAAATGTTTCACCCATTTCCTAACACTGCTGGCACCTATGCAGGCATCTCCGTAAGCACATTGAAGTCTTTGGTGAATATCAACAGCAGATTGTTCCTCTTTAACAAGGAATTCAATGACAGTGCGCAGTCGAAACGAAACATTGATGTCTGCCATTTTGGAAACACTGTGTGTGGTCACATGATAGAAGCTATGATGCCACAAAATGGCAGTGTTGTGGTATGAAGTCTGTAGATTACGATCCTGCAGTTGTTTTTGTTGCATTGTTGAAATTTGAATTTTAACAATGCGTTGCTCACGACTTTCAGTATAACCCTCGTACGTTTATATTTGTATATGATTGTCAGAGTTTATCTATTTGTTGTACAGTAAAAACTCCTTATTCATGGTTCCATTATTTGCATTTTCATTATTCACAGGTTAAGAAATTGCAACACAGTTCCTGTATTTGCGGCTAAAATGTCTATTCATAGTTTATTAGAAGGATTAGTATCTTCTATTAGCATTGGCAACTTTTTTTACTGTAGGCACGTGCTAATGTAGTTTTTACAAAGAGCAATTCAAATCAAATGGACAAATAAACAAAAATAAAACAAACCTATTGTATTTTAAAACAAACCTTATTGTTACTAAGCCTAGAGTTCGTTGTTAAAAGCTGCCGCCGTATTTCTTTGCCACTATGTCCATTGATAAGTGCTGCCCTCGCCATGATCGGTGCTGTATTGTTCAACATATCATTCGTTGCAATAATTTAGATTGAATAACATGTGTATCTTCTGCTTTGTTACCAATTTATAATGTTGAGTAAAAGGCAAGAAAAATTAGTTCCAAAGCGGAAAAAGTAGTGTTGCTGCTTAAAGTAAAAATAGAAATTCTTGACCATTTATGCGTTTGGCGAGTCATTTGCATCTATATCATGCTGTTTCAATGTCAATGAATCAACTGTGTGATTCATCAAGAAATCCAAAGACAAAATAAGGAATTCTATCGCTGAATTTACAGCTGAATATCAATCTGAATTGAAAGACCTTTTAAAAGCAGCAAAACAGGAAAAAATTACCAAGTTCTTTAAGCCCTTGCCTAAGCTTGACAATAATAATTAATAGAAATTGTTCAAATTCTCTCATTAAATTGATTTTATTTTAATAATTTTTATTTTATTTTTTAACTTGGAACGTATCCCCTATATACCCATACAAATTACCATTCCATATTCACGGTTTTTGTATTTGCGGCATATTTACAGAACATATCCCCTGTGAATAAGGAGCTTTTACTGTATTTGTAAATAATGCATCAATTGAATGCAAGCAGCTATTTATACGAGGGTGGATCGGAAAGTAACGCACAATAATTTTTTTCTGCCTTGGTATTGCAGCTAGAATGTTGAAGTTTTCACTACAGATGGTATTTTTTTCTCAGGTGCACCTCTTGCGAGAGAAGCTTGAACTATGCAACAAAGATGGCGCGCATGCTACAGTCGTCCACCTGTGAGGGACGGATCGGATCGGAAAGTAACGCACAATAATTTTTTTAAAAAGTTTAATAGTAAAAAAAAAGGAAAAAAAATCACAAATGAACTTACATCTTTTACCTACTTTTCGACATAGTCACCAACTTTCTCAACACATTTTTCCCATCGTGTTACCAGTTTCAATATGCCCTGTTCATAGAAGTCCGTTTGTTTGGAGTGTAGCCATCTGCACACTGCTGATGCCTGCTTTGTTTCAGGCGTGTAGTGGTACGCCCACGACTCATCACCTGTGACGATTCCTTCCAGAAAGTCATGTCCTTGTGCGGTGTACCGCGTTAAGTGGTCCAAGCTTGCCATCATTCGCTGGCCCTTGTGGTCGTCTGTCAGGTTCTTAGGCACCCAGCGAGCACTAACTTTACGGAATTTCAAATTTTCATGAACAATATCGTACACCGCACCATAGGAAATGTTTGGCCCACAAAAATCGAACAACACTTCTCTGTTCCTCACAGGTGGACGACTGTAGCATGTGCGCCATCTTTGTTGCATAGTTCAAGCTTCTCTCGCAAGAGGTGCACCTGAGAAAAAAATACCATCTGTAGTGAAAACTTCAAGGCAGAAAAAAATTATTGTGCGTTACTTTCCGATCCGCCCTCGCATTTTTCTAATTATATTAATTTTCAAACATTGTAACTTTTTTATATCAGCCACATTTTTATACCTTTTGTCTATATTCATGTTTATTATTTATTAAACATATTTTGTTCTTTATTCATATTGTAATTCAACTTAGCGTAACTCTGCTCTTGTATTACCCTAGTGGTAATTCCTAATTGACAAGTACAAAAGAATATATAAGGCAACATGATCAATGAGCATTCCATACCCCCATTCAGTCTGTCTAGCTGTCAAATTAAACAGGCCCAAATCAACGGTAGCATTTGTCTTGATTAAGTGGAAGGTGGATAGACATTGTGACAGTGGTGAATGATCAGGGCAACCAAACATTTTGATCAACAGAGATTGCAGAATTCTAAAAGATGTGAAATTGTAAAAAATAGAGCACAACTGAGGCTACCATCAAATAGGAGTTTCAAACAACAATGGGAGTGTCTGTTTACATTGGAACATTTCTAACGGAGGTCCATCAATGCAGATGTTCTGAAAGAGCAGTGACACAAGCCACATATCATGAAGATGAATAAAGCTTAGAGATTCACATTCAAACAAAGGATCAGTGGAAATTGGTTCTATGGAATGACGATTTGAGATTCAAATTATTTCTGTCTGATGGACATATTACACCTTGGGGAGAAGATGGCCACAAGTGTAAAAAGTTTAGTTCTGAGTTATTAACAATTAAAGTTTTAAAAAAATATAGTAAATTCAGTTTTTGATGTGGACACAATTTTATTCTTTATTCATGTTTATTCTGATCCCCGGCCGGAGATTCAAGAGGGGAATATTTTTACCTCCAGAATTATTTACAGAAAGAAGCGATACCATGATGTATAAAGGGGTTTATGTGTTGTTCATTTTGTACCATCCAAAGGCATGTGTAGATTAAGGAGTTCTATGGACGTGAACCCTCGGGATCAGAGGCAAGGAGCATAACCACTAGTCCACCGCGGCCAATGGCATATTGTATTATTCTGTAAAATAAAATGCTCCATCAATGTGGCATTTTATGGAATGGACCCTTGTTACTTCCAGGATGATAATGCAAGTTGTCATATTTCACAGGCTACTATAGGGTGATATGCAGACAATAATATTCACCAATTGGACTAGTCCGCACATAATCCTGATCTTGATCCCATAGTGTTATAGGTGTAAGATGTGATTTTAAAAGGACAAAAACAGCCAGAGAAACATTTACAGAGGTAATTAGTGGTAAAGAGAAAATTTAACTTCTTAATTTAATCTACACAGGTTCTCAATTACTTTATGGCAGATAGTGTATATACACACACACTTCAATAAGAGACAAGTTTTTTTAATATTTGAAGGAAGTAACACTATGAGGTTTCTTTCAGTTAATATGAGTTAGATATGCACTGTACCTTATCTGCTGTTAGAGTGATCCTAACATAAACAAATGTCAATTGTATCCTTCTGCCATTCGCGTCACAATTACTGTCACATTGACAGGGAGCACGTGTGAAGTATATAACACATGTTGACAGGGGTAGACTACAAGAAAGCCGGTGAGATTTTTCACTCAACTTGTGAAATACATTTAAAATAACTGTTTTTTGACCACTAGTCAAAGATTTCCCGACTTGTGTTTTCAAAATTTAGATAACGACACAGCAACAGAAGACTCGACACTTTCCACCATTTTGTTGCATCAGAATCAACTGAAGCATGACTCAAATGCAGCATCCGTATGTAATAAACTATTTAAGTTGTAATTATTGATTAGGTATATTTTAAAATATGTTCTATGTTTTGAATACTATTTTCAATCACTTAAGAGTAATAAGTATATTCAGAGGACATATTTTTAATTTAATGAAGGGAACCACTTTTTTACATACTTATCATAGTTTGAGATCCGGCTGCAAGATTACTACGTTCGAGTGTATGAACAAAATCAATTTTTTTCATAAAATTGCGAATGACTGAATACATTTTTGCCGAGTTGCCTATTAAAATACAGCCACCAGTATGTTTAATTAAAATATTATTTATTTATTTATTCAAAATAATTTGATTCATTTGTTATTAAAATAAATTATAATCCAGTTTGCAGAAATCAATGTATAGAGCTTGAAAAGTTTTGGTTGCCATTACACACGTGGCCGTAGATCTCGTGGCTACAGCAGGCTGTGACACCAATTAGTAATAAAATGTTAGTAAGTATGTATTTATTGTTTTATATTGTTCCTCGCAGCAGGAAGTAAAACCACTGCCCTTTATGTATTGTATGTACAATGTATATACAAAAATATATCCAAAAGATAGTGTTAATATACATTATACAAAACAAATCACAGCATTTTAAATGAACTGAACTTTATTTGAAACAATATAAAACAATAAATCCGTACTTACTGCCATTTTATTACTGATTGTTGTCACAGCCTGCTGTAGCCGTGATGAGGTTTACGGCCAAGTGTGCAATGGCAACCAAAACTTTTCAAGCTCTATACATCGATTTCTGCAAACTGGATTATAATTTATGTTAATAACAAGTGAATCAAATTATTTCAAATAAATAAATAATATTTTAATTAACATACCGGCGGCCAAATTTTAATAGGCAACTCGGCAAAAATGTATCCAGTAATTCATAATTTTATGAAAAAAAACTGATTTTGTTCATCACTCGAACGTAGTAATCTTGCAGCCGGATCTTGGACAATTGCTTCTACATTGTATGCCGGTGTTTATAACCAATGAAAAGCGAGCAGGTCACATGGTTTTGTTTTCATGAGGATCACTTTAAGAGCGGACAGCCTTTACTCATATTATCTAAGAGACAGAAGATCAGTGAAAATCATAAAATGTATCATGTAGTCTCTTGTCCTCATTCCAGGACAAGGACAATAATAGGGACTTCTCATTCCTTGACCTGGCATTATGCAGAGACAGGTTATTTGTATTAAAATAATTATAAGTAGTGTCATTTATGGAAAATATATTTTATTATGTTTGTCTTAGATAGTTTTGTACTGTAAATACAACTACTTTTTTCCAAAAATGTGCAGTGTAATTAGACAAAATGTAGAAGTACCTGGTAGTTTTACTTATAAGAAATTTGTCACTTTGCTGTAACATTTTATCTGAAACTAAGGAGTTGCCCATCTCATTTAATCAATTATATCGGAATATATAATTTTAGGACCTATGAGGGTGGTGATCTTTGAATTATGTCCAGGTGAAAAATTCATTTTGAGATGAGTTGTACATTTTTTAAGTATTATAATTATTACCTCTTAGTTTAACTTCCTATTATACTAATTCCGACCTAAGTTCCAGTTGTATAGTAAACAAACTTGCATAAAATATTACTCTGTCTTTTGGGCGAACCATGGTGCTACTTTTATCAGCCACATGACTGAATTGTGTTCAGAACTGTCATCAATAAAAACGTTCTTATGCAACATTGTATTTTATAGGAAATAAGATTGAATACAAGGTAAGATGGTACCAATAATTAGGAACTCCCTCCATTTTTTTTTATTTGAAAAAAAAAATATATATATGGGCCTATCTAATTAGATCTTTGTGATTTTTTCCATTATGTTAATAGATATCCTTTATTTGCAATTTAATTACAAGCAGAATGTATGCTCCATGCTGACTCACCTGTAAATTCTGCTGTTATTTTCACCACATCCTCAATGGCTAATATAGAATATTTTTCACTAAACTGTTTGAGAAACATTTAAAATAATTTGTTTCTCTCTGCTTTTCAAATGGTTTCCTTTCCAATGTTTTAAGAAATTCTGCAGAAAGTGGCCATTTTGAAACAATTGGAATCTCATCATATTCTGCATTGTGCATGCTTAAGAATAAAACAATGTTTATTTAATCGATTAAAATTGTAATTATGTATTTTAAGATTCTCCCATCTTCTGCTGAAGTTTATGAGCAAGTTATTTTTTTACTAGTAGAATGAAATTTTTGAGATCTGTTAAAGGGTGCACTAAGGAAGACAGAATCAAGAACACAGAAATAAGACAAGAACTTGAAATATTTGCAATAACTGATAAAATAGATACATATAGACAAAAATGGAAGCAACACATAGACAGAATGAATGAAGATAGATATCCAAAACAAATAACAAAATACAAACCTAAAGGCGCCCGAGATGTGGGCAGACCTAGAAAGAGATGGGCTGAAGTCGGAACGGGTCAATAGACCTAATCCATGAATGATGATGATGATGAAGATTCTCCCATATGACTTATATATACTGTGCTAAATATATTTTCTATTATTTTTATTTCCTTTATTTTGAGTGTTAGAGAGCAAACTACATTTTCTTACACACTTAATGGTAAAATCATGATTTGATCAATGAAAATGCAGTCATACATCTGGTTTGTTTACATTACAACTGGAACTAGCTTGGAAGAGGTATAACTATATATATTGAACCTAACATAAATGATAAAATGTTGCTCATACATTCCATACATTGAGATAGAACAACATAGAAGAGCATTGACATAGAAAGTCAAAGGTCCTGGGTTCAAACCCCAGTCTAGGCGTATATTTTTCTTTTCAAATATAATAGAACAACATAGTTGACTATAGCAATTATCAGTTCTTCCTTTCTGTATAGATATCAACTTACACAAATACTAGAATGGTATAATAAATATAGTTTGTTACAAAAAATATTATTTTTCTCATTGTTTTTCCTAAGCATTCCTACTTTAAAAAGTCACTTATAAAATTATAAATATGAGGGGCAATCAGGAATTAATGACTCCTATTTTCCTCTTTTAATTTAATGAAAATTAAATGTACATGATCAACATTTATAAGATTCATGATGTGTTCCATTGAGGTATTATTCAAAATATAAAATTATGGAATATTCGCTTAACTGTAGCACTTTTGGGACTTGTCCCATCATCGGCAGTTTTGAATCCTGCCGATGATGGGACAAGTCCCGAAAGCGCTACAGTTAAATAATTAATTAAGTTGAGGAGACGGACCTTTCAGGTGATTATTCCATAATTTTGTATTTTAATTTTAAATGTACATGACATAATAGCCACTACATTCACAACTAATTTTTTAATATAATCTCTGTCTTTTTCCACAGTTTTTATCCACCTTGAAACAAGAGAATGTATTCCAGTGCAATAAAAATCATGATCCTTCTGCCTTAGCCATTGACATACAGGATTTTTTAGGGTCTCTTCATTTTCAAAGATGTCCAATATGAGCTTTCTTTACTGGCCTAAACAAATGGAAGTCTAAAGGTGCTAGATCATGATTATGTGGTAAATGAGGCGAGACTTTCTAACCAATTTTCTAGCATTCTTGCCAGTGGTGTATTGACTAGTGTGTGATCTTGTATTGTCATGCAAAAGAATATCTACAGTTGCTTTTGCTGGATGAATTTACTGAAAATGTTTTTTTTTAATATTCATTTCATACATCTCAAAAGGTCCTGGGTTCAAACCCCAGTCTGAGCGTATAATTTTTCTCTTCAAATGTAATTACTGAAGATGTGTTTGTATTGGACAGATTTATTGTGTACTCCTGCTCCAAATTTGAACCATAATTACACCCTGCACATCCACAAGAGTGTTGCCAGAATTTTTTCTACTGATCGCAATCACACAGTTTTGAATTTTTTTTTATTCTTTGGCAACATGTGATGTAATTCCATAAACTGCCACTTGAATTCAAGTTAAAAAAAAGTATGAAATTAATAATAAAAACATTGAAAAAAGCCGTACTGGCATTTATAATGTAATGTATAATTCCCAGATATGTCTTCTTAATAAAGGAGCTGCCATTTGCAAAGATAGAAGCAAAGGCTTCGTAGCATTTGGTGGGCGGGAATTACAACGTATATAGAGAAAAATTTGCGTTTAGATCGGTACTTGCTCAGGTAGCTCAGGTGGTAGAGCACTTGGTCTAGAGAACCAAGGGTCCCAGGTTCGAGTCCCGGTCTGAGCATATAATTTTTCTCTTCAAATGTTAATCTTTATTAAATTAATGTTAAGAAGCTAAAGCTATTATTATGATTGAAATAAGTAAGTTAATTATACAACTAAACTATTGTAATCAATAGTAACCATGAAATATGAGGTAAGATAAGAATATGACTCTTTTTTTTTTCCAAATGCCCCAGGTTTGTCTTTCGACATTCCTGGTTTCTCTCCTGGCATGGCGTACTTGTAACCCACTTCTGAGGTTGGGGTGCCTGGAAGGCGGGGTTACGTTGCCTCGATATGATGATGATGATTATGATAATGGTGCGCCAGGAGAGTCCCTAACCTAAAATGAATATAAATGATGATGATTGCGATGACCATATGATTTCGGGGACCATTTGGGCCTTAAAGTTTTCCTGACATTTATCTTACAGGTGAGGAAAAATCCCGATAAAAACCTCACCCAGAAAAACTCATTTATTGAATTTTGTTTTAATACTGATTTGCAGATGTTATACAATTTCCCATTATTACCAAAATGTTTTCAAATTCCTGTTCAATAAATCCATAAATATGCAGGTTAAGTGGTTTTGTACTGAAAACTTTGTCCTTCAAAATTCCCCATGTTGAAAACTCACATGGCATGAGGTCTGGTGTTCTAGGTGGCCAATTGATTTTACCATACCTTCCATTCCACTCTTCAAAATGGTCATCCAGAAATAAAAATAAGTAACTTGAAGTCATTGTAGACATGGTACTGGAGAAGATGTATTCCCTAATTAGCAAATTACCTCAAGCAGTAGTGTTTGAGATTATATTCTGAAGGTCCCGTATTCAAACACCAGTTTCAACTAATCTGATTTTTTTCTCCTTACAATCATGTGCAGTGGTTAACTGAGTTTATGCCACACCTTGTATATTGAACAGAGTGAGAGAGGACAGGAGGTATTTCTGTATAATACTTTTAACTGATATGGATTCAGTTAATTTTGATCTTAAATGGTTTTATTTCATTGTCATACAGTATTTGTATTACCACAAATAGTGTATTGGGTATGCTTCTATTATCTAATATATTAACACATTCAGTACCGTAAACCAGTTAAGGCGTTTAAAGAGACTATCGTGTATGCGGCCGTCGGTCAGTTAACTCGTTTTAGAGTGGGCGCCTAAATATTGTGTTGGCTTAGTACGTCTTGGAGATCATAGATGGCATGTAAATGTACATTTTCTATTCCCGTTTGACACGTTTAACCTTGGTGAATCCCCTTTTATTTTTAAAACAAACAACACATGGAATTCGTTCGCCCAAACTTGCCTCCAGGCTCCAATGCAGTCCGTATATGTTTCTCGTTATCACGCTGTTGTTTGTGCGTGAGTGAAACCATGGCGAAAGAAAAATATCTCACTGAAGAATTAGTGAATATTTTGTATGATGATGATTCAGGTGATGAACTGAGTCCTGAATTAGAAGATTCACAAAGTGAAAGTGAAGATGAACTTCCACTTCCTGAAATTGATACGCCGATACCAAGTGATGTCAATCACCCAAGTTATTTCACCATCAAATCCTACTAGGATATCTCCTTTAGGTATGTACAAAATTTGAATTTTCTAGGACTAATAGTTTGTGAATAATGGTCTATTTTCTGAAGTGCCACGAAAAGAGTAGCTGGGGTATTTAAATGGCTGGCCTGTGGGTTTAAATGCCCTGCTCAGTGCCTGGTACTGAATGTGTTAAATAACTGTGGTCATTTCATTTCATCAAAAGGTTTTTCATAATCTAAGAAAAATGACTGCTTCGAAATTAAACTCTCATGAATTTTTCTAGTAATAATTTTAGAGTGGAAGCCAGATCTACTTAATGTGGCTTCAATGCCTCCTCCCCAACCAAGTTCTCTAAATTATAATATTCAATAGAGGAAAAACTCCCATTTTTAACCTAACTCTCAGTATATGTTTGGATTATACTTCCTATTTTGTGAACACTTCTGAAACATCATCACCATCCAGGGATTAAGCCTGTTGGCTCGTTACGGTTTCACCAAAGCTAGAATTGTTAAAATTGTTCAGACCATCTTCTGTGTGGGCGTCCAACATTTCTCCTTCCATGCGGTTTATAATTTAGCAATAATTTTGGAAATCTTCGTTTTGGCATTCTATCAATATGTTCTTTCCAGTTGTTCCTATATTTAATTATTCACTTCTGAAACAATTTTTTTTTAATTTGAGGTTTAATGTGGAAAATCATTAGGAATTCTTAGGGTATTTAAGTATCATGTAGGAAAATTAAACTCTGCACAACATTTCGAGAAAATAAATTAGATTTTATTGTAAGTTTAAGCAATCTTTAACATTTGTACTCTTCATAATTGTGTGATACATAAATAACAATTTATTAGACATTATAATAGACATGATACCTGAGATATACAGTATAATACACATAAAAGTTTCATAACAATATTGTACAATTTTAATATTTAAAGTATTTTAGTATGTTCGTAAAATGTTACAATAGACACTTATATAATATTGACCATACTTGTTGAAAATGGATTTGTGATATATTATTTTCTAAGGCCATGTATATATGATATGATCTCTCAAACTTTCAGTTTCTTCTTCAAAAGAGATTTCAGTCTAAATAAGTTATAGAGTTAGGGTTTTGGCTGAGGATGAAGGTGAAGGCCTTTGAAACCGGTTCTGTGAATGCATTTGGAGTTTTATGAGGTGAGATGAAAAAATATTTATCTGACTTAATTTATTAACTGTTAATTACCTCATAGCGTTACTTCCCACTGCAATTTTGATTTAAATTAGTTACAGCATATTTAATGTGACAGGTAAATTTGCATATTCTACACTAGTGTAACAAATTTGCATTTTCACTATAACAGAAAATATGATTATAGTAAAAAGAAATGAAATCCCAGAAATGTTTATAAACATATGTGACTATCTTTTAGACTAAAGTCATCGAAAGTTAAGAATGAAGAATTCAATTAAGCATTCCTTTACCCTACAATTCTATAAATACTAGTGAAATTCATATTAAATTCCGTTGAGGTGAAGTCATATGATGAAAGTTAAAAATTAAATTGTACCTGTTGGTAGGTGCTGGCTTCCTCAACTTTGTTAATATATTGTATATAAAATTAACTGGAGCGCTTTCGAAAGTTACCTTCCATCTTCTGCAGGTTGAGTTTCCGTTACTTGTTGTTGTGTACGGTGATGTATACTCCAACTGTTTGTAGCAGCAACTGACTTGTTTTTGACGATCGTCAAACAGTTGGAGTATACATCACTGTACACAACAACAACAAGTAACTGAAACTCAACCTGCAGAAGATGGAAGGTAACTTCCGAAAGTGTTCCAGTTAATTTTATATACAATATATTAACAAAGTTGAGGACGACGGCACCTACCAACAGGTACAATTTAATTTTTAACTTTCATCCTATAATTCTATCTTGAACAGAAATTTGTATCCTCCTTCCATGTGCTAGTTACAGAAATGTTTATAAACACTGATGTTCTAGAGGCATCTCTTCTTTGAAAACATGAGGATCTGTTAATAGAGTACCTCATAGTGTTATAGTTGGACCAACGGATCTGTGCCCCTGTAAGAAATGCGAACTAAACACTAATTCCGTTTCTCCCTTGGTAAATTATTTCCCTACCTGCATTCTTGCCTGTCTCTATTTTCTCTCTCTCTCTCTCTCTTTCTCCCCTCCCATTACTCGCAGCTTTGAGCTTTCTTGCGGGATATTATTTGCACCCACAGTCCAGCGTTGTCAACTCAGTATCAGTATGTTATGTTATATAGTATGTAAATTGTAAATTATCATCATTAGCTTAATTCATAAGCATAAATTAGAATTCCTGTATAGTATCAGTATGTTATATAATATGTAAATAAAATCGTAGCATATAGTAACTTCGCCATAGCCGGTCCCTAGCCCGGATGAGAAAGGAGGAGGGCACATGATTGTGTATTCATACCTAAAATTTTATAATTTTGTTAGGACTTCAAGATTATGTTCCAAATCTAACCAAGTAAGACAATGAGGTGAAGGAGAAATATTTATGACGAAACATTTATCTTTAAAAACAACATATGTAAATTCCCTTCACGTAATTTCCATTTAACCAACAAATATCCACTATTGTAATTATATCCATTAATTATAGAAATCAATCAGTGTCATTAGACCTACTTAAATTAAATATGAAGACGTAATAATTAACCTTACATTATTCAAGAGCCTGACACCGGGGGAAGTTTGGCAACGTCCCTACTCGGTCAGTTACAGTGGCTTCTATTTGACGTAGTGGAAGGGGAGCGTGGTGGAATGGTGTGAGAACTAACGTGTAATTTTCGAAGAACGATGCCAGCAGTACAGGGGTGCAGATCCGTTGGTCCGACTATACTTATCAATTTTGATTTCCAAGGTTCTCTCGTTATGTGGTAGATGCTGTCTGATGAAATAAAATAAGCAAATCAGATACATTACAAATCCCTCGCTGTTCTACAAAATATCATTACCTTTGGGAAAATTCTAAAGATACAGGAAAAGATTATTTTAGAAATATTTTGTGCAATTCTTACATCTACTTTATCAGTCACATAACACAAAGAGATTATGTCTAATGTTTTGATACTAGTGTATTTCATTATAATTGTTTTAAAGGAACACCAGGATTAAGACACTTATTGAAATCTTAAAACATAACTCCATTTTTTTACATTATTCATTGTAAATGTGAAAGTGATTGGTAAGTAAGTAATTGTAAAGGCCTTGATTTCTGTTCTATTTGGAAAGTACAAGGAATGGTTGATCTAGACTTCAAGCCCAGATCATTAATATGTAAAGTAAGTATATAACTGTGCCATTTCCAAATATTCAGCCAAGTATTCTTGGTTACATTTTATTTCAACGTTGCCAAACTTTGATTTCACAATTCAGGCATCTGAAGGCAGGTCTCATGGACTCAAAGTCACAAAATGATACAAATAGCTGCCTCTCCTTATGAATAAAGGAGCCACTCAAAACTTTCTCGTACAATTCAAACAAACATCAAAATATTCTCACAGCACAAACAAACAGATATTTAATATTACTTTACATTACATATTTGGGTATATAGTTAAGGCATATTTCTAAACAATGAAATATTATTTTTAGAGAGTTCCAAAAAATTACATGAACCAGATTATGTTCCTGTGTCCACATAACATAAACATTAATTGTAAGTTACTTAAATACATAATATAAACTTCAAAGGAGAAAATAGATATATTTAAATTAATATTGGGAAGTAAACATTATGAGGTTATATCATTAATAGTGAGTGGAGAACATATTTTAATCGACTCACCTCATACATTTTCAAACTTCTTTGATACCGACAGTTTCAGACAATATCATGTCCTTCATCAGTGGATGCCATGACTGATGAAGGACATGATATTGTCTGAAACCGTCGGTATCAAAGAAGTTTGAAAATGTATGAGTTGAGTCGATTAAAATATGTTCTCCACTCACTATTAGAGAAAATAGATAATTTTTTAAGATTATTTGCAGGATTTTTTATGTAAATTTACAGTTAATCATTAAATTAATTCATTGTTATAATCTTCAAGGATTTAAATCCTGGAAGTAAAAACTACATTTTTTTAATGTATTGTATTTTAAAGTATTGCAGCATAAAGGGATTCAAAATAGGTAAAATTACATTTCACGAGAGAGAAAAAATACATGAAACATGTGGCTTTATTTCAAATGAATGTTTAATATTTTTTTAAAGATGTAAAGTAAAAGAACTTGAAATGTATATATAATAGGTGAAAATGGAACAATGCATAATATTATCTAATGAGAATGAACTTACAGGAAATTCAACATACTTTTGTGCTAATTACTGTCAGCTAATTAGTGTTGAATGTTGGGGCATCAAATATGCAAATAGTAAATTATAATCACAGTTGTGCGTTTAATTCAAAAAGTTAGCAGGTAAAAGTTAAACACTGATACATTTGAATAAATTCGTTGACCATAAGAAAAATGAACCAGAATGTTCAACTACCTAAATGTGTTATTGCCTCACTGATCGCATTGATGGGCAGTCTGCTTTTTTTCTGCTAATAATGTTTGTGGTAATGTTAATCTCAAAGAAACTGCTAATTGAATTCATAGAATTAGATGTCAATTCTCTCTTTGTCACTGGAACCAAAACACCTGCGACAATGAATTCACATGGAATGCAAAGTTTTATTCCAACGAGGTTGTTATAACAATAATAATAATAATAATAATAATGGTGAAAATATTTAATATCCTCAGTTATTGAGAGATACTATTTGGAAACAATTTATTGTGTAAATGTTTGGACTTTAGCAGTCCAACTTGCAGCCAATATAATCGCAAGACGCTTATTGACAACCCTTCTAGAGTTCATTAATTTATTCATGTCTTATATATTAGTGTCATCATCATCCTTCACGGATTAGGTCTTTGCCTGTTCCGATCTCACATCTGTTAAGCCCAGCGCTTTCTTGGTTTTCCCACCGATCTTTGTCCTCCAGGATTATACATCAGTGCCATCTTTGGTATCCTATCCTCTGCCATTCTTTGCAGTGTGTATTTTAATATGTGGAGGCCATGGGAAATTGTTTCAAGTAATCTAGATCAACTGCTGCCACTAATAATAATCAGGATCACGAAAGGGAAAATGTGATACAAGAGGAGTTTCGTAATGTTAGTTCAAGTTCACAAACTCTTAATAGACAGTGTCAACAGTTGATTTGTAATCTTTATGACTACAGGAAGTAAAATAATATTGGGAAAGGGCTTTGTTACAGAAATAGCAAAAGCAGTAAGGTTAAAAGGTGAATTTTTGGGTGAAATTTAAATTTTAATTTATTTCTAATTATTTTTGATGAGGCTATGAAATCTAATTAATAAACTAGGATTAGATACCCTATTATTTATGAATTAAAAATTTATACGTAGGCAAATGATTAGCAAAATAGTTAATAGGGGAAAAAAAAAGCCTAGCAAATATGGACAAAAAAAAGTGATTTTGAAAAAAAATAGACAATTTAATTTGTGATTTGGTTCTTAGAGAGAATTACAGGTTTTATGAAGAGGGACAGTCACCAACATTTCAAGAACTTCTAGTCTTACTTCAACAGAAATGCCAGTTTCTTTACATAGAAACATTTCTTAGGGAACTTATAAAAATCTAGGGTTGAAGTTATGCACATTAAATAAAAGACATACTATAATGGAATTGGCGAGAATACTAGCATGGAGACATTATACTTACAAAAATACGTTAACTCAATTGAGAGCAGCTGGATATAGATGCATATTATTGGACAAAACTTGGTTCAATAATCACAATGTAATTACGATGATAGATGTTGCTCTTGCACTCTGAAAGCGCCCATTTCTCAAGGTAAAATAATTATGATTCTTCATGCAGGATATAGCAGGATTTTAATATCATAATAAATATAGAAGTTAAAGTTAATAATTTTATATTTTAAAATTCTTTTAATATTTAAATATAACTTAAATAAAGAAAAAACATCTAAATAATTAATTGTTGTTCATTGTTGAATAAAAATGTCTCAGTAACAATTAAAGAAATTGTATTATATAAGTCTTTCTAAATAATGCTTTTAAAATTGTGTTTTAAGTCATTGTTGTCTGAAATATAAAGCTTTCTGTTATAACTGTAATAAGAACACCTGCTTAACTTAATATTTTTAAATAAAAGTATACTAAATTCTGATTGGGTGTTAAAACAATTAACTTTTTGATTTAAGAAATCAAATTTAAACCTGGTATTTAATGGATCATTAACCAATAGAATTTAAATATAAAATCATGTGATGTAATAATGTTCTTTAAAATTATAAGAGAATTACACTGGTCAGTCAGCATATAACTTTCATCATGGATAGAAGCAATAACAGCTCTCCTGATAAAATGTGGTATTTAATACAAGAAGAATAGTTCATTCAAGAAAAGAAAAGAATTTAATTTTAATTGACGGTGAAGAATAATACCACCTACATTTACTTGATCTGCTGGGAAATTAAATAGTAAATAAATTTACAACTATTTCTACAAGAATCAGTTATTAGTGATTTTTAAAGTGTTTTCCTATCTTGTGTACCAACTTCGACCTTGAGAAGAGAATCCAGCTCTACCGAAAATCAAACCCAACCTGAACCAGTAATTCTTATTTATTATTTTGGGACACTATTCCTTCAAAATGTTACTACAACATCGGGCATGAAGAGAGTTAGCTGCTTCAAAATATCGCCACAATATGGGAAAAGAATTACTTCTTCAAAATTGTCGCCACAACGAGGGGCATAATGAAGATCTATACTAAATACTTCTTCAAGGAAGTGATCAAGGCTGGGTCCTTAATAGTCTCATGATGAAATAAATGGAGAAATATTTGAAAATTGGGTTGAGGATACACTAATTAAAAATCTGCCACCTAAGGAACGATGCATAATTGTTATTGATAATGCTAGTTACCATTCACGATTACAGAAGAAAAGTATCTAACATGGCCAATAAAAAAGACAAAATAATTAAGTTCATGCATGACAATAATTTGCAAGTATCCTCTCCAGTACCCATTAAATTCATTTTGATACAACATATAAGAAAAGCTAATACAAAATCAGAATATATTGTTGATTACATTGCAAAAGAGAATGGTCGTGAAGTTTTGCATTTACTGCCATACCATTGCTGCTTGAACCCTATTGAACTGATCTGGGCAAAGTTTAAAAAACTATTGCAAAAACGAAATATCACCCATCATTGAGTGAAAGTGTCTGTTCTGTAATTTGTTACTTTGTAGACATAATAGATCCAAATTTGTGTTTGAAATGTATTCTGTATATGAAAAAATAGAACATATCATATACCGGGCCATACACAATGAGGACCCTTTCATTATACATGTCGATAGTGATAGTGGGGATACAAGTAAAGGAGAAAATTAAGGTGTTTCCAGGGAACCATTAATACTATTAATGTTATTGGCAATTCATATTTTATTATACTTTAAAGCAGGATTTTAACATCATAATAAATATGAAAGTTAAAGTTAATAATTTTATACTTTAAAATTCTTTTAATATTTATATATAACTTAAATAAAGAAAAACATCTAAATAATTCATTGTTGTTCATTGTTGAATAAAAATGTCTCAGTAACAATTAAGGAAATTGTATTATATAACAGTCTTTCTAAATAATGCTTTTAAAATTGTTTTAAGTCATTGTCAGAATTATAAAGCTGTCTGTTATAACTGTAATAAGAACACCTGCTCAACTAAATATTTTTAAATAAAAGTATACTGAACTCGGATTGGATGTTAAAACAATTAACTTTTTGATTTAACAAATCAAATTTAAACATTATATTAACCAATAGAATTTAAAATATAACATCATGTGATGTAATAATGTTCTTTAAAATTATAAAAGAATTACCTAGTCATTCTGCATACAACTGTCAACGAACATAGAAGCAATACGAGTTCTCCAGATAAAATGTGATATTAATACAAGAATGATAATTGATTTAAGAAAAGAAAATAATTTAATTTTAATTGATGGTGAAGAATAATACCACCTACATTTACTTAATCTGCTGGGAACCTACAAAGTGAATAAATGTGAAATTATTTCTACAAGAAACAACTTTTTTTTTTATTGTGAAGTGTTTTTCTATCCCGTGTACAAACTTCCGACCCTAAGAACAGAATCCAGCTCTACCGAAAATTAAACCCAACCTGAACCAGTAATTCTTTTTCTTTTGGGACACCAATCCTTCAAAATGTTACAACAACATTGGGCATGAAGAGAGTTAGCTGCTTCAAAACATCGTCACAACATGGGAAAAGAATTACTTCTTCAACTTATGAATAAACCTATAATTAATAATTTACTTAATATAATTAAATTAATAATTAAATTAATGTTTTTATTACCTCACCTCATATCCTTTTTCTTCTATACTGCAGTTTCGGAGCTTATCTCCATCGTCAGTAGCCTCTGGTCGACCGGTGTTATGTCGTTTCTTGGCGGTTTCCTTCTTACTTCTGTCGGTGGACCAATGAACCTCTGGATTAGGTCAAAATTTGCGGGAGTTTCAAAATTCATGAGTTTTTCTTTTTTGTTTTTTTGGATGTGGATTTTTTCCCAGACTGTGAGTTCCTTTAGTTTATCTGTTTGTTTGATTAGGCTAGCTTCTGTATCTATTAAATGTTTTTCAGACCAAGCATGGGCTGCTACTGCTGACTTGTCCACTTCACCCTTTTTTACATTTCTAAGGTGTTCCTTCAATCTAGTTTTTAAATTTCTTTTTGTTTTTCCTATATAGATTTTGTCGCAATCTTGACATTTGATCTGATATATTCCTGATTTATATTCTTGTCCAATTTTTTCATTTTTGTTGGTTTTAATTATCTTGTTTAGGCTATATTCATTCTTTGGGGCCAATCGAATGTTAAACTTATTGAAAATTTTCTGGAACTTGTGGTGTTTTACAGGATGGTAAGTGAATTTTTTGAATCTTATGTTCTCTTCTGTTTGTTTTTTAAGTGTGCTTTCATTAATTAGTTTTTGTCTTATAAACTTATTTATTTTCTTGTGTACCATGTTCTCTTCATAACCATTTTCTATTGCTACTTTAATTATGTATTCTTTTTCTTTTTCATATTTTTCACGGTTCAGGGGTACATTCACCAATCTGTGTGTTAGGCTATTGAATACAGCTTCTTTGTGAGCGAAATGGTTGAATCCTGATGCCTTAATGTAGTTATCTTTATGTGTGTTCTTTCTGTATATTCCAAATTCTATTTTGTTTTTTTCGTTTCTAGTTAGGGTTAGATCCAAAAATGAAATTTGTCTTTCAGTTTCCATGGAGATAAGCTCTGAAACTGCAGTATAGAAGAAAAAGGATATGAGGTGAGGTAATAAAAACATTAATTTAATTATTAAATTAAACCTCATAGTGTTCTTTCCCTGTGAAAGTTAAATAAATAATTAAATTAACTAAATCTGGAATAAAGAGTAAAATGACAATGTAAAAAAATTATTTCAAGCCAGTTCTAACATAAATGCATGTGAGACTTGGACATGTACAAAGAAGTAATTGAGCTACAATAATGAAATTCTTATGTGGAAAGGAGAGATGGAATAAGAAACAACAAAATCATGGAGACATCAAATGTAGAAAAATTAACAACAGGCATAGAAAATAATAGATTAAAATGATTTGGGCTTTTAAAAAGAATGGAAAAGGAAAGGCTACCACAAAGACTATTAAATCTCGAGAGACAAGGAAAACAACCACGAGAAAAATGGATTAACTAAGTGAAGAAAAGTTTATAAGAAAGAGGATACAACTGGGAAGAACTAAAAAGAAGGAAAGCATGGGAAGATAGAGATGGTTGAAGGCGTATTTGGAATCGACCTTCCAAAAGGACGACATGATAAGAGGATGATGATGACTTAATATAATTAATAATAACTGAATTATCTAACATAATTCTGTATTTATATATTAAATTTGGGAATTTTTAACATTACTGTAATATGAATTTATCTTCCATTGCTAATTAAAATGTTAACAAAGTTTTTGCTGTAACTACATCTTCCTGCTCTTTACTTTCAACACTATGCAGTGTAGCAATTACGGCAAGCGATGAGGTAGGACAGCAACTTCTCTCATTTTTATTTGATTTTCATATTTATTATATAATTCAGTGACAGCTGTTTCGGTACACTGTACCTTCTTCAGACATGTTAAATTATGAATTGTGTTCCAACTGATCTAAGCAACAATACAACATTATTTTTTTAAATTTAACAAAAGGGATTCATTCAAATCAAGTTGAGAATTTAACAGTTTGTTACTACTTTTCAATTTATTAATTTCTACAGCCTCCAAAAGATCTAACTTCTTACCCTTATCACAAACATGTAAAATTTCAAAATTTGGATCAAAACAATGATTAAATTGGAATAGGTGGTTAGCATATTCTAAATTTCTGTTATATGCTCTCATGTGTTCCTTTATCCGAGAGAGTTTGTCCTATATAGACATTGTCACATGTGCCACACTTCAATTTATATACACCTGATAATTTTTCTTTTCTTATTTTGGTTTTATTGTTTTTTATTATATTTTGTAAAGTTTTATTAGTTTTAAATGCCACATTAATGGCATTTTTTATTTTTATTTAATTAATAAGTATGGATTTTCATCAAGTAAACACCAACTCAATTGATTATTCTCTCATTTTGACCGTCAATGCGATTAGCGAGCACATATCATCAATTCATGGAAATTACTAAACATCATAAGAATAAATAATGAATAGAAAAGATTACCACTTATTCTAACAATTACAATCAATAATTGAACATACATGCTAATTTTATTTTGGAAATTAAGTTACACTGATACTTGATTATTAGAGCATAAATTATCACTTTATGATCAAGATAACTTGTAATGTTTTTAAATCCTGGAGTAGAATGGTCCCTTCACAGTCCTTATACATAAACATTTAAATAGGTATATATGTTTGTGCGTATATGTATCTTCATAAATGGTGAAATGTTGTGGCTTCCTTCGTGTTATTTCTGCTGTCTACCAAAAGTTGTTTCCATTAGGATTATAATTTACATTTTTTAATCATTTTCTTAATGCATCTTTACCAATTATTTTGATAAATGTTAGTGTAATGCAAACTTGGTTTCATATGATCTGATCTCATTGATTCTACCAAATTAGCCATTGCTTATATACAATCAGATGTCACTTGACAGAAATTTTGCCACAGTGGCACCTATAAACCAACTTTATGTCTGATCACATCAGATCATGCTGACACTATCCCAGTATCCTACATTTCATTGTCATACATAGATTTTTTTTTCCTAGATCTATGCTTGTGAAGACAAATGTTTCACAAAACTAAAATTAAGGTTTAACTATTGTAGCTTTCTGCATTGCCAGAAGCCATAGCCACCAGCAGTTGTATAGAAGCAGTAGCACCATGTATTATTATATTAATGTACTGATAGCCAACCATGGTTAGACTTATATTTGAAGGGCTTGGCTGTAAAACATCTTAAATGACAAATTCTTGAAAATTGAGTTGTAACATGTAAACTTGATATATTACCTTCTGAAGCATTTGGTTCTTTCCACTGTATCTTGTTGTTAAATATCTTTTCTTTTATGGAGTAGATCTGCAGTTCTTCACGGATATCCTCGTTTCTTATCGGTTAAGTCCGTCCAAGTTTCCATTGTGAAGAATACGAGTAATATGTTTTCCTCTGATCGCGGTACCAATGCTATGCAGAGTAGACCATTGGTGGGGCTGCCACCTCAAAGCTTTAGGTCCAGCTCCTGGATGTACTAACCCCATCTAGAGGGTTGCAACTTCCACCAACCTATTAAAAATTAGTTGTCGTTGTGGACTTTACTCTTGTTTTACCGAGCATGGGTCTCTTATCATCCCAGAGAAAGGACCCCCTCTTCCCATCAGTTCTCCGACCCAAATCGCCGAAGGGATTCTATACCACAACCTTGATTTGGGTTACTCGGATTAGAAGGTCCACCTCGAGCAGGTTGGGAGAGGAGTTGATATGCAGAGGCTGTGTGTTTGCAATGGAAATTATATTGCGCATGCATACCCTTGGAATGGAAGAAAGTAGATTACCAAATAAAATCTTCCATTATTTTCCCAGAGGAAGAAGAGATGTCGGACATCCTCGGAAGAGATGGTCTTAGATCTATTAGTGAAGACAGAACAGGTAACTCTTGCCTAAACCAGGAAGTGATTAAGAAGAAGAAGAGCATTTGGTGCACATAGTTTTTACATTCGTCAATAGATGGAGAGTAAAGCTATGTGCTCCAAATGCTTCAGAACGTCACTTATCACAGTTTACATGCTATAACTCAATTTTCAAGAATTTGTCAGTTACAATGTTTTACAGCCGAGCTCTTCAATTAGAGTATGCATAAGTTAATATATTGAAATTATTTATTATGGATATTATTATTACTATTTTTCAATACATTTTCTCATATATACATACACAGGCTCAGTAAATAAATAATTATAGAATCTTGCCAAGTTATAAGTTTAATTTTTAAGTGCAATTAATAATTATCAGAAGCTTTAACTCAATATTATTTCTTAAAATAAAAAATAGAGAAGAAAATTTTGAAAATTCATGGATGGGAGATAAACTATTATTGAATATGCAGTAAATGCCATGAAATTATTTCTGTAATATTTTAGAGTTGCATGTTGTGATCCTTATCTCAAAGAAGTTGGCTATCATTGTTTAATTTATTCATTAATCTACTCAAAAGTGAACTGCTTAGAAAATATCTTGACCATAAAATATTTATGACCATTTATTAATATTTAATATAATAGTGATAATTAAAAATTTCAATCTGAATCATTCTCTGGAATGCCCCATAGCTTAATGGAAGCATGTCCTGCAGAGAGCAGACATAGTTGGGAAGGATGGGAGCTCACAGAATTAACTACATGCCCCTTATCATGTGGTAGTTTGGTGACAACATTTCCTTGTACCAAATCCCAACACCAAATATTTCCATCAATTGAGCCAGACAATACATAATGATCTTTATTATCAACACAACTTTCAACACAGTAATCATCTGTACTGTGACCAGAATATTCTCCTAATAATTCTCCACTCTCTTTATCCAATAATCGAACCATGTTATCTGCACTGCTTACAAGCACACATTGGGAATCTCGTGTCAGGCTTACACATGTTACTGCTTCTCCAATAAAATCAGAAAACAGCTTATTCATTCTGATGTCATACCTTCGAACTTTTCTATCAACTGAACCTGTAAGAATTTCATGGCCTGCAACTTCTAGAGATGTTATGCTGTCCTTAGCATCACGCATAACTTGTATGGGAGTATTATTGCGACTTCGAACATCCCAACACATTACTGTATTATCGTGTGAGCCTGATATAGCAATAGTGGATTCTTCATTAAAACGAATGCATGTAACCTGACCAGAGTGTCCACGAAGTCTGCGCAGAGGGGCACCAGAGCTTACATCCCACATTATAACAAGCTTATCTCTACCACATGATACAATGTGGCTATTGTCGCATGAACTACATGCATTCAAAACTTCATTCCCATGGCCACTGTATGTTTTTAAATGCAGTGCCTTATATGGATTCCAGAGTTTTATTTTTTTATCTGCACCACATGTTAAACAGTATGATCCATCAACGTTGAATCTGACTGACCTTACAGCACCTTGTTTGCAGTCTATGGTCTTCAAACATTGTAGGTTGAACTTGTTTTCAGACATATCTGAGCCAATACGATTAATTTCATCTGATAACCGGGTATGTTTTCGAAATGACATCAAAGAAGCAATATTATATTTTGATAACAATGCAGAAAAGGAGGGAAGCAATCGTTTTATCTCCAGAGAAAAGTAAATATTAAGGCATATTTTAAATTACATACCCTTAACACATCACTGACCATTTGACATTTCGGTTCTCTAGGATTTGACACATGAAACTCTTGTGGATCAATACAAATTAAAAAGCGACAGCTTTGCCAACACAAATTTTAAAATGCACGAAATTTTCGGAATACGTTCTTAATTTTATTTATCATATAAAATAAGGAACCTGTCGACCAAACCGGGTTAAACATTCAGTGTGTTGTAAATGCTAATTTATAGGTAACTTGCAATGACTTTCAACTAACTTGTAAGATGGAGAAAATATTATGTACAAAATTTAATTTTATAATTGCGTTGACTTGGCAATTTTGATGAAAGGCAAATAACAATAAAGAGAATGGCGCACAATGTGCGTAGTTTAAAATTATACAGTCTAGATTATTCGCCATAAAATAACTCCCGTTTTCCACATAATTTACATACGCAGTCTAAATATGTTTCTTGGAATGTGTCTAAGGAATATTATCATATTATGAAACCCATACACAGCACTCAGCAAATCGTGTCACAAGGGGACGAAGGTAGTCTGAGTTCTTCCACTTATTCTCATGTTGACTGTCATACAGTATTCATCCCATATGTATCTCCCCTTCTTAAGTCTCATAGGCTGCGATGGGCATGACATGTGGCACTAATGGGGAATGAAAATGCGACGTGGAAACTTGTAGGAAAACCAGAGGGAAAGCCCCTACTTGGTAGGCCAAGAATGAGGTGGTGAAATAACATTAACCATGAATTTATACAGAGGATGATTGGAAAACATTAGCTCAGGATAGGAGTGTACGGATAGCTTATGTCCGCGTGGCCATTAACTTACGGGTTCGATATTGCCAGCGATTTATATTATTAGTTATGTACCTCTTCTCTCGCAGTTCTTTTAGTAGTCTGTCATCGGTCTCGATGAAGGTAGCAGCAGTCGTAACCTTAGTTCTTCTATGTAAAATTGTTCTCGTGGAGAACGAATAAACTGGGAGGGATGGAGTGTACTTGGAGAGATAGGGGTCTTCTCAAAATATAAAGCCTTCTTTCGTTCTATTATTTGCAGATCATTCTTTCAAACATGTTCCCATGTATTTTTTAATGCGTACTTGATGATCGGTATTATCTTTAGTTAAAACAGTCGTATAGCAATATCCAGACTTATCTTTTGATGTGCCTCGTTTCATTCATAGTTACAAAGGCTGCCGCAGTTTTAAATTAAACATACGTTGTGAACCTTACTTCTGTGATTTGAAATACTATTTCTAGGTATATAAAGTTGCTAACACTTTTATCAACGTTGTTCCTTTATATGTTAAGGCGGTCAAAATCTGTCTTTCTCCCGCTCACTCTCTTAAGCGTGAGCGGCTGTAGGTAGTGTTGACCAAGAGAATCTCATGTACTCGTAACAAAAGATCGATAATAATAAGTCCCGGGATTCTCGCAGTGAGTACGGAGGTTGAAGTTATGCAGTGTTCGTGCCACATAGGAAATGTGTACTGCATGTTCGCAGCTCCATGTTTCTGAGTATAAACTATTATTATTATTATTATTATTATTATTATTATTATTATTTATTATTATTATTATTATTATTATTATTATTATTATTATTATTATTATTATTATTATTATTATTATTATTATTATTATTATTGAAATATAAATCTATAACACACACACACATATATGTTGTTGCACTCGCGGGGGTTTCGCTTTGACGTAGTTTGGCGTATATAATTCACACAGATGTAGCTATAATATATCACAAATCACTTTATTTGCTTCTACAAATTATCGGTCAAAGATCACGCACAATTTATTTTAACAGTTATTCTGGTTTTAATGTTTATCTTACACACAATTGTTTCACAGTCTCTGATGTGTCCACTCACTACAGCTCTCTCTCATTCTGTTCACTAACCGCTGCCAAAACACAACACAACTGACGACCCTGCCACACACCACATAGACGGGGAGGAATCTTCCAGGCCCAGGCTCTAGACACCTCGAAACATAGAAGCCTCAGGCCACTGCCCCCTCCCCGATAGGGAAAGAAGACGCCCGCAGAGACGTCCAGACACCCCGATGATCCGCGCGGGTCCCACGACCCGCGAGCCAGAGACAAATCCACTCCGACCAACGCTAAAACCACCACTCTCGCCTTTGCCCACGAAATCCAAGCGTCGTTATTATGACGCGCCAATTATATATATATATATATATATATATATATATATATATATATATATAGTATTCTGCCCGAGGGCAGGTTTTTCACTGCATTCATAATATTTTCATGCTATGCTTTGCAGCTTAACTAAGGAATTATAGGTGTGGTAGCTTCCCGTTGCTTTACACTATATATGTATGTATATAACTTAACTCTCATCTTACATTGTTTTTTGTAGTGAAACGTTATGATGCACTGAAAATCTAAACTGCATTTCAGATCTCGGTTTAATATAATGTATAAAGAATAATATATCTGTCATTTTACCGTATTTTTAAAAAAGAAGTATTTTATTTGAAAAAAGGAAATCATAGAATCCTTGAAATACATTTTCCGGAAAACGTAAATTTGGATAATTTATTTTACAGGTATAGTGAAGATACACCACAATGTTGACTACTTAAGAGAGAATCACACTTGTGGAATATCGTTAATGTCGCAACACCTATGATCTCAGAGGCTACCTTTTCTACTTATACGTATTGTACCTGTAATATACGTACCAAGAGAAAGCAACTTTTTCCAGGGAAATCGAAGTAAAGAAATTGTCCATATACACATGATAACCTTTATTTAGATAATTACTTAAACACAGTCATTTATTTACAACTGTATATGCCAAGCCATTTCTCTTTATTGCAGTATTTTTCTTCCTGTGATCCGAAAACAAAAATTATGGCATTTCAAGGTGTAGATCCTGTCAGAAGTAAAATTGTACTTGACAATAACATTTTGGAGCAGGTGAATAATTTTACATATCTAGGGTGCAATATCTCATATGAAGAAGGAAAAGATGTAAATGCAAAAATATAACATTTTTTAAAGAATTTTAGGCTTAATAAATTCTATGCTCAAGCCACAGTTAGTCCAAAAACATTCAAGACTAAAAGTGTATAAAAACACTTGCTCTTCCAACTCTTTTGTATGGTAGCGAAGTATGGATATTGAAACAGAAGGATATACAGAGACTTTGACCTGCTGAAATGAGATACCTTCGGAGGACTGCAAGATGCACACTACTAGATGTTCATCGAATGGAAGATCACAGGATATCCAAACAAATGTTAAGATATTAACCCGCAGGAAGAAGAAGACCAGGACGTCCACTCAAAAGACTTTTGGATGATGTTTCTCTTGAGGCCGAAACAAGTCAACAAATTGCCCAAATTCGTGAATGTACTAAGTTGATGACGATTTCGTCCCTTTATATGTTAAAAAAATCTATTTAGATTGAATCACAAGTAATCCAAAATGTTGTGCCCCATTTATGATGATGTTTGTTTGGCATATATTGTAGAAGTATAGTGTGGCACTTTGTTGCAACGAGACTCTAGTCAATGGATAATTGTTGATGAGAGGTATAGTGATGTCGGAACACTTTGATTACTATCAGCAATAACCCACTAACATGATTAAATATGGTTTGAAATCTAATGCAGGGGTCATAATCAGGGGAGCAAGGTTGATAAATTTTACTACAGTTCTACCTGTCAAGTGGGGGGGGGGAAATAAATAAAATAAAATTATATGATCGGTTTTTGGATTATTCCCATGTTATTATGTTGATAATTATAACAATAAAACTTCGATATATATATATTTGCTCTTGAAGTTGGCGACATGTTATTTGCACTAAGAAACTGATAAGCATGCGATTTGTTTCACATAAAATAAGGTTTCGGAAGGTTGCATTAAAAACAAGTTGCACTTTGAAGAGGGACATATTTTGAATCGGGGATTTCCATATTTCGCTGGTCGTACATAATATCTTTTGGTGGAGGCCATTTCACTATTTAATATTAAATTTATCATTTCTCACTCAATGACAAATTAAATTTGAAGAGAAAAATACATGCCTAAATTGGGATTTGAATCCAATATCTATAGTTCTGTACACAAGAGAAAACTCTATGTTTAAATCGTGATGCCTAATAGCTTAAATCGTTAAAACACTGGTGTACCGAATCAGAGAAATTGGGTTAAAATCCCGATTTGGGCATTTTTTCTTCAGATTTAATTAACTATCTCACTGCGAAGCTTCTCACGAGCGTTAATGGTTTTTTCGATTTTCGCTGAAGTTGATGGTTTGCTGTCATCCACGTTCTCTTCTGTACGTTCCGGGTTCTTTCCATGTAGCTTCAGTTAACGATAATACGGTGATAGAAATGTTCCTAGATGTGTGCTTTTTATTCTCTCTCTCTCTCTCTTCTCTATAATGTGTTGGTATTTTTTAATAGAAGAGTTGGTAGATGGGAGTGTTGTTGAAGTCAATCCAGCCAACCCATACGGCCGCAATACTGCCAACATACCATATTTATCACGCTAGACTACATTTTTGTAGCGGCTGCCCGGCCCACTAGAATATAATCTTTACTACCATATGGTATCAAATGGGCGTTTATATGTAAGCACAATGCATATTATCATTTAATTATAATTGTTGTTTGTTTATAACAGTAATATATGTTTATAAATTTAAATAGGTCACTGCATCAAAATAATATATTTTAAAGGTACAAGAAACATTCATTCAAAAACTGTATGACATTATGTAACCTATTATTAGTGCTAAATTGATAAATTAATTGTAACATAAATTATACTAGATTATTATGTAGAATGTTGTAACTTTAATGTTATATCACTTTTATTTCGATCGTATTTTATTTAATTATAATTTAGTATGGTATTATTTTACTTGGCTTCCTGTACAAGTTAGTATTTCACATTACATTAAGGTAGACAGGATGTCGAAGGCTATGTTAGGCTAGTCCCTTTTTCCACCTATTATTCCTCCATGGTACGACAGTCCTAGAAGGCCCTTGGCCTACCAGCCAGCTGTTGGCCTCACATGAACATGTGCTAATCACAGAGGTAGAATGTCATCCAGCCAGTGTAGGGTTGACATGTCAGCATGTCGGGCCCCCCAGCCGTTATAGCTGGTTTTTTTTTTCCAACCTGGAGCCACTACTTATTGTAGCTACTCAAATTCCTCATGATGCTGGGTGTGCACTGGTCTCATGCTCTCCAAAATTCCATGAGAAAATTTATTTCCTCATGGAGACTTGAACCAGTGCAAGTCCTGTAGCTCCGCACCAAGGCATCTTGCCTTAACTTCTCGACTACAGTGTGGGACTTCCCCATATATTATAACAATTTTGTAGGATGTAATGCAGACTACTAAAATGTAGTTTTACAATGATAGTGTCCATCTCTCAAACCTTACTCCAGAAATTTTTAGAACATTTAACATCCTTTTTTTTTTTTAAGTTTTGTTAATTTTAAATTTACCTTCTTTAAAGGTATGTGATATCTGCATAAAGGGATGAGGAAATGCCTCTTCCTAATATTTTGAAGAGAGCTTCCAGTTACATTTTAGGAGTTCAAACGGGCACAGCTTCACCACCACCATTTACAGATGGAGAAGTTATATTTTGTAAGTATATAAATTAATACATCAGCAATTATAAAGAAACAATATATGGTATACAATTCTTTTTGTTAGTACACAAATTTTAATATGTCATATTTTTCCTAGCATCCTTCACAATGTGTGTTAGTACAAGAATTGATATTTTAGTAGTGGCAACTATTTATTGAGGATTATTTGGGAAATAGAGCACTACCATAATTTAAAAAACAAAAACGGATACATTAATATTTTAGAATGCAATAAGCAACCTGAGGTATAATATAAAATATAGTCCACCGCTGTGGTCTCGAGGTAGCATGCTGCCTTGTCATGCAGAGGGCTTGGGTTCGATTCCTGGTCGGGACAGGCTCCTAGTCAGGTTTTTTTTGGGGTTTTTTCCTCACCTGTGAGACAAATGTCAGGAAGCTTAGGGCCCAATGGTCCCCAAAAATCATCCGGCCATCATCATCATCCTTCTCCGATGTGGAAAGTAACAGGAAGCTACCACACATATAATTCCCTAGTAAAGCTGCAATGCATAGCATGAAAATGCTATGATTGCAGTGAAAGACCTGTCCTCAGGCAGAATTACTAAGGATGGATGGATATATATATTTATCTCTTGGCGAGAAAAAAAGTATGAAAAAAAAGGGAAAAAATTAATTAGAATTCAACACAAAAATAATCTAATAATAAATTAATTAGAATTCAACATAAAAATAACCTAATAATTTTGATGCAATTTTATGGGTGCTATTCTTGCAATGAGTAAGTACAAATGAGTAAATGGCATTGATATACGTGATGTAATATTATTTACGCTGCATAATATATAAATATAATGTTGCCTAAAAGCAGAGAAATATATATATATGAAAGGTCTGTGTTAACTATTAATCAGATGAGAAAAACATAATCTAGGTTGGATCTGAGTACAAACATGGATTAGTGAACTAATAGCTCAGAAACATACCCGTTAGCTGGATGCATGTTCAAAGGACACATTAACTATTCTGTCTGAAAACAACTACTACATATTTAAATAATAATAAATATTAAGTTATGTAGATAGGAAATAACACTATGAGGTTTTTTAATATTGTTTATTTTTTATTATTTCACTCACCTCATACTTCATAATTCATAGCAGACCCTGGGTTTCTTCACATCTTTTGTGACATTCTCAATGCTGCGTCACGTTCACAACTGACGTCCAACGGCCTTCTATCCTGCAGACTGACCTCCGCGCCATCTGGTGGCCGACCGAAGAATTTCCAAATCAGTCCTCTTTCTTTATAACCGGGTATTTCAAAATTCATAGTTGTATTTTCATTCTTGCATATGTAAATTTTTTCCCAAATTGTGAGTTCCTTCGGTTTTTCCAATTGTTTAAGTAATTTTGTTTTGGTTTCTATTCTATATTTTTCTGACCAGGCATGTGCAGCTATTGCAGATTTTTCGGTTTCTCCATTTTTAACATTTCTGAGGTGTTCTTTTAATCTTGTATTTAGATTCCTTTTTGTTTTTCCTATGTATATCTTTTCACAATCTTTACAATTAATTTGATAAATTCCCGATTTTTTTGCAGTCTTCAATCTTTTCATTTTTGTTGGTTTTTATTAAATTACCTAAGCTGTAATCATTTTTAGGTGCTAATTTAATGTTGAATTTGTTGAAAATTTTTTGAAAACTTGTCAAATACCAAAGGATGGTATGTGAACTTCTTGAATTTTTTGCCTATTTTTTATCTGTCTGAAGAGTACTTTCATTGATGACTTTTTGTTCTTTGAATTTATTTATTTACTTGTGTATCATCTTCTTTTGAAAACCATTATCCTTAGCAATTTTTATGATGTGTTCTTTCTCTTTATTGTAATTTTCTTTGCTCATGGGGACATTCACAAGTCTGTGTGTTAAACTATTAAATACTGCCTGTTTGTGTGAAAAATGGTTAAATCCAGTAGCTTTTATATAATTGTCGATGTGAGTTTCTTTTCTGTAGATTCCAAATTCTATTTTCTTTTTTTCTTCATTCCTAATCAATTTAAGGTCTAAAAATGGTATTTCATGATTATTTTCTATTTCCATTGTAAATTTGATAGTTTTATTTTGAATATTTAACAATTTAATGGCATCTTCTAATTGTTTCTCTTTTACTATTGCTATGATATCAATGATAAAGATTGTGAAAAGATATACATAGGAAAAACAAAAAGGAATCTAAATACAAGATTAAAAGAACACCTCAGAAATGTTAAAAATGGAGAAACCGAAAAATCTGCAATAGCTGCACATGCCTGGTCAGAAAAATATAGAATAGAAACCAAAACAAAATTACTTAAACAATTGGAAAAACCGAAGGAACTCACAATTTGGGAAAAAATTTACATATGCAAGAATGAAAATACAACTATGAATTTTGAAATACCCGGTTATAAAGAAAGAGGACTGATTTGGAAATTTCGGTCGGCCACCAGATGGCGCGGAGGTCAGTCTGCAGGATAGAAGGCCGTTGGACGTCAGTTGTGAACGTGACGCAGCATTGAGAATGTCACAAAAGATGTGAAGAAACCCAGGGTCTGCTATGAATTATGAAGTATGAGGTGAGTGAAATAATAAAAAATAAACAATAATAAATATAATTAGATAAATAAACTAGACATTAACACAGAAATTAAGTTTATTTATTTATTTATGTTTTTATTGTAGGATTGTTTCTGTTATTTACACAGGTATCCTCAATCAAAATATACAATTTTTTTCTTCCACACTTCCCGGTCTTTCGTGTCTGCTTCTGTTATATTTCTCTTCTTCCAAGTTCTCTTGGAATTTCGTCAGTTTTATTCATCAATCCTTGTACATTCCAACATCCTATTTCTTTTGCTTTGTCATTGTATGTGTTTCCTATCCGAGGCTATATATTTTGGACTTTTAGCATTTTTTATATTTTTAGCCTGAAGATTTTCAGGCTCATAAAAGATCCGTAAGTCTGAATAAAAAGGCCTCAAAGCAAAATTTACCAATCTGAAACATCCTAATAATACCTTAGTTGCCTGCTAGATGTCTTATTGAGTCAGTGTGTTGACTGCATGTCACTAACGACATCTATGGGCAAATAAGGTAACTAAATTAATTTGGTCTATTAACTCCTATCATAGGAGGACTATGGCTCAACATTGGGCTATGCCATTATAGATAGATAGATTCTTACTAGGAAGATATAACATTGACTGCAATTATTTAACACAAGATTTTTTTATTCATCACTAGCATACCCGACAGACGTCCTGCCCGAACGTTCAATTCTCATGTCATGGGCGGATGATAAAAATATGTTACTTTTTTACCATAAAATTTAGCATTTAGGACATAATTAGATATTATTAAATAAGTTCGCAAGAAAACCTCTTACAGCCTTCTGTTGTGGCACAAGAAGTGTGAATGATGACGTCACACAGTCATGAACATTAGAATTGTACCCTCCTTTGCAGATAAGTTAAGAACCATCATATAACAATTATATTACAGTAAAAAAAAAAAAAGATAAATTGATGAGAGTGAGTCAAAACTTTTTTTTTTTTTTTTCCAGTTAGATTTAATTTCTGACCCACTGTGCACCGGTCCGATACTGGTCGACATTCCATGAGAAAAATTTCTTCCTCCGTAGAGACTCGAACCAACGTAAATACCGTAGTTCTGCACCAAGACTTCTTGCCTTAGCCACTCGGGTACGGCACGAGACTCTTGGTATCAATGAAAGACAAAAATGGTTATTGTGAGTTATCCGTAAGAGATAAGGGACTCTTGGTATCAATGAAAGACAAAAATGGTTTTTGTGAGTTATCCGTAAGAGATAAACATATGCTGTCGCAGACTTTTTTGTAGAGCTTTTTGAGATATTCAATTCTGTGTACATTAATTTTGTGTATTTCTTATGGTTTAGGCAGCGTAAGCCATTTAAGCATATATATAAAATTTCAATATCTAAATAATATTTTTAGCAACATCCATTTATGCTGTATTCACAAATATAATTTACTATATAATTCCAATAATAATCTAAAAGAAATCATTTTAATCAATTGTATATTAAGATTTGTTAAATGTTAGCAGTAAAATTGTAACTAGTAACTATCCAGCATATGGTGAGAAAACATGCAGTTTATAAGCAGCATTTAACTTTAGCAATATAAGATACTGCAAATCTCCTTAGAGCCTTGTAAAAATAAGTGTAAATTTAAGAGATTGAATCTCTAATTGTAGATTTTGTATTTAGGTAAGAACAATGTGTGTGTGCATCCACCAACATTGTTACGTCAGACTTGCGACATTGTACATCATCCTGGCTACCTGACTATTACTTGCTCTCAACATGGTGACACTCGTAACCAACGGCCCACTCTACAGCTCAGCTGGATACCTAACACCACATTACGCCGCAATCCATGGACTATTGAGAAACCAACATATCCACCTCGGTATGAAATATGTTGTAAAATATGGGTTTTCTTAAAAGAATACTTAACTAAATACTTAAACCAAACACAACACCTAATATTAGCTCAGATAACAAGGTTTCTTCTATAGGTTGGATGGCCTGATTCACTTCTGAGCAATGGAGGTGTGGAGATTTTTCTTCTACTTATTAATTTCCATATTAGCCCAACCTCTCCAAGAAATTGGGACTGGAAATAAATATCAATAAAACTAAATATATGGTAACACATAGAAATACATTATATAATGGAAATAGACACCTAATGAAAAATGGGGGAAAATTTTGAGGAAGTGGCTGAATTCAAATACCTAGGAACAATAATCACAAATAGGAATTAGATGCACAAAGAAATTAAACATAGGCTCAATTCTGAAAATGTATGCTATTATGCATTACAGGGACGCTTGACATCCCAACTCCTTTCAAAAAACGTTAAACTGAAAATATATAAAACTATTATTCTGCCAGTTATATTATACGGATGCGAAACATAGACTCTTATTTTAACACTTTGAGTCCGGTGGTGGTACTAGTACCACAGTATTTAAATGACACTGAAGCCAGAGAAAAATAGATCCCTCAGCATGCTTGTGCCGGCAGATTTACAGGGGTGTTTTTCTGAACCAGAAAACACCCCTGTAAATCACCTGCAAAGGCATGCTGAAGGATTTAATTTTCTCTGGCTGCAGTGTCATTTAAATGCCGTAGTACTAGTACCACTGCAGGACTCAAAAGTGTTAAGAGAGGAAAGGAGATTATGAGTATTTGAGAATAAAGTTCTTAGGAACATTTTTGACCAAAGATAGATGAACAGATAGGTGAATGGAGAAAACATAATACAGTGGAAGAAATTGGTATAAAGCCACTAACTTTTAGTAGTAAAACAACCTGAAATATTTATGCAAATACCGTATGTGTGTCATAGATTACATGTAATTATCTTGGACATAATTTTATACAGGTCTCTTCATTTTATATTTATTATATATGTAAATAATACGTAAAATCTAAGAAAACGCTGTCCTAGGGGTGGAAATCGGTATAAAGGCAGGTCAACTTCTGGCTCTTACAGAGACATAAATGTAAACAAAACACTGCAATTACATGGAGACGATGTGTCTGTGAGCATCGTTCATCAGTTACAAGTCAGCAGTACGTACAATGCCACGTGGAAAGCCTCTATCAAATGAAGAGAAATCAAGAGTTAGTGCCTTCAAGGAGATGGGCCTTTCCAATAGACAAATACCTAAGAAATTGGGGCTTCAAGATGTGTCATTTTGTCAAACTGGGCTCACAATATGAAAAAAACGGGAAATATGGACGGACAAGAAAATTGTTTGAGCGCACTAAACGTCTCATTTTACGTAAAGCAAAAGGTAAGAGTATGTTTTCTTCTCAAATCCAGGCTGATTTGAAGTTGCCAGTAACAGCCAGACGAGTAAGACAAATTCTGTCAGAAGACAAGAACCTAAAATTTAAAAAACACCTCTGAACGATGCACATAAGAAAGTTAGAATGACTTTTACTGAAGAACACATGTCCTGGACCTGAGAATGGAATAAAGTAATGTTCAGTGATGAGAAGTAGTTTAATCTGGACGGACCTGATGGCCATCAGTATTACTGGAACAACCTCCGTACTGAAGAGTAAGTTAGAATGAGAAGAAACTTCGGTGGTGGAGGCGTTATGATTTGGCAGCATTCTGCTTTAAAGGAAGATAAAAAATAGCATGGATATGCACCAAGATGAATTCTGAGTCCTACACTGAGGAGCTTCTGGAGTCCTAATTGATACGAATGTATGAGGAATTTGGCGAAGATCTAATTTTTCAGCCAGATAATGCTTCCATTCACGTGTCTGCCAAATCAAAGGAGTGGTTCAGGAAGAAAGAAATACCACTTTTGACGTGGCCAGTCAGAAGTCCTGATTTAAACCCGATTGAGAACTTATGGGGGATCCTGGCAAGGCGTGTGTATCACAATGGATGGCAGTTTGGGACAGTGACTGAGCAGAAAAATATTATTCAGGAAGAGTGGGCTTCAATCTCAGTGGAAGAAATAAACACCCTCATCAAGTCAATGCAAAAGAAAATCTTCCAAGTAATTAACAACAATGGTGGTTCAACTAAATTTTAGAACTTTGTTGTAAACTTTGCGCTCAGTCTTTTTGGTTTAATCTGTGAAGTACACAAAGTGCCTTTATACTAATTTCCACCCATATGTGAGAGTGGTTTCAGTTTTCATGTACTTTTTTGGACGGAAATGGATAATTATTTTTGACATTATTTGTGTGTGTTTTATACTCTATCACCTCCTAAGTTAATATAGAAAAATGCCAAAGAAAGAGTAAATAAACTGGTGTTAACCGTTTTAACAAGTGCCTTTATACCAATTTCCTTCACTGTAACAGTGAACTACATGGTTTTTATAGGAAGCCAGATATAAGAACAGTTAAGTCTCATAGACTGGTGGGCAGGACATGTGGCACAAATGGGGAATGAAAGACGTGCATGGAAGCTTCTTGTAGAAAAACCAGAGGAAAAAAAAAAGCGCTCAGTTGGTAGACCAAGAATGAGGTGGGAGAATAACATTAACTATGATTTGAGGGAAGTAGTTTATACAGGGAATGATTGAAAACATTAGCTCAGGATAGGGATGTATGGAGAGCTTGTATCCATATGGCCATGAACCTACGGGTTCGATAGTGCCAGTGAGTGAGTTAGTTAGTTATTAACTCAACCCCCTATAAAAGATCATTGGAAACTTCACTGAGAAAAAATAATCCAGAACAGAGGGCTAGCCATTTTTCCTCCTTACCTCACCATTGGCAGAGAATCTTGGCTTTTCTTGGCTTTTGTGTTCATGTCCCCTATTGGGGCTTCATGCTCTGTTAAAAGGTTATCTTTACTTCATTATTATCATAGTTATTTTAGGCTAAAAGTAATTGTCATTCCAATCAGGTATTGTCTAACCAATAGATCTGTGCCCCCATAAGATATGCAACAAACTCTAGTTCCTTTTCTAGCTCAGAAATAATTTTCTCCTCTGCATTCCTATTTCGCTCTTTTATTTCACCCCTCCCACTAATCACTATTTTGAGCCTTCTTGGGGGACAGATTATTTGCACTTACAGTCCAGTGTTGTTAACTCAACATGAATACTGTAGCACGGAGAGGTAAAAGAAATATTATTATTATTATTATTATTATTATTATTATTATTATTATTAAGCAAGTAATGAAAGTCATTCAGCATCATTAGACCTACTTAAATATGAAGATGTAATAATTAACCTTACATTAGTCAGTATTTAAGATCCTCCATGACACTGTTTGGGGAAAGTTTGGCAACATCCCTACTGGGAAAGTTATAATGGTTGCTGTTTGACTTGGTGGGAGGGAAGTGTGTGGAATGGAGTGAGCACAAGCATTAACTTTTCTAAGAACGACTGCAGCACTGAAGGGGCACAGATCCGTTGGTCTGACAATATTAAGCCACATTTATAAATCTATATTATGAATTAAAAATATTTCATACCCTACCATCAAACTTTGTTAATTTTTATTAATTTTACATCTAATAAAATTATAAATGTTTAATATGAATCAAATGAATCACGTTTCATTTGATTCTTATTAAGAAAACCTCAATGTAAAAATTCCCAAATTTATTATATAAACAACTTTTATAAGATCCATGATGTGTTCCGTTGAGGTATTATTCAAAATTAAAATATAAAATTATGGAATATTCACCTGAAAGGTCCGTCTCCTCAACTTAATTAATTATTTAACTGTAGCGCTTTCAGGACTTGTCCCATCATCGGCAGGATTCAAAACTGGTGTTTCACTGAAGATCTGGTAGAGGGGGTTACATGTATTGGGTTCGTTTTCGTTTATCAGATTGTCGACAATCTCTGAAACTGCAGTATAGAAGAAAAAGGATATGAGGTGAGGTAATAAAAACATTAATTTAATTCTCAGATATATTATTTTCAACAGGATAGAAGAACAAAAGAATCTGCCAGCAGGAGATAATGACCATAGTGAGAAGCATCTAGTACTATCATATCATCGTCAGAATTCGGCTGACAGCAGTAGCAGCACTTGTAGTAACGTTACTACTCATCACTCACGTTCAAGTTACACTCCTTGTTTATCTTCACCGTTGGAACAAAGGTCAGATGCAGACATCAGCTCAACTAAATGCTCAGAAAGATCTGAAGATCAAATAACAGAACAAAAGAACAACAAAGGATTAGAAAATGGTTGCAAATGTGATGATAGACTTGAAAACTGTAGGCCACAGTTGCTAGAATGTGAAACAACATTAGATGACCAAGACTCTAGTCTTGGTGATGTGCCCGAAACTGATAGCGATCAAAGTAACGATACAGTTGTGAGTCCAGTCATTAGCATAGAGGAGAGCCAAGATGATGATACTGCAACAATTTGTACAGTTAGTCAAATAAGCCGTTCTCCATCTCTCACTTCTAC
Source organism: Diploptera punctata (assembly GCA_030220185.1). Classification (NCBI taxonomy): domain Eukaryota; kingdom Metazoa; phylum Arthropoda; class Insecta; order Blattodea; family Blaberidae; genus Diploptera; species Diploptera punctata. Next base: position 604,292 of record JASPKZ010009352.1, on the reverse strand, counting down.
ATGCAGCTTATCTCTGCCTCCTATAGGTGTTGGTGTTAGTGGAGGTAAGACATTTCACTTAAGTTAATACCCACTTTAAAAAAGTAATTGCCTGATGTAATAATAAATTGTTCTATTATAATGTTTTCATTTCAGATTTTGTTCCTCCATGGATGAGCTCGCCTGAACTCTTAGCCTTGCAACATAACCTAACATTTCCAGAAAGTGCAACAGCATCACCCATTGTTCGTCGTACACATCGCTGTCGGCGATTTTCTGTAGATCTAAGTAAGAATAAGTTTTCTTTATTAATATTACGTTTATTAATTTCAGCGTTTTTATTTTAAATTAAACATTTTTTGCTGAATGACATATTATACTTGAAGAGAAAAATGTATACCTAGATTAGGGTTTGAACCCAAGTTCTCTGGTTTTATACACAACACTCTCGCCATAGGCTATGAGTTAGGAGGCCTAGGTAGGTGCTCTGATGGCAAGAGTGCTGGTATATAAAACCGGAGAACTTGGGTTGAAACCCCAATCTAGACATAACATTTTCTCTTCAGATATAATTTAATTAATTTGTTTCCTTTCGAAGAAATTGAGTTGCTTACCCACCTCATATTTTGTTCTCTTGCCTGGACCATTTTCGAAGAAGAGAGAGTGGAATATGAAATGAGGTGTAAAGAACTGCCTCAATTTTCTTTGATACATCCATCCATCCATCCATAGTAATTCTGCCCGAGGGCAGGTCTTTCACTGCAATCATAACATTTTCATGCTATGCTTTGCAGCTTTACTAGGCAATTGTAGGTGTGGTAGCTTCCCGTTGCTTTCCACACTGGTGAAGGATGATGATGATAATAATGATAAGGATGATGATTTCGGGGACCGTTTGGGCCTTAAAGTTTTCCTGACATTTGTCTTATAGGTGAGGAAAAACCTCACCCAGAAAAAACTGCCCCGACCGGGGATCAAACCTGGGCCTGCTGCGTGACAAGGCAGCACGCTACTCGAGACCACAGCGGTGGACTTTTTGATACAATACCTCATATTGCAACTTCCTCAATTTTGTGCTTAAATTAGTTTTTCTTTATTTTCATTTTTCCTTCTTTCTTCCTTTCTCTCTTCATTCCTCTTCTATCGTTTGCATCATTCCTTAATTTAACTTCGGCCAGTTATGGGACATTCTTTAATTCCTATTTTGTTCCTTACTTTAATTTTTAATTTCAGTCTGTTCTTTTCCACATCTCATCTTGAATTAGAGATTAAGGGTCGCATGTTTGGACGCATTAGACAGTAAAATGCCTTCTCTGCTGAGCAAGTTGTATGCTAATACGATTTTGCTTACTCAGAAATCTGTTCATGCGATAATAATTGGTTAAATTTGTAAGCTACCTGCGGAGGTAGCTTAAATGAGCAACTCAAATTAAAATCCCGAAGGGAACCGAACGGGAACCGATGGTAATCGATGTACTTTGCTGCTTTATCCAACATTTATCCAAGATGTCGGACCTTGAAGACTTCGATCATGTTTTCGGTATACACGGGAGAAGAGGAATTTGATAGAGTCTACCAAAGAATTCAACTGGAAGAACAGGAGAATCGGCGTAATATTGCGTGTCGCAGACGTGTTTGTGTACGGTATTATTTGCGGGATGCAAGCATAAATGCATTCCTCTATAGCAGACGAAAATAACGGAAGTGGTTTTATCGCTGAGAATTCTGGGTAATTCGTTGCCAATATTACGAAAACGTCGACTCTCGTGCATGACCGATAAGTCGGCCGTTAATTCGTTCTCAGCAATTGCTCACGGTGAATCAGCTCACTAGTGATTGGAAGTAATTTGAGTAGAGAGTAATGTTCTAACATACGACCCTAAAACATCTTGAATTATTTTATTTATCTCTGTTTAACTTCGAAATTCTCGCGGATTCTGACTGGATCCAGAGGTTTATCGGTCCATCAACAGAGGGAAGAAGAAGTAGTTCTTCTGATCGACATAGTATCAGTCGACGAGAAAGTACTGAAGATGAAACCGCGGTCTACTTAGAAGACTGGATACGAGGAGAGATATGAAGCATTTTAATTTAATATTAAAACATCTACTTTCATAATGTACATTTTTCAGGTCAGATGCGATCACTTCGTCTGTTTTTTAATGACAGTGCATGTACCTGTGGACAGTTAGTTGTTGCCTCCAGAGAAAGTCAGTACAAGATTCTGCATTTCCATCATGGAGGTCTGGATCGTCTGGCATCAGTGTTGCAGGAATGGAATTTCTTACTTCACAGTCCTCAGCCGACAGCAACAGATCAGATTCAGCTCCCTTACAGACATTTCATGGTTTGTAGGTGAGCATTGTTCTTTATTATTTTATCAACCATTTATTAGAATGTAAAATTAATCTTTGTTTATTTTAAGATATAACCCAAAGCTACGATTGTTTAACTATAATAATTCATTAGTATTACATGATTTTAGAATGCAAAGATCATTATTATATTTTTTAAAATATCCTGCACCACTGAATGAATTATTCACCCCAACATTTGAGAATAAAATGTTTAAAAAGGAATAAAAATACAAAATTTATTCAATCTATATATAAATAATACTAATAGTAATAATGGTTACTGGTCTCTCTATTTAACTTTTCATTAATTATTATGAGTTACCATATTTTAAGGACTATAAGATGCACCTTAATTTTTAAGCAATTTTTAAAAAAAATAATGTTATTACCATTTTTATTATTAGATTGCAAAGCCAGACTAAAAAAAATCTTAGTTCATAAAACCATTTTGATCTTTAAAATCCCTGAAAATCATCATCTGAACTTTCTTCTTCTTCTTCTTCGTCATCGTTGTCCTCTTCATATATAAGATGGTCTTCACTGCCATCGAGAGCATTACTTATGCCGCACTTCTTGAAAGATTTAACAATGTCTTCTCTCACTCTAGACCACGACTCTTTTATCCACTGACACACTTGTTTGATTGTATGTCATTTTGAAGCTCCCTTCGACGTGAATTCATGTTGGGTTTGATCCATCATCCATTTGTTAAAATTCACTGGTATCGTAGATTGCAATGACGCATCATAGGCTAGACAGTGTTCTGGGTTTGTGATGGCAGGCAGGAGGAAGACAGTGTTAGCCAGCTTGTAAATCCCTGCAACTCATGTTCGTCGCATCGGTGCTCTGTGCTGCCAGTTGAATCCACTGTTGATAGATAGAGATAATTCCCATGGCATCAAATATATGACCATTTTTAAGACTGGTGGGAATTTTAAATCAAATTCTGGACATCTTCTTTTTCTTCTTCTTCTGCTTCATGAAATTAGGCCTTTTGACCTGTTTTCACATCAAGTGGGATTTAATGAATCCTCCCATCTAGTAAATGAGCGTCCAACATTTCTATGTCCTATTAGTTTGTACTTTAGTAACAGCTGAGGGATTCTATCTGTAGGCATTCTCTTGACATGTTCATACCAGTTGTTTCTCATGTTGTCAATTCTATTTGTTAAATTGAAAATATTTAAGTCCTTCCTAATATCCTCACTTCTTTTCTTGTCCAAAATTGTCACATCTGCTACTGAACGTAGGAACTTCATTTCTGCAGTTTCTGTTTTCCTTCTGTCTGAACGGTTAAGAGTCCAATTTTCACTTGCATTCTGGACATTTTTATATTAATTTTGAGTATAAGACACACCTGAATTTTGGAGGTAATTTTTCGAAGAAAAAAGTGCATCCTATAGTCTGTAAAATACGGTAGTTATTTTGACTCACCTCATTTTTTTTATATTCTGCAGACTATAGTTTCGTCGCATCTATGCAACATTGTTGCTGCATTCCCTACGAATGTTAAATAACTTTTCGTTCTTTATTAAAGAATATAATCTCACCCCCATTATTTGAGAGATGATTTTTTTAGTAGTGGTAACTATGTTGCAATAAAGCCGAGCAAAGGAGCCAGGCAATGTTGTTTATTTCATAAGTTCTTATATGCTTCCTCTCCTTCAGAGCAAATTAACTTGTTCTCTCCACTCCATGTCTGTTCACTGTGACAACAAGAGAAGCAGTTGTGAGCAAGTGGTCGCAGAATGCAGTTTCACTGTTTTCAAAACAGAAACAGAGAAGATAGTTAAACATTCAATGTGCTAAAGGTCACATGACATGTCAGTGTTATCAAGGACTGCGAAAGGTTTGCAAAGCAGCTATGTTACCAACAGTAGCAATGTGAGTTAGTTAGAGTCTTCAGAGAAGGATGCAAAAATGTGTTGGACATGCCCTGTTCTGGTCACCCACTGGTTAAGTGATGGAAGATATACAGACTGTGTCCACATTATTGGAGACAGATCAGAACTTAATGATTCATGACTTAACGCAAGATATATCATTGGTGCCTTCATCTATGCTTTGCATCCTGAAGGAATGTCTGAAAATACAGAAAATTGCCTCAAAATGAGTACTGCCTACTTTAGAAATGTAGAAATGGCTGCGATATGATGCTTCAGATCTTATGAGCCACAGCTGAAATGCCAATCAGACGAGTGGATCACCATGAGTCACCATGAAAAACAAAAATTTGGCAGACCTCCACCAATGTGAAATCTGTACCTGCTGTCAAATGAAAATGGCCTTCACGGTCATCATCTAATGCAATAATCATTGCAGCAGAACAATGCAAAACTGCACGTTGATCCTATAGATTCTGAGTTCGTAGCTATCTCTACCGAACTCCTCCTGGCACGACAGGCCTAGAAGGCCCTTAGTCTACCTTCTGGCTGCTGGCCTCACATCCACATGTGTCAATCACAGAGGTAGATGATCATCCACATGGCCTTCCCTCGAATAAATAATATGAGATTTTGACTTCTTCTGCCTTCTCTTACTCTCCTCCACCAGTATAGGGGTGACATGTGGTCAGCATGTCGAGTCCCCCAACCGTTATAACTGATTTTCTCAACCTGGAGCCGCTACTTATTGTAGCTACCCAAATGCCTCATGATGCTGGGTGGGCACTGGTCCCATACTGGCCGAAATACTATGAGATAATTTCTTCCTGCAGGGAGACTCAAACTAGCGCAAGTCCCATAGCTCTGCACCAAGGCTTCCTGCCTTAACCACTTGGCTACGGTGCAGGACTGCCTCTACTGAGCCTGACCTAATTGTGCACCTGTATTGTCAGCCTCCACACTACAAATGGAAACCTATAGGAGGCAGAGCTATTGGAAGACCGAAGATCAGATGGGAGAATGACACAATGAACGATCTAAGGAAAATGAAAGTGAATATGGCAAGAGATAGATTGCATGGAGGAGGATTGTTAAGAAGGCCAAAACTTTCAATTTTGAAGTTGTCATGCCTTAAGATGATGATGATTGTCAACCTCCAATCAGTCCAATTATGAACATCCATGATCTCAGTTACTACAACACCATTCGATCTCTTCTACATCAAACAGCTCCATGTACAGTGTAGATGAACTTGTTAGTGCTGTAGTAAAAGCCTTCAAGAATCTTCCTACTGAAACTTTGAATAATGTTATTGTGAGCTTGTAAAAGCATGAAGGTTCATGGAAAAAATGCTACACACTGTCTCACAAGAGGAAACAGGGAAGACAATGGCAGGGATTATTGTCTTTCATCTTCTTCATCTTCCTTCCAAGTATTAGGCCAAGGCCTGTTACGATCCTATAGAAAATTTTCCCTCCAGCGTTTGAGGGAAATTCTTGTATAAGACTTGAAAGCATAATAATAGTCCCTTCGATTGGTTGCTGGCCAAAGGAAGGCAAGACCAGTGATGGGCTGCCATCTTATAGCCTCTGGTCAGGCTTTTCTGGAGAAGAAAAGAAAATAAAGGAAAGAAGAAATGGAAGAAAGGAAAGACTCCCTAGCCCTCGGATGCCCTAATAGCATTGGCGTCAAAAAAACAAGAGTTAACCAAGAGAGGTTAGATAGTAAAGTTAAAAGAGTGCAAAACACAAGTAAGTGGAAGAAATGTTTTGCACAGCTTGGGCACCTTGTGGTCGCCATCCACATATCCCCTAGATGAGGACCCTTACCAATGTAAATCTGAATTGTGATGTCATCCATGAGTAGAATTTTTAGCAGTGTCATCACAAACAGACTTGAACACACTATCAAAGGAAGAATGTTGGAAGACCAAGCAGGATTTACCAGAGGGAAATCATGCATGGATCACATTTTTAGTCTGAGACAGATAACAGAAAAATCACATGCTAAGGGCCAGGAAATTCATTTGATATTTGTTGATTTAGAAAAGGCCTATGACTCAGTGCCAATCAACCAACTTTGGGATGCAATGGTTGATGTTGGTATCGATTTACCACCGATTTCACTTGTCCGACGGTTGTACCAGCAGTGTCAGGCTTCGCTTCAAGTGGGTAAGATGATATCCTCTCCATTCAGAACTACTAAAGGCCTGCGACAGGGCTGTAGTATGTCCCCTACTCTGTTCAAAATATACATCCAGCATATATTAGAGCAGTGGAATCGATATTGTGGAGGCATGGGAGTACCAGTCCAAGGTGGCACAATACATTCCTTATTATTTGCAGACGATCAAGTGTTGATAGCTCAGAGTCGTGAGGATGTGAAATACATGATGAGAAAACTTCTAAATGCTTTTGAAATAGGAGGATTAAGAGTAAACATGGAAAAAACTGAATATCTTGTAGTAGGAGGAAGTGGATGAGATATATTCCTATCCCAAGGAATTATTAGAGCTGTTAAAAAATTTAAATATTTGGGATCACTTATTGATGAATCAGGGAGTTGTAAAGCTGAAGTAGATAGCAGGTTAGTACAAGCACGAAGAGCCATAAAAATGTTGAATGGAGTACTGTGGAGTAGGACCATGTCAAACCACACGAAGAAGAGGATTTTGAAGTCTGTTGTGGAAAGCATAATGACTTATGGTGCTGAGGGATGGACTTTGGTAGAGGGACAAAAAACTAAGATCTTGGCAGTGGAGATGGATGGAATAAGACGCAGTGCCAGGGTGTCCAGGTTGGAAAGAAGAAGAAATGAAGAAGTGAGGCAGATGATGGATATGGAGGAGACAGTGGTGGAAAGGATCGAAAGACGAGCTCTTCAGTGGTATGGCCATGTCAGGAGAATGGAGGATGATAGTGGCCCAAAACTCTTTTGGAATGGTCACCTTCTGGTAGAAGGAAACGGGGCAGGCCAAGAACAACTTGGAGAGGAGAGATCCATAGATTGATGAACGACCGAGGTCTGGAGGAGGATGAATGGCGTGATCGGCAAGAATGGCGAATGGGAATACAGGGTAACCGCTGAAAAGTGGAGAGGCCCTCAAAAGTAAAAAAAAAAAGTAAATCTGAATTGTCATGTCATCTCGTGTTTTTTTAAGATGTTGTCTCACTAGGTGCTCCAGAGTACTGGAATGCCACTTTCTCGTTATTTTGCAGTAGTGCTCTAAATATATTCATGTTTCTGTTGATCATTGCTAATAAATTAATACTGAATGAAATTTGACTATTATTTTGGGATGGAGGAAGTATAATTTAAAATAGGCAAACAAAAAATAAAACATATAAGGATCTTAAACTTGATAGATATGTGAAGTATGATTTAGATAAGCCATTTATTTATAATGATCTTGTAGAAGATTTCCAGGCTGTTGGCCGTGGTATTGAGACTTGTCATTCCCCGACGTATCACCAGAGACTGCGTCCGGCATCCTCAAGGGTTGCCTTGAGACTGGCAATTTTGTCGACTACCTGCCCTATATATACATTTATCCACGACGTGTTCTCTGCGCAGTCTGTTATTTTGTAAATTATATCTGCTTTCTGGTTGGTTAGCAGGAACTACAAGCCTCAAGACCATGGCCAACAGCCTGGAAATCTTCTACAAGATCATCATAATAACTCCAACCGTGAAAGCCTAAGTCAATATTTATTTATATATGCAAGAATAAAAATAAAACCATGAATTTTGAAATTCCCACTGAAAAGGAGAGGGGTTTGATTTGAAAGTTCATCAGTCAGCCAACAGAGAATGCAGAAATCAATTTTCAGGAGGGACAACAGCAAGACTGCAGTTGTGTGGCATCGAGAATGTCGTGAAGTATAACGACAAAACCTAGTTCTGTTTAAAAATCAAGAAATTTGAGACGAGTCAAAAACACAACTCAAATTTAATTAGATAAGCCATGCCAGTTCAAATATTTTGATAAAAACTAGTATTCAAGTAAACACGATATTAAAATTTTATGTAACATTTTCCAATACTCTTATTTTAACACAGTTCCAATAATGGATCATATTATAATATTATAATGGTATTGTGAAAAGAAAAATTAATGTCTGAACCAGGAATCGAACCGTGGACCTCTAGTTCTCCAGACTAGTGTGCAGCTCACTACACCATTCTAGACCTGGCACAAACATTAACAATTCTTTCCACATATACAAATCTATAATTCTCGTTTTGTCCGCTGCCAGGTAGGTATCATTACCATCACCAATGGCCGGCTTCGTTTAGAAGTATCTATATTTGAGAATTTTACACCACCACTTTTATAAGCAGTAAACAACATTAAATAACATTGTTTACTGCTTATAAAAGTGATGGTGTAAAATTCTCAAATATAGATACTTCTAAACGAAGCCGGCCGTTGGTGGTGACACCTACCTGGCAGCGGACGAAATGAGAATTATAGATTTGTATATGTGGAAAGAATTGTTAATGTTTGTACCAGATCTAGAATGGTGTAGTGGGCTGCACACTGGTCTGGAGAACTAGAGGTCCACGGTTCGGTTCCTGGTTCAGACATTAATTTTTCTTTTCAGAATATCATTGAAATATTATAAAATGATATTAAAATATTTGTTACAATACATGAATGATGCATAGCATATATTGTTACTTAAATATTGGAGAAATATAATTTTAGAATGATTTATGTAGAATTTAATGTAGAAATAAATTTGCTGTTACTATAAACAAGAAGTTGTACACTTGTACAAGATGTGGTATGTATGTACAAGTTAATTAGCATTTCTTGTCTTTGGTAATTTGTTATGGTGGTGGTTGCGGTGATACAGGCCTGAGGTGAGCCAGGAAGAGTTGCATCCTGAAGAAGGCTTGGTCCCCCCAGTGGACCAAGAAGCCTGGCTCAGCCTCCTCAACGAAGATGGTCAACTGGAAGATGACCTCACATTGAGGAAGGTATCTTTCTACTATCTCCTCTTTGCCTGCTTTATCCTCATTTTCCTTAATTTATATTCTCTCTTAAATACAAAACATATCATGGGTTTTAAATGACAGATGTTAATGATTTTTTTCACTCATCATAGTTATAATTAGAGTCTGGATGTTAGGCACTTAAAAAATTGAAAATAGGCAGGCAAAAAGGCACTAAAAATCATTAATATAGGCACCAAAAATTTAAAATAGGCTCATATAAAAAATGGACTACAACATAAATTTCTACAGCCTTACGTACAGAATATAAACATATGCTATCAATAGCATACGAAGATATCTGAGATGATTTTGAAACTTCTTCTTCTTCTACTACAAGGTTTAGGCTATGCAGCCTGTTCCGGCGAAGTTAAAAGTGGAGTCCATCTTCTACGTGGTCGGCCAACATCTCTTGTTCCTCTGGGATTATACAGGAAGGTTCTTTTTGGTATTCTTTCGTTGTTCATTCTCATTAAGTGTTCTGTCCATTTCTTATTATTTTCGCTGATTTTATCTTCAATTTTATATATATTTAATTCTTCTCGTATAGTTTCATTCCTTATTCTATCCGCTCTTGTGCATCCTTTCGCATTACATTTTGAAACTTGTTTTGCCTTTTTACAAAGAGCATACATATGTTTTACAGTGTGTATGTGCTGCGAAACATGGTGCTTCTTTGCGCAATTCACTGAAATTTTAAACACTTTGCAAAACAATATTGAACCGTCACTGGAGAATATTTCTACCCGAAATTGGTCAGTTTGTCTTTTACTGCTGTCTGCTCTTTAGGCATCAGAAAACAACTGTTCTAAGGTAAAAAAATAAGCCGCATGACAGTTGTCACACCACTTTGTCTTTGAAGCACCTGGGTGTCAATGAGGACTGCAGACTGAATTTAGTGATACCAACCTCAAAAATAGTATTGCCACTCACTTAAAGGTTTCAGCACCTGGTGTGAGACAGAGAAAGAAAGCTTGAGCCATATACCCCCTTTATTACTAAGCAATGTTTGTTCTGAAAAGAAGCAAAGCTGTATACAGAACTTTCTCCACGCCTTAGAGCTGAAGCATAATACAATGGGACATAGCTTAGGGCTATTTTGCTTAATGGTGTGCCGCTGCGACAACCACGCTACTGCGCCACCATTTGTGGGGTTTAGGAAACCACGCTGACTGCGGCCATTATTTGTGCCGGATCGTGTTTTGTTCCTGTTGCTTCTATTAGAGTAGATCTGATTACCTCCAAGGTTATTGATCACAAAATTACTTGCCTCGGGCCCATAGAAGGCAAGGGTTGATTCATCTTTCTTTCCAAGGCGTATTAACATAAATCCATAATGATTCTCAAATCCACAGAGTGACTGAAAATAATTGTTTTCACTATGATTATCAATCAGGAAAGCTAGACAGCAAAAATAAGGAAGCTGGAAATGATCTCCTAAGTGAGTGAGTTTCCGTATAGGATTATACCAAACAGCTACGTGCACATAAATCAGATAGAACATTAATTATATAAAAGATGATATTTAATGCAAACAAGTTGTCTGAAGTAAAAACAAAATTAAGATAAACATTTGATCAATATTTAATTTTAGGAAGTTATATTTTGAGGTTATTTTAATTATATTATTTTTGGTCTAGACATCTTACCTCAATATTAATGTTGATTTGTTCTTGAACATGTTTCAAAACAATTCTGTTTTATCTTCCCAGAAAGCTGAAGATAAAACAGAATTGTTTTGAAACATGTTCAAGAACAAATCAACATTAATATTGAGGTAAGATGTCTAGACCAAAAATAATATAATTAAACATTTGATCATTCAAGAACATAATATAAATAAATAAATGATAATACTTTTACAAGACAAAGACCACACCATACCTCATACTACACTCATGCTAGCGTCCAAGCCAGGGTGGCTTCTTCCCTGGTCTACAGGACCAACTAAAACTGCGCCGCTTCTCGGCTTCAGACGACCTTGTCCATATTAGAGTTCCAATCCCATCTCGGACTGGATCGATGATTCAAAGATTGAATGCTGAATCAATGATCTGCTTGAATGATAACGTTCTGCCTGTGCACCACGTATATGAAGGTTCCGAGGTAGAGGGGAGATGTGCCGTAGGCACAGCGCAGCAGGAGAGGTAAAGAGGGAGAGTGGGGGTAGATGCAAGGAGAAAGGAATATTGGCATAGTTCATGAATATCCCAGTCTAGGGAGGAGAACGACGCTGCAGTAATGAGCCGAAAAATGCACTTTCGGTTCAATGGGAGTGCATGAGGTGGAAAAATACAATAACCGGTACTTGTTATTTTGCCTTACATGCATTGAGGGGAAACCATCTACCTACTAGGTTATTGGTTAGCCACCCTTATTATAAAATATTCTAACAGAATTTTTAAAAAGAACACTTGAAATTTTTTATGCAATGATATGTGTCATGAAGTTTGTCTATTTCAATTAACTTCATTGAAATACTAAGTTAATTTCGAGAAAAAGTGGCAAATAGGCATTTATAGGCATTATAAGCTGAAATAGGCATTTATAGGCAAAATGAACTTCATGGAAAACAACTCTAGGGTCGCCCGTATGAACTTACATGAAGACACTTTTGCAATATCTATAATAAATAACTCTGGGCATTTTTCCTAACATCCAGTCTCTAGTTATAATATAAAAAAAAAGGATTGCTACAACCTTCAATGAATAATGGTGAAAATTCAATGTTATATCTACATTGTGAATATGATATGAAAGCAATTTAAGAAAGAAAAATTAATGCTCAAAATAGTACAATACCGTAATTGGTATCACACGGATGTACAGAATCAGAGATCCAGGGTTCAAGCCCTGGTTCGAGCATTTCTATTCAGTATATTTGAAGAGAAAAATTTTTGCCTAGACCGAGACTCGAACCTGGGACCTTTGGCTTGCCGGGCCAAAATGCTCTACCAGCTGAGCTACCGAGGCGAGTTGCAATCTAGATGCAAATTTTTCTCTTATATATGTTTTAATTCCCTCGTGCTTCTATCTTTGCAAATGGCGGCTTCTTAGATAAGACATTTATTGGGAATTTAACACTACTTTATAAAGCCGGTAGGGCTTCTATTGATGGTTTTACTTGCCTCGGTAGCTCAGTTGGTAGAGCATTTTGGCCCGGCAAGCCAAAGGTCCCGGGTTTGCTAGGCGAAAATTTTTCTCTTCAAATATAATTTATCCTTCAGTGAGAAGTGTTAAATCAATAATAAAAACATCAATAGAAGCCCTACTGACTTTATAAAGTAGTGTTAAATTCCCAATAAATGTCTTCTTAACTAAGAAGCTGCCATTTGCAAAGATAGAAGCAAAGGTTTCAAAGCATTTGGCACGAGGGAATTACAACGTATATAAGAGAAATATTTGCGTCTAGATTGCAACTCGCCTCGGTAGCTCAGTTGGTACAGCATTTTGGCCTGACAAGCCAAAGTCCCAGGTTCGAGTCTCGGTCTAGGCAAACATTTTTCTCTTCAAATATAATTTATCCTTCAGTGAGAAGTGTTAAATCAATAATAAAAACATCAATTTCTATTCAGGTTTGGAAAATGTTAATTTAAATAAAAAATTGAAAAAATTATATGAAAGGTTACTCATAAATTCATTAAAAAAATATTATTGGATCACAAGAATGCTTCATTCCTCCTATAAGAAGATTTACCATGCAGAATTAAAAATTTAAAATGAAATTTTTTCCACCTCACCTCATATTCTGACTTCTAATTAGACAGGTTTCGTAACCTTAGTGGTTACATCTTCAGTATTTACATGACCAATGTTCCGTCGTCCAGGAGCTCCTGAATGACAGAACATTGGTCGTAAAAATATTGAAGGTGTAACCACTAAGGTTACGAAACCTGTCTAATTAGGAGACAGAATATGAGGTGAGGTGGAAAGAATTTTATTTTATATTATTGTATATTTTAAATTAAACCTCATAGTGATTTTTCCTATAATAGTTCAATTATTATGCAGAATTTAATATACTGTTATATTAAATTAATGTTGGGAAGCAAATTTAATATACTGACTGATAAGGAGTATCCACATTTCACAAATGAGGAGCAATAAGAGCACTAATCATTAGAGCCCAAATAATAAAGTTGAGTTATTAATAACTAATTATAAAATAATTCAATATGTAAACTAATTTTTTTAACTCTAAATTTGTTATTAAAACAATCAAAAGTTAGGATAAGATTAGGTTGTTACTTAAGCTATCTTTTTTTTTTGCTGTTGATTATAATTGATAATATTAAAAAGCCAACTTTCCAAAGAGTCATAGCTGACTGTCTTCTCAAACTAATGGTCCAATAATATAAAATATGTGAAATATTTTGTATGAGAGAATAATCTTGCAGAGAATCTATCTGTCTCTTCAACTGTAGTGTCCATGGATTGTATAGAGAAATTTGCCAGCTTTTCGATTAGATATCTTTCTTGCTTGAAACTTGAGAGCAAAATGATAATATCATGTTATCTGTTCTCCCTCCTGCACTTCCTTCTGCGGCCTCATTGGCCATGCATTTTTGCCTGCCTCCTGCATAGATGGTTTATTTTGTACAGCTTCTCTACAGATTCAATGGACAGACTTTAGAGTCAGTGCATGCCATTCATTGAACACAAAGTGTGAATTTATAAATGAAAATAATATTTCACCAATAGATTTTGAAATAATTATTTCTTAAGTTATGTAGATAGGAAATAACACTATGAGGTTTTTTAATATTGTTTATTTTTTATTATTTCACTCACCTCATACTTCATAATTCATAGCAGACCCTGGGTTTCTTCACATCTTTTGTGACATTCTCAATGCTGCGTCACGTTCACAACTGACGTCCAACAGCCTTCTATCCTGCAGACTGACCTCCGCACCATCTGGTGGCCGACCGAAGAATTTCCAAATCAGTCCTCTTTCTTTATAACCGGGTATTTCAAAATTCATAGTTGTATTTTCATTCTTGCATATGTAAATTTTTTCCCAAATTGTGAGTTCCTTCGGTTTTTCCAATTGTTTAAGTAATTTCGTTTTGGTTTCTATTCTATGTTTTTCTGACCAGGCATGTGCAGCTATTGCAGATTTTTCGGTTTCTCCATTTTTAACATTTCTGAGGTGTTCTTTTAATCTTGTATTTAGACAAAAATCAGGACTCGCAATGGGAAATCCATTATCACCATTCTTAGCAGACATGTTTATGGGGAACTTTGAATGTCATGTAACCAAAGCACATCCTTTGATGTTTAAATTTTGGAGAAGATATGTAGATGATATCATAGCAATAGTAAAAGAGAAACAATTAGAAGATGCCATTAAACTGTTAAATATTCAAAATAAAACAATCAAATTTACAATGGAAATAGAAAATAATCATGAAATACCATTTTTAGACCTTAAATTGATTAGGAATGAAGAAAAAAAGAAAATAGAATTTGGAATCTACAGAAAAGAAACTCACATCGACAATTATATAAAAGCTACTGGATTTAACCATTTTTCACACAAACAGGCAGTATTTAATAGTTTAACACACAGACTTGTGAATGTCCCCATGAGCAAAGAAAATTACAATAAAGAGAAAGAACACATCATAAAAATTGCTAAGGATAATGGTTTTCAAAAGAAGATGATACACAAGAAAATAAATAAATTCAAAGAACAAAAAGTCATCAATGAAAGTACTCTTCAGACAGATAAAAATATAGGCAAAAAATTCAAGAAGTTCACATACCATCCTTGGTATTTGACAAGTTTCAAAAAATTTTCAACAAATTCAACATTAAATTAGCACCGAAAAATGATTATAGCTTAGGTAATTTAATAGAAACCAACAAAAATGAAAAGATTGAAGACTGCAAAAAATCGGGAATTTATCAAATTAATTGTAAAGATTGTGAAAAGATATACATAGGAAAAACAAAAAGGAATCTAAATACAAGATTAAAAGAACACCTCAGAAATGTTAAAAATGGAGAAAAGTTCAGAAAAAAATGGAGAAACCGAAAAATCTGCAATAGCTGCACATGCCTGGTCAGAAAAATATAGAATAGAAACCAAAACAAAATTACTTAAACTCTTGGAAAAACCGAAGGAACTCACAATTTGGGAAAAAATTTACATATGCAAGAATGAAAATACAACTATGAATTTTGAAATACCCGGTTATAAAGAAAGAGGACTGATTTGGAAATTCTTCGGTCGGCCACCAGATGGCGCGGAGGTCAGTCTGCAGGATAGAAGGCCGTTGGACGTCAGTTGTGAACGTGACGCAGCATTGAGAATGTCACAAAAGATGTGAAGAAACCTAGGGTCTGCTATGAATTATGAAGTATGAGGTGAGTGAAATAATAAAAAATATACAATAATTATTTCTTGTCCATCCAGAGTATATCTTCTCCAACATCATATTCTGAAATCATCCAATTTCTGTGTTTGTCTTAATCTTGTTTTTTTTGTCAGGCATTCACTAATTTGGTTTTCTGAGTAGTAATTCTAGAGTGGGATTGATAGCACATGCTTAATCTCCAGCCTAAAGAGCTAATGTGTTTTGAAGACAGAAGTAACAGCTAATTTGTGTGGCAATCTTAGTTTAGTTGCTTCTTATATCATGAGAAATATAGGGTTTTTCTTTTCAGCTCCAATTACCTCATGAATCTTGAGGCATGGGAGAGAATAAGAAATGCCAGGAAACAATTTTTGTTAATGAACCCATATATGATATTTACACAAGTTGGGTGGGTAATTTTGTAAAACTAATTTTATATTAAATTTTATGAATTTTTCCTTTTGTCTAGTTATTTATAAATTAGTTAGATTTAAATTAATGCTAAAATTATTATTGTAATCAAATAAGATTTTTACTAATATTCTTTCTTCAAGGGCATATTTTTTGGAGGATTGGAACCAAGCATGAGGCGCACAGTGTGGCCATTTCTCCTGCATTGTTTCACGTTTCAATCAACTTATGAAGAACGTGAACAAATTCTTGAAATCCGACATCAAGAATATCAGGAAATCACGTATGTATGTTTACAAATACATATATTGTTTTTAAATTTTAAAATGTATATTTAATTACTGTATTTGTATAAGATATATTTTTTTGTCTTCAAAATAGATTTTAAAATTAGAGTGCAGCTTATACAACGAAGGTAGGACTAGACCTCTACATGTATAATTGTTTTTGTATTCCAGTTTTTTTCCTTCCAAGATCTTAAGAATCATATTTGGGTAACATAAAAAGATGCATTGTTATGATTAAATTAATGCATAGAAGAGAAGGAGAAAGAGGGAAGAATAGTATAATCTGAAAAATTCATGGGTGAATTCCTCCAATGTATTTCAGTTATTTCATCTCTTTTAAGTTATGTAACGGAATCTTTGAACACGATTTTCACCCACTTAGAGACATTGGATCGACTTGAAACTTTGTATACCTGTAACGAACCAGTGACAATACAATAATTTCATAATTATTTTCTAAAATCCATGCCAGAATCATCATAAAATAAAAAAAAATCGTCTTTGTATTTATGTAACGGAATCTTTGAACACGATTTTCACCCACTTAGAGACATTGGATCGTCTTGAAACTTTGTATACTTGTAAAGGACCCGTGACACTACAATAATTTCATATTTTATTTCTAAATTCCTGGCCAGAATCATCAGAAAATCAAAAAAATTAAAACTGGTATAATAGGTTACGGACTTGTCGGCTTTCAATCGTTGTAAGAGCTCAGTTGGTAGAGCTGTGAACTAGTGGTATACAATTTCAGTAATCCATAGGTTGCTGGTTCGAATCTGGCTGGGGAGGATTTTTTTTAGAAGAGTAATACTTTTAGCTCATACTACAATAGTATGGAATTTAAAGATAATTACATTCTTATCTTATTCTGTAAAATATTAAAACTAAAAAATAAATAATAGTTTTAAAAAACTAAAACAGCACGCTTTATTAGAAAACCGAACTCAAAAATGAAAAATAATTTTAATTTCCAACATGCTTGGGATAAATTTAAAGTGGTCAACAAAAAAAATCATCTCCAACACATATAGAATAAAACTAGAATTATCAACAAAAAGAAAATAATTTTACCATCAAAAGCGTGAGGTGCTTTTTATGATTTTTACATGTTCTTCTTAGAGACTTTACTTTTACCAATATCTGTTTATTATCAAATATATTAATTGATATAGAGCACCCCACGCTTTTGATGGTAAAATTATTTTCTTTTTGTTGATAATTCTAGTTTTATTCTATATGTGTTGGAGATGATTTTTTTGTTGACCACTTTAAATTTATCCCAAGCGTGTTGGAAATTAAAATTATTTTTCATTTTTGAGTTTGGTTTTCTAATAAAGCGTGCTGTTTTAGTTTTTTAAAACTATTATTTATTAACCTTGAATAAGTTAACATTAACCATTCATAATATGATAAGGAATAAAGCAACATCCTTACAGCACATGCTAGCTTAAGTGGTAGCATGCCTGCTTCCTGACTAGTGGATCTAGATTAATATCCAACAGGCCTGTTCATTCTTGGTTATGGAGGTATGGTGATGTATTATCTGTAATCACTGTGCATTGGATGCATATGTTTAGAATGGATATGGTACCACTGATAGTGATTCATTTATCAGATGGAGACATTAATCCTGGTGCTTTTCAACAGGTATAGGCTATGTGCCAGCAATGGATCATGATCATATTCATCAAAATAATCTTCCTTACACCACACACAAACGCTTATCATAAGTAATGCCACGAGTGATTTCCAAATTATCGATAAATTCACGACTCACGAAGTGAGGAGTGAATTTATATAGAGAATTTGGAAATCAAGAGTGGCATTTGTTAGGACTATTTAACGAATAAAATTAAGCTGTTTACTCACAAATCATTATTTAACTATAGTTATTTTAAAATATTTATATATTTAATGTAAACGGCGATGTTTGAAAACAAATGAGAAACGATAGGTACGCTTCATCTGCTGCTTTTGTTTATCACTGCAACCAGATCATACTTTTTATTGCCAAAGGAACGCAATATTGTAAGAATGCTCTCTAGTGGAGAAAAAATGAAACACATCAAACTGTATATTAAATCATTTCTGATGTCGTATGATGTAAATATGACAATTATATTTTTCTGGATTGTTACCTGGGAAAAAATACATATAAGAAAGTGCAAACAGTGGTTTCTTTTTTTGGTGGTATAATTAATTGCTACAAATGTTTTTATATTAACTCCCGCATGCGGCATGTGTTGACATTCATGCACTATATATACAATCTGGTAGCCGTATTTCTCACGGGCTCAGTCACTGCAAAATAATGGTCAGACCTGTTCAGAATATTAAAAAGGAGGAGCTTTCTTTAATATGGTAATTATAACACTGATAAATATTTCGTGAAACACGACTCTGATTGGTTGTAAAACAGAGATAATTGAAACGTGATTGGTCATTGACTCCCATTTGGGGCATGAGTTAAATAGTCTAGATAAATTGAATTGGTTCCTTACACCTCATTTTTAGCTCTCAATCTTGGACCGGTTTTAAAGATTCACTTTCATCCTAAGCCAATTACTTCAACTTATTTTAAATTTAACTTTTATAGGAATTAATCACTATGAGGTTTAATTTATGGTGAAATTAAATGTTTCTTACCTCTCCTCATATAAATCTTCTAAGTACATCGCGATTTCGAGACCGTAACTGTCTCGTCTTCAGTACTTTCTTGGCGACTGATGTTATGTCGATCAGAAGAAACTGTTCTTCTTCCCTCTGTTGGTGGACCAATGAACCTCTGGGTCAGGTCAAAATTTGCAGGAATTTCGAAGTTCTCATTCAGAAAAACAAAGGAAAACTTATGATTTTTGGTCTGGACATCTTACCTCAATATTAATGTTGATTTGTTCTTGGACATGTTTCAAAACAATTCTCTGTTTTATCTTCAGCTTTCCCAGACTTTCCCAAAGCTGAAGATAAAACAGAGAATTGTTTTGAAACATGTCCAAGAACAAATCAACATTAATATTGAGGTAAGATGTCCAGACCAAAAATAATATAATTAAAATAACCTCAAAATATAACTTCCTAAAATTAAATATTGAAAACTTATGAACTTCGAAATTCCCGCAAATTTTGACCTGATCCAGAGGTTCATTGGTCCACCAACAGAGGGAAGAAGAACAGTTTCTTCCGATTGACATAACATCAGTCGCCAAGAAAGTACTGAAGATGAGACAGTTACGGTCTCGAAATCGCGATGTACTTAGAAGATTTATATGAGGAGAGGTAAGAAACATTTAATTTCACCATTATTTTAAATTATTAAAATAAATCATATTTGAAGAGAAAAAAATTATTCGCCCAGTCTGAGACTCGAACCCAGGATCTTTGGCTTTCTGGGCCATTGCTCTCTACCAACTGAGCTACCGGGGCGAGCTACAATCTAAATGCAAATTTTTCCCTTATATACATTGTAAATTCCTGTGCACAACCTCATAGTGTCACTTTGTATATTTCAAGCACTCATGGTTTCTGAGTGGCAGTGTATATATTTTGTAAAAAATTTATATTACTTATAGTAGGTAAATAATTATTATTTTGATTTATAAATTTAAATACGGAGAAATGCTCAAATTTCTCATTAGAAACAATAAAACAAAAATATTGATCAAATTATTATATAAAAACTAAAAACATAGTTAATAAAAATTATGGTTGGTAAATGATCAATAACTTCTTAACTTCAATGCCAATTTTCCTGAATTGATTCACTGGCAGGTTTTAGAACCAAAATATTATTGAAGAATTTATGTGAAAATAAAAGTAGTTAGTTAAATTTTATGAATCAGAAAATTACCTTAAGATATATTTTTATCATTCAGTTAATTTTATTTCCTCAATTTGTTGGAATGATTTTTCCAAGTGAAGTTATAACAAAATCTCTTTATGTTACATTATATCTGTAAAGTATTTGGATGTGTTTTATAAATTATATTTGCTAAGATAATGTGTAAGAATTATTTATTGATTTAAAAGTATGTTTTGTGTTTCAGACGTAGGCGTTTGGAATTGAATCCAGAACAGCAGCAGCAGTTCTGGCGTAATATCCAGTGTATTGTTGAAAAGGATGTGGTGCGTACAGACAGAGGTAATCCATACTTTGCAGGAGAAGACAATCCCAACATTGACATAATGAAGTAAGTTGTTTTTTTCCTTATTTCATCATTATGTAGCTAACATTTTCAAAGATGAAATTCCTATTTTTAAGGAATACTTATCAAAGATCTTAATTATGAATAATATTCTCTCTTTTGTTTGGAAAGACATTGCAATCTAATGGTTGATACCAAGTACCATCCATCCATAGTAATTCTGCCCAAAGGTAGGTCCTTCACTGCAATCATAGCATTTTCATGCTATGCTTGCAGCTTTACTAGGGAATTGTAGGTGTGGTAGCTTCACATTGCTTTCCACACCGGTGAAGGGTGATGATGATGATAAGGATGATGATGATGATGGCCATATGATTTCGGGGACTGTTTGGGTCTTAAAGTTTTCCTGACATTTGTCTTAGAGGTGAGGAAAAACCCCGATAAAAACCTCACTCAGAAAAACTGCCCCGACCGGGGATCGAACCCAGGCCCGCTGCGTGACAAGGCAGCACACTACCTTGAGACCACAGCGGTGGACACCAAGTACCATAGTCTGTCAGAAAAATAAATCTCAATAAGAGATTGTTTGTTATAAACACATTTTCATTTCATCAATTTCGAAAATTAATTGTCTGTATCACTTTGTCCTTGTGGCAATCCTCTAATGAGGAAAGTTTTATATAATAAATAAAAATGGTCAGAGTAATATTTAAATATCTCACATCACAAATTTCCATGGGAGATTTGACTGATGATGGACAGGATTCCATTTGAAATCTGGTATCATGCAAAACACAAAATTCATAAATTTTGGTGAGAAATTTAAATATCACTCTTACCATATGTTTAATGAATATTAGCTTATAATTCAAAGTTAAAATTGGGAAACACATTATGAGGTTCTTAATTAATAAATTAATGAGTCATTTTAACATCTTACCTCATATTTCATGTTTTATCAAACATGGTAACTATAGTTTTCAAATGATCTTGTCATTCATTTTCAACCGCCATTGTGTTTGATAAAACTTGAAATATGAGGTAAGATGTTAAAATGACTCATTAATTTATTAGCTTATAATGTTTACTTCCCAACATTGATTTCAAGTATAAAACATGTTTTCAGTTGATTATATGTCATAAGAGACCCAAAATCCATTATAAATTATATTTAACAAAATTATCTTGTTTGTTTTCAATACATAGTTTACAAAAAATGTGATTTCAGATGCTAATATTGCAATTATGAGATTTGTGAAAATATTTACATTTTTCAAAACTTCACAAATAAATGACTATCATTTTTCTCTTCAAATAAGATTTGTCATTCAGTGAGGAGTGATAAATTTAATATTTAAGATTGAAAATGTCAATGAGTTTCCTAACCAACTTTAGTAGATTCAATTATGTTAAGTTTTTGATCATTTTGCATATTTCATTAATACCAAAATATCACATGCCTATACCTTGTTCGCTCTTAAAGTGATCCTCATCAAAACAAAACCATGTGACCTACTCGCTTTTCATTGGTTATAGACACCGACGTACGTTGTAGAAGCAATAACTACGCGAAAAAGTAGTTCCCTTCATTAAATTAAAAATATGTCCTCTGAATATACTTGTTATTGTTCGTGAATAAAAATAATAATATTCAAAATATACTAAAATATACCTAATCAATAATTACAACTTAAAATAGTTTATTACAATTGGGTGATGCATTTGAGTCGTGCTTCAATCGATTCTCGTAAAACAAAATGGCAGAAAGTATCGAGTCTTCTGTTGCTGTGTCGTCATCTCCTGTCAAAAGTGATAGTAATTATGGTGCAAATGGCGGAAGGATATTGCTTTTACAATGTACGTCGGTGTCCGTAACCAATGAAAAGCGAGCAGGTCACATGGTTATGTTTTGACGAGGATCACTTTAAGAGTGAACAGGGTATAGCTATGAGATTTTATAATAATGATTTAATAAAATAAAAATGATTGATAGCAATATACACAGTAAAGTGAAAATATAAATAAATATCCTCAACTCGTGTCCAACTCAGGATCGGGTCAAGGAATGAGATGAGATGAAGCCCCTATATTTACAAAGGTCTGTGAATGACAAGAATGCTGGCTGACCACTCCTGACGCCTGTCACAGGGACAGATGAATAAAATGAAACAAAATGAATGAGATGAGTATGGAGAAATGGTGGAATGAAATTTGTGGCAAGGGAAAATGAGAGAAACCCAAGAAAAACCTGCCCAAGCTCCATTTTATCCACCATGAAACCCACATGGACTGGCTGAGATTTGATCTCGGGACCCCAGTAGTGAGAGGCGAGCATCTGACTGCTTGCGTCACGGAACAACCAGCAAAGTGATAATATAGTAAAGTTAAACATTAAACATTACTGGTAAAATCAAATGTTTCTTACCTCTCCTCATACGAATCTTCTAAGTAGATCACGATTTTGAGACCAAAACAGTCTCAACTTCAGTACTATTTTGGTGACTGATGTTATGTTGATCGAAAAAAACTCTTCTTCTTCCCTCTGTGATCCATGAATTTTGAAGTTCTGGCAAGCAAGATTTGGTCTGAAAGTTCATCAAACCAGCGCCAGATGGGATTTGTTTCAAGTTGATGGTGACGGCAGAATTTCGACAGTCAATAGTTCTTTTGCTGAGGATGCAAGGGATGCCTTAAGAATTTATATATGAAATTTGGGAATTTTTAACATTATGAGGTTCAATTCATAAGAATTAAATGAATCGTGATTATTTCTTTTTAATTAATCATTTTCTAACCTGCCATCTGTTGTATTTTTGAAGAACTTTGTAATCAAGCTCAGTTTAGATTTAACAGTTTGGGAAAAAATATATATTCAAAAAAACCATACTAGAACCATGAAAATTCATCGGAGAACATATTGTTTAAACAACTCACCTCATAGGATTCATGCTTCCATGATATCGCGATTTCAAACATAGTCGTGTTCATCATCAGCCATAACTCCGACTGACGAAATTCTTCGGCTGTCAGCTATTCTATTGTCACCATCTTCAGTGCTGCCATCTATGGTTGAATTTATGAACTTCGAAATCAATGTAATTTCGTTAGGGATATCAAAATTCATTGATCTATTTTTGTTTTTCTGAATGTATATTTTTTCCCAAACTGTCAATTCCAAAGGTTTCTCTACTTGTTTTAAAAGTTTAGCTTCTCTTCCAATTTTATGATGTTCTAATAAACTATGTGCAGCAATTGCAGATTTTTCAATTTCACAATTTTTAATATTTCTGAAATGTTCTTTTGTCCGAATTTCCAAATTCCTTTTTGTTTTTCCTATATAAACTTTATTGCAATCTTCACAATTTATTTGATAAATTCCAGATTTCTTACTGTCTGGACAGTATTCCAATTTTATGATGTTCTAATAAACTATGTGCAGCAATTGCAGATTTTTCAATTTCACAATTTTTAATATTTCTGAAATGTTCTTTTGTCCGAATTTCCAAATTCCTTTTTGTTTTTCCTATATAAACTTTATTGCAATCTTCACAATTTATCAAATAAATTTATCAAATAAATTGTGAAGATTGCAATAAAGTTTATATAGGAAAAACAAAAAGGAATTTGGAAATTCGGACAAAAGAACATTTCAGAAATATTAAAAATTGTGAAATTGAAAAATCTGCAATTGCTGCACATAGTTTATTAGAACATCATAAAATTGGAAGAGAAGCTAAACTTTTAAAACAAGTAGAGAAACCTTTGGAATTGACAGTTTGGGAAAAAATATACATTCAGAAAAACAAAAATAGATCAATGAATTTTGATATCCCTAATGAAATTACATTGATTTCGAAGTTCATAAATTCAACCATAGATTGCAGCACTGAAGATGACGACAATAGAATAGTTGACAGCCGAAGAATTTCGTCAGTCGGAGTTATGGCTGATGATGAACATGACTATGTTTGAAATCGCGATATCATGGAAGCATGAATCCTATGAGGTGAGTTGTTTAAACAATATGTTCTCTGATGAATTTTAATGATTATACCTCATAATGTTTACTTCTCAACATTAATTAAATATAGAACCATGAACTTCAAAATTCTAGACCAACCAAGCTTGATTACAAAGTTCTTCAAAAATACAACAGATAGCAGTTTAGAAAATGATTCATTTCCTTAAAAAGAACATCAGATGGCAGTTTGGACAATAATCAACAAAAGAAAAAATTGACAGTCGTGAAAACAGCTGACGATGGTGACAAGGAGTCGCCAATACTGCAGTGCTGTGTTTAAAGGAACATAGAAGTATGAGGTAAGAAATAATCACGATTCATTTAATTCTTATGCCTTAAGAAACTGGTCCAGCAAAAATCAGAGAGTTTTATGAGGTGAGGTGTAAAAATAATATCCAATTAATTTATGTAAATTCATTCACAATGCTCAAGTAGAAACAGCGTAAAACTGGATGTCTTGGATTCATGTCTTGTTTCATTTAAAAAATGACTTCTTTTTTTTTTAATTGAAACTATAAAGTTCTGTTTTCTTTGCAGAAACATTTTGCTCAATTATGCAGTTTACAATCCAGGATTTGGTTATACACAAGGGATGTCTGATCTCCTGGCACCTGTACTTGCTGAGATACATGTTGAGTCTGATGCATTTTGGTGCTTTGTCGGACTCATGCAGAAAGCCATATTTGTCTGTACGCCTACTGACAATGACATGGATAGAAATTTGGTGTGTATATCTTCAGTAATATTATTATAGTTCATGTTCTCATTCAAGATATAAGTTTTAATAAAATTCTGTAATAATTAAAATATTTTATTTTATATAATAAATTTGGGAATATTTAACATTATGAGGTATAATTCATAAGAATTAAATGAATCGTGATTTCTTCTTACCTCATACTTCTATGTTTTTTTAAACACAGCACTGCTGTATCAGCGACCATCGTCACCATCCACAGCTGTTTTCACGACTGTCAATTTTTTCTTTTGCCGGTAATTATCCAAACTGCCATTTGGTGTTCTTTTGAAGGAATCATTTTCTAAACTGCCATCTGGTGTTCTTTTGAAGAAATCATTTTCTAAACTGCCATCTGTTGTATTCGGTAATTATCCAAACTGCCATTTGGTGTTCTTTTGAAGGAATTATTTTCTAAACTGCCATTTTTGAAGGAATCATTTTCTAAACTGCCATCTGTTGTATTTTTGAAGAACTTTGTAATCAAGCTCGGAATTATATTAGAACTATGAACTTCGAGATTCCAGACGAACTGAGCTTGATTACAAAGTTCTTCAAAAATACAACAGATGGTAGTTTAGAAAATGATTCCTTCAAAAGAACACCATATGGCAGTTCAGAAAATAATTCCTTCAAAAGAACACCAGATGGCAGTTTGGATAATTACCGGCGAAAGAAAAAATTGACAGTCGTGAAAACAGCTGAGGATGGTGACGATGGTCGCTGATACTGCAGTGCTGTGTTTAAAAAAACATAGAAGTATGAGGTAAGAAGAAATCACGATTCATTTAATTCTTAAAAAATATTTCATACTTCTTTCTTCACTTCTTTCCTTTCTTTCACCACCTCTATTAACTTTTTCAATACATCTGCATCTTGGTTTCTTTCTAGGTCTTAGTATAATACATTTGGGAATTTTTACATTATGAGGTTTTCTTAATAAGTATCAAATGAATCGTGAATTCTTCTTACCTCACTATTGAAATAGAACAAGATAACAAGATCCCATTTTTAGACTTTTACCGAAGAAGAAACGAGCAACTGCAAAGAATTAAATTTAATATTTATAGGAAAGGCACTCATACTGATAACTACATAAAATCTTCAGGTTTTAATCATGTTTCACATAAACATGCAATTTTCAACAGTCTATTACACAGATTAATAAATATTCCACTTAATGTAGAGGATTTTGAGAATGAATATAATCATGTTGTACACATTGCTAAAATAAATAGTTTTGATGAAGACATAATAAAGAAGAAATTAAAGAAATTTAAACAACAAAATAGGTTTTATTTCAATTAATATTGGGAAGTAAACATTATGAGGTTATATCATTAATAGTGAGTGGAGAACATATTTTAATCGACTCACCTCAT
Organism: Diploptera punctata; assembly: GCA_030220185.1. Lineage (NCBI taxonomy): Eukaryota > Metazoa > Arthropoda > Insecta > Blattodea > Blaberidae > Diploptera > Diploptera punctata. The sequence goes on along the minus strand of JASPKZ010009352.1, from coordinate 577,731 downwards.
ACATTTTCAAACTTATTTGATACCGACGGTTTCAGACAAAATCATGTCCTTCTTCAGTCAAGGCTTCCACTAATGAAATTCCGCGATTGTTGAAAATAGGTTACATGAATACACCACTATGCAACATAATTCCAAGAAAGATGAAAAATTCAAGAAATTTACTTACCATCCAGAAGTCCATAACAAATTTCAAAATATTTTCAAAAGAATTAATATAACATTGGCTCCGATTAACAAATTCAGCCTGGGTAATCTTCTGTTAACTAATAAAAAAGTTAACACCCCAGGCAATAAAAAAATCTGAAATTTATCAAATTAATTGCAAAGATTACAATAAAGTATATATAGGAAAAACAAAAAAGTACTTAGAAACTCGCAAAAAAAGAACAAATAGGTTACATGAATACACCATTCTGCAACATAATTCCAAGAAAGATGCTATAGCTGATTTTTCAATTTCACCATTTTTTAGAAACATAAAAAATGGTGAAATTGAAAAATCAGCACATAGTTTATTAGAGAATCATAGAATTGAAAAAGAAGCAAAACTTTTGAAATATCTATCTAAACCTTTGGAATTAACAGTTTGGGAAAAGATATAGATTAAAAAAAAAAACCATACTAAAACCATGAACTTAGATGTTCTGGACAAACAAAGCTTGATTACAAAGTTCTTCAAAAGTACACCAGATGGCAGTTTTGAAAATTACTTCTTCAAAAGTACACCAGATGGTAGTTTTGATAATTACTGGCAAGGGAAAAAATTGACAGTCATGAAAATAGCTGAGGATGGAAAAGATGTTTTTTCTGATACCGTGGTGCTATGTTAAAAAATCATAGATATATGAGGTAAGAAGAATCCACGATTCATTTGATCCAAAGAAAACCTCATAATGCCAAAAATGGTGAAAGTGGGTTTCCCATAGCCAGATCTGAGATTTGTTTTTAAAATTTTCCATTGAAGGTGAAAAAAAAATTATTGTTGATATAAAGTTTTATAAAATTTAAATATTCCTCTATTTTATGAAAGAACATTTTGAACATAGCTAATTTAAATGGTTTTGAAAAGGAAATAATTATAAATAAATTAAAGAAATTCAGACAACAAAAAACATTAAAAGAATACACCACCCTGCAATCTGATTCAAAGAAAGGAAAACAATTACTTTTCATCCTGAAATACATAAATTAAAAAAAAAAATTCAAGAAATTCAATATTACATTGGCACCGATAAATAAATTTAGTCTTGGTAATCTATTAATAACCAATAAGAAATTGAACACCCCAATAGTAAAAAAAAAAAAAACTGGAATTTATCAAATTAGTTGTAAATACTGCAATAAAGTATACATGGAAAAAACAAAAATGAATTTGGACACGCACAAAGGAACACTTTAGAAATATTAAAAATGGTGAAATTGAAAAATGAGCTATTGCAATACATAGTTTGTTGGAGAGTCATAAAATTGAAAAAGAGGCCAAACTTCTAAAACATTTGGAAAACCTTTAGAATTGACAGTTTGGGAGAAGATATATATTCAGAAGAACAAATTTAGATCCATGAAATTCCCGATGAACAGGACCTGAGCTCAAAGTTCATCAAATTAACTCTAAATGGCAACGTTATAGATGAAGTTTCGAATGAAAATCCGGTAGTCATAATAACGGTTGAGAATGAGAGGGATGTCCTCTTGAAAAGGTAAGATAAGAAGTGACTCATTCATTCATTGAATTAAGAACCTCATAATCTTATTTCCCATATTTAACAATGAATCAAAATAATAATAATTAATATTTTTAATTGATAAATGCATATTAAAATTAGTAAACTTGAATCTTCATATAATAAAGTTGGGAATTTTCACATTATGAGGGTTTTCTTAATAAAAATCAAATGAATCGTCAATTCTTCTTACCTCATACATCTGTGTTTTTCAACACAGAACTGCAGTATCGGGAAACATCATTCCCATCCTCAGCTGTTGTCACAATTAATTTATTTCATCATTTTTTGAACTTGAATCTGACTAAAATATATTTTAGAACTTATTTTGCATGTGATCAGAACTTATTTTAGGCACCTAAAATAATAAGAATTAAATGAATCGTGATTCCTTCTTACCTCATACTTCTATGTTTTTTAAACACAGCACTGCAGTATCAGCGACCCATATTGTCACCATCCTCAGCTGTTTTCATGACTGTCAATTTTTTCTTTTGCCGGAAATTATCCAAACTGCCATCTGGTGTTCTTTTGAAGGAATTATTTTCTAAACTGCCATCTGGTGTTCTTTTGAATGAATCATTTTCTAAACTGCCATCTGTTGTATTTTTGAAGAACTTTGTGATCAAGCTCGGTTCGTGGAATCTCAAAGTTCATGGTTCTAGTAGGGTTCTTTTAATATATATTTTTTCCCAAACTGTTAAATCCAAAGGTTTGGATAGATGTTTCAAAAGTTTTGCTTCTTTTTCAATTCTATGATACTCTAATAAACTATGTGCTGCTATAGCTGATTTTTCAATTTCTCCATTCTTTATGTTTCTGAAGTGTTTTTTTTTTACGAGTTTCCAAAAAAAAAACCTAAAATAATATTTTTAGAACCTAAAAATCCAAGGTCTAGTAATGAATGTTAATGTGTTACATCTTTTAACATTTTGAAATTATGTCAGTCTCTCTGATCTTTGTCTTCTTGTGTTCATTATGAAGTATCATATATATGTAATAAATGATAATTACAGAGTTACTTGAGAGAATTGATTCGAGTGATGGTGCCAGAATTCTACACTCATCTGCAGAAGCATGCTGATGCTATGGAACTTCTCTTTTGTCATCGATGGATTCTTTTGTATGTACATTTTAAGATTGTATATATTAAAAATTAATAATTTTATAAATAAATAAATCCATGATACCACAGCATCAAACAGCCAAGAATAATTGAAATAGTTTTGTAATTGACAAGTGGAAGTCAGTAAAGATAATCTTGTAGTTAGTGTGACACAATCCCTCAACTTTAATTTCATTTTATTAATTAAATTTTTGTGTTTCATAAATCAGGTTGCTATTCATTTATACTCACAAGTTTGAATGGACCATATTCCATATACTATATACAAAGAAACATTTTTTTGGTATACCCGGGAATAAAATCCGCAGAAACCCTGGGATACAAACAAGAGTTACAAACCATTACACCATAAGTTTGTAGTTATGTTAAATGTAGATTTCCTTTAGTGCCTTAAATTTTAAAAATATTTCTTGTATCCAGTAGAATGCATAATGAAAATGTATTGCAAAAGAATTATTAAAGCATTTCTTGTTAAAAAAATTACAGAATTGCTAATATATAATTTTTATTATACGTACATTGTTCTCATTAATGAATTGCACTAAACATTTTGATGAAATTTTTTCCCCAGCCACAATTTCATTCCACCATTTCTCCAAACTCATCACATTCATTTTGTTTCATCTGCCCTTGTGATGGTGCATCAGGCGTGGTCGGCCACACTCTTGTTATTCACAGACCTCTATATATAGGGGCTTCATCTCATCTCATCCTCGACCCAACCCTGAGTTGGACACGAGTTGAGGCTATTATTATAAATTATACAGGAATAATTGGAAAACATTATTTGGGATATGTATGCATGACCATGTCCTCCATGTTTGATGGTGTCATTAATTTCAAGACAATACAAAACAAGTTGGTTTCCAATGTCCTTCAATTTTTCTTTTTCAAAATTTTCCCTTTCATTGAATATTTTAATAATACATTCAAATTTCTGTACCTTCCAAATCAAGATATTGTAAATGATGAATCATCATGGTTATGGGGGGGCAAACAATTCCCACCGCTTAAAACTGCCAAATTTGATGTTAAAACATATGAATTATGTGAATCTAAAACTGGGTATGTGGTCTTGAGGTAGCGTGCTGTCTTGTCACGCAGCTGACCGAGGTTCGATTCCCAGTCGGGAGAGGCTTCCTGGGTGAGGTTTTCTTTGGGGTTTTTCCTGATTTGTATGACAAATGTCAGGAAGCTTTAGGGGCCCAATGGTACCTAAAAATCGTCCGGCCATCATCATCATCACTATCATTCACCAGTGTTGAAGCTATCACACCTACGATATAATTCCCTAGTAAAGCTGCAAAGCATAGAATGAAAATGCTATGATTGCAATGAAAGATCTGCCCTTGGGCAGAACACTATAGAATAGAATAGAATGGTCATTCATTGTTCATATTATATTAATCAGAATTTGATATGTATCTAAAATAAGTTAGTGGGTGAGTAGAGTTTAAAAATACTGGTGAAATTAAATGTTTCTTACCTCTCCTCATAAATATTTTCTAAGTTGATCGCGATTTCGAGACTATAACTGTCTCATCATCAGAACTTTGTTGGCGACTGGTGTTATGTCGATCGGAAGAAACTCTTCTTCTAAGACATAACACCAGTCGCCAACAAAGTTCTGATGATGAGACAGTTATAGTCTCGAAATCGCGATCAACTTAGAAAATATTTATGAGGGAAGAAGAAGAGTTTCTTCCGACCGACATAGCACCAGTCACCAACAAAGTTCTGAAGATGAGACAGTTATAGTCTCGAAATCGCGATCAACTTAGAAAATATTTATGAGGAGAGGTAAGAAACATTTAATTTCACCATAAATTAAACCTCATAGTGATTAATTCTTATAAAAGTTAAATTTAAAAATACTAACATACAGGGGGGGTTCTGCATGGACTTTTAAATGACTGCACAGAAGGGAGGAAACTGGTCTTGTATACGTATGGCAAACCACACTGAGGGGTTAATAAAGAAGCCGCATTTGCAAGATAGAAGCAAAGGTTTCATAGCATTTGGTGTGCGGGAATTAACAATGTATATAAGAGAAATATTTGTGTTTAGATTGGAACTTGTTCAGATAGCTCAGTTGATAGAGTATTGGTCTAAAAAGCGAATGGTCCTGGGTTCAAGCCCCAGTCTGAGCATATAATTTTTCTCTTCAAATATGATTTAATATTTGTCTTTGTTGATAGAGTAAGGGCTGATTATACAGTGGTTGGCTGTTGTCAAGATTGAATGTGTAAATGGAACAAGGTTGAATGGCAACACAGACCCACATTTCTGATATACTGAACTGTTAGGAGAAGTCAAAGATTCATTAATTCCTTTGTAATAGAACAATTTTTAAGATGAAAGAAAAGTTGTTTGATATAATGTAAGCGGAGGAAGAAGAGAATTATATTTAAACATATATTATTTTGAAGTTGACTGATAATAAATACTTTTATTTTTCTTGTACCATTGTTTCAGGTGCTTCAAAAGGGAATTCAGAGAATGTGAGGCACTGCGTATGTGGGAGGCTTGTTGGGCAAATTATCTTACTGATTATTTTCATCTCTTCTTATGTCTTGCAATTATAAGCATTTATTCTGATGATGTGATAGCTCAGGACCTTCGTACAGATGAAATGCTTCTTCATTTTAGTTCACTCGCAATGTTCATGGATGGAGAACTCATCCTCAGAAAGGTAAGTCATCATTTGAAGAAACTCACCAACTACGAGATTTTGTGTGTTTTAACAACTTGGAAAAAAATTTTAAATCTCTATTGGGAAGCAAGAGAAAAGATTGTAATCACTCGTAAAGAGAAAAAATTTTATTTGAAGAGAAAAATTATACACTCAGACCAGGACTTGAACCCGGGACTTTTGGTTCTCTAGACCAAGTGCTCTACCACCTTGAGCTACCTGAGCAAGTACCGATCTAAACACAAATTTTTCTCTATATACGTCGAAATTCCCGCCCACCAAATGCTATGAAGCCTTTGCTTCTATCTTTGCAAATGGTGGCTCCTTTATTAAGAAGAAATAATTCCCAAATATGCTATGAAGCCTTTGCTTCTGTCTTTGCAAATGGTGGCTCCTTTATTAAGAAGATATATTTGGGAATTATGTCGTCTTAATAAAGCAGCCGCCATTTGCAAAGATAGAAGCAAAGGCTTCATAGTATTTGGTGGGCAGGAATTACAACGTATATAGAGAAAAATTTGTGTTTAGATCGGTATTTACTCAGGTGGTGGAGCACTTGGTCTAGAAAACCAAGAGTCCCGGGTTCAAGTGCCAGTCTGAGTGTACAATTTTTTCTCTTCAAATATGATTTATCGATCATTGAGATGTATGAAATTAATAATAAAAACAAAGAAAAAATGTTGCCTGAACCTGTGTATTTGTGAATGATGATTCATTGGATTGAATATGGGATAAGAGATTTATGCTTGGATGGGAATGTAGCCTGAATTAGCTAAGTGGTTAGAGCGTCAGCATGGAAAGCTGAAGGTTCGGGGTTCGATTCCCAGTTCAGGCAAAAAAATTTTCTCTTTATTATTGATTACAATAGTTTAGTTATGTACATTAATTTACTTATTTCAATCATAGTACTAGCTTTAGTTTCTTAATATTAATTTAATAAAGAGAAAAGATGTCAGAATTAAAATCACATTTGGAGAACATAATTATAATGAATTTAATCAAAATTAAAATGGGAAGTAACACCATGAGGTATTATCAATTTATACATAAGTTAGAGAAAATGTTTTTGTATATCTCACCTCATAAAGTTGTGTATGTTCACAATAACTGTTTCGGTGGTCAGTCACCATCATCTTCAGTCAAACTTCAACTGTCAGAATGTTGCTAACACCTTCTTATGAACTGCCATCTGGTGTTGATTTTATGAACTTGGAGATCAAATTATTTTTGTCTGGAATTTAAAAATTCATGGCTTTGTATTTATTATTTGAATTTATATCTTTTTCCAAACTGTTAATTTTAAAGGCTTCTGTAAATGCTTTAAAAGTTAAGTTTCTCTTCCAATTTTGTGATTCTTTAGCAAACTCTGCGCTGCAATTGCTGATTTTTTCAATTTCACCATTTTTAATATTTCTAAAGTGTATGAGTTTCTAAATTCCTTTTAGCTTTTCCTATATATACTTTCTTGCGGTCATTACAACTAATTTGGTAAATTCCAGATTTTGTATTATCTGGGACATTAACCTTTTTATTAGTAGATTACCCAGACTAAATCTTTTTTGTTGTTTCAACTTCTTTACTTATTTATTATCTTATTTCCAAAACCATTTTAACACAGCTATGTTTAAAATGTGATTGTATTCTTTCTTAAAATTTTCTTCATTTAATAGGATGTTTGTTAATCTGTATATTAAACTGTTGAATATTGCATGTTTATGTGCAATATGATTAGAACCTGAAGATTTAATGTAATTATCTGTATGGGTATCTTTCTTGTGTATATTGAATTCAGTTTATATATTAAATTTGGGAATTTTTAACATTATGAGGTTCAATTAATAATAATTAAATGAATCGTGATTTTTTCTTATCTCATACATCTATGTTTCTTTAAACACAGCACTGCAGTATCGGCAACACTTTGTCGTCATCGTCAGCTGTTTTCACGACTGTCAATTTTTTCTCCTTTTTGCCGGTAATTATCTAGACTGCCATCTGGTGTTATTTTGAATGAATCATTTCCTAAACTGCTATCTGTTGTATTTTTGAAGAACTTTGTAATCAAGCTTGGTTCCTTCCGGAATCTCAAAGTTCATAGTTCTAGTATGGTTTTTTTGAATATATATTTTTTCCCAAACTGTTAAATCCAAAGGTTTTGATAGATGTTTAAAAGTTTTGCTTCTTTTTAAATCCTATGATGCTCTAATAAACTATGTGCTGCTATAGCTGATTTTTCAATTTCTCCATTCTTCATGTTTCTGAAGTGCTCTTTTTTACGAGTTTCAAAGTTCCTTTTTGTTTTTCCTATATATATCTTGTTGCAATCTTTGCAATCAATTTGATAAATCCCAGATTTTTTGTTGTCTGGGGTATTACATTTATTATTAGTTAACAGCAGATTACCCAGGCTGAATTTGTTAATTGGAGCTAATGTTATATTAAAATTTCTGAAAATTTTTTGACGATGACGACAAAGTGTCGCCGATACTGCAGTGCTGTGTTTAAAGAAACATAGATGTATGAGGTAAGAAAAAATCACGATTCATTTAATTATTATTGAATTCAGTGTTTTGTTGCTGATCATTCCTAATTATTACTTATTTTAGGAATTCTCACTATGAGGTATATTCATTAAGGTAGAATATGTTTATCACTCACCTCATATTGTTCTTCTTATTTGATTATAAACTAGTTTCGGAACATAGTTTCTGTTCCATCCTCAGTATCATCACGACCGTTGTTCTGTCGACAGAACAACGGTCGTGATGATACTGAGGATGGAACAGAAACTATGTTCCGAAACTAGTTTATAATCAAATAAGAAGAACAATATGAGGTGAGTGATAAACATATTCTACCTTAATTCCTAATTATATTTAGATCCAAAAACGGGATTTGGTTATTTTTCTCCAGTTCAGTAGTAAATTTCAGATTCATCATGAAGGTTAAGTAATTTCAGTGCATCTTCTATATACTTGGAATTTATTACGAGAAAATATGATCAACATATCTGTACCAACTCTTAAATATCCATGAATAAGCATTGATGATGTGACATTTTAGATAGCCCCATAAACAAATTAGCAAAAATAGCGAAAGTGGATTGCTCATCGCCAAACCTGAAATCTGCTTATAAAATTTTTGGTTGAAGGTGGAAAATGAGTTGTCGATAAAAAGTGTTTGAAAAAAATGAGTTGTCGATACAAAATGATTGACCATTGAAACCAGTATTGTGAATACATGCAACTTTATGAGGTGAGATTTACAAAAACATTTTCTCCAACTCATGTATAAATTATAGTGAATTCCAGAAGTTCATAACAAATTTTTTTAAATTTTCAAAAAACTTTAATATAAAATTAGCTCCGATTAATAAATTCAGCCTGAGTAATCTTCTGATATTATTAAAAAAGTTAACACCCCAGATAATAAAAAATCTTGAATTTATCAAATTAATTGCAAAGATTGCAATAATATATATAGGAAAAGCGAAAAGGAATTTGGACACTCGCACAAAAAAACACTTTAGAAATATAAAAAATGGAGAAATTAAAAAATCGGCAATAGCAGCACATAGTTTATTAGAGAATCATAGAATTGAAAAGGAAGCTAAACTTTTGAAACATCTATCCAAGCCTTTAGAATTAACAGTTTGGGAAAAGATATACATTCAGAAAATCCATGAATTTTGAATTTCTGGATAAACAAAATTTGATTACAAAGTTCTTCAAATCAACGCTAGATGGCAGTTTAGAAGATGACCGGTATGATGAATCGACAGTCATGACAACAGCTGAGGATGGGAGCGATGGCTCTCGATACCATGGTCCTATGTTTAAAGAACAGATATATGAAGTTAGAATATACATGATTCAGTATCGATTTTTATGGTAAAATCAAATGTTTCCTACCTCTCCTCATACAAATCTTCTAAATAGATCGCGATTTCGAGACCATAACGGTCCCATCTTCAGTACTATTTTGGCGACTGATGTTATGTCGATCGGAAGAAACTCTTCTTCTTCCCTCTGTTGGTGGACTGATGAACCTCTGGATCAAGTCAGAATTTGCGGGAATTTCGAAGTTCATAAGTTTTCAAAACAAGGGTGAAAGGACATCTTAGAAATGTCAAAAATGGAGAAGTGGAAAAGTCAGCAGTAGCTGCTCATGCTTGGTCCGAAAAACATTTAATTGAATCAAAAGCCAGTCTAATTAAACAAATAGATAAACAAAAGGAACTCACGGTTTGGGAAAAAATCCACATTCAGAAAAACAAAGGAAAACTTATGAACTTTGAAATTCCTGCAAATTCTGACCTTGATCCAGAGGTTCATCGGTCCACCAACAGAGGGAAGAAGAAGTGTTTCTTCCGATTGACATAACATCAGTCTCCAAAATAGTACTGAAGATGAGACCATTATGGTCTCGAAATCGCGATCTACTTAGAAGATTTATGTGAGGAGAGGTAAGAAACATTTGATTTTACCATAAATTAAACCTCATAGTGATTAATTCCTGTAAAAGTTAAATAAATTGATTTTTATATTTACCTTATAGCTCCAATAAATAAATTGAATGATGTGTTTTCAGGCTCGAGGCTTATTGCATCAGTTTCGTCAGATGCCACGCATTCCATGTACATTAAGTGGTCTCTGTCAACTGTGCGGTCCAGGTATGTGGGACTCAACACATGCTCCTGTTGTTGAATGCACTAGTCAGCACACTGAAGGTGAAGTATGTCCCTATCGTGGATTAAATTCATTATAACATCTGTTGTAAAACATGTACAAATATTTATTTTGTTTTTGTACATTTGTGTGGGAACTCCCAGTCCAGGCTCAAATTGTTTCATTCCAGTCACAAGTACTCATTCTCCACATCAGTACACACAAGTAATTAACTTTCTACAGTAGTAGAATATAATATATTAAAGTCATATTCAGATTAAAGATTAATTGAAATCATTTAAGCTTAACTCTCTCAAATAATATTTTAAAATACTATAGGAAGTAACATTAAGAGGTTTAAATTAAATTATTTTTAGTCTGTTCATATTACCTCAATATTAATGTTGATTTGTTCTTGAACATGTTTCGATTATATCATCATCGTCAGCATCTTGCCCAGACTGGTTAGATTTATGTTGTACCGATTGAGCGTGAACTTGTTTGGAGGTTCTTTGGCCAATCAGAGGATGGAACTGACATCAACATCCAGGGTGTACAACATAAATCTAATCAGTTTGGGCAAGATGCTAACGATGTTTATGATATAATCGAAACATGTTCAAGAACAAATCAACATTAATATTGAGGTAAGATGAACAGACTAAAACTAATTTAATTAAAATAACCTCAAAATATCACTTCCTAAAATAAAATATTAAGAGGTTTGTTTAATAATTAAAACATTTTGTCTGTTCATTCTTACCTCTTATAGTTGTTTTTGTCGAACATATGTTACAAGTCTGTAATCACTGACGACGGGGCTAAGAAGCCTTGAAACATATGTTCGACAAAAATTACTATAAGAGGTAAGAATGAACAGACAAAATGTTTTAATTATCTCTCAAATAATACTTAAATATAGCTTCAACTGAGAGAGAAATACATACATAATGTTCTGCCCAAGAGCAGGTCTTTCACTGCAAACTCAGCATTCTCCACTCTTTCATTAACTCAGCTTTCCTATTTGTATCTGCATACAAACCATTTATTTTAATAATGTTTATCATCTGATGTCTTTTTCTGCCTCTAACTTTCTTTCCGTTGACCATTCCGTCAGCAGGCAGTTTCTTCTTAGCCAGTGGCCAATCCAATTTCTTTTCCACTTCTTTATGAGTTCCAGCATTATTCTTTCTTCACCCACTCTGTCTAGCACATCTTTATTTTTTTATTTTGTCTGTCCATTTTATATATTCCATTCTTCTCCATATCCACATCTCAAAAGCTTCCATTGCCTTTTCTCATTTTGTTGTAATGCCCAAGTCTCTGCACCATACAATGCTACACTCCACACAAAGCATTTCACTAGCCTCTTCCATAATTATTTTGCCAAAGGTCTGTAGAAAATGCTTCTCTTCTTGTTAAAAGCTTCTTTTGCCATTGCTATCCTCTGCTTTACTTCTTTATCGCAGTTATACTTATAAAATAAACTTGAATGAGTGAAGTCTGAATGGGAATTGAGTAAATACTTCATAATATAGCAACTTAACAAATGAGGTGTTGAATGGTCAAGATTTAACAATGATTTTATCTTATTTGCATGTGTTATTGGTTCACTAGAATACTTTACTCTTTGCATAAAAAAATCATGATCTAAGAATAACAAGATTTAAATAAAATTCTTTACACCTCACCTCATATCCAGTCTTCTAATTAAACCGGTTTCAAAACCTAGGCAGTTTCATCATCAGTAATTTCACTACCAATATTCTGTCTAGGAGAACTGGTTCTTACTCCATCTGTTGGTGGACTGAGAACCTCAGAATCAAATCAAATTCCCAAGAATAAAAAAATTCATTCATTTTTCTTTCTTGTTATTTTGAATGTGGATTTTTTTCCCAAACCGTGAGCTCTTTTGGTTTTTCTGTTTGTTTTATTAAACTGGCCTTCCTTTCAATTATATGTTTTTCAGATCAAGCATGAGCAGCTTGCTGATTTTTCCACTTCATTTTTGATGTTCCTAAGATGGTTTCACCCAGGTTTTCAATTTTTTTTCCCCTCTATATAAATTTTGTCACAATCTCTGGATTTAATCTGGTAAATTCCCAGTTTGTTTTCTTCTTAAATTTTGTCATTTTTATGGGTTTTAATTATCCTTATTGAGGCTATATCCATTCTTCGGTGCCAATCTTATGTTTAATTAGAAGACTGGGTATGAGGTGAGGCCTATTGCGCCATGAATTTAGATAATTAAGACATTTAGTCTGTACATTTTTACCTCTTATGGATGTTTTTGTTGAACATATGTTTCAAGGCTTCTGAGCCCCATTGTTGTCATTACAGAATGATTTTTCTCAAGTTGTCGGCCCTGATTCTTGACTCCTGCTCTCTCTGCCTCTGGTCCAATGAACTTACTAATGAGGTTCCTTTCTTCGGGAATTTAAAAATTCATAATTCTTTTTTTGTTCTTCTTTATGAATTTTGAAATTCCCAGAGAAAGGACCCTCATTGGACCAGAGGCAGAGAGAGCAGGAGTCAAGAATCAGGGCCAACAACTTGAGAAAAATCAGTCTGTAATCGCTGATGAACAGGCTCAGAAACCTTGAAACATATGTTCGACAAAAACAACCATAAGATGTAAGAATGTACAGACTAACAGTCTTACTAATAAAAATCTCTCATACAGACTTTCATCAGTTGTTTAGTTAAACAATGTATAAGCCTTATGTAGATCATGTATAATTTCCTTACTAATAAACGTTGTGCCGGAGCTATATAATAATACAACTACTATACACAATACGTCACATATTTGTCATCATTATGACGTCAGAACAATATTACACACAGTTTGTAACAGAAATAAAACATCAGCTAGTGATTAATTGTGTAAGAAATGAGTATGGATAAGAATTAATAGAGATTCCCTAATTGGGGAGGTATGGAAGAAATAAGTGTGTTTTAATTCATTTACATTTTCCTTTACGCTATGTCAAATATATCGTAGAATTAGTTTCACAGATAATGTGCTGCCATCTAACATCAAGAATTTCGAACAATTCTTGGAAACTAATAAAAATTTTTTCCATTACTTATGAATTATATGCAGTGTTTTAGGATGTGTTAGAAAACATTCAAAATAATAGGAAATGTTACTGACAACAAAATAACGCTTTAAGCAAAAAAAAAAAATCATTGCAGTTAGATCGGGAATCGAACCTAGGACCTCACGGACCATAGTCAGAAGCTCTAACCACAAGACTATCAAGCTAATACATAGTTGGTTGCAATAATAGTACCTCTATAATTAAATACATTTTTAATATCGGTATGTATATTATGTATTAATGATGCAAGAAAGTTTTGTTAAAATAACATTATGAAGCATTTAAACTACATTCAGGTTAAATCTTGTCTACAGCAATTATCGTAGAACATATTCTTTTGTGAATCAATATTCAATTTAAAAATATTATTAGGCCTAATCGAGAATGGGTGTAACAAAAGGCATTTTATGATTCCTTTATTTTCCTACCCAGACCTTTATTAATATTATTTATGTCCTGTGCATCCATCAAACAGTCGTTAAAGTGTTGCATTTTGTGTTAAATTTAAGGAAACTTTCATCAATGTCATAAGAAAACAATCAGTTAAATTTGAAGTCTGACATTTGTCTAGTTATACAATCCTTAAACAAGGCTGGAGGCATGTATAACGATTCCCATGTAAAGTTGTACACCTCTTATACACTGAACAGCTAATACAGTGTTTATTAGTAAGAATTTTCAACTGAGGTGTGTATAAACCTTGTATAAAAGTTATTTATGGATTATTAGTAAGAGGGTAAATGTCTTAATTATTAAATAAACCTCTTAATGTTAATTCCTATTGTATTTAAGAAAAATAAATTTAGATGATTCTGAGATGGCCCTAAGTCAATAATAATACCATTGTGTACATTGGTTTAGAGGACACGTCATGTTTCCATGTTACTTTTGTGTACTGAAATAAATATGACATTCCATAAAATGGAGAACATACAATCCACAACACTCGCAGTCCACCCTATTATATTAAGATGTTTTTATTGATAAGGAAAAAGAGCATGTTGAATTATAATGTAAAACTGTGATATACATATATATATATATATAATACATATAAATATCTATAGTAATGTTTAAGAATGTGATACACGGTATTGCTAATAATATTTCAAGTTGTTCTCTGAATATCTGCGTACAGTATTACAACTTCATAATATGTGGATGTGCTAACCTGCCAAAATTATATTATGACATCTGCATAATCAAGTGTCTGATTTTTTTATTGTAGTTGTACTTTTAATTCGTGAAATACCATATACAGGTTTTTTGCACTATGTAACTAATATATACTTACTGTTATTGTTCATATGCATCGTAATTTGACATTCCCACATATGATCTTGGTTGCTATGAAAACAAAAGATCTTAATACTTTAAAAATGACCAAAAGTACTAGTGCGGTAAGTAAAAATATTTATTTTGAAATATTGATAGTGATTTGACGCCATCTTGAATTTCAAAGTCGTAAACTTTTCTTCCCTAGACTTGAGTAGTCTTTAATTAAATATTGATAGTGATACTGCAATTTGTATTAATTTCTGTATTAGTTCATCACATCCAGCTTCCCATGCCTCTTCTATTTCATCATCACTGCATACATGGTTAAAACTTTCATCATAATCAGAAATAAATCCCTAATCAAATTGGTTTTACAGTTTTAACAAATATAAGATGGCGACATGACCAACAATACTTATTATTTTTCCATAGCGACAAACCTATCTGACAGCGGACGAAACGAGAATTATAGATTTGTATATGTGGAAATAATTGTTAATGTTTGTGCCAGGTCTAGAATGATGTAGTGGGCTGCACACTAGTCTGGAGAACTAGAGGTCTATGGTTCGATTCCTGGTTCAGACATTAATTTTTCTTAATAGTGAGTGGAGAACATATTTTTATCGACTCACCTCATATGATTTCAAATTTCTTTGATACCGACGGTTTCAGACAATATCATGTCCTTCTTCAGTCATGATTTCCACATGACTGAAAAAGGACATGATATTGTCTGAAACTGAAAGTATCAAAGAAATTTGAAATCATATGAGGTGAGTCGATAAAAATATGTTCTCCACTCACTATTAATGATATAACCTCATAATGTTTACTTCCCAATATTAATTTAAGTATAATTAATTTCTTTTCACAATATCATTATAATATTATAATATGATCCATTATTGGAACTGTGTTAAAATAACAGTATTGGAAAATGTTAAATAACATATAGCCAATTCGCCTTCTGAAATCTAACATTTATCTTCAATTATATTTATTAATATTTTAGCTATATCTTAATTCCTAAAATAAATACACAGCGCAAAATACGGTATGCAATACTCATGTGATAAATACATAACGGAATCTTGGAAATTAAAAAAAAACTCGGTGCAAGTGCCTCATTTTTTTTCAACTTTTCCTTGATCCGTATCAAGTGTTTACCACACTTATATTGCAATATACTATAATGTTAGTCTGATTTTCAGACTAATTGTGAAATATTATTTGTTATTGTACCTCCATCAAAACATCCTACTTCAATCAAGCTCAACAGAAAAATAAAGAGAATCCTGGAGGATTACCCCCCTTTCTAGGTTTCCTCCCAAAGTGGATAGTTATTCAATCCATATTTGCGAGCAAGGATATTACTCCACTTTGCTAGAGTAGAAATCCCCAACCTAAATGGTAGATTATCTTTTCAAAAAATGGAAGTTGTTTCACATTTCTTTTTCTAGGAAACAAGGTTATTAAGAATTTTTATCTATTTTTTTACCATGCAGAATTATTGGCAGTTATCTCATTATTAGTGGAAAGTTTATACATAAACTTTCTAGAGGTTAGAGAATACTTTGTTATTAATCAGTAGTTAATATGATAAAATGAAGTTATTGGTTTCGGAATGGAAATCATTGAAATATTTTATAAACTTTAAAAGAAAAAATGCACCTGAGCTAGGGTTAACATAGATACAAATTATACTTGTAAGATATTTAAGTATTGAAACTCTAAACAATATGTTCTCCGATGAATTTTAATGATTATACCTCATAATGTTTGCTTCCCAACATTAATTAAATATATCTATTTTTTTTATTTAACTTTTATAGGAATTAATCACTATGAGGTTTAATTTATGATAAAATCAAATGTTTCTTACCTCTTCTCATATAATTCTTCTAAGTGGATCGCGATTTCGAGACCATAATGGTCTCATCTTCAGTACAATCTTGACGACTGATGTTATGTCGATCAGAAGAAACACTTCTTCTTTCCTCTGTTGGTAGACCGATGAACCTCTGGATCAGGTCAAGATTTGCGGGAATTTCGAAGTTCGTAAGTTTTCCTTTGTTTTTCTGAATGTGGATTTTTTCCCAAACCGTGAGTTTCTTTTGTTTATCTGTTTATTTAATTAGACTGGCTTTTGATTCAATTAAATGTTTTTTGGACCAAGCACGAGTGGCTCGAAATCATGGTCTACTTAGAAGATTTATATGAAGAGAGATAAGAAATATTTGATTTTATCATTGAAATTCTAATTTATACTTATAAGACAATTTCTAGTTTTATTTTATTTTTTATCTATGAACAATAGAACATGTCCTCCTTAGATTTGTTAAGTGTATGTGTGACAACTGCAACTGATCTAGTCTTTATTAAGTTTGTATTATGTCATTTTATTAATTTTATTTTTTATTTTATTACTTGTTTGTTTAAAAGGTAATGGGTTTGTAAGAGCAGAAATAAGCAGTAACCCTGTATGAAGCCATATTGGATTGCTAGGTTCAGAATGTATGTTTGTATATAATTTTTATATGTATAGGAGGGTAGATTTAGATCTGAATACTTCAAGATTCAGAATTGAAAGTGTTCCTGTAAAATTATTACAGTTACATTTGAAAATAATTAAATGTCACAATTTAATAAATAAAATGAATCATAATTATCTCATTTCATACACTCCATGTTCTTCAAAGCACAGGACCAGTTTCAGGAACTTTACAACTCATGAATTTTTGTCTTCATCTGCTTAACTGTCATTTAGTGTTGATTTGATGAACTTTGAGATCAAATCTTGCTCACCGGGAATTTCAAAATTCATGGATCTAAATTTGTTCTTCTGAATGTATATCTTTTCCCAAACTGTTAATTTCAAAGATTTTGCCAAATGTTTCTAAAGTTTTGTTTCTTTTTCAATGTTATGATTCTCTAGCAAACTATGAGCTGTAATTCCTGATTTCTCAATTTCACCATTTTTAATATTTCTAAAGTGTTCTTTTGAGCGAGTGCCCAAATTCCTTTGTTTATTGTAGTCTTTGCTACTAATTTGATAAATTCCAGATTTGTTATTATCTGGGGTATTAACTTTCATATTATTCTTTAGTAGATTACCCAGGCTAAATTTATTTATCGTTACTTATTTTAGGAATTCACACTATGAGGTATATTCATTTAGGTAGAATTTTTATCACTCACCTCATATTGTTCTTCTTTTTGACTATAAACTAGTTTCGGAACATAGTTTCTATTCCATGCTCAGTATCGTCACAACTGTTGTTGTGTTGTCTTGAAGAATCATCCTTCGCTCTTTCCATTGGACTGAAAAACCTCAAAACCAGGTCATTCTCACTGGGAATTTACTGTTTGGGAAAAGATCTACATTCAAAAGAGCGATAAGAAGAAATTGATGAACTTTGAAATTCCCAGTGAGAATGACCTGGTTTCGAGGTTTTTCAGTCTGCCAATGGAAAGAGCGAAGGGCGGCTCGTCAAAACGACAGAACAACGAACATGACAATACTGAGGATGGAACAGAAACTATGTTCCGAAACTAGTTTATAGTCAAAAAGAAGAACAGTATAAGGTGAGAAATAAAAAATTCTACGTAAATTATTTATCGTTACTAATGCGATATTGAATTTCTTGAATTTTTTTTTTTAATTTATTGTGTGTTTCAGGATGGTAAGTAATTTTCTTCAATTATTTTTTTTCTTGGAATCAGATTATAGGGTGGTATTTTTTTGTTATTTGAATTTAATTTCTTTATTATTTTCTCCTTTCCAAAGCCATTTAAAGTAGCTATTGACAATTTTATTATTAATTTAACACTTCTCACTGAAGGATAAATTATATTTGAAGAGAAAAATTTTCGCCTAGACCGAGAGTCGAATCCGGGACTCAGAAAGCCAAAGGTCCCGGGTTCGAGTCTCGGTCTAGGCAAAAATTTTTCTCTTCAAATATAAAGTAGCTATGTTTAAAATGTGATTGTATTCTTTCTTAAAATCCTCTTCATTTAGTGGAATGTTTATAAATGCAATCTATCTGCTAAGTGTAGAAACAATGCATGAAAAGTGCATGGATTGGATTACATACATGCATACACATTTCCATTTTATTTCAAACTTTTTAAAATCTATTTCTTTAATTTGTGTTATTAAAATTTTTATATATAGATGATTCAATCTCAAATTCGACAAAAAAAAATTGACTTTGCTTTTTTTTTTCTTTTTTTTAATTTTGTAATAAATTTCGAGGATATGCTCATTATAAATATTTAAAACTGTGTTCATCATTTTAGGTTTTAACTTTTGGAGTAAAAATTTGGAGAAGTAATACATTTTTTGTAAGAACAGTCATTTCTCAGTGTAATAACTTGAGAACAGTTTTAAGTTAGAAACCGATACAAAGTTGTTTTTATAGCTGCAGTTATCAGTGCTAATGGTAAGTAAGAAGTTCCTTAGTTTCTTAAGATTTCTAAATATCAGTCTGTTTATCCATTTTTATAAGTTAAAATATTTCAGGCTTTTTTTTTTCAGAAATATATTTTAATAAGTTATGTAGGTAGAAAATAACACTATGAGGTTTATTTTAATTTTGTTGAGTTGTTTCTTGACTCACCTCATACTTCTTAACTCCCTCACAGATCTAGATTTTGTCACTGTATTTGTGACATTCTCAATGCTGTTCACGTTCACAACTGACGTCCAATGGTCTCCTCTCCTGCAATTGGCGGAGAAAGTGCAGAATTTTTAAAATCACAATCAATTTGATGTCAAATATCACAGGAAGAAAGAAATCTTAATAATTTTACAGGTTTCATATAACATTGAAATTCATCAGAGAACATTTTTTGACAACTCTCCTTATAGATTTCATGTTTATCATGATACTGTGATTTCAAACATGATCACGTTCATCCTCAGTCATAACTCAGACTGATGAAATTCTACAGCCGTCAACTCTTCTATTGCCACCATCTTCAGTGCTGCTATCTATGGTTGAATTTATGAACTTTGAAATCAATTTTATTTCGTTAGGAATATCAAAATTTATTATTCTGTATTTATTTTTCTGAATGTATATGTTCTCCCAAACTGCCAATTCTAAAGGTTTATCCACTTGTTTTAAAAGTTTTGCTTCTCTTCCAATTTTATAATGTTCTAATAAACTGTGGGCAGCAGTTGCAGATTTTTCAATTTCACAATTTTTAATATATCTAAAATTAACCCATTGGAGACACGTTTAAAGCGCCTAGCATGTTCACTGGGAACCCATTTAAATCTCCTCACCGCTACTCCGGCTGCGCTGGACTTTAAATCAGAATACAAAATACACATACTGTGTTCTATCACTTATGTTTTCAGATATTTTGTTTACCCCTGAATTTCTTTTAGTATCTTGTACTTTTACGAATAGCAAAGGAATGTGGCCTACCTGCTACCCTCTGTTGTGCGTTGTAAACCGTTATGTTTTGTTATTTTCAAGGCTGTGAAAGTTAACAAACATTTCAAAAACCATCTTTTTGTAACAGTTCTCGGACATTGCCTTGAAAGTAAACACAAATCATATGTTCAAACAAGACCGAAAAAATAACTAACGCAATATAATACTGTACATAATAAAAATAAATATATGAAATATAAATAAGCATAGACCTATACATTATAAAATCAGGAAAAGTTCTTCGTATATTCTTTAATTATCTTAGTTATATATCGACCTGTAAATTATAAAATACTATAGATAAAAACTGGACGAAACTGACCTAATATTTCTACCATCAGTAGCATGCACGGTTACGTTGTCACTGTTACGTTTCATCGTTCGAATCTTCGTTCCATGATAATTCACTACAATCACTGTCACATAACATTTCATCCACTACTTCACTTAGTTTCTCAATAGCAATACGATCTCTCCTATTTACGGACATATTGCAAAAAAAAAAAATTACAGCTATGAATTTTAACAAATAAACACTGAATTTATATTCACTTATATTTTACCGTAATGAATGCCTACAGCTATAGTCTACTATTCTATAAATAATAACTAAAATAAACTATACAATACACTAGGCCTATACATATTTACTTTACATAAACAAACAACAAATTTTACTGACGGTGAATCAAAAATTTAAACCACTAAAAAAACCTAACTTCTTACAGTGGGGGTTATAACACAACAACGAGTGTAGGTCGTGGAGGAGCTCTTTGGACTTTCTACCTGCTCACGAGGGACACTCGTTAAAAGTCTCCAATGGGTTAAACATCCTGTTTAATGTAAGTTTGAAATGAGATAAAAGAATGTTATATGAAATCTTATATTTTAAGGCTGTTTTATCGTTTACCTTTGGTAAAGCACAGCTACTATTGTAATATTGTTCTGCAGATTTCATTGGAGAACACCTTGTGTTTGTTGATTTGTTTTGGGTATGCACAGTATAACATGTTCATGTCATAAAATTGTAAATCCATAATGTGCCATTAAAACTGTGTATATGCATGTAAGTGAAAAAGTGCTAGGAGGCTCTGCTTATTCTTGTAAAATAAATTACTAGTTTGAAACTCAACATAAATATCTTGTATTGAAGAGATAACATATTCTAACAACTATCATATCTAGCTAGGATTCCTGGTTCAAATCCTATCTGTACTATTGAAAATTTTATCTTAATATAGAACCTATAACTTCACATTTACCTTGGTACATTCTCCATTTGTGTCTGTCTGCTCAGCTGCGAGAGATCAATTCAGTATTCAAAGTTAAAATTGGGAAACACATTATGAGGTTCTTAATTAATAAATTAATGAGTCATTTTAACATCTTACCTCATATTTCATGTTTTATCAAACACGGTAACTATAGTTTTCAAATGATCTTGTCATTCATTTTCAACCGCCATTAGTCATAACTATAGTTTTCAAATGAATGACAAGATCATTTGAAAACTATAGTTACCGTGTTTGATAAAACATGAAATATGAGGTAAGATGTTAAAATGACTCATTAATTTATTAATCAATTCAGTAGCTATTCAATGTAATAAATAGTGAAACCTGAAATTAAAGTTGAGAGACATAATGTTAACATATATCTAATCAGTGACATACCTCAACTATTTTAGATCTTATTAACATTTATATTTATTAAGGTAGAATATTTTTATCACTCACCTCATATTGTTCTTCTTATTTGATTATAAACTAGTTTCGGAACATAGTTTCTGTTCCAAAACTAGTTTATAATCAAATAAGAACAACAATATGAGGTGAGTGATAAAAATATTCTACCTTAATGAATATACCTCATAGTGAGAATTCCTAAAATAAGTAACATTTATATTATTATCACATAACATTATAATTTGTAAAAATAACAATTACACTGAGCAACAAAAAAATAAACATTTTTGTCTCAGAAAGAAAAATATGTGATTCTGATGGTATTTTTTCTCCTGAATTCAAATATGATATCGGGTTTTCTCCATAACACAAGGTTTCCGAGAGACAGGAATTTATCATTTCAAACACTTTAATATTTTCTACATTCGTAACTACATAATATTCGAACATTAGGACTCACCTAGAAAGTAATAAATGATGATTTTCTGCTATATTTCGCCTGTGTAGCATTCCTCTTGATAGTCCAATAATAATCAGCCAGCATATTAGGATTCCATTTGCCTTGATATCTCTTTTCCATAGCTGAAACCATTTGAGTTAGCCCATTTGATTTTATTTTACAATGGACGAAAAAAAGTTTATTAAAAAATAATTATTTAAATCCATTAATTGAAATTGAAATAAAAAAACTGTGAGTGATGGAGAAATTCTGAATACATATTTGAAAACACAATAAAAAACTGCATTTATTACAACTATTGGTACTCATGAGACAAAAATCATGTTGACCAGTGTTATTGGTATCATCTTATCTTTTATTCAATCTGATTTTCTATAAAATATGATATAGCATAAGAAAAATG
This sequence comes from Diploptera punctata, assembly GCA_030220185.1. Classification (NCBI taxonomy): domain Eukaryota; kingdom Metazoa; phylum Arthropoda; class Insecta; order Blattodea; family Blaberidae; genus Diploptera; species Diploptera punctata. Next base: position 555,148 of record JASPKZ010009352.1, on the reverse strand, counting down.
CTTCCATAGACAATTCACCCATGTGGCAGGTAAAAGTAGCACCAGGGTTCCCCCAATAGACAGTCGGCAGAATAATACCTTATGGAAGTTTGTTTTCAGACAACTGGAACTTAATATAATAAATTTGGGAATTTTTATATTATGAGGTTTTCTTAATAAGAATCAAATGAATCGTGAATTTTTCTTACCTCATACATCTATGTTTTTTTAACATGGAACTGCAGTATTGTAAAAAACATGTTTTCCATCTTCAGCTGTTTTCATGAATGTCAATTTTTTCTTTTGTCGGTAATTTTCTAAACTGCCATCTGGTGTACTTTTGAAGAACTTTGTAATCAAACTTGGTTCGTCTGGAACCTCGAAGTTCATGGTTCTAGTATGGTTTTTTTAAATGTATATCTTTTCCCAAACTGTTAATTCCAAAGATTTAGATAGATGTTTCAAAAGTTTTGCTTTTTTTTTTTCAGTTCTATGATTCTCTAATAAACTATGTGCTGCTATAGCTGATTTTTCAATTTCACCATTTTTTATGTTTCTGAAGTGTTCTTTTTTGCGTGTGTCTAAGTTCCTTTTTGTTTTTCTTATATAAATGTATCAAATTAATTGCAAAGATTGCAATAAAGTAGTGTATATATATATATATGAAAAAACAAAAAGGAACTTAAGACACTTGCAAAAAAGAACACTTCAGAAACATAAAAAATGCTGAAATTGAAAAATCAGCTATAGCAGCACATAGTTTATTAGAGAATCATAGAATTGAAAAAAGAAGCAAAACTTTAGAAACATCTATCTAAACCTTTGGAATTAACAGTTTGGAAAAAGATATACATTCAAAAAAAACCATACTAGAACCATGAACTTGGAGGTTCCAGACGAACCTAGTTTACAAAGTTCTTCAAAATTACACCAGATGGCAGTTTAGAAAATTACCAGCAAAAAAAAAAAATGTCAGTCGTGAAAACAGCTGAAAATGGAAAAGGTGTTATTTCCAATACTGCAGTTCTGTGTTAAAAAAATGTCGATGTATGAGATAAGAATAATTCACGATTCATTTGATTCTTATTAACTGGAACTTAGCTTGGGTATACTATAGAGCTATAGCACCGTGCAATTACAATCTAATAAAATATATTAAAATTATCTTAAATTGTTATAAAAGTTCCAGCAAAAGACAGCAATTAATGTTTTTAGAAGGTGCTAGGATATGTTAAACTTGTAACAGATTGTAAGTTATAAGATTTAAAGGTTTTCTTGTGTTGCTTATGTGGCCAATTCATGGTTGCAAACCTTACTCCAAGGTCATCTTATCAGGAGTGAATGTGAAGTTAACTATAGTTAGTATTTATACCAAATGGTGCAGTAATTGAGGTTTGTGATATTTATAAAGTTGTGATTGGACAATTGTCTGAATAAATCCTACAATCTCAACTCCCAGAAAATGTCTGCTAATGCCTATTTATAAATAATACTGGTTAGTATCAGAAATAGTTAATTCATATTCCAATCACTCCATCATCATCCTCTTATTGTGTCCTCCTTTTGGAAGGTCAATTCCAAATATGCCTCCAACTATCTCTAGATCTTCCCATGCTTTGCTTCTTTTTTTTAGGTCTTCCCAGTCGTATCCTCTTTCTTGTAGACTTTTCTCATTTGGTTAAATCCATCTTTCTCATGTCATTTTCCTTGTATCTTGAGATTTAACAGTCTTTTTGGTAGTCTTTCCTTTTCCATTCTTTTTAAATGTCCAAACCATTTTAGTCTACTTTTTTCTATGTCTGTTGTTAATTTTTCTACACTTAATGTCTCCCTGATTTTGTTATTCCTTATTCTCTCGCATCACTAACCAGAAATGTAGTTTTGGAGCCAGAGGAACTTGATAATTATGTGTATGCAGTAAAAGGGCTTAAGTGAAAAATGTATAAGAAAAATCTTTTCTTTAGTATAGTACAAATGTCTAAATTCTTTACATCTTGAAAATGTTATTTTTTTATTATCTAAATCCTTGGTTGCATGAATATTAATAAAAATACATTAAGATAAATTAAAATGTTTCATACCTCTCCTCATAATCAATCTTCTAAGTAGATCGCGATTTCAAGGTCTTGGCGACTCCATCCTCAGTACACTCTTGCCGACTGATGTTATGTCGATCGGAAGAACCACTTCTTCTTCCCTCTGTTGGTGGACTGATAAACCTCCGGATCAGGTCAGAATCCGCAGGAATTTCAAAGTTCATAAGTCCTGATCATAAGGTAGAATCTGCAGGAATTTCGAAGTCATAAGTCCTGATCCAGCAGAAGGAAGAAGTGGTTCTTCTGATTGACAGAACATCAGTTGGCAAGAGTGTAATGAGGATGGGGTCGCCAAGACCTTGAAATAGCGATCTGCATAGAAGATTAATTATGAGGAGAGGTATGAAATATTTTAATTTATCTTAAATTAAACCTCATAGTGATTTATTCCTATAAAAGTTCAAAAATACATTTATTTGTATATTGTGAATGAGAGATGTGAAATTGGTTTTGGATAATTATAAATGACTGAATGGTTGAACATGTATTGAAATAAATTTTGGATAGTGGAGCCTCCTTGTTCTGAGAGCTAAATGTTTTACTTCATTCTTAAATACAAATTCTCTAAATGTGTTACATTACATGGGAAACATGACTGAGATTTCTTGAACTGATAATGTCTAATTATTTTTTTTAACTACTGCCTCCACATCCTTTTATTTCCTTTAAAAGAGGTTAGAATAGGTTAAGTCAGTCACATGTTGATCTAATTTTGTCAATTGGATATCTTGATCACACAAAAAAGATTTTTTATCAGACATCTGCATTTAATATAAATAGTATTGATACACCTAAAAGAAATATTTAAAACAATATGTTATTATTCGTTTACCTGGACTTTACTTGAAAATATGCTATCTATGAATTCTTATATCTGTATTTTGATGTATTTTTAAAATATAAAACACAAAATTTTATGAAACTATATTTTAAAACAAAAAATTTTAATCCCAGCTATGAGCTGTGTACTGTAATCTCTAAAACTTACCCATTCAACAGATTCATCAACTTAGAGAATGAAGATTCATTAGTTCTGAAAGATAAACTGACAACTGTTGCCTTTGTCTTTTCTAAAAAATAAAATGATCTTACTTTATACCAGGTCCAAGGCAGAACGAATTCTCTTCAGTTTATACCGAGATTTTCAATCTTTCAATCCATTGATAACAGAACTATAGTTCATAATTTTTTGTAGTTATTGTTTTAGTTGGTACAATTACAAGCTGTATGAATTCAGAATGAATATGGGGCGAAGTTAGATGAAGTGTGGTTGCCAAGTTAGAGTAATGAGATGTATTAAATAATGTAATGTAAAATTCCCAATTAAATGTCTTCTTAATAAAGAAGCCACCATTTGCAAGATAGAAGCAATGGCTTCATAGCATTTGGTGCACGGGAATTAACAGCATATATAAGAGAAAGATTTGCATTTAGATTGGAGTTGCTCAGATAGCTCACTTGGTAGAGCATTCACATAGAGTGCAAAAGGTACTGTATTCTAACCCCAGTCTGAGCATATAATTTTTTTTTTTCAAATATAATTTATCCATCTTTGAGATGTATGAAATGAGTAATAAAAATATCGAAAGATGTTTGACCGAAAGCATTTCAGACAAACCTTCGCAATGTGATTAAAGCGTTTAACAAAGCTCAAACTTTGAGCCATCTTTGCTGGTTTTTGTGCGTTTAGTGTCTGTTTGCAAGTTGATCCAGCAAAGTGGGATAAATTGAAGACCCAGTTGTGGATTCCTGTTTTCAAACTGTTCAGTTCTCATCAGCATGGCGAACAAGCCATGAAACAAGGAAAATTTACCAATTTGTGATCGTTATCACTTCTTAGGTATTAGATAATTGTATAAAAGACAAGTTGACACAAAGTTTGGTATCAGATGGAGTGTGTAACAACTACAACATATTCTTTGGAACTATGTTCATGAACAATCTTGTGTTGTTTCTATGTGTTGGCTTCAATTCGTCTCTTTAGCTTATGAAGTGCAATAAGAGTAACCTTTCGACTGCTACTTTAGGACAGAGTTGGTTGAGGCATAAGTACATCTTTCCAAAATGTAGTTGTTACACACTCCAGCTGATACGAAACTTTGTGTTGACTTTGTCTTTACACATTTATCTAATAACACACAACAACAAAGAATTACTTGCAGGCTCAAAATGTATCAATAACTATGTTTTCGGATTCGCAGAAGACGAAAATGGTATTAGTTTTTTCTAATCACCTAACCGGAGTCAGATATTTCGACGACAACTTTTAGCAGAAGTGATTGTTTCCGTGAGAGTCGCAGGCACTATTCTCTCTCAAACTGGTCACCCTTGTTTTTCTTTTGCGCGGGTTTTATTACTCTTAGGGATTGGTAAACCCTCTGGAATACACAAGTATACAAAATTTCCTGATTGCCACTGTCAAATACGTGAAGTAATGGCTTGTAATACCTCGTTCTGTGCAGTTCGTCTTACATTACATCATTGTGATTGTGAAGTGTCAATATATGCATTATTGCGTATCATTATAAAGAAATTGAATTAAAACAATTTACTATAATATATTTTAATATGTAAGTTTTAGTGTTTTTATAATTTTGCAATGTCTTACTGCTGTAAGAATTCTCCTAATTTATTCTGTTACGTATGTGGAGAGTATTGTACAAAATCTCAGCGCAGAACTATTTATAAAGGTGTACAATTTATATTTCGGGAACTATAGTAAATTTGGAGATACTGATAGATATTGGGCCCCCAATTTTTGCTGTACAAACTGCCAAAGGATTTTAATAGGGTGGTTAAATGGTTCGCATTCGTGCATGCCATTTGCCATTCCATTGTTGTGGAGGGAACCTACGGACCACATCACTGACTTATTTCTGTATGGTCAATATATCTAGTTTCACTTAAAAAAATAAGCATTCTCTTCAGTATCCAAATTTGCAGTCAGCCATGCGACCTGTTAAACATAGTGATTCTTCATCGAACTTGGGTGACGTCAGTGATGAACATGGCGAAAGGTTCCATGAAGACATTTTAGAAATGGAAAGACGTTATAAATTGAAATCAGTGACCAACATGCTTGCTGATTATTGCAGGCAACTTATCACAGACGTTTCGGAGCCATCTTATTGGCATAAGTCATCCAGGAAGAAATTTGAAAGGTGAGATTTTTGCTAGAATTTAAGCATGTGTTGTAACGTAACTACTTATTTATCCTTCTTAGAAAAAAAAAAATATTTTAACTTTTTGGATCTTATATGATTTGGTTTTACATATATCAATTGCTTCTAGCAATATTATTGCAAAAAAAAAATTGAAACTAAGTGCAAAATATAATGAAAAACGTTCAACATGTCCTCGCAAAAAACTTAGGTGATAGAGAAAAATGGACTTCAAATTCGAAATCAGCGCATGCCAATTAACTAAAATCACCTATTTTCATTTCTGTGAGCGACAAAAAGTTCAAATTTGTTGTTGTGTATAATTAGAGTTAGTTTGCTAGATTCATTTCTAATTTCATGAGAGGTTCCTCTAGCTGTCTTTTTCAAAACCTTCAGTGGTGCCTTTTCAATTCAATTGGCTCTTAATTTGGTGATTATTTATTTCCTATTTTCTAGTATAGATAAATTAGTATATTTAATTTATAGTTTTCTTTATGTGATTATTAAATAATAGTTTTTATTATGTTCTTTTTAAGTATGCCTATATCGTTACAGGGAGAATAGCATTAACCATGATTTGAGGAAAGTAGATTATACAGGAAATGATTGGAAAACATTAGCTCAGGATAGGGATGTATGGAGAGCTTATATATGCATGGCCATGTACCTATGGGTTTGATAGAGTCAGTCTGTTAGTTAGTTAAGGGAAAATGTTTTTACAGTTCACGACAAGTCTGTTTTATTTATTTTACTGTTTTTATCTTCACAATCGTCACCATTAGAATCACTATTGTTTTCATCACTTAAAAGAGTTTATATATTAAATTTGGGAATTTTTAACATTATGAGGTTCAGTTAATAATAATTAAATGAATCGTGATTTTTTCTTACCTCATACATCTATTTTCTTTAAACACAGCACTGCAGTATCAGCGACACTTTGTCGTCATCGTCAGCTGTTTTCACGACTGTCAATTTTTTCTCCTTTTTGCCGGTAATTATCTAGACTGCCATCATTCAAAATAACACCAGATGGCAGTTTGAAGAGGAATTCCTTCAAAAGAACACCAGATGGCAGTCTAGATAATTACCGGCAAAAAGGAGAAAAAATTGACAGTCGTGAAAACAGCTGACGATGACGACAAAGTGTCGCCGATACTGCAGTGCTGTGTTTAAAGAAACATAGATGTATGAGGTAAGAAAAAATGACGATTCATTTCATTATTACTTAAAAGAGAACTGTTAACCGTTACATGCTGAAACCTACCTCGAAATTTCTCTCAGAGAAACGTTATGACTTACGATGTACCAAGGCCATGTCCAAAAAATTATCTGTTGACAAAGAAATTGAAGCTAGAATCCAGCTATGGTAACCCACTGTATGAACTCCCTGCTTAAGTAGGAATGGAATGAGGTGGGAAACATCACAAACGGTAGGTAGTGAGTGTTATCCAATTTGGGAATTGTATTACTTCCCAATATTACCAATCAGAGATGTAAGATAAATATAAACATAATATCTGATGTTACAAATACACTTGTTTAATTTCATAGAATTATAAACATACAATAAAATATTTTAAACTGGTTGTATAAACATAAACAAAAAAATCATCACATGAAATCTTACAAATATATTCATAACTAGAGACCGGATGTTAGGGAAAAAACCTACAGTTGTTTATTATAGATATTGTAAACTTCCTTTGGCCAGCAACCAATCGAAGGGACTATACGAGAATTTCCCAGAAAAAAGAGGGAAATTTTATATAGGATCGTAACAGGCCTTGGCCTAATACTTGGAAGGAAGAAGAAGAAGAAGATATTGTAAAAGTGACTTCATATAACTTCATACCGACGACCCTAGAGTTGTTTTCCATTAAGTTAAATTTGTCTATAAATGCCTATTTGCCATTTTTTCTCGAAATAAACTTAATATTTCAATGAAATTAATTGAAATGGACAAACTTCATGACACATATCATTGCATAGAATACTTTAAGTGACTGGCAATATTATTTTTGATGTTGATAACACTGAATTACGTCTGTAGTCCCCGTTCACAGACATGTGCTTCAAGGACAAAATGGTGCGACAAATGTATGTGGCTTTTTTTAACTTTTTGAACAGTTGTTTTACTATGCCTAAAGAATGGACAATAGTAAAACAGTATGACAAACTGACCAATTTCGTGAAAGAATTTGGTGTGAAATATTCTCAAGTGACAGTTCAATATTGTTCTGCAAAGTGTGTAAAATTTCAGTGAATTGCGCGAAGAAGTACCATGTTTCACAGCACGTACACACTGCAAAACATAAATATGTTCATTGTAAAAAAAAGCAAAACAAGTTCCAAACTCATCTCTGATAACTTTGTATGCATATGTTTACATTCTTTATGTAAGACTGTAAAAATTTATATTGTAGTCTATTTTTTGTAAGAGCCTATTTTGAATTTTAGTGCCTATTTAAATTATTTTTAGTGCCTTTTTGCCTGCCTATTTTGAAATTTTTAAATGCCTAACATCCGGACTCTATTCATAACCTTGGAAATAAAATCATTGTTTTTATTATTTTCATCATTTGTAAACTTCAAAGGTACCTGTCAAGTATTATAATATTTGCTCTTACGAAGCTATTACTACTACTAATAATAATAGAAATGAAATATATAATCTTATAATCATTTCTTTGGTTATTAAAATGTTTTAGTTATAATTTAGAAACTTATAAGTTACTTGTAGTAAAATATATTATGGATATCAAAGAGTTGACATATTTTTTTTGTTTCTTTTCATCACATTAAAAAAAATTGTATCACAGGTGCCCAGTGACAGGCAACCTAAAAAAAAAAAAGTTTTCTTACACAACTTTCAGGAAGAGAGATCTTGCAAGGGCAAAGAAGCAGTAGAGAGGCCAGCTCACCTGCAGTGTAACAGGCCAAAGGCCTAATTCTTGATAGAATTTATGTTTTATTTTTTCTACTTTTTAAATTTTTATTTATTTTTTAAGTTTTTGTTTCCTCTTAATGTTTTTGTTTAGTAGCATGTTAAATTATATTAACTTAAACAAATACAATATAGTACATTAAAAATCTATATTCCATTTGTACAAATAATAACTAGTATATTAAATTAATGTTGGGAAGTAAACATTATGAGGAATTAATTATATTATTTTTAGTCTGGACATCTTACCTCAATATTAATGTTGATTTGTTCTTGAACATGTTTCAAAACAATTCTGTTCTGGGAAAGCTGACGAAAAACAGAATTTTTTTGAAACAGACTAAAAATAATATAATTAAAATAACCTCAAAATATAACTTCCTAAAATTAAATATTATGAGGTATAATCATTGAAATTCATCGGAGAACATTTTTTGACAACTCACCTCATCTATTTCATGTTTTTCATGATACTATAGTTTTAGATGATCTCACGTCCACGTTCAGCCATGACTCCGACTGATGAAATTCTTCGGCCGTCAACTCTTCTATTGTCACCATCTTCAATGCTGCCATCTATGGTTGAATTTATTAACATCAAAATCAAATTTTGTTTGTTAGGAATATCAAAAATTCATTGATCTACATTTATTTTTCTGAATGTATATTTTTTTCCCAAACTGTCAATTCCAAAGGTTTATCCATTTGTTTTAAAAGGTTTGCTCCTCTTCCAATTTTATGATGTTCTAATAAACTATGTGCAGTAATTGCAGATTTTTCAATTTCACAATTCTTAATATTTCTAAAATGACAATAGATTAGTTGACAGCTGAAGAATTTCATCAGTCGGAGTTATGGCTGAAGATGGAAGTGAGTTCGTCTGAAACTATCATCATCATCACTGGTGCAACAACTAATTCCTGAGTCCTGGTCTCCTCAAGTAGCCTCCTCCAATTAGCTTGGTCCTGTGCCTCTCTCCACCAATTTCTCAATCCTATCTCTCTAGCATCTCCATCCACCTTATCCTTCCATTGTAGTTTCGGTCTTCCTCTTTTTATTCTACCTTCTGGTTGAGTAGACCATATCCTTTTACATATTTCTGACTCTTCCTTTCTTCTTACATGCCCTGCCCATTGCAGTTTGGTTAATTTAATGAATTTATTAATTTCCACATCTTTGAATAATGCTTACAATTCCTGATTATAGCATTTTTGCCAGACACCATTCTCACATCCTCGTTAATATTTTTCTTTAAAAAAATTGCAGAGCGCATTCATTGTTTCTCCCCATTATTCATGTTTCACATCCATATGTCAAAACGGGTCTCATTTTAGTCTTGTATAGTAATATCTGTACAGATCTTGACAAGACGTGGCTTTTCATGTTTTTCAAAAGCCCATAATAACGTTTGTTGGCTACATTTATTTGATTTTTTATTTCTTGTGTTGTATCATTACCCATTGTCTGAAACTATAGTATCGTGAAAAACGTGAATTGATGAGGTGAGTTGTCAAAAAATGTTCTCCAAAGGATTTTAATAACTAGTATCTTACCTAATTAAAAATTAATGAACAAACTTCTTTCAGGGAAACTGGGTGTTACATGTTTCTGAAATTATGTTCATAGTGTAATAAGTATGGTAACAGGAAAGTATCATCTAGCGTACAAATGAGATTTGAGGAATTTTATATGTAATTTGTTTGCATTATCAATGTATAAAACGTTTATTAAAGATTTTGTAAATGATTTTTAAATTATCTTTGGTTACAGCAATTAACTTTAAGACTAGCTATGGTATTGGGATAATATGATTGCAAAAATATTGCACCTATAAATATATGAAATTATCATTTCATTTAAATGCCTTTATACGCAGTGGGAATTTATAAATAAATATCATGCAAGAAGTGGTAATTTGATTACCTGTTTACATATGGTAATTTTTAAAACCAAATTTATTATAATATTATTGAAATTTCAAGTAATCAAATTTAATAAATATGTAAAATATAATAGGCTATTATTAATTACATAATCCTCATAATTATATTAATCTCATACATAGGAAGGACTTTTTAAATCTTATTTTTGAAGTGATCACTTCTTTTATTCATTTGTGCTTTTGCAAAAATTGTTATTAAAACATATACATTTTTTAGGAATTCACACTATGAGGTATTATTTATTCAGGTAAACTAAAATTTAAATTTCACCTTTAATCACTCACCTCATATTCCTCTTCTGAAGATGGAACTGAAGCAGAAAGTTCCAAAACTAGTTAAAAAGAAGAAGAATATGAGGTAAATGATAAAAGTTTACCTAAATATCAATTTTATTAATGTATGGTGAAACATAAATACATTACTAAATAAACTAGTATCATAGGACCAAAAATAAAATTATTTCTTCTTTGATAATAGTCATGTAATATGGATATTAATATACACAGATGAGCCATCTGGAGTTCTGTTAGTATTGCTAATAATAAGCTAAAACTAAAATTTTGTCAACATGAATATTGCCAACCATATGAAGAAAGTGACTCTATAATAATTAATATATTGTTTAATATTTTATGTGTGTCTAGATATATTATGAATGTTTTCTCAAATTTCCAGTAGTTAACTTCAATAAATAGACCAACAGATTGTTGACAATTAAATACATGTACATAATTTAGGTAAACTTTAATCACTTCATATTCTTCTTCTTAGACTAATTTCAAATCCTTTTAATCGGTTCCATCACCAATATTTTCATGACAGTTGTTTTGCTGTCTTGCTCTCTCTGTTGGTAGAGTGAAAAACCTTGAAATCAAATCATTTTCCGCGGGAATTTCAAAGTTCATTAATTTCTCTTTTTTGCTTTCTTTAATGTAGATTTTTACCCAAACAGTGGTTGTTTGGGTTTTTCTCTTTGTTTTAATAATTTTGCCTTCCTTTCGATAAGATTTTTCCTGACCATGCATAGACAACTACTGCAAATGTTTCTACTTCCCCTTTCTTGACATTCCTGATATGTTCTTTCACTCTGGTTTATAAATTTTTCTTTGTTTTTCCTATGTAGACTTTCTCGCATTTAATCTGATAAATCCCTGATTTGTTTTCTTCTATTTTTTTTTCATTTTTATTGGATTTAATTAATCTAATGATGCTAAAGTCTTTTTCAGTGCCAATCTTATGTTGAAATTTTTAAAAATGTTTTGAAACTTATGCTAATTCAATGGATGATATGTGAATTTCTTGAATTTTACATTTTCTTCTCTTTCTTTTAGAAGAATGATTTGATTAATAAATTTTTGTCTTTTGGACTTGTTATTTTCTTGTGTATCATTCTTTCTTCAAATCCATTCTTTGCAGCCACATTGATTATGTGTATTTTTTCTTTTTCATAATTTTCTTTGTTCATAGGTATGTTCACTAATCTATGTGTCAAACTATTGAAAACTGCTTTTTTGTGAGCTATGTGATTGAAACCTGAAGCTTTTATATAACAAAGAAGACACATATATATATATATATATATATATATATACACAGCTATATAAAAGCTTCAGGTTTCAATCACATAGCTCACAAAGAAGCAATTTTCAATAGTTTGACACATAGATTAGTGAACATACCTATGAAAATGACAATTATGAAAAAGAAGACATAATCAACATGGCAACAAAGAATGGATTTGAAGAAAGAATGATACACAAGAAAAAAAACAAACATTTATTAATCAAAGCACTCTTCTAAAAGGAAAAGAACAAAATGTAAAATTCAAGAAATTCACATATCATCCATTGAAGCACCATAAGTTTAAAAACATTTTTAAAAATTTCAACATAAGGTTGGCATCGAAAAATAACTTTAGCATCATTAAATTAATTAGATAAAAAAAATAATGAAAAAAAATCAGGGATTTATCTGATTAAATGCAGAGAATGTGAGAAAGTCTACATAGGAAAAACAAAGAGAAATTTAAAAATCAGAGTGAAAGAACATCTCAGGAATGTCAAGGAAGGGGAAATAGAAAAATCTTCAGTAGTTACCCATGCATGGTCCGAAAAACATTGAAAGGAAGGCTGAATTATTAAAACAAATAGAAAAATCCAAAGAACTCACTGTTTGGGAAAAAAATCTACATTCAAAAAAATGAAACAGAGAAATTAATGAACTTTGAAATTCCCACGGAAAATTATTTGATTTTGAAGTTTTTCAGTCCATCAACAGAGGGAGCAAGAGACGGCTCTTCAAGACAACAAAACAATGGTCGTCAAAATACTGATGATGGAACTGATTAAGGATTTGAAACTAGTCTAAGAAGAAGAAGAATATGAGGTGAGTGATAAAACTTTACCTATATAAATAATATCTCATAGTGTGAATTCCTAAAAAAGTAACATGTACATAAGTTTTTCATATTTCTAATTAATATGATATTTTGGTAGTTTTGTGCATCTATTCAATTGGAAATATTTGTTAACAAAAAAATTTCAATTACTTTTGGAGTAACATTTAATAATATTTACAAACAACTTGGTAATTGTAATTTATGATTGGTACCATTAAGAAGATATGCATATGATGAAAATTTAACTTTTTAACAATTTTCATTTGCAAATATACAAACAATTATGTTTCATATAGAGAATTTACTTGATCTAATCATGTACTACTAAGAATGACAGAAACTTAAAAATTTTACATTAGTAAAAAAATTAGAGGAAAAATTAAGTAGGACATGACATAATTCTTTCTCTTTGGACTTCTCGATATTCACAATTTTTCAAGGCCTGTTCTAGCCAGTCTCCATCGTTAACTTCTTCTTCCACTTTTAGTTCATCATTATATTCATCCTCTGGAATGTCTGTTATTGTATCTTCTTCATTCCGAGGAAGCAGTAGATCAGTGTACGACGAATCTACTTCACTCTTGTCCTTTTTAAAAAATTTTGACAATCTGCAAACACAGTCATAACAATCTTGATTAATTCATTAATTTTTATAAAAAAATATATGTAACTTATTTATTAAAGTATAAAATTATGGAATATTCACCTGAAAGGTTCGTCTCCTCAACTTTATTAGTTATTTAACTGTAGCGCTTTCGGGATGGGACTAGTATCGAAAGTGCTACAGTTAAATAACTAATAAAGTTGAGGAGACGGACCTTTGAGGTGAATATTCCATAATTTTATACTTTAATTTTGAATAATACCTCAATGGAACATATCATGAATCTTATAAAAGTTAGCTTATGTATGCATATGTGTGTGCATGTCCAATGCCAGTCCCTACATTTTTGTGCTTGGGTTTCCATGCTCGGCAGATTGATGACGATATGTGATCTGTTTTCAATTTATGCACCATTTTGGAAAATTGCATAATGTAGGTGAAGTGTATTTGTATTTTGTGGCAAAAATATTTTTTTTTAAGTGTTGTGTTTTGTGTGAAATTATGATGAAGAGAAAAACACTGTAAATTAATATAGCAACAGAAAACGGTTTTGAAGAAAATATGATACACAAGAAAATAAACAAGTTTAAAAGACAAAATTAATTAATGAAATCACGCTTATAAAACAAACAGAAGAGAACATAAAATTCAAGAAATTCACTTACCATCTATTGAAACACCACAAGTTTCAAACATTTTTTAAAAAGTTTAATATAAGATTGGCACCGAACCATGAATTCAGGCTAAATAGGATAATAAAAGAATTGAAGAAGAAAACCAATCAGGAATTTATCAGATCAAATGCAGGGATTGTGACAAAATTTACATAGGAAAAACAAAAACAAATTTGAAAACAAAGGTGAAAGAACTTCTTAGAAATGTAAAAACTGGTTAAGTGGAAAAGTCAGCAGTTGCTCCTCATGCTTGGTCTGAAAAACATCTAATTGATACAAAAGCTAGTCTAATTAAACAAATGGAAAAAACAAAAAGAACTCATGGTTTGGGAAAAAATCCACATTAAAAAAAACAAGAAAGGAAAACTTATGAAAGTTGAAAGAAATGTTAATATTTGTATCGTCATTTGAATGGTGTAATGGACAGCACACTCGTTTGGAGAACAAGAGGTCCAGAGTTCAAATATTAATTTTTCTTTCTTAAATTAAACTTACGAACTTCAAAGTTCCCACTGATTCTGATTTGATCCAGAGGTTCATATGTTCACCAACAGAGAGAGGAAGAAGCAGTTTTCCTGATCGACATCAGTCGACAAGAAATTACCAAAGATGAAGCTGCCCAGGCTTCAAAACCAGTATAATTAGGAGACTGAATATGAGGTGAGGTATAAAATATTTTAATTTAAATCTTAAATTAAACCTCAAAGTGATTTTTCCCTATAAAAGTTCAATATTAGTGTTGTCATCTTGCCTGTTTCTGTTAAAAAGCACATTGGGGTAGGGGGCAGGATTAATATCTCATCTGACAAACAAACTGTTAAATGGCTTCTTAATATGTATACTATGGAAAGAGATTTGAAATTTAATGCAAGCATTTGATACATGATCTTGTGGTTAGAAACTGTATACCACTATCTCCCAAACCAGACCCTGGATAGAAAATTTTATAATTAAAATATCTAACCCTGCCTAGTAGCAAATCTGGGTATCAGCTAAAAAAGGAAAACATCAAATTAATGATTGGAGAGATTTAATAATTATAAAAGATAATTAACTCTTTATTCACGCCGTAGCATAGTGGTTAAGGCACTGAGCTACAAGCCGGAGGGTCGAGGGTTCAAGTCCCGTTGGGGGTCAGGATTTTTAAACTGACCCAAACCCTCTGGCGGCACTATGGCCCTGGGGTCGACTCAGCCTCTAACGGAAATTAGTACCAGACACTTGTTCTGGGGGTAAAGGCGGCCGTCACGCAGGGCTGACAACCCGGCTGACATAAAGTGCCGATTGTCTAGAAAAAGTGGGAGCCTTAACCTCCTACTACCCCAAGGGCCTCCGGGCCTGTTGTGGGATCACTTTACTTTACTTTACTTTACTAATTAACTCTTTATTAGTAACATGATCATCAATGGACTCAAATGTTGTGGGTTTAAACTCAGTCCAGATAATATGTAGACTGTGTGTCTCCAAAATTAAAATGTTTCTCTACAGATGTCTTAACTAGTGATTTAGTCCCATCATAACTATTAATTTTTTGTCTAATGCCACTGGGTTGTCTTTTATGACATTTCTGGCTTTCTCCCCTGGCATTGACAGAATTGTAATCCATTTCTTAAGTTGGGGCTTTGAAAATATAAAAAATAAAATAACAGAGATAGTTTTTTTACAAAGTATTTTTATATGTTTTAATCTAAGTGAGTTGCTTTTATATTTTTCAGTTTACACTTATGGAATACAGTTTGCCATATAAATGCTTACCATTATATCCATACACTTGCACATATATATTTATATCTTATAACAACACTGGTCAACATGATTTTTGTCTCATGAGTACCAATAGTTGTACTTAATACAGTTTTTTATCGTGTTTTCAAATATGTATTCAAAATTTCTCCATCACCCACAGTTTTTTTTTATTTCAATTTAATTAATGGATTTAAATAATTATTTTTTTAATAAACGTTTTTTCATCCATTGTAAAATAAAACCAAATGAGCTAACTCAGGAGATTTCAGCTATGGAAAAGAGATATCAAGGCAAATGGAATCCTAATATGCTGGCCGATTATTGTTGGACCATCAAGAGGGATGCTCCACAGGCGAAATATAGCAGAAAATTGTCATTTCTTACTTTCTAGGTGAGTCCGAATGTTTGAATATTGTGTAGTTACGAATGTAGAAAATATTAAAGTGTTTGAAATTATAAATTCCTGTCTCTCGGAAACCTTGCATGGTGGAGAAAAACCAATATCATATTTCAATTAGGGAGAAAAAATACTATCAGAATCATATATTTTTCTTTCTGAGACAAAAAAAAAGGTTTCTTTTTTGTTGCTCAGTGTAATTATTAACTTACTAAACAATTTTCAGTGCAATGCTGTATTAAGTTATTATTATTAACTTTGTTCCCATGCTGCCTTTCTCCTTTCAATTAAACCTTGAGAAAACTAATAAAATGCATAACATTTTTACTTTCTTATAATATAACTACTTATACCTTATCCGTCCACCGCTGTGGTCTCGAGGTAGCATGCTGCCATGTCACGCAGCGGGCCCGGGTTCGATCCCCGGCTGGGGCAGTTTTTCTGGGTGAGGTTTTTATCGGGGTTTTTCCTCACCTGTAAGACAAATGTCAGGAAAACTTTAAGGCCCAAACGGTCCCCAAAATCATATGGCCATCATCATCATCATCCTTCACCGGTGTGGAAAGCAACGGGAAGCTACCACACCTACAATTCCCTAGTAAAGCTGCAAGCTAGCATGAAAATGCTATGATGCAGTGAAGGACCTGCCTCTGGGCAGAATTACTATGGATGGATACCTTATCCGCTCTTAGAGTGATCCTAACATAAACAAATGCCAATTGTATCCCTCTGCCATTTGCGCCACAATTACTGTCACATTGACATGGATCACGTGTGAAGTATTTATGTGATAGTTGAATAGGATAGATTACAAGAAAGCTGGTGAGATTTTTCATTGAACTTGTGAAATACATTTAAAATAACTGTTTTTTTTACCACTAGTCAAAGAATTGCCAGACATGTGTTTTTAAAAACTTATTTTTGCACACTTGAACTCTTTTAGAATATAATAAATCACACACTTTAACATAAATGTAATCACAATACAGGTACCGGTACCTTAAGAGTATCTTGGAGTAATAGGGAAATAAGGCTTCCACCTTTCTAGACAATCAGCACTAGATGTCAACTGGATTATAAGCTATTGACAGCTGCCTTTACCTCCAGAAGATGAGTGTGGTACGTGAGATTTAATGAATTTACATTTTAAAAGTTTGGTTTGGTGGTTTTGAAGTAACTTCTCATGGTACAAGATTTAGGCATGTTGCCAAAGAAAGGAAAACCCTCTCATTTTCCTGACAAAAAAAAACAACTTTTTGCTGGGACTGAACCTACAAATCTCAGATTAAAAGACATAGATACTTTTATTAAAATATGTAAAATAGAAAAAGTATTATATTATTTTTAGTCTGAACATCTTACCTCAATATTAATGTTGATTTGTTCTTGAACATGTTTCAAAACAATTCTGATGATAAAACAGAATTGTTCAAGAACAAATCAACATTAATACTGAGGTAAGATGTTCAGACTAAAAATAATATAATTAAAATAACCTCAAAATATAACTTCCTAAAATTAAATATTAGAAAAAGTATGTTTTTGTCAGAAGTAATTTGAAGTGCTTATTGCACCAACTAGGCCTACATTAACATGTTTTGTATGTAAATTTACCATCAGAGTGTATTGCTTATTGAAAGACACTGAAATCACATATTCTTTATTTAATTCTTATTTATATTCGCTTTAACATTCAAAGCCGTATCACATAGTATATTTAGCTGTATCCAGTAGACTGTGTGCTTTTACTGTCATGGATTTTTTTTCTGAAGGGTTCAACAGGATTTTAATTTTAATATATTATTAAAATATAGGCATAAGTGGAGAATAAAGAGGGGCATGGAAGCTTCTCGTAGGAAAACCAGAGGGAAAACACCCACTTGGTAGACCAAGAAACAGGTGGAAAATAATGATTTGAGGGAAATGGATTATACAGTTTGAATGGAAAATATTGGCTCAGGATAGGGATGTGTGGAGAGCTTATGTCCGCTCGGCCATGAACCTAAGGATTCGATAGGGCCAGTGAGCAAGTTACCTGGTTATTAAAAATGTTGATTACGATAAAATGAGTAAATTCCAACCCAGCTTTTGCCCTGACCATGGTAGAAAACAGTGGAAAAAGTTATCATTAAGATTGATCGCCACCGAGGCTTAAACCCGGGACTTCCCGAATACGAGTATCAAACGCTACCGCCTGAACCACCTCGTTCGGTTATTAAATATAGGTAACTATGTTAATACTATTTTGGGTTGTGAGGATATTTTGATGCACTCGAATATCCGGAAAAATGCACAAATTTTTCGAAAAATGGCTTAAAAAATAGAAAATTTTGCATTTTAAATAAGTAGCCGAGTTTTAATCAAAACCCTTAAAACATCTGTAGGCCTCTGATTTTACTTTCAATGTAAATAAATATTTAAGTAATGCACCTATAGCGCTTAAAATTGATTCTATTTTTTTCCTATATTAATGCTTTAACCTGATTATATCAATTTAATATTTATATATTACTTACTTACTCACTGGCACTATCGAACCCGAAGGTACATGGCCGCGCTGACATAAGCTCTCCATACATCCCTATCCTGAGCTAATGCTTTCCAATCATTCCCTGTATAATCTACTTCCCTCAAATCATTTAATATTTATATATATATTTTTTAATTTTCCAACTCGCAAGATAGACTAATGTACCCAGTTAAAAAAAAAATAAATAAAAATAAAAAAAAAAGAGAGAGAGAGATTTCATACACTATGAAGACAGCTCCACACTTTTATCCATGACAGCTCTTTTAATTGCACCTTCAAAAGACCATCGAACCCGAAGGTACATGGCCGCGCGGACATAAGCTCTCCATACATCCCTATCCTGAGCTAATGCTTTCCAATCATTCCCTGTATAATCTACTTCCCTCAAATCATTTAATATTTATATATATATTTTTTAATTTTCCAACTCGCAAGATAGACTAATGTACCCAGTTAAAAAAATAAAAAAAAAGAGATTTCATACACTATGAAGACAGCTCCACACTTTTATCCATGACAGATCTTTTAATTGCACCTTCAAAAGACCATGGGAAAATTTATTTACCCGTACAATTACAAGACAGCTGTATCCGGTCACGAAATTCCCAACATTACCTGAGTTAGCTCCTATGCCAACACTAGTTTGGCGATGGCAAGAACGATTATTGTCATTCCGGGAAGAATGCGTTCTTCTCCATTATTCTTGTTAATTTTGTCGCCCGTTATCTGATGATGTTGAGTATTGTCCATGGTATCTCTGTTATCGCTGTAAGTTCTTTCCGTGTTATAGGTGCGATCTTCCATTTCAGTTGACATCGACTTTGGTGTCGTGTAGGTCGTGCCTCCAGTGGGTGGGTTGAGATATGATTTAGCACCGGTATGCGCCGTAATAATCCTAAAGTTTGCTTCATCCACGTTGACTTTACCAGCTAAGAAATTTTGCAGCCTATTAGACACAACTGTGACGTTTCCTCTTTCAGAATCAAATGCAAAACTGGCCGGCCATTGAAGAGAAATGTTATCCCTAGCAATCATTCTCTGATTGTCCATGAAAGGTATATTTGTGTCCCATCTAGAGATTGCGTTTTCGCCTATAAGTCCATAGTAAAGAATTCCATTAGAATCCATAGCCATTCCCTCGCTTATGGATGTCTTTCGTCCGAGAGTTTTGATGAGTCCAGAGACATCTCTTAAAGATCGGGATTCATCCTTGAGGGCAGACGTTGGGATAGAGAAAAGGGAATAGCTGCTGAGTGGTGAGTAGAATAAACGTCTTTGTTCTTCTTTCAAGGAAACTGGGGACAGGGCAATACCGGCGATATTTCTGCTGATTGTTACGTACATTCCATTGATGGTAAGAGTGCGGATTCCAGGATCTCCTCTCATTGATCTGTTATCTCTTACTTTCCACGCACGATTTTCCTTACCGTTGTACACGATAATCCCTGGATCAGATTCACTTGCATCACTAATGTATGCGTAATCGCCGTTAACAGTGTCCAATACTATGTCTACTAGATGGCTATCTAAAGAGATGACAGGATCTGAAAACTCGAAAGTACGAATTATCTTCGCACCAGAACTGCTATAATGAGTGTCGTAAGAACTAGTAGCTGGAGTCATATATCCTCTTTGTCCATATCCTTGTTGGGTACTACCCTGATAATACCCACTCTGGGAATTATATCCGTGATCACTTTGAGTATTGTAGCTTCCTTGGTTGTTGTAACTTCCTTGATTGTTGTAACCGGTTTGAGAACCATAAGATCTTCCATTTCCATGTTCATGGTCCATATCGTACGAAATAAATCCTGACGATGAAGAGGATGATATTGTGTTGATGTCGAAAATCACAAGTTTGGGTGGACACCGATCATCAGATTTTTCTGACAGTGTATTCACTCTACCAGAATCGATAACCCACATCTGTCCATTGGGATGAATCTCTACATTTTGGACATTTTGAAGAGCAGAACAGTTTCCCACTTGCTGCATTTCCCAGGATGGGAATGGTTCCAGTTTCGGCGATGGATTTTTGATAGATCTGGCGTCGGGATGAGGTATAGAAGCCAATGTTGCTGGAACACCTTTTCGCCATCGAGGAAGTGCCAAGTACAACCGATCGCCCCAAACCTTAACACCAGAAATTGTAGTATTTTCAGGTATATATTGAGCGGAGTCCAAAAACTTTGCTTTAAATGTGTCGTCAGGCCATGTGAAATCAAGTTTTGACCATTCATAAACAACCGCAAACACTTCCTGGGGATCTGCCCCGCGTACGTGAGTTGTTAACACAGCGAGCACTATCAGTTGCACCCACTCCATAATGTACACTCGCGGAGACTTGAACGCGCGAACTAGACGCAACTCCTTCTCTACTAGCAATGAAACACTTGCTTATAAACAGTTTTTTATTTTACTACTCTGCCACACCTTGGGAAAACTCAAGAGTGAAGCCGAGGAGGCCCGAATCGTCACGAGCAACTAATACAGTCACATGCAAAAATGCTTTCACGTTTAACAATCTGACGTCATGCAATGACGCAGACTAGTTTCGGTGGGGAAGGGGAGGAATAACAGGCAGGTGTAGTTGAGTCATACGCACTAAAACAATAGGGGATGTCTCCCTACACACCGGACTCAAAATATATGGTTACATAGCAGTCATGAAAACTTATGTATGAGAGAGAGAGAGAGTCATTTATTCATAAAGACAACAAATAGAGTTGCTTGCTTAAACCAAGTTACTATAAATTAGTGAGAGAGCTAACGATAGCTTTTGAGTTCATACCAAGTTCAAAACCCGTTGCTAACTTTATTGCGATATTTTTTATGATTTCCTCAGTCAAAACAAACACTGGATTGCAATTTTATTAACGAGATTTCTTTAAATTAAATTAGTGAACTTCTACAGAAAACACATAGTAAACACAATTTAAATGCACAGCCTTTCTGAATTCTAGATTCGATATTACATATTTAAGCATCTATAAACAAGAATAGATTAAAAAGAGTCTAATGTATCAGTTCGCGCGTTATAGGCCTAGTATATGTTTTAAATCATGTTTGGTATCCGCATAACCGACAATTATTATGTAAAACCATGTATGGTCTTGTTTAAATGTATATACAATATAAGTGATTGCCACAGAATCGTCACAAATGCTGGCCATTTAACAGTTCTTATACGTAATACGATAAAATTTTATAATCAATTGTTTACTTGATGAAAATCCATATTTATTAATTAAATAAAAATAAAATGTAGTTTTATTTGATTTTCATATTTATTATATAATTCAGTGACAGCTGTTTCGGTACACTGTACCTTCTTCAGACTGTTAACAAATTATGAATTGTGTTCCAACTGATCTAAGCAACAATACAACAATATTTATTTATTTTTTTTAATTTAACAAGGGGATTCATTCAAATCAAGTTGAGAATTTAACAGTTTTTTACTACTTTTAAATTTATTAATTTCTACAGCCTCCAAAAGATCTAACTTCTTACCCTTATCACAAATATGTAAAATTTCAAAATTTGGATCGAAACAATGATTAAATTGGAATTCCATCCAAATTTTGAAATTTTACATATTTGTGATAAGGGTAAGAAGTTAGATCTTTTGGAGGCTGTAGAAATTAATAAATTTAAAAGTAGTAAAAAACTGTTAAATTCTCAACTTGATTTGAATGAATCCCCTTTGTTAAATTAAAAAAAATAAATAAATATTGTTGTATTGTTGCTTAGATCAGTTGGAACACAATTCATAATTTGTTAACATGTCTGAAGAAGGTACAGTGTACCGAAACAGCTGTCACTGAATCATATAATAAATATGAAAATCAAATAAAACTACGTTTTATTTTTATTTAATTAATAGATAAAATTTTATTTTATTCATAGTTAATTATTTTCTTCTCTAATTAACGCGTTGAAATTCACTACGCATATAAGTAAAATAGTTACGTATACGGAAAGCTTATTTAATTTATTCCGGTAGCATTTCGGATGTGTAAAATAAATTCAGTTCGGAAGATCCAAGGCGGACTGAAGTGGTTAATGTCAGTGGATAACAGGTGATATCATATGGAGTGACGTGGTTAGCGTGACGCAATCTTTCGATTTTAATTTTAGTTTATTAACCGGATTTCACTGTTGTGAATAACTAGCTCACTGGCACTATCGAACCCGTGGGTTCATGGCCGAGCGGACATAAGCTCTCCATATATCCCTATCCTGAGCCAATGTTTTCCAATCATCCCCTGTATAATCTACTTCCCTCAAATCATAGTTAATGTTGTTCTCCCACCTCATTCTTGGTCTACCAACTGGGCGTTTTCCCTCTGGATTTCCTACAAGAAGCTTCCTTGCACGTCTTTCATTCCTCATTCGTGCAACATGTCCTGCCCAACACAGTCTACGAGACTTAACTATTCTCATTATATCTGGCTTCCTATAAAGACCATGTAATTCACTGTTAAGCAGTCTTCTCCATTCACCTGTCCATCTCTCTTTAGTCCAAAAATTTTCCTAAGAACTTTATTCTCAAATACTCTAATCTCCTTTCCTCCCTTGAAAGTAGGAGTCCATGTTTCGTATCCATATAATATAACTGGTAGAATAATAGTTTTATATATTTTCAGTTTAACGTTTTTTGAAAGGAGTTGGGAAGTCAAGAGTCTCTGTAATGCATAATAACATGCATTTCCAGAATTGAGCCTGTGTTTAATTTCCTTGTGCATTTCATTCCTGTTTGTGATTATTGTTCCTAGGTATTTGAATTCAGCCACTTCCTCAAAATTTCCCTCATTTGTCATTAGCTGTCCATTTCCATTATATAATGTATTTCTATGTGTGACCATATATTCAGTTTTATTGGTATTTACTTCCAGTCCCAATTTCTTAGTGTTACTCAGTAGTGTGTGCGTGTTGGCCTTTAGTATCTCCTCGCTATCGGCCAGTAGTACTACATCATCAGAATCACTGTTGTGAATATGAAGTACTACTTGGGAAAATCAAACCAGGATATAAAATTTAAAAAAGTCGAATATATAATAACCTGTTCTGTCTTCGGCAATGGCTCTTAACACCCTACTTAATTACAGATCCAGAGAGGTCTGCCATTCATATTATGTATGTGCTTAAAAGTTCGTGCGAACTGCCCAGGACTTTGATTTGTAAGTTACATGGGGAGGTGTAAGTTTTACAATAGAGGAAGGGAGAGTATAATAATCATCATCATCCGGTATCATGGCAGCTGCCGCCGTCTTCCGGAAACCAAACGTCATTCCTCTCTGTCCATCCATTGATCTTCCTCCAATCCTCTGAAATTCATAGCTGCGAGTATAATAATAATAAAGGCCAACACGCACACACTATTGAATAACACTAAGAAAATAGGACTGGAAGTAAATATCAATAATACTAAATACATGGTCACATATAAAAATACATTATATAATGGAAATGGACAGCTAATGACAAATGAGGAAAATTTTGAGTAAGTGACTGAATTCAAATACCTAGGAACAATAATTACAAATGAAATGAGATGCACATATAAATTAAACATAGGCTCAATTCTGGAAATGCGTGATATTATGCATTACAAGACTCTTGACGTCTCAACTCCTTTAAAAAACGTTAAACTGAAAATATATAAAACTATTATTCTACCAGTTATATTATATGGGTGCGAAACATGCACTCTTACTTTAAGGGAGTAAATGAGATTACGAGTTTTTGAGCATAATGTTCTTAGAAAATTTTTTGGACCAAAGAGAGATGAACAGACAGGTAAATGGAGATTACGTAACAATGAACTACATTGTCTTTATAGGAAGCCAGATATAATAAGAACAGTTAAGTCTCGTAGACTGCGATGGGCAGAATATGTGGCACGAATGGGGAATGAAAGACGTACATGGAAGCTTCTTATAGGAAAACCAGAGGAAAAATGCCCAGTTGGTAGACCAAGACTGAGGTTGGAGAATAACATTAACTATGATTTAAGGGAAGTAGATTATACAGGGAATGATTGGAAAACATTAGCTCAAGATATGGATGTATGAAGAGCTTATGTCCGCGCGGCCATGAATCTATGGGTTCGATAGTGCATTGACAAGGTTTAATAAAGAGAGAATGTGTAGGATTTGTGCAAATATGATTTTGCAAAATAATAAAAAGTAAGTAAGGCCTTTGTATATAAGGTTCAATGTTTTATCTAAATAAGAAAGCTGCAACCGCTTTAATAACCTATTAACTGATAAATGAGAAAATTATTTATTATCTTGATATACGTTGGTATGTACACTAATTATGATGAATTAGTTGTTTTAATATCCCGCACCGTAGCCGAGCGATCTATGGCATCATGCTTCATCCCTGAGTTACAAGTCGTGCGCTGGTACATGTCCTCATTAACTAACTCACTGGCACTATTGAACCCGAAGGTTCATGACTGTGCGGACATAAAATCTTCATAAATTCCTATCCTGAGCTAATGTTTTCCAATCATTCCCTGTATAATCTATTTCCCTCAGATCATGGCTAATGTTATTCTCCCACCTCATTCTTAATCTTAATCTTAAGGCGTTTTGCCTTAGGTTTTCCAATAATAAGCTTCCATGCCCCTCTTCATTGCCCATTCGTGCAACATGCCCTGCCTATCGCAATCTTCGAGACTAAACTGTTTTTATTAGGTCTATAAGTAGCTCACTACATGATCTTTATAGGAAACCAGATATAATAAAAACAGTTAAGCCTCATAGTTTATGATGGGCAGGACATGTGGCACGAATGGAGAATGGAAGATTCTTGTAGGAAAGCCTGAGGGAAAGCATCCAGTTGATAGACCAAGAATGTGGTGGGAGAATAACACGGGTCATGATTTGAGGGAAGTAGACTGGGGAAGAAATTTCCTTGTGAAATTTCTGACAGTATAGGACCGGTAACATCCCTGACCGTGAGGAATTTGGGTAGCTGCAATAAATAGCGGATCGATATTAAGAAAGACCGTATTGCGTAAACGATTGAATTGGTAAATCGAATATAATATGATTCGATATACTAATAAAATTCATTGTTAAAACCGTTGAGGTGGAGAGTCATAAAATAAAATAAGTTAAAATATATCTTCTTAGGTAAAATTCGTCGTCCTCAACTTATAAAATATGTAATCTTTATGCCTGTAGACCTTTCAGAACATCCGTTCCATCTTCAGCAGGACCCTCATTGCTACAATATCCAGTATGATCGTTGATGCTGCTGGTCCTAATGTGGTGACAACCATCATACTTGATATTGTAGCGATGAGGGACCTGCTGAAGATGGAACGGATGTTCTGAAAGGCCTAAAGGTATAAAGATTACATATTTAATGAGTTGAGGATGACGAATTTTACCTAAGAAGGTATATTTTAACTTATTTTATTTTAAAACAAATATTGCTACCGCTAGATTGATTGATCCCCGTTCGTTCCGCTGCGGGACAGAGTGCGTCCCTAATGGGAAATTTCTTAACTGGACTGATTGATTTAGCCTATTTCGCTATAGATATCAGCCAATATAATGAAAAATAAAATATACAAGATAGAAAAATGGAGAAAAATCTATTATCAAGTAGACCTACTCGTAATCTTTCCTCCCCTCTTAAAGTAAGGCCACATGTTTCGCATCCATATACTATTATAACTGGATGCATACTATTTAATTCTTCTTCTTCTTCTTCCTTCCAAGTATTAGGCCAAGGCCTGTTACGATCCTATAGAAAATTTTCCTTATGGGAAATTCTCGTATAAGACTTGAAAGCATAATAATAGTCCCTTCGATTGGTTGCTGGCCAAAGGAAGGCAAGACCAGTGATGGGGCTGCCATCTTATAGCCTCTGGTCAGGCTTTTCTGGAGAAGAAAAGAAAATAAAGGAAAGGAGAAATGGAAGAAAGGAAGGACTCCCTAGCCCTCGGATGCCCTAATAGCGTCGGGGTCGAAAAAACAAGAGTTAACCAAGAGAGGTTAGATAGAAAAGTTAAAAGAGCGCAAAACACAAGTAAGTGAAAGAAATGTTTTGCACAGCTTGGACACCTTGTGGTCGCCATCCACATATCCCCTAGATGAGGACCCCTGAGGGTTACTATTTAATTAAGAAGGATATATTCCGTAATCCAAACATAGGCTCAATTCTGAAAGTGCGTACAATTATGCATTACAGAGACTCTTGTCTCAACTCCTTTAAAAAACGCTAAACTGAAGATATATGAAACAGTTATTCTCCCAGTTATATTATATGAACGCGAAATATGGACTCTTACTTTTAGGGAGGAAAGAAGATAATGAGTATTTGAGAATAAAGTGCTTAGGAAAAATTTTGGGTAAAACAAAAGATGAACGGACATGTGAATGGAGAAAAATACATAATAATGAGCTACATGCTATGTATAAGAAGCCAGATAGGCCTATAATAAGAACAGTTGAGTCTCGTAGACTGCGATGGGCAGGACGTTTGGCACGTATGGGTAATCAAAAAGGTGCATGGAAGCTTCTTGTAGGAAAACCAGATAGAAAACGCCTAGTTGGTAGACCAAGAATGAGGTGGGAGAATAACATTATCTATGATTTGAGGGAAGTAGATTATACAGGGGATGATTGGAAAAAATTAGCTCAGGATAGGGATGTGTGGAGTGCTTATGTCCACGCGGCCATGAACCTACAGGTTCGATAGAGCCAGTGAGTTAGTTTATATTCCGTTATCCAGCAAAATCGGACCATAATTTCGTCTTGCTGGGAAAATACCCTTAGTTGCGTAATTCCTGCGTGAGAGATTTTCTTTGGTTTCCAAACTGTTATTTTATGAAATGTATTCGATTGGCAAAACATTTCTCTTCTGAACCAAACAGTCAATTGACATGCGATAATACGCATATTAAATATTTTCCTTCCAATTTGAGAATTGATGTTGCTAATTGTATACATATTTGTAAAAATACGAATCATCTAGAATGAATTTGCGTAAAAGTCAGGTAGGTCTTTTTAATTTGTCGTGCACAAATATTTATTTTTTCAATATATATTCGCTGCAGATGAAGCTTTTCAGAATGCAGCTCATGGCCAAGAAAACCTTGAAGTTTTATTTTCTCTTTGCCAAGAATCTATAAACAACTGTACGTCATCAGCTTGTCTTCAGTATTTTAACTGCCATTTCAACAGTTTTACTACTTCTAGACCGGATATTACCAGAGATAGAACATTCAATTACAGATAATAGATTTACTCGCCATTTTGTATTATACAGGGTCTACATTATAACCTGTAACCGCTCGACCGGGATTTTTATTCTTTCTATGAAGCCCTCATTAGCCGCACTCGACGCGCGCGGTGCTTCCCTGCTTTAACTGTATAACAAGTATTACATATAATATTGGGAGCACGCCGTAGCGAAGATGGTTAAGGCAATAAGCTACAAACCGGTTGAACAAGGATTCGAGTCGCGGTATGGTCAAGATTTTTAAACCGACCCAAACCTTCTGATGACACTGGGGTCGACTCATCCTCTAATGGGAATGAGTATCAGAATCTTGTTCTAGGGGTAAAAGCAGCCGTCACGCAGGGCTGACATCAAGTGCCGATTATCTAGAAAAAGTGGGACCCTTAACCTCCTACTACACTAAGAGTCTCCTATGGCCTTAGTGGAATCACTTTACCTTTTACAAATAATCTTATCTTATCTGTGGTCTCGAGGTAGCGTGCTGCCTTGTCACGCAGCGGGCCCGGGTTCGATCCCCGGTCGGGGCAGTTTTTCTGGGTGAGGTTTTTATCGGGGTTTTTCCTCACCTGTAAGACAAATGTCAGGAAAACTTTAAGGCCCAAACGGTCCCCGAAATCATATGGCCATCATCTTCATCATCATCCTTATCATTATCACATCACCATCATCCTTCACCGGTGTGGAAAGCAACGGGAAGCTACCACACCTACACAATTCCCTAGTAAAGCTGCAATCATAGCATAAAAATGCTATGATTGCAGTAAAGGACCTGCCTTCGGGCAGAATTACTATGGATGGATGTTGAAAGTGTAGTCCTTCCTGGATTATACAGGCATTGTATCTGGAAACTATATTCTATCTGATGGGAATGAGTTTTTCCACTATATGAAGTATTACCTGCCCTATGATTTAATTAAATGGCCGCGGTATATTAACCGTGCAAAGATAGCATAATCATTAGTCTCTTAATTGGAGGCTGGAATTAAAGGTGGGACGAAATAAATATTGTCTTATTTTAATAAAATTGAATTTAATTATTAAGTAAAAAAGCTTAAATAATTTTATGGGTAATGTTTCCGACTTCATTCTTAATAAAATAAAATAAAGTTAAGATATGTACCTTCTTAGGTCAGTGCCGCCGTCCTCAACTTGTAAAAAGATATGTATGCTTTTTGTCTGAAAGCCTTTCAGAATATCTATTCCATCATCAGCAGGTATTTCAGACAAAAAGCATACATATCTTTTTATAAGTTGAGGACGACGGCACTGATCTAAGAAGGTACATATTTTAACTTTATTTTATTTTATGGCCATCCACCTCAACGGTTTTAAACAATGGATTTTATTAGTAATTGATTCATTCTTAATATTTTCTTTTAGTTCCTCCAATATGTGAGGATTTATTCGATAAACGTTAACTTTCAGTCTCCAGATACAATGTCTGTATTACAAGAAGGACTACGCTTCCAACATATGTTATAAAGTACACGCAATTCTTTTTAGACAGTTAAAGCAGGGAAGCCGCGCGCGCGCCGACTTCAGCTAATGCGGGCTTCGTAGCGGAGAGTGAATACCTCGCTCGAGAGGTTACAACTTATAGTGTAGATCGTGTATAAACAATTTTAAATAGGTTGGGATTGTCTTCAATATTACAATTATCATTTCAGCATTTTATTACTAGTATACTATCACTAACTAGCTAACTAACTCACTTGAACTATCGAACCCGTAGGTTCATGGCCACGCGGACATAAGCTCTCCACACATCCCTATCCTGTGCTTATGTGTTCCAACCATCCCCTGTATAATCTACTTCCTCAAATCGGATGTTAAATATAACATTGGTACCTGGTAAGTCAGTCGTACTCAACTAAAATATTAAATAGTTCCAATATGGAGGCCTTTCGAAATCACTGTTTCATCTTCTGCATTTTAACAGATTCCTCAAATCATTGTTAATTTTATTATATAACATAAATTATTACAGTTCAGGACGACTGTGTTATATAAAGTACAAGAATTGTTATAATTGAATTAATATTAATGGTCTACCAATTGGACATTTTCCCTCCGGATTTCCTACAAAAGCTTCCACGCCCTTCTTTAATTCCCCATTCGTGCCACATGTCCTGCCCGTCGCAGTCTATGAGAGTTATTTGTTCTTATTATATCTGGCTTCCTATAAATATAATGTAGATCACTGTTATGTAGTCTTCTCTAATCCCCTGTCTGTTCATCTCTGTTTGGTCCAAAAAGTTTCCTTCTTATTCTTCTTCTCCCTTTCAAGTATTAGGCCAAGGCATGTTACGATCCTATAGAGAATTTTCCCTCCAGCGTTTCATAGGACGGCCCAGAGATGGTGTTTCCAATCTAGTTGGTACTGTTTAATATATTCCAAAATTGGCATAGTCTTCAATTCTTTTAAGATATCGGTGTTCTTTCCTTAAAAAAATATTCTCAAATACTCGTAATCTTTTTTCCTCCCTTAAAGTAAGATTCCATGTTTTGCAATTATATTATCACTATCACCACTAATCTGCTATTGTCAGTAAGGAAGGTCATTTCATTTGAGTAGAATACTTATGACAACTGAGGATCGCTTGACGTAATGTGCTCCATTCTCTACATTCCATGACCAATAATTGTCCTGTACACATGTAAATTACTGCGTTTGCACGACCGTTACGCAGTATTACACTCACTTCAAACTTTGCAATTCCACTAATCTGTAATACGTGTCATATAAAGTAATTGTTCCATTGAGCCAATCGTTGCATTTCTTTTCAAATTTAGATTTAATTTTGAGAAATGCTTATAATCTAATCTCGAATTGATGCTTCATCGCATATAGCGTATATTTGAATATCCCTTTAGTTGGTACATAGCTACTTGTCAAGAATATATTTTTTAATATATTTAGTTTTTTTTATGCCAAAAGTTGCCATCCCAAATTTCTGAAGCATTATGTATACTTATCGATATGACCCCCGAAGGTCCTGAAATAGAATTCCAAGAATTTTTTATTTATTTTTTCATAAAAATTTGTTAAGAGAATTTTTTTCCTGAAATGAAAATTTAAAAAAATCCCTAAAGCAGTTACAATTTTCTATATTTCACAACGAATCTCATAATAAAGTAAAGTGATCCAACTACAGGCCATAGGAGACCCTTGGGGTAGTAGGAGACCACTTCTAGACAATCGACACTTTGTCAGCTCTGCGTGACGGCCGCCGTTACCCCTAGAATAAGCGTCTAGTACTCATTTCCAATAGAGGCTGAGTCAAACTCATAATATGCTATTAAAGTAAACCGAGGATTTCAGTAGAATTTGTTTAGAAGGTGGAATTGGGAAATACTCGAACATCTACCAAATTCACCAGACAGGAGCCCTTGTGACTATAACTTATTCTCAGAGATCAAAGAACCTCTAAGAGGCATTCGATTTCAATCAAGAGTTGTTATCCAGAAAGCTCTATATCGATCAATAAAAGGTGTATCCAGAAATGGCGCTGCAGATGGAGTGCACCGTTTTCAAGGATTTGGCAACGTACACAGTCCAGTCGCTGATCTCCGGCCTTGACATTTAGGTTGTACGAGAGGTAAAGGGAGAAACTCGCCCTCTACTGCCAATAAGGAAACAGTTGAATGAGTGTGGATGTCTGCCACAACCAATCACTGCTCTTGACGCCGCTAGTAAGGTTTTAAATTGCTGCGATGTTCTGGGCTGTATTTCTACTAACCGCGTGGTACATAAAGTGGCCCCTCAACTGAATATCCATATAGGCAACACTGTCGTGAAAACGTCAGGGCCGGACACTCAGCGGCTGGACTGTAGTTAACCTGACAACATACTATTTTATTTTATTTTTTTTTTTATTTTGATCCCACAACAGGCCCGAAGGCCCTTGGGGTAATAGGAGGTTAAGGCTCCCACTTTTTCTAGACAATCGGCACTTTATGTCAGCCGGGTTGTCAGCCCTGCGTGACGGCCGCCTTTACCCCCAGAAAAAGCGTCTGGTATTCATTTCCGTTAGAGGCTGAGTCGACCCCAGGGCCATAGTGCCGCCAGAGGGTTTGGGTCAGTTTAAAAATCCTGACCCCAACGGGACTTGAACCCTCGACCCTCCGGCTTGTAGCTCAGTGCCTTAACCACTACGCTACGGCGTGCCCCCCGACAACATACTATAAATGAAGTTAATAATATCAAAAGTAATTTAAATATTTTTTGTGATGGTATACCTGTGTTGACATTACTTATAGAATGCCCTTATATCTACAATGGAAGATATTAAAAATAAGGGAGAGAGAAATCGATCTCTCATAGGCTTAGGTATTACATTGAATGACTATGAGGAAGTAGTGCTTGATGACTGTAAAATAGATGATGTGGTGACTAATATCTCCACGTGACAAGATGCAATACATACAGGAGGAAAATTACAGATACGTTCGGAATTACCAGGTATTGCTAATACAAGAGTAACCTGATGAAACTTCAAGGTCAAACTTATTAGTCATAAACTGTTTCCTTAAACTCATACTTCAGGAATAATAAAATCGGCCTTGAAGATATTGATTTTAAAAACATGTTTATATTCAAATAAGCGCCCTTTTTACTTTATATTTACCTAGGCTACACTACTTGTTAGTCCTATATGCAGTATAATTATTTAATGTGCAAGGACACCGAACTGAACATTTGATACTTATTTGCAATATAGATTACTTTCCATTTTCATAAGTAATGCCACGAGTGATTTCCAATATATCTAGAGAATTTGGAAATCAAGAGTGAGATTTCTTAGGACTATTTAACGAATAAAATTAAGCTCTTTACTCACAAATCATTATTTAAATATAGTTATTTTAAAATATTTTTATATTTAATGTAAACGGCGATGTTTGAAAACAAATGAGAAACGATAGGTACGCTTCATCTGCTTTTTTTGTTTATCACTGCAACCAGATCATACTATTTTATTGCCAAAGGAACGCAATATTGTAAGAATGCTCTCTAGTGGAGAAAAAATGAAACACATCAAACTATATATTAATTCATTTCTGATGTCGTTTGATGTAAATATGACAATTATATTTTTCTGGATTGTTACCTGGGAAAAAATACATCTAAGAAAGTGCAAACAGGGGTTTCTTTTTTTGGTGCTATAATCAATTGCTACAAATGTTTTTATATTAACTCCCGCATGCGGCATGTGTTGACATTCATGCACTATATATACAATCTGGTAGCCGTATTTCTCACAGGCTCAGTCACTGCAAAATAATGGTCAGACCTGTTCAGAATATTAAAAAGGAGGAGCTTTCTTTAATATGGTAATTATAACACTGATAAATATTTCGTGAAACACGACTCTGATTGGTTCTAAAACAGAAATCATTGAAACGTGATTTGTCATTGACTCCCATTTGGGGCATGAGTTAAATAGTCTAGACTAACTCACGCGCCAAATGGCAGTCAATGACCAATCACGTTTCAATGAGTTCTGTTTTACAACCAATGACAGTCGTGTTTCACCTCGCTCTTTATCGATATATCTTTATCAGCTCCTGCTTTTGTGATAAAGAAAGCTCCTCCTTTTTAATATTCTGAATAGCTCAGAGCATTATTTTTCTCCAACAAATACATTGAATATAGCAAATAATGAACAGATTCCTTGATTTTACTGAGTTGTTTACTAGAAAATAAATGAATAATCTGTAATGTTGATTATAATATACAGTTTGATGTGTTTCGCTATTTCTCCACTAGCGTGCATTCTTACAATATTGCGATCATATTTGGCAATAAAATGATCAAATTGCAGTGAATAAACATAACCTCACATTTCTGATTTGTTTTCAAACATCGCTGTTTGCATCAAATATGTATATATTTTAAAACACCGATAACTATAGTTAAATAATGATTTGTGAGTAAACAGCTTAATTTTATTCGTTAAATAGTCCTAACAAATGCCACTCTTGATATCCAAATTCTCTAGATAAATTTACTTCTCACTTCGTGAGTCGTGAATTTATCGACAATTTGGAAATCACTCGTGGCATTACTTATGAGAATTTGGAAATCAAGAGTGACATTTGTTAGGACTATTTAACGAATAAAATTAAGCTGTTTACTCACAAATCATTATTTAAATATAGTTATTTTAAAATATTTATATATTTAATGTAAACGGCGATGTTTGAAAACAAATGAGACACGATTGGTACGCTTCATTTGCTTATTTTGTTCATCACTGCAACCAGATCATATTATTTATTGCCAAAGGAACGCAATATTGTAAGAATGCACTCTAGTGGAGAAAAAATGAAACACATCAAACTGTATATTAATTCATTTTTGATGTCCTATGATATAAATATGACTATTATATTTTTCTGGAATGTTATTACTTGGGAAAAAATACATTTAAGAAAGTGCAAACAGTGGTTTCTTTTTTTGGTGGTATAATCAATTGCTACAAATGTTTTTCTATTAACTCCCGCATGCGCTATGTGTTGGCTTTCATGCATTGTATATACAATCTGGTAGCCGTATTTCTTATGGAGTCAGTCACTGCAAAATAATGCTATGATCTATTGAGAATGTTAAAAAGTACGTGCTTTCTTTATTATGATAAACATTAGTTGGTAAATTCTAGGCGAAACACGACTGTGATTGATTGTATATTAAAAAAATCATTGAAATGTGATTGGTCATTGACTCCCATTTGGGGCATGAGTTAAATAGTCAACAAAAATTAATATATAATAATATTAAAAAATCTAACGATTTACTTTGCTCTTCATAAATTCTTCTTCTTCACTTCTGGTTTAGGCATTAGTTGCCTGTTCCGTCTTCAGTGATAGATCTAAGACCATCTCTTCCGATGACGTCCGACATCTCTTCTTCCTCTCGGAAAATAATTTAAGATTTTATTTGGTAATCTACCGTACTTTCTTCCATTCTTTCTACTGAATCTTGTCGTTAAATATATTTTCTTTTATGGAGTAGATCTGCAGTTCTTCACGGATATCCTCGTTTCTTATCTGGTCCTTTCTAGTGCAACCTTTTACTCTTCTTAAAAATTTCATCTCGGCTGCTTGTATTTTACTTTCTTGTTTGGTAGTGGTAATCCAAGATTCACTCCCATACAAAAGGACAGGGGCAGCCATTGTTTTATAACATTTTAATTTTGTTTGTTTATGGGCTTTATTATTCAATGTTCTATTTATTGTGCCACAAATAGTTTGAAACTGATGAATTTTATGTTCAATATCTTTATCATATCCATAGCTGATCTCACATCCTAAATATTTAAAGTGGAATACTTGTTCAGTAATTTCGTCCCTAAAAATTATTTTAGCACGCAGAGTGTTTCTTCCACAAAATGTCATTACTTTTGTTTTACTTACTGACATTTTAAAATTATAATCGCTACATATTGCATTTAGTTAGTAAGCAGCCAATTGTAACAGATCTTCATCATGGTGTAGTAAGACTAAATCATCGGCGAAAATTAAGTTATTAATATTTGTTTTATTGTTCAATCTAAGGTCTTTGTCTGTTATAATTTTCCTTTGTTTCATAATGTCGTCAATATATATATATATATATATATATATATATTAAAAGAGTGGGCGATAGACTACACCCTTGTCTAACTCCTTGGTTTATTAAAATTATTATTATTATTATTATTATTATTATTATTATTATTATTATTATTATTATTATTATTATTATTATTATTATTATTGTTAATTATATATTACTAGCTAATACCCGGTGTATGCTGCTACGCCTGAATGAATCATAATGTGTTTTTACCTTTAGTTGAATAAGTAAAATGAAAAAAAATTATCATAATTATTTTTAGATACCCAGGGTAACAGAGTGGAACCCTTGAAAAAGGTAGTCCACTCCAGGGAGTAGGCGCCCCTGCCCTTTTGTGAGCTCCAGGTCCCACTCGCCCAGTGGGTAGTACCTGGGTAGGGCCCCGTCCACAGGGTTACGTGGGGAGAAGAGAAGTACCCAAAGCCGTAGTGAAGGCAACTTCTTTAGGAGACGAACACTCCGAAATTGCAGTTCCCTGCCCTCCAGGAAGAGAGTTTGGCTAGAGGCTGGTAACCTCTACTAGTAAAAAATAACTTACTCATAAACTTCAGCAGAAGAAAATCCAGATTGCTAAACCTTATGACGACCACAGCAATGAAATTTTTGAGATCTGTTAAAGGGTGCAATAAGGAAGACAGAATCAAGAACACAGAAATCAGACAAAATACAAACCTAAAGGCACCCGAGATGTGGGTAGACCTAGAAAGTGATGGGCTGAAGTCGGAACGGGTCAACATACATAATCCATGAATGCAGATGATGATGATGATTTTTAGATATCCCGTGGTGTTTACCCAGCGTTGGCCGGAAATCTAAGTAGTCCGATGTACTTGGCATAAATGAGCTATCGCTCCGGTTTTTAAACATTTCCTCGCTTCTGTAAAAACCACTTCCCAACCTCGCATCGTAATATATTATTACACAAAATATACCCAGAGAATAATAGAAAATACGATACGCATATCTTGGAATAGGGTTGATTGCTCAACGGAAATAAGAGAAAATGATATTGTTCTCAGTTGCAGACATGTTGTACCGGTATATAAGGCGCTGCACTTTACCTTACAGAGACCGGACTTAGAAAATCGCACATGCCTATATTCATAACAGATAAGGCAGTTATTAATATTAAGGCTTGTCAGATTGTAGTGGTATTTTTGAACATTACGTAAGAAGCAACGCTGTAGCTCGCTCAGTGATGCAAGGTGAGTAATTGCATGTGACTACCGTAAACGCCAACAGCAAGTTCCTTTCCAGGTTTTAACCCGATAATGAGTTTGTTCAAATTTGGAATAATGTTTTAGAGAAAATAGTAAAAGTAAACCGTTATCTTTTTTATTTCAGTTATTTATTAGTCACTTTATTTGCTAAGATTGTATTGTTACTTTAAATAGTAGGTTATGGAATTGGAAATCTTTGATACGCTTAAATTTTATAAATTTGAATTTCGTCAACTGCATGATACTAATTTAGGTTTCTTAAAATCGTGGATTATTAATGCACTTTGTACGAAATCAGTATAATGTTGCATGTGTTTACGTGAATATATAAATCACGATTGTAAAGAATATTTTATTATCCGCGTATGGTGCGGAAACATGGACGTTGAAGCAAAAAACACAGAAATAAATTATTAGTCACAGAAATGGACTTTTTAAGAAGATCATCAAAATTAGACAAAATAAAAAAATAATGCAATAAGAGAAATTATGAATGTAGAAAAGGATATTGTACAAGAGATAGAAGAAATCCAACTAAGATGGTAATGGGTATATAATGAGAAGAAGGGACACAGAAACAAAGAAGTATTGAAATGGATACCTCCTGGAAAAGGGAAACGTGGTAGACCAAAGCCAATGTGGATAAAGGGAATTCAAGACAACATGAAGAAGAGAAATACGAGTATGACAGAAGCAGACAACTTTTATAGTATTCATGATATGTTCCGTTGATGTATTATTCAAAATTAAAGTATAAAATTGTGAAATATTTACCTAAAAGGTCCGTCTCCTCAGATTGCTTTCGGGACTAGTCCCATCATCAGCAGGATTCAAAACTGATGTTTCATTGAAGATCTGGTAGAGGAGGTTACACGTACTGGGCTCGTTTTCATTTATCAGATGGTTATTGTTGACTGCCTTCAAAATTTCCATTTCAACGTACTCGAGGAGATGGAAATTTTGAAGGCTGTCAACAGTAACGACCATCTGATAATATGATAAATGAAAACGAAAGGTTGATTAATACGATAAATCCATTAAAATTAATTGTATATGAAATTAATATCAATGGGGCAATTTTTTTGAATAGTCATAAGAATAAAACAATTATTTCAGTACGTGTAACCCCCTCTACCAGATCTTCAATGAAACATCAGTTTTGAATCCTGCTGATGATGGGACTAGTCCCGAAAGCGCTACAGATAAATAACTAATAAAGTTGAGGAGACGGACCTTTTAGGTAAATATTTCAGAAGCAGACACACAAGATCGGGAAGTGTGGAAGAAAGAAAATTTTATATTTTAGTTGATACCTGTATAAATAACAGAAACAATCCTGAATATATATATATATATATATATATATATATAGGCCTAATGGCGTAGCCCAATGTGAGCCTTAGCCTCTTGTTTGTTAGGTCGCGCTTATTTCCCCATAGATATCACAAACGGTATGCGGTCAACATACCGGCCCAGTGAGACATCTAGCAGGCAACCAAGATGGCAGGCAACCAAGATGGCAGGCAACCAAGATATTAGTAGGACGAGGAGGTCTGTAAACTTTGCTTAGAGGCCTTTTTTATTCAGGCTTCAGGATCTTTTACGAGCCTGAAAATCTTCAGACTTGGAATCTACAGCTTAAAGTCCCTGCCGTAGGACTTGCTCTTGACTTTTTCCATCCTAAAAAATACATTGACTGCGGCCGGGTTTGAACCCGCGACCCTAGGGACCAGAGGCAAGGAGCATAACCACTAGTCCACCGCGGGTTTTTTTATGATATAGGTATGGTGTTTTAAAACGCATAGATATAATCAGATATGTTTTTTTTAACTTTTTGAAATAAGAAATTTAGCGTTTAGATTTGTGCGTTTAGTCTTTTTTTTAGCATTTATAGGCCTACATTTTCATAGAGGCAGCGGAGATGAGATTTTTAAGGCCAACGGCGGGCTACACTGTTATGGACCAGAAAATAAGTACAGAGATAAGAGATCAATTAAATATCTTTAAATTGACGGATAAAATTGACAAAGACAAAATTGGTACGAGCATCTACTTAGAATGCCAGATGATAGACCTCCTAAAATGATTTTTAATACACAATTGATCTTCTTGGTGATACAATATTAAAATATATATACAGTCAATATGCCCATTTCACCAATAAATGTTTAAAAAGGTCAACTAGTTTCTACAGCCAAGCTGTCATTCTCAAGAACAGTTATTGACTGTCAATAACTGGTCTTGAGAATGACAGCTTGGCTGTAGAAACTAGTTGACCTTTTTAAACATTTATTGGTGAAATGGGCATATTGACTGTATATATATTTTAATCTCCTAAAATGATTTTAAACTACAGACCTACAGGATATAGAAGTCAAGGAAGACCATTTGCTAGATGGAGAGACCAAATCTCTTGAAGTCGGAACAGGCCATATGGCCTAAGCCTTGATGCTGCTGCTGATAATGATGTCATTTTCAATTTTGAATGTTCTAGCATTTTGAAGAAAACAGAGTCTTTGAGTTAATTTTAATGACATGTAATTACCTGAAATGTTACTTTAATTTGAAATTAGAATCACATTTGTAATAGGTTGGTAGGTACAAATGTATAGCCTAAATTGGTAACTCCGGCTTTCATTCTTTGAGATTTCTGAGCAATTATTTGTAATTTATATAAAATTGATGAAAATAAAACGTTTGGAACAAATGTGTCCAGAATAGAAAAGCGTAGAAAGAACTTAATAAGCTGTTAGTTTATGCTGATGATGTAGTACTACTGGCCGATAGCGAGGAGATACTAAAGGCCAACACGCACACACTATTGAGTAACACTAAGAAATTAGGACTGGAAGTAAATATCAGTAAAACTAAATATTGGTCACACGTAGAAATACATTATATAATGGAAATGGACAGCTAATGACAAATGAGGGAAATTTTGAGGAATTGGCTGAATTCAAATACCTAGGAACAATAATCACAAATAGGAATGAGATGCACAAAGAAATTAAACATAGGCTCAATTCTGGAAATGCGTGCTATTATGCATTGCAGAGACTCTTGATGTCCCAACTTCTTTCAAAAAAACGTTAAGCTGAAAATATATAAAACTATTATTCTACCAGTTATATTATATGGGTGCGAAACAAGGACTCTTACTTTAAGGGAGGAAAGGAGATTACGAGTATTTGAGAATAAAGTTCTTAGGAAAATTTTTGGACCAAAGAGAGATGAACAGACAGGTGAATGGAGAAGACTACATAACAATGAACTACATGGTCTTTATAGGAAGCCAGATATAATAAGAACAGTTAAGTCCCGTAGACTGCGATGGGCAGGACATGTTGCACGTATGGGGAATGAAAGACGTGCATGGAAACTTCTTGTAGGAAAGCCAGAAGGAAAACGCCCAGTTGGTAGACCAAGAATGAGGTGGGAGAACAACATTAACTATGATTTGAGGGAAGTAGATTATACAGGGAATGATTGGAAAGCATTGGCTCAGGATAGGGATGTATGGAGAGCTTATGTCCGTGCGGCCATGAACCTACGGGTTCGATAGTGCCAGTGAGTAAGTAAGTAAGTAAGTAAGAAAGAACTCGTTGAGAACGCCAAGAATTCTCAAATTCAAGCTATAATGCCTTGTTAAGAAGGAGAAATTAGTAACTCGTAATTTTAGGATTCTTGGTGTGTAAAGAGATATAACTCAGATGGAGATCTCTCTATTTACATACTCCCCAGAGATGATCTATAGTGGTGTGTCTTGTGTTGTTTTAAGATATTTCCTGGAAATGTGACAAGGTGCTAATCACATTATTACTACTTTACATAGAGATTTTGTTACAGAATGTAAACTATGTGAGGTCATTCAGTGTGATTAAGTTCAGTGTATGTAAACCAGAGTGAAGTTTGTTAGCTGTATCACTTGTGGAATTGAGAACTTGGCCATAGTTAGGCCTATCACTTTCTCAAGTTTCCATTGAGAAACCAATTCCATAACAAAATGTATGTGTTTTCTGGGATCCCAAGGGGCTTATGCTACATTATGTGTTAAGGTAATATAGTACAGCCGGAAGTCACGGATTCAATTCCCAATTGAGACAGGGTTTTTAAAAGATATAAACTTTCTGGCGTCGACTCAGCCTCTAACGGAAATGAGTACTAGAAATATGATCTGCGGGTAAAGGGCCTGTCACACAGGACTCATAACCCAACTCGCATTTCGTATCGATTGTCAAGGAAGGTGGTAGCTTTAATTCCTACGATCTTGAGGGCCTCTTAAGGCCTATAGTTGGATCAATTTACTTCTGGGATTCACTGTGTGTTTTGTATAAATTGTGTACATTTTGGATTACTATGTCAATCGAGTGATTATTATTATTATTATTAAAATTCTATAAAACTGTGGCAGTACATATGTTAACACATGCTTCTTGTGAAAACTGGACACTTAATAGATCAGATGAAAGGAAAATAGAAGTAGCTGAAATGAAATTCCTACGTTCAGTAACAGGTCATACATTGTTGGATAAGAAATATAATGAAGAAATAAGAACAGAATTAAACATCTTATAGTGTTATAGAAAAAAATTCAAAACTCAATAACTAATTGGATCCAACGTATAGAAAGAATTACACCCAATAAGCTCTCACAAATTTTGCTTCACTACTACCCAAAGTAAGAAGAAATATTGGACGCCCCATAACTATGTGGACGAATACAGTCTCTTGATGTGGAAACAAATCTATGGCCTAATTCCATGACGTAGAATAAAAAAAACTCCTGGCGCGACAGGCCTAGAAGGCCCTTAGCCTACCAGCCGGCTGCTGGCCCCTCACATCCACATGTGTCAATCACAGAGGTAGATGATCATCAGCCAGTGTAGGGGTGACATGTGGTCAGCATATCGAGTCCCCCAGCCGTTAAAGCTGGAGCCGCTACTTATTGTAGCTACCCAAATGCCTCACGATGCTAGGTGGGCACCGGTC
This sequence comes from Diploptera punctata, assembly GCA_030220185.1. Lineage (NCBI taxonomy): Eukaryota > Metazoa > Arthropoda > Insecta > Blattodea > Blaberidae > Diploptera > Diploptera punctata. Next base: position 513,579 of record JASPKZ010009352.1, on the reverse strand, counting down.
CCATACTGGCCGAAATACCATGAGAAAATTTCTTCCCCCATGGAGACTCGAACCAGCGAAAGTCCTGTAGCTCTGCGCCAAGGCTTCCTACCTTAACCACTCGGCTACGGCGCGGGGCCATGACGTAGAATATTATTATTATTTACTTACTTACTCACTGGCACTATCGAACCCGTAGGTTAATGGCCGCACGGACATACGCTCTCCATACATCCCTATCCTGAGCTAATGCTTTCCAATCATTCCCTGTATAATCTACTTCCCTCAAATCATAATTAATGTTATTTTCCCACCTCATTCTTGGTCTACCAACTGGGCGTCTTCCCTCTGGCTTTCCTACAAGAAGCTTCCATGCAAGTCTTTCATTCCCCATACGTGCAACATGTCCTGCCCATCGCAGTCTACGAGACTTAACTGTTCTTATTATATCTGGCTTCCTATAAAGACCATGTAGTTCATTGTTATGTAGTCTTCTCCATTCACCTGTCTCTTCATCTCTCTTTGGTCCAAAAATTTTCCTAAGTACTTTATTCTCAAATATTTATTTTTCTGTCTTTGGCATGGGTTCCCTGAAGTAGTCCCCGCCCGGAGATCCGAATGGGGGACTATTTGACCTCCGGAAAATTTTACCCCAGTTGAACCCATGTCCGCATTTCTTGACGGTTGTATTTTTACGGTGAAAGATCGTCACTCTTTCGCCCAAGGTACTTTTTTCGTCTGGCTTATCACCTTCGACCAGTCCGGCATGGGTAACCCTATCGGCAGCAATGCTACCGCCGGCATAGCTCTCAGGATCATTTAAGCACGCAAGCCACTCCACCACGACAAGGTAAAGATACAATGGAGGTATTATTATTATTATTATTATTATTATTATTATTATTATTATTAATTATTATTAAATTTGAAGCATTGTTCACAAATTAGAAGTGAAGTATAGAACATGACGCAGTACATATTATCCAATAGGTATTACAACTTCTCCCATAAATGATGCTAATATAGAAAGCGTTATTTTCATTTGACAATGGCTATTAAAAAGTACTTGTTTACTTTTCAATTGTGGAATATGGCATGTGTTTGGTGAATGGTGTCTATTTGTGGTACGAAAGAAGCCGATCCTCGAATTGTCTACAGCAAAAAGATATTCATTGACATAACCGAAATCGAACGTGCATCTAAAGGCTGACATGAAAGAATGTAGGCCTATGCCTATATAAGGTCTGATTTTATATTCATTTATTTATATCTACGGGTTTCTACAGCTGCTGCCGTCTTCCCGTGCCAAACCTCCAAAGCCTACGATCTTGGGCATCTTCGATGCTTAGCCCTCTTGCTTGCATTACTATCTTCATACTTTCCTTCCATGTTAATTTTTGTCTCCCTCTTTTCTTCTTTCTGCTCGGTTGCCATTGATGTAGTAGTTTCGGATATCGCTCATCTTCCATTCTTAAAATATGTCCTACCCAATTTAATTCCTTCTCCTCAATTATATATATATATATATATATATATATATATATATATATATATATGTATATATATAGGCCTATATATCATCATCATCATAGTACATTCACGAATTTAGGCCATTTGTTGACCTGTTTAGGTCTCAAGAGAAACACCATCCAAAAGTCTTTTGAGTGGACGTCCTGGTCTTCTTCTTCCCGCAGGTTGATATCTTAACATTTGTTTGGGTATTCTGTGATCTTCCATTCGATGAACATGTTGCATCCATCTTGACTTATAATCAGAAATTTTGTTTTCTAAAGGTTCCATGTGTAATTCTTCTAAGATGTCTTCATTTTTCTTGTGATCTAGTAGTGTGTATCCTGCAGTCCTCCGAAGGTATCTCATTTCAATATATATATATATATATATATATATATATATATATATAATCTTTTTGGGTATTTCCTGTTTCATTTTTGGCAGGGAACCTTTACCTTGGTCAAATGTAGGTCATATCAGAAGGCCTAGTATCACGATTTTTTAATTTAATTTTAATTGTTCATTTTATGTCTATTCCGTTGCCAAAGAAATTCACTTAAACTGAATTTCGGAAATTATGTAGAAAGCACCGTTTTTTGAACTATGTAAATTTAGTGAATGATTTCAAAATGAAAACCATTTTCTATGAATTTTAGTTTCACTTACAATTTACACATAATAGCCTAAGTAGAGTTTCATTTACATATACAGACATCGGTACTTAATTTAAACAGCTGACTAAAATGACTCACTAATTTCATATTAGACCTTTTTCTAGCGCATATTATTAGGTTGAATTTAGGTCGGTTAGCTCTTAAGATTTATTTTTAAAAAGCAATACATTTTATTGTTCTTGAAAAATGGTAACGGTAGTTTATTAAAATTTGAAGATCACTCGTAACAATGATTGACGTCATACCATAAATATTTTTTTTTCGCGATAGTGCGTTTTGTCGTGCTTACAGCAATGGCGACCATGATTGAAAGTTCAACTTCCTACATTTCGGGGTTGCCAACCTAAATTACTATACTGTAATAAAATAACTATACTGTAATATTACATATTACAAACCACGTGTGGGAAGTAAAACCACTGTCCTCTATACTACGAACAATGTATATACAAAAATATATCCAAAAGGAAGTGTTAATATAAATTATACGAAACCAATCACTGCATTTTAAATGAACTGAACTTTATTTGAAACAATATAAAAGAATAAATTCGTACTTGCTGCCATTTCATGACTGATTGATGTCATGGCTTGCTATAAACTCAACTAAATTGTTTTCGGCATTTACCGTATAAACATGAGCCACACTGTTAATTTTAGTCAGTTGTTTATAATTCATAACCGATCAAGATCGATTATGTTTTCAGGTCGTAAAAATTCGGAATACCCCTCAGGGGTCCTCATCTAGGGGATATGTGGATGGCGACCACAAGGTGCCCAAGCTGTGCAAAACATTTCTTCCACTTACTTGTGTTTTGCACTCTTTTAACTTTACTATCTAACCTCTCTTGGTTAACTCTTGTTTTTTTGACGCCGACGCTATTAGGGCATCCGAGGGCTAGGGAGTCTTTCCTTTCTTCCATTTCTTCTTTCCTTTATTTTCTTTTCTTCTCCAGAAAAGCCTGACCAGAGGCTATAAGATGGCAGCCCCATCACTGGTCTTGCCTTCCTTTGGCCAGCAACCAATCGAAGGGACTATTATTATGCTTTCAAGTCTTATACGAGAATTTCCCATAAGGGAAAATTTTCTATAGGATCGTAACAGGCCTTGGCCTAATACTTGGAAGGAAGAAGAAGAAGAAGAAAATTCGGAATATGGGTTTCTCCTGAACAGAATCGCATCGGAAGTAGGATGCCCTGGGATAAATAACAATAATAATAATAATAATAATAATAATAATAATAATAATAATAATAATAATAATAATAATAATAATCTATCTATCTTCGGGTTCTTACAGCTGCTGCCGTCTTCCCGTGCCAAACCTCCAAAGCCTACGGTCTTGGGCATCTTCGATGCTTAGCCCTCTAGCTTGCATTACTGTCTTCATGTTTTCCTTCCATGTTAACCTTGGTCTCCCTCTTTTCTTCTTTCTGTTCGGATGCCATTCATATAGTTGCTTCGGCCATCGCTCATCTTCCATTCTTAAGACATGTCCTAACCACTTTAATTCCTTCTTCTCAATTCTTTCAATTATGCTTTCTTCTGCTTCCATTATGTTTCTAATTTCCTTATTTGTGACATGTTCTATCTAATCTAAACTTTCTGGCACTTCTCCGTAAATAATCCATTTCTAGAGCTATTAGTCTATTCTTGTAGTACTTATTGATTGTCCATACCTCACTTCCATACATTACAACAGATTCCACCAATGTTTTACCAATATATTTTTTTGTGTCTTTCCAAATATGCTTATCCCACCATATGGAATTTAACGATGATATTATTTTGCTACTCAATTCAATTCTATGTTTTATGTTCTCTTTGCCTATACCTTCAATGTTATCCATAATTATTCCCAAATATTTAGTTTGTTTCACTTGCTTTATTTGGATTCCTTCTTCCAATATTAAATTTTCTCGTTCATTGCTATTCATCATAATAATAATAATAATAATAATAATAATAATAATAATAATAATAATAATAATAATAATAATAATAAAGTGCTTTATCCCGAATGCGTAAGAGATCAATTAAAAAGGACGAAAGCCAATATTTGTTGAATCAAAGAATACCTGTGGACCTCAGGAAGAAATAACTGAGAACACGTTTCAGACATGCGTGACGCATAACAGACATGCATGGCTGTGGCATGATGCATAGAATACCAAATCACGGTACTTCACAGCCAACGGACTATGGCGCTCTTCTGTCGTGATTTACTGAAAATAAATCTGATATAACTAACTAACTCATTCACTCACTGGCACTATCGAACCAGTAGGTTCATGGCCGCGCGGACTAAGCTCTCCATACATCTCTATCCTGAGTTAATGTTTTCCAATCATTTCCTGTATAATCTACTTCCCTCAAATCATAGTTAATGTTATTCTCCAACCTCATTCTTGGTCTACCAACGGGGCGTTTTCCCTCTGGTTTTCCTATAAGAAGCTTCCATGGACGTCTTTCATACCCCATTCGTGCCGCATGTCCTGCCCATCGCAATCTACGAGACTAAAACTAATATTATTATATCTGGATACCTATAAAGATCATGTAGTTCACTGTTATGTAGTCTTCTCCAATCACCTGTCTGTTCATCTCTCTTTGGTCCAAAAAATTCCTAAGAACTTTATTCTCAAATATTTGTAATTTCCTTCCTCCCTTATAGTAAGAGTCCATGTTTCGCATCCATATAACTGGTAGAATAATAGTTTTATATATTTTCAGTTTTAACTGTTTTGAAAGGAGTTGGGACGTCAATAGTCCCTGTAATGCATAATAGCACGCATTTCCACAATTGGGCCATGTTTAATTTCTTCGTGCATATCATTCCTATTTGTGATTATTGTTCCTAGGTATTTGAATTCACCCACTTCCTAAAAATTTCCCTCATTTGTCATTAGCTGTCCATTTCCATTACATAATATATTTCTATGTGTGAAATCTGATATCCATCCATAGTAATTCTGCCCGAGGGCAGGTCCTTCACTGCAATCATAGCATTTTCATGCTATGTTTGCAGCTTTACTAGGGAATTGTAGGTGTGGTAGCTTCCCGTTGCTTTCCACACCAGTGAAGGATGATGATGGTGGCCATATGATTTCGGGGACCTATTGGGCCTTAAAGTTTTCCTGACATTTGTCTTACAGGTGAGGAAAAACCCCGATAAAAACCTCACCCAGAAAAACTGCCCCGACCGGGGATCCAACCCGGGCCCGCTGCGTGACAAGGCAGCACGCTACCTCGAGACCACAGCGGTGGACAAATCTGATATATAAAACTTAATTTATCTAAACCTTGTAACTTAAGATTTAGATTAATTACGAATAGTATTTATTATTTTCTGATTCATAACATATTAAATAAACTAGAACTATATGGAACATGTTGGCATGCTGCAGCAGGGATTCCTTCTCATCTTAAAATCTCTCAAAAATGTTAAACTAAAAATAATACAAAAGGGTCGAGGGGTGAGATGAACCCCTATATATTTATTTTTATTTCTATACAGTTTTTTTAATGTTTACACATCTTTCTGTGCCTAAGCTTGATTTTCCTTCTCCACTCGTCTCTTATCCATCCACTCCATGCCCTCCAGTCCTCTTTTCTCATTCCAGTTTATATCTTTTTTGCATCCTCAACATTAATAAAATTATTGAATCCACGAGTTTCGAGGTCTTCCTTTCCTTCGTCTTCCTATTGGACATCATTCCTATGTTTTCTGGGTAACCTTTCTTTTTGCATTCGTCGTACATGCCCATACCGATTTAATTGCTTATATCTTATACAATCTACTACATTTTTTCTCGTATGGTAGTATTTTTTTCTTCTAATTTTGAACATCTTGCTACTCTCCTTGTGAAATCCATATATATATATATATATATATATATATATATGTCTGTGAATGACAAGGGTGACGGCCGACCACGCCTGACGCACCATCACAGGGGCAGATGAATGAAATGAAACGAAATGGATGAGATGAGCATGGAGAAATGGTGGAATGAAATTGTGGCAGGGGAAAACGGGAGAAACCCCGAGAAAAACGTCCTCAAGCTCATTTCCGTCCACCACAAAACCACATGGAGTGACCGAGACTCTATCTCGGGACCCAAGATGTGAGAGGCGAGCGTCTAACCGCTTGCGCCACGGAGCCGCCATCCTATAAAATATATTAGTTTAATTTAATTAAACATATATAAATAATTTATTTATTTATATACAGAATTTTAATGTTTTACACATCTTTCTGTGCCTAAAGTTTTATTTTTCTTCTCCACTCGTCTATCTCCATCCAATCCATGTCCTCCAGTCCTCTTGTTCTCATTCCAGTTCTTATTTCCTGCATCCACGAGTTTCGAGGTCTTCTTCTCCTTCTCAGGTGGACACCATTCCAATGTTTTCCTGCATAATCTTTCTTCTTGCATTCGTCGTACGTGCCCATACCAATTTAATTGCTTATAGCGTATATAATCTACTAATTGAATAACCAATATTCATTTTTTCTCTTATGACAGTATTTCTTATTTTGTCTAATTTTGAACATCTTGCTGCTCTCCCCAAGAAATCCATTTCCATCGACATACGTTTTTGTTCTAAGTTTTTGTTGAATTTCCAAACTTCAGCTCCATATGTGACAGTACTTCTCACTATTGAATTATATTATATTTGTAACCTATTTTTCCTTGTTATATGTCTGTACCATAAGACTCCATTCATCATTGCTGTTATTGCTCTACCTTTATTTATTCTGTTCTTAATATCACGTTCTTGTTTATCCTCTTTATCTAATTTTTAATATAGTTATAAAAATGAAATTCATGTCAACAATATGCAAATAAGTAATAACGTACGTTCATGTTTAATTTGTTTTCACTACAATCCGACGTCTTTAAATAAACCGGTATCAGAAATCGAATTTTCCAATTTAACAATAACATATTACGATGGCGAGGTTGGGAAGTGGTTTTTACAGAATCGAAGAAAATGTATAAAAACCGAGCGAAAGCGAGGTTTTAAATTTCCGAGATTCTGTAAAACACTACACAAACGTGCGTGGTACATTTTTTTTTGCGCGATGATGTTTTCAAAATAATAAATAATAATAAAACAATATCTTTATTGGAAATATTTGCGTTCATTATAAACAATTGCCTATTGTTAACAGTGTGGGGAATGTTTAATAGTTAAAACAACAGAAGGCCGTGAGACCAATTAATGATAAAAATAACAGGAGGCCGTGAGATCAATTAGTGTTAAAATGGGATCAAGTACCTATTTACTGTTTTATATTGTTTCAAAATAGAGTTCAGTTCATTTAAAATGCAGTGATTTGTTTCGTATAATGTATATTAACACTAACTTTTGGATATTTTTTTGTATATATATTTTTGTATATACATTGTATGTAGTACACATAGAGGGCAGTGGTTTTACTTCCCACACCCGTGTTTGTAATATGTAATATTACAGTACAGTTACTTTATTACAGTGTTATTTAGGTTGGCAACCCCGAAATGTAGGAAGTTGAACTTTCAATCATGGTCGCCATTGCTGTAAATACGACAAAAAACACTATCGCGCAAAAAATAATTATATATGCCGTAAACAAGCAAAATTGGACCATCAATTTGACTTGCTGAAGAATTCGCTTAGTTTTTGCGTGACGGACTTTTTTTTTTTAGAGAATATTGTGTGTTTTTTTATATTGTCATGCTTTTCACAGTCCTTTAGAAAGTTTGTACATTCGTGTTGTATTTAGTCTGGTTTCACTGACTGTTAGTGCATTCCTATCAGGTTTGTATTCGTTTATAAATTACATGAATTTTGTTATTCTTGTGTTTACGTCATTGATGTTGCACTCGATTACAGTTCAAGTCTGTTATATCTGTAGCATCTGTAGTGTCCCATGATAGTTTGAAGGCACAGGGCGTTGATATGGTACGCTATTGTTTCTTGATAATATGGCCGTGTTTACATTATCATCGTTAATTTCTGTATTTTTTTTTTCATGATGATGTCTAGGTGAGTTTTTGAGGATATAAATTTGACTTTTCTGTTTAAAGCCCTCTTTAATGCAATATCTACTTTGATTTTGAGTAGTTTAAACTGCGTTGATGGAATTAAATTTCGAGTATTAACTTTTTTGAATTGTCAATTGAGTTTAATTTAATTAATTCGTCATGGAAGTATTATAAGTATAAGCGATAGATTGTTGAGGAGGCCAAAACTCCAATGAGGTTGTAGTCGCCTACTAAAGAAAAAGAACAAGAAGATAAATTCATTAGAGTTTATTACTTTGTACATTTTTTCTTTTCTTTTTTATGTATAGTAGATTCGAGCTGTTATTCCTTTTAGAATACATTCTTGCATTAGTTTAATTTTAATTGCATTTAATTTTATTGTATTATTGGACATTATTTTCGTTATTGTTCAGTTTACCAGATAATTGATTGTCTAATATGTACTATTATTGTAATTTTTTTATTTAATTGTAACTTATGTTTATCCAGGTGAGTTGAAGAAAAGGCCACATGGCCTTAACTCCGCCAGGCTAAATGATTCTATTCTATTATTTTTTAACGATATATCTCTCCGGATTTTTTGTAGCTATAATTTTCTCGTTTACCATTTGATTAAGGTTTCTATCTATTTGTTGTAAGTTTTCTTTTTCTTTTTTGTATTTATGGTGGTAATGGAAATTCCAACCTCTTGTGGATGATTTCGATATTAAAGAATATCATTGAATAAATATTACCATCCCTAATTTGTAATTAAATTTACTTAACTTAATATAGAATATAATTTTACTTGTGTGATTTATAATTAAAGATACAATTTATACTGGAATATAAATTAACGGAAGTATTCTGTAGTCTTATTTCTCCCTGTATAACTCAGATGAGTCAGGGGATTTTCCAAAAGGGTAAATATAGCACGATCTTTAATATCATGAACTAGAAATCAATAGTAGCATTCGCATACTCATGGATATCCCCCTTAGTAAGCACGAAATGTATACAAAAAAATGTATTGATATTTTATAAGCAAAGCTTCATATAATTCTATTTAATCTTTTTCTTATTTAAAATAAATTATTTTTTTAGAACTTAATATTTTATGTCTGTAGATAATTTTCGTTAAAAAATGATATTTATTGTTATAAACTATTTTTAAAATAAGGATTCATAATAATAATCAGTGGCGACTAGTGGATTAAGAATGTAGGGGAGGGGGCTGTCAGTGATCTAGGATTGCCAATATACAATAAAATGCATTCATATACATTATAATTAAAGTGTCCACCGCTGTGGTCTCGAAGTAGCGTGCTGCCTTGTCACGCAGCGGGCCTGGGTTCGATTCCCGGTCGGGACAGGCTCCTGGGTGAGGTTTTTTCCTCGCCTGTAAGACAAATGTCAGGAAGTTTAGGGCCCCACGGTCTCCGAAAATCATCCGATCGTCATCATCATCATCCATCATCCTTATCATCATCAACTTTCACCTGTGTGGAAAGCAACGGGAAGCTACCACACCTATAATTCCCTAGTAAAGCTGGAAAGCATAGCATGAAAATGATATGATTGCAGTGAAATACCTGCCCTAAGGCAGAATTAGTATGGATGGATAACTAGTGTAACTGAAAAAATAAAATCTCCAATTCAAATGAATGAAGTCCTCTTAAATAAGGGAAAGTTATTCATAATAATAAAGATAAAATAAGCTAAATACAGGCGAAAAATAGTAAGAAATATAATTAGAAGTTAAAGGAAGTGCCTGTTCCATTCTAAACAACTTAATTGCATCTCTAAAAGGCTGTATGTCTACAAACCAAAGGAGGACAATTGAGATATTCTATAAAATGTAAATGGGTACTGAGAGCATAATAATAAGATATGAACTTTGAGGGGAAACAATGGTATTATCGCCTCACTATGATGGTTGTCCAGCGGCTCGCTTTGTTTCCCCTTATATAATTAAATATAAAGATGCCGACTACTGTCACTATAATAACTGATATACAGTAGAACCAAAATTTAATATAAATATTATTTTCTCAGAATTGATTAATCCAAAAACCTCTCTTGGAATATAGACGCTTCAATTATATATATTTTTTATTCAATGTCACCAAGTTGTCATTTCGACATTCCGGTATTCTCTCCTGGCATGGCGTTATTGTAACCCACTTCTGAGGTTGGGCGGAGTTACGCTGCCCCGATCATATATGATAGGTGATGTGGTAGTCCGATATAATGAGAATAGTTAAGTCTCGTAGATTGCGATGGACAAGACATATGGCACAAATGGGGAATTAAAGACGTGCATGGAAGCTTCTTGTAGGAAAACCATAGGGAAAACGCCCAGTTGATAGACTAAGAATGAGGTGGGAGAATAACATTAACTATGATTTGAGGGAAGTAGATTATACAGGGAATAAAATTGAGGCTAGACTTATTACGATTGTAGATAAAACATTAGCTCAGGATAGGGATGCATGGAGAATTTACGTCCGCGCAGCCATGCACCTACGGGTTCGATAGTGCCAGTGAGTTAGATGATGATGATGATGATGATGGTAGCGATGCGCCAGGAGATGCCTTAATCCTAAACTTAATGAATATTTTAATGATGATAATGATGGCCAAATAACTTCAAATATTTATTTCTTCCAAACTACTAAAAATAGAAACACAATTCCAACGCTCCTGGAAAGAGAAAAGTTTGAAGTTCTGATCACAGCCGCATTGGTTCTGTTGCTTGTCATGTTGATTGTTTGTATTAAAATGGCGAAACAACATGATTTTGGAATGAAAGAGGAAGAGCAGAAGATCAACTTCATTGTCGGTGGCCTCCCAAGCCACCCGACTTAACCCAGTGTGATTTTTATCTGTGGGGTTACGTAAAAGACCGTGTTTTTATCCCCCCCCCCGTGCCTGATACTCTAGAAAATCTGCGACATCAAATTGTTGAAGCTGTGAATTCGTGTGTGGCAAGAAATGAGCCACCGATTTTGATATTTGTCGTGTAACACATGGTGCTCATATTGAATGCATAAAATAGTGAAACTTGAACTTTTCTCTTTCCAGGAACGTTGGAAATTTTGTAGTTTGGTAAACGTGTGATGTCTTCTTTCTTTCCAAAAAGCCCTGTATATTAAATTTAAGATTTTCTTAATTGATTCAATGACATAATGCTTAAATTAATTAGGAGATTATTTCCTGTGCATTATTTCCTATCTCAGTGCATTATAAATTTGACATTTTGATTGATATCTCCTTAATTTCTATTTTTATTTTTTTGTGATTTTTTCCCCCTCACAACTTATGGAAAAGAAATAGTCCAGGATTAATCGAGAAACTACTAAAATAAAAAAATAAAAACATTTGAAGGGCACGTGGCTGAGTGCTACAACCTGAGACAATGAATGGATGACAACATCATTCCCATGAATATTTCCAACAATGCACAGATACGGGACACGCACTGTTCTTTGACAACGAACGGATGTTTCGACTTTATATAACAGTTCATGCACCGCTTGGGAAATTATAAACTGTATGTACTTACATTATTCGTAGAGAAAACCTACATTCCGATTGAAGGTCTTTCCACTTTTCAGCGGTTGTCCTTTTACCAGCCGGCTGCTGGCCCTTCACATCCACATGTGTCAATCACAGATGTAGATGATCAACAGCCAGTGTAGGGGTGACATGTGGTTATCATGTCGAGTCCCCCAGCCGTTATAGCTGGTTCCTCAACCTGGAGCCGCTACTTATTGTAGCTACCCAATTGCCTCACGATGCTGGGTGGGCACCGGTCCCATACTGGCCGAAATACCATGAGAAAATTTCTTCCCCCATGGAGACTCGAACCAGCGCAAGTCCCGTAGCTCTGCGCCAAAGCTTCCTACCTTACCGCTCGGCTACGGCACGGGACACATCTTAGCTTTTATTTTTAAATATAGTATTTATTCCAATTTTATTTATAGACGACTGAACATCAAAAATCATATCAAATCTAGAATCTTCATTTATGTCCATCCTTCCTTGTTTCAGCTAACCGACTCTGGAATTCCCTTCCCTCGTATATATAAAGCACTCCCCGACTCAAAAATAGTTTAAAAAAACTCACTTAATATTTCCTTACACAATATAATATATAACCGTGTTCTAGGTATACTATTATCATTATTTTATATTCTACACTTTCTTTACCAAGCTAAATGCTTAATCAAAATTTAGGATATTGCTCCTCTACATGCCATCAAATCTTTAGAGGATGAGGAAGGCTTACAACTCAATGGTATTAATAAGCTGTTAGTTTATGCTGATGATGTAGATCTACTGGGCGATCGCAAAGAGATACTAAAGGTCAACACGCACACACTACTGAGTAACACTAAGAAATTGGGACTGGAAGTAAATATCAATAAAACTAAATATGTGGTCACACATAGAAATACAATATATAATGGAAATGGATAGCTAATGACAAATGAGGGAAATTTTGAGGAAGTGGCTGAATACAAATATCTAGGAACAATAATGGCAAATAGGAATGAGATACACAAAGAAAATAAACATAGGCTCAATTCTGGAAATTCGTGCTATTGTGCATTACAGGAACTCTTGACGTCCCAACTCCTTTCAAAAAACGTTAAACTGAAAATATATAAAACTATTATTCTACCAGTTATATTATATGGATTCGAAAAATAAACTCTTACTTTAAGAGAGCAAAGGAGATTACGAGTATTTGAGAATAACGTTCTTACGAAAAATGTTGGACCAAAGAGAGGTGAACAGGCAGTTGAATGGAGAACACTACATAACAATGAACTACATAGTCTTTATAGGAAGCCAGATATAATAAGAACAGTTAAGTCTCATAGACTGCGATGAGCAGGACATGTGACACGAATGGGGAATGAAAGACGTGCATGGAGGCTTCTTGTAGGAAAACCAAAGGGAAAACGCCCAGTTGGTAGATCAAGAATGAGGTGGGAGAATAATATTAACAATAATTTGAGAGAAGTAGAATGATTGAAAAACATTAGTTCAGGATAGGGATATATGGAGAGCTTATGTCCGCGCGGCCATGAACCTACGGGTTCGATAGTGACAGTGAGTTATTGTTATTTTATTTTTTTTTGTTTTTTTCTTTGTCAAGTGTATATTTTCTAGTTTGTACTTTTAAAGAAGTTGTAGATAATTCATAATTGTTATTATATGTTGTATAATTTAACCCTGGTGAATGGAAGGGAAGACTTTACAGTCTTAACTCCATTGAGTAAAATAAAATAAGTAAATAGGCTGGATATTTCTTTTGTTCTTGTGATTTCTACATAAGTTCATTGGTTTATTGTTTTTATGCCCAAGCTGTGCAAAACATTTCTTCCACTTACTTGTGTTTTGCACCCTTTTAACTTTACTATCTAACCTCTCTTGGTTAACTCTTGTTTTTTCGACCCCAACGCTATTAGGGCATCCGAGGGCTAGGGAGTCCTTCCTTTTTCCATTTCGTCTTTCCTTTATTTTCTTTTCTTCTCCAGAAAAGCCTGACCAGAGGCTATAAGATGGCAGCCCCATCACTGGTCTTGCCTTCCTTTGGCCAGCAACCAATCGAAGGGACTATTATTATGCTTTCAAGTCTTATACGAGAATTTCCCATAAGGGAAAATTTTCTATAGGATCGTAACAGGCCTTGGCCTAATACTTGGAAGGAAGAAGAAGAAGAATATTGTGAAGTGATTATTGACGATGATATAGCTAATGACAACGAATAAATGTCAACCCTATATTTACTTGACGATTGGAGAAAGCAACAATGAAACCTCAATGAGGTTGCTCGGTACCGAAATTTGAACCAGAGATTTTCCGAATGCGAATGTCAAATTGTACCGTCTGCTCCATCTCGTTCCATAAGATTATCAGCTATAAATCCAATAACTATTCATTAGTAGAACACAGCATATATTTTACTAGAATATTTTTAAAAAATCCTCAATCCTTTTAGCGAATATCTAACGAATGATTGAAGTTGTTCTCAAGAAAATATTTTTGAGAAAAACATATCTTCATCGATCTTATCTAGTATATACAGAAAATTACCAAGACACACACACACACACAAAATATCGCACTTTTTGTTTTTCGGAACAAAACTCGGTATAGGCCTACAGCAGTCAGTTAAAAAGAGTAAAGTCAGATTTGTTTAAACCAACAAAATTGGACCATTAGGATTCGGAGTTCATCCGAAGCGGGGAAAAAAAAAGAAAAAATAAATCGAAATCCGACCATTAGAAATGGAGATTTACCTGAAAGACTTAATTGTAAAATCTCTCTAACGACCGCCATGTCGCCCTCTCTCAATGTAACTGGAAACACAATTTGATTCGCTAAAGAATTTTCTGAGTTTACGCAATTTCTTGCCGACGGACATTCTACTATCAAATGTCATAATTTTGAAACGTAGAAAAAAATAAGAAAACTGTTGTTTTATATTATATAGGCTATGACATATTTGAGTTATTAATCCCGGTGGCTCAATATTTAACAGATCTAGACAATACGTTGCATATGCTGATGATATTGTTCTTTTGTCAAGAGATTTAGTAAAGTAAGTAAAGTGATCCCACAACAGGCCCGGAGGCCCTTGGGGTAGTAGGAGGTTAAGGCTCCCACTTTTTCTAGACAATCAGCACTTTGTCAGCCGGGTTGTCAGCCCTGCGTGACGGCCGCCTTTACCCCCAGAACAAGCGCCTGGTACTCATTTTCGTTAGAGGCTGAGTCGACCCCAGGGCCATAGTGCCGCCAGAGGGTTTGGGTCAGTTTAAAAATCCTGACCCCAACGGGACTTGAACCCTCGACCCTCCGGCTTGTAGCTCAGTGCCTTAACCACTACGCTACGTCAAGAGATTTAAACACTTTAAATTATATTTTAACTCAAATGGAAAACCAAGCAATACTAGCAGGACTAGAAATCAATACTGTAAAAGCTAAATATTTGATAAACTTAAACTCTGATCTTGGAGGAACTAACAGAATATTAAATGGAGCGACATATGAAGAAGTACAGAATTTTAAGTATCTAGGATCCATGGTATCCAGGAATGATATATTAATTGAAATAAAAGAAAAACTAGCAGCAGGTAACCGATGCTTAAGATCTCTGAACAAAATTATACAATATATATATATATATATATATATATATATATATATATAACAAAATTAAAATAAGAATAGCTATTATGCATTGCAGAGACTCTTGACATCCCAACTCCTTTCAAAGAACGTTAAACTGAAAATATATAAAACTATTATTCTACCAGTTATGTTACATGGGTGCGAAACATGGACTCTTACTTTAAGGGAGGAAAGGAGATTACAAGTATTTGAGAATAAAGTACTTAGGAAAATTTTTGGACCAAAGAGAGATGAACAGTATTTGAGAATAAAGTACTTAGGAAAATTTTTGGACCAAAGAGAGATGAACAGACAGGTGAAAGGAGAAGACTACATAACAATGAACTTCATGGTCTTTATAGGAAGCCAGATATAATAACAGTTAAGTCTCATTATTATTATTATTATTATTATTATTATTATTATTATTATTATTATTATTACTATTTTTCTTTCTTACCCTTGTCAAATCTATATTGTGTAGTCTATATCTATTATGTATCAATCATAATTCTTATTGCATGTATAATTTAACCCTGGTGAAGTGGAAGAGAAGACTTTAGGGTCTTAACTCCATCAGGTAAAATAAATAAATAAAAAATAAATAAATTAAACTGGAAAAAAAAATAGACTGCGATGGGCAGGACATGTTGCGCGTGTGGGGAATGAAAGACTTGCATGGAAGCTTCTTGTAGGAAAGCCAGAGGGAAAACGCCCAGTTGGTAGACCAAGAATGAGGTGGGAGAATAACATTAACTATGATTTGAGGGAAGTAGATTATACAGGGAATGATTGGAAAGTATTAGCTCAGGATAGGGATGTATGGAGAGCGTATGTCCGCGCGGCCATGAACCTATGGGTTCGACAGTGCCAGTGAGTAAGTAAGTAGGTATACGTAAAACAATTATTAAACATGTTGTAGTGTATGGCAGTGAATCCTGGACCATATCAGAAAGAACTGCTACAAGAATTGCCATCTCGGAAAGAAAGATCTTTAGGAAAATTTATGGTCCAATTAAGGATAAGGGTACCTGGAGAATAATAACTAACCAAGAAATATATTACCTATATAAAGATAACGATATAATTATAGATATTAAAGTTAGACGTATCGAATGGTTGGGCCATATTTGCAGAATGAACAAGGCACGTTTGCCCAGGATATCAAACGCTAAGCTGGATGGAAGGAGAAAAGCTGAGAGGCCTAGGTTACGATGGATGCACGATGTACAGGCGGACCTATGGAAGACTGGCATAAAAAATTGGAGAAATAAGGCCATTGACCGAAGAGAATGGATGGTTGTTATGAGGGAGGCTAAGGTCAAACTAAAGACTGTCACGCCAATGATGATGATGATGATGGCATATTCGAGTGCTTTACATAGGGTAACAAGGTCTCCATCAGGCACACACAAAGAACAAATTTGACCAAGATCCCGGGACGGACTATTTGAACCAGGGTTTTCTGCGGTTTCCCCTGGTACAAGGGCAAATGCCGAAATAGACCAGAAAGCTCGCCGCAGCGGCAATAGCTATTAATTTAATGCTCAACATTTAATATCCGGGGCAAATAGGTTCAAGCCTTGGAACCCGAGGTTCCATTCTCTTCAAAAGAGGGACCGAAGAATATTGATCCACCACTAGAATACAGTAGCATGGCAATTTGTTTTATCTTTGTAGAGTAACTACTTAGTTAATAAATCAGTGACCAATCCGTCGTGAGAATATTATGAATTCCAAACAATTACACTATATATAGCCAGAATTTTATAGTTTTCCTGTTATCATATCTACTTTTTGTTTTGTAATTCAACAGAACAAAGATTTTTAAAATACATTATGAAACTTCATTGAGGTCACTGAGTTAAAGTTTTAAGAAATGTAAAACAGCACCTGATATCTCAGTCGTCCTCAATAATTTGCAGTGTTGTTTTTAAACACATGTTGAATGAGAACGTACCCAGCAATATAAATCCTCTGTACAAAATAATTACCA
Organism: Diploptera punctata; assembly: GCA_030220185.1. NCBI lineage: Eukaryota > Metazoa > Arthropoda > Insecta > Blattodea > Blaberidae > Diploptera > Diploptera punctata. The sequence continues at coordinate 496,221 of JASPKZ010009352.1, read as the reverse complement.
ACAACAGTCAGTACCAAAATGAAAGCAGATGATGATACTTCAGTTATCGAAAGGCCTCCTATAAAACAACACTGCTGATTATTGAGGACGATTGAGATATCAGGTACTGTTTTACAATTCTTAAAACTTCAAAAGAACGGCAAGTGAAAATGTCTTTATAAGCTCTTTTATATAATTCTGTTGCTGTAGTGTCAACTGGTTAACACAGTACGCCTAAATGATCGTACTTCAACATTTATTAAGCTGAATTTTTTTTAAAAACAGTTTTTACGCGATAGTGCGTTTTGTCGTACTTACAGTAATGGCGACCATGATTGTAAGTTCAATTTCCTACATTTCGGGGTTTCCAACCGAAATAACTATACTGTAATATTACATATTACAAACCACGTGTGGGAAGTAAAACCACTGCCCTCTATGTATACTACGTACAATGTATATACAGAAAATATCCAAAAGGTACATTATATGAAACAAATCACTGTATTTTAAATGAACTGAACTTTATTTGAAACAATATAAAACAATAAATACGTACTTGCCTCCATTTTATCAATGATTGGTATCACGGCCTGCTGTAGTTTCAACTAATAATCATTGCCCACACAACGTTAGTCAGTTGTTTATAATTAACAAATATATTATTATTATTATTATTATTATTATATAATCAATTGAGTTGGTGTTTACTTGATGAAAATCCATATTTATTAATTAAATAAAAATAAAACGTAGTTTTATTTGATTTTCATATTTATTATATAATTCAGTGACAGCTGTTTCGGTGTTCTTCAGACATGTTAACAAATTATGAATTGTGTTCCAACTGATCTAAGCAACAATACAACAGTATTTATTTAAATTTTTAAATTTAACAAAGGGGATTCATTCAAATCAAGTTGAGAATTTAACAGTTTTTTACTACTTTTAAATTTATTAATTTCTGCAGCCTCCAAAAGATCTAACTTCTTACCCTTATCACAAATATGTAAAATTTCAAAATTTGGATCGAAACAATGATTAAATTGGAATAGGTGGTTAGCATATTTTGAATTATCTAAATTTCTGTTATATGCTCTCATGTGTTCCTTTATCCGAGAGATAAAAGGTCTACCAGTTTGTCCTATATAGACATTGTCACATGTGCCACACTTCAATTTATATACACCTGATAATTTTTCTTTTTTTGCTTTGGTTTTATTGTTTTTTATTATATTTTGGTAGAGTTTTATTGGTTTTAAATGCCACATTAATGTTCAACTTTTTAAAGTGTTTAGATATTTTATTTCGTAATGTCATACATAGGCCCACTTTCAAATAAAATATCTAAACACTTTAAAAAGTTGAACATTAATGTGGCATTTAAAACTAATAAAACTCTACAAAATATAATAAAAAACAATAAAACCAAAACAAAAAAACAAAAATTGTCAGGTGTATATAAATTGAAGTGTGGCACATGTGACAATGTATATATAGGACAAACTGGTAGACCTTTTATCTCTCGGATAAAGGAACACATGAGAGCATATAACAGAAATTTAGATAATTCAAAATATGCTAACCACCTATTCCAATTTAATCACTGTTTCGATCCAAATTTTTAAATTTTACATATTTGTGATAAGGGTAAGAAGTTAGATCTTTTGGAGGCTGTAGAAATTAATAAATTTAAAAGTAGTAAAAAACTGTTAAATTCTCAACTTGATTTGAATGAATCCCCTTTGTTAAATTTAAAAAAAAATAATTAAATATTGTTGTATTGTTGCTTAGATCAGTTGGAACACAATTCATAATTTGTTAACATGTCTGAAGAAGGTACAGTGTACCGAAACAGCTGTCACTGAATTATATAATAAATATGAAAATCAAATAAAACTACGTTTTATTTTTATTTTATTATTATTATTATTATTATTATTATTATTATTATTATTATTATTGTACTATTATTTATTATTTTGAAAACACTATCGCGCAAAAAAAAATACAACGCACGTTTGTGAAGTGTTTTACAGAATCTCCGAAATTAAAAACCTCGCTATCGCTGGGTTTTTAAACATTTTCCTCACTTCTGTAAAAACCGCATCCCAACCTCGCATCTTAATATAGGGCCTACTATTATTACATCCCGAAAGAAACTGCTTTCAATTTCGATCATCTGTTTGATTGATAGCGGAAATATAAAAGCAGGGCTAAATATTCATAACAGTCATACTTCATAAGCACCTTTCATGGATATTTATTTGATGTGATTTTATTCAAGTAGTCAAAATAAATACGATTCGTGGTCCTCATTCTCTCAAGGTAAACAAAGTTGTTTCTGAATCGATCAATAAAATCTAAACCAGTATTTATATTACTGTTGATAAGAGCATATATTACTTACGTGTCTGATTTCTAATTTCCAAAGCCTTGAATATCCAATTCCGATAATATAGAAACAAAAGCAAACAAAACAATTAACAATAATTTTAGGTCATGGTCTTCTTTATTAACAAAACCTGTGTTATGCATGCAGCCAAGTTTAGGACACTTTCTGTAATTATGCAAATAACTAGACGCTATGTCGAGAAAATTCACCTTAAAATATTTCAACAACGTTATATAGAAAGTAAAGACAAAATACTTAAAACCTAATGTGTAGAAAGTAGGCCTATGTTTAAAATAACAAGTCTATGAAAATATAAATATATTTAAATAAATGCGTCTACGTTTTCTAACCTAAAAATTCTAAAATAAAATTAAAAATGAATAACTGAAATGATCACACATTCAATTAGATATAGTATTCACGACATACTGCATACAATTGTCCGTCACGCAGGAGCTATTTAGGCCTATGCTAAGCGAATTCCTCTTCATGTGGAATTTGTGGATGATGTGCTGGTTTACAGTGTCTTTCTTTTGATAAACAAATCGAATATATCAAGTTTTGTTGCGAGAAAACAATTTCAGACGCTTGAGTTTTTCTTTTTAATTTACTTTTACCGTATTTTGAGACACTTCATCATCTTTGGGTTATGTCCGATAGTGACTATGTCTATCATTATGTGAATGTCTATTCATTTCTAAATTTTGTCTATCGTTGAATTATGTTTATTTTATACTTTAACTGAATATTCATTTTAAATGAAATATGAAATGACGATTAAGGAGGAAATAGATCATGGTACTAAAATTCAAACCTAGCATTTGCCAGGACAACTGAGAAAAACCACGAAAGAAGTCTGTCAGATTTGTCGGCCCCGATATTTAAACTCGGAATCTCTCAAATTCGAGTCTCAAATGCTACCATCTGAGCCAACTCGATCGGTGCTGTAGAGCATCGTTTCCCAATTCGCGAACCACTAGTGGGTTCGCAAAATATTTCAAGGGGTTCGCCAATTTTTTTTCCGTAATGGCGGGTTTCGAGGTTAGGTCTATTATTGTTTTCATCACTTCTGCAGCTTTGTAATAATAATAATAATAATAATAATAATAATAATAATAATAATAATGATGATGATGATGATGATGATGATGATGATGATGATGATGATGATGATGATAATAATATTAAAAATATTATTATTATATTAATATTATTACTACTATTATTATTAATATTATTATTATTACTATTAATATTATTAATACTATTATTATTTTTTTAAAAAATTAAATTAACCCTATAATGCCCCTTGTAACTTATTTGTAACATCGGGAATTTATCACATTATTCTTACAATACATTAATATTTGCCGCGAATGCCTAATTTACAGTTATGTAACAACGTTAGGAATGCATTTGATTTCGCTACAAATAGGCCTACATGTTGTAATATTTAATCCGTAAGTAGATTAACTTTAGATTTTAACCGTTAGGAGTTAAGTTAAATTTAAGGTTATTAAACCTTTTCCTTGGACTTAAATTGTATGCATGTCTACTGTCTGTATATTTAAAAGTCAGTGGTTCACCCAACTAAGATCATTGTGGAAGGGGTTCGCGAGTCGAAAAAAGGTTGGGAACCACTGCTGTAGAGCATCGAGTATGTTCCCACTAAAATCCTAGCTTCCAGGATAACCCCCACTCCTATTAATCCGATTTTGTTGATTAACAAACTCGGTTTTACATATCTTATTCAAATGCTACTTGCCAAATTTTCATTGCGAAAAAGTAAACATGGCGGCCGCTGGAGCGATTTTTACATTTCGGCTTTCAGGTAAATCCACACTCGTAATAATACGCATTTTTTATTGTTAAAATATGTCATGCTTGATTGCGAAAATAAATACCGTCACTAGAGTGTTAACACACACACGTAGTAGACACCGAAAATGATTGAAGGCCTGTATAGAGGCCGATTTTTTAAAAACCAAATTAAATTTAAAAACGTGAGGCTGAGTACGTTAACCAGCAAAATCATATCATTAGGAGTGCGGGTTAACCGAAAGCGAAAGTTTAAAAATCGCTCAATCGATCGCAATTTTCGATTTTTCGCAACACGAAACTCATGTGTGCTGTTGAAATACAATAGGGAGAAAATATAAATTTCTAATTGTTTTTGTGCCGCTTATTGGTGACAGTCCTGATGACATTTAAGACTAGGTTTGACCACTGACATCATTAAAGTGGTGAGAGGGGGTGTTATGTATAAATAATGATGAAGAAACTACCTGCTCAAAACAATTAGAGGAACACTATGAAATATGCAAATATTTTTTCATTGGATAAAGGTACAAACATGAAATTAATAAAGTACATTATTTGTGATTATTTATTTATTTATTTATTGCTCATGTCAGTAAAAACAAATGAATAACGCTGACAATTAACTTTTCAAATAATTCCGCTATGTAAGCAATTGAATCTTGTGCTTATTTTTCAAAGTTAAACACTCGTTATATAGAGTTAGTATCGTGTATGGCCTCCACGACATTCGATGACAGTTCGGCACCTTCGTGGCATGCTCCCAATAAGATTCTGAATTTCCTCTTGCGGGATATTTTCCCATTCCTCCTTCAGAGCATCTCCAAGTTGCTGCAGAGTTTGTGGAGCTTGATGTCGGTTCCTGACCTTCCTGTCTAGAAGATCCCACAAGTGTTCAATAGGGTTGAGGTCTGGGCTGACCGCTGGCCACTCCATTACCTCAATTTCATTCCTCCTCAGGAAGTCCCTGGTGACAGCCGCAGAATTTGCCCATGGCATTATCCTGCATAAACAGAAATCCAGGGCCTACTCCAAATGGCAGCAGGTACTACATGCTCTTCCAGAACGTGCTCGATATACCGGACAGCATTCAGTCGCTGGGGAACAAGTACAAGGTCCGTACGATTGTTGTACATAACTCCGGCCCACACCATTATGGAACATCCTCCGAATCTATCAATTTCCTGTACAGCCTCTGCAGAAAATCTTTCTCCTGGCCGTCCCCACACCCTCAATCGACCATCACAACGTGTAAGACGATACCTTGATTCGTCCGAGAAGAGCACACACTCCCACTGGTTCAGGTTCCAATCACCATGGTTTTCAGCATACGTACGTCTTGCTGCCTTATGCCTATTTGTTAAGCGTGGTTTTTTAACGGGCCTTTTTGGACGAATAATCTCTTTCCTTAATCTGTTCCTTATGGTTTGGTCTGAAACCCGGATTCCGGAAGCCATATGAAGGTCATTCTGCAGGTCTTTTGCAGTTTTTGTACGCTGTCGAAGAGCAGAAAGAACACCGTATCTGTCATCCTGGGGGCTTGTTTTAAATTTACGGCCCTGGTCACGTCTTCTACAGTACTGACCTGTCTCTCTGTGCCTGTTGCGTAACCTGGATACCACGGAAGGAGAAACCCCAAGCTCTCTAGCCACTTGTCGCAGAGATTGACCTTGTCGTAAAAGATGTAAAGCATTATACACTTCAAACTCATTTAAATGCCTCATTTTGTCAGAGACTTCAATAAACAAGGCAATAATCAACATTCGTCACTATAACAACATCAGGAAGCTTACCAATTAGAAGTGGCCAGTGCCTTCCAAAATAAAAAAATTCTCTATATTTGTTATTTGAGGTAATTTCTCTGTATTTAGGCCATGTATCTTTAAAATTTGTATCCAATGATAAAATTAATAATTCAATTTACATATTGTCCAACTTTCAGCATCACAGCTTTAAAAAACAATTACTTATTCAATTTATTACAAGTGTTCCTCTAATTGTTTTGAGCAGTGTATATTGGTGTCAAATCTTTTTTTTTCTCCAGGTTTCAGAAATGGGTAGTGCGGGCGGGGTAAAAGATTCTAAATCGACGAGAAAAGTATCGAATCCATAGTTTTCTAATCACTAATCTGATTGGTGCCAAGAGGATTGAGATAAATTCCGAGCAATCAGCTAGTATAGCATAAAAATATCCATAGGCCTACATAAAAGGAAGACCTTGGCGTTCCAATATTCAGACTCAACAAGAAGTAACATCATTATTAGTATTAGCCCAGTAGGCTAGTAGTTACGTTCCTTGTCTTTATTTTCGAGGGACGCGGGTTTAAACCCGGCCATAGTTCACGGATTTTTAGGATGGAAAAATCTAAGGATCAAGAGAGACTTTAAGACATGGTCCCGAGTCTGAAGATTTTCAGGCTCTTAAAAGACCAACAAGCCTGAATAAAAATACCTCTGTGCAAAATTTACAGATCTTTTCCCATCCATTAATACCTTAGTTACCCACTAGATGTCTCCTCGAGGCGACCCCCTACCACTCGCTGACATCTATAGGTAAATGAGCGTAACTAAATAAACTTATTTATAATGTTAAGGGGCGTCCTAATCTCGGCACAGGGAAGAAAAGGGCCTAAGACGTAGTATTAAAATAATTAAACAAAAGTAAACACATTCAGATATCTAGCAAACGTCATTTAATAAGAAGCAGATAGAGATATTACGAATAATTTAAACAGCTTTATAAAAATAATAGGTATAGTAGGTATAATAACGGGCTTCCAATATAAACCCGGACCGGCCTCACGGGGTTTCACCCGTCAGGCAGCGCTCTCTCCTCGTCCACATTTCACTCTGCCAGCCGCTCGTCCTTGAACTAGTCAGTTTACTATCGTTCGACAAGATGAGACGTCAGCTGACATTAGAGCAGCGCATTTATGTGTGTAAATGTTATTATAAATACGAATCAGCTCGTCGCGTTCGCGAGGAATTTATTCGGAACTTCCCTGGACAATTACCTCCTTCCAGAAATGAAATCAGAAACTTGACAGTGCCCGATCTACAGCGTGTCAATCTAAATGTGTTTACTCTGTATAATGCCTGTTTAACTGCGGGAGGACAACATTTCCAGCATTTTCTATAAGGTAAGAAACAGTTCAAGGACGGGTGGCAGGCAGGGTGAATTGCGGGAGGAAGAGACAGCACTGCGTGCCGGGTGAAACTCCGTGAGGCCGGTCCGGTTTTATATTGGAAGCCAATACCATTTTGTGCACTTTTGCAGTTATTTCTGGAATAGTGGCACATCTTGGCCGACCACTATGGGGATCATCATCTAAGCTATTCCGACCACATTTAAACTCGGTTGTCAACTTGGCAACTGTTGAATATGAGTGTAAATAACCTCCGTAGCCGAATGGGAAGATAACTTGGCGTAGAGCTACGGTCCGAGTCACTGTGGGCGAAGAAATTTTCTCGTAGAGTTTCGGCCAGTATGGGACCGGTGCTCACCCAGCATCGTAAGGCATTTGGGTAGCTACAATAAGTATCGGCTCCAGGTTGCGAAAACCAGCTATAACGGTTGGGGGACGCGACATGCTGATCACATGTCACCCCTACATTGGCTGGACGATCGTCTAACTTTATGGTTAACACACGTAGATGTGAGGCCAGTATCCGGCTGGTAGGCCAAAGGCCTTCTAAGTCTGTTGTACCATGTAGTTAAGTTTCTATAGTAAATAACATGCTTAAGCCGATTTCAACTTTAAAGAAAACCAGAACCAAATTATAGAACGCTCTACCTTTGCTTACCCTTCTATACGGTGCGAATCTTGTATCGTTAAAGGAACACACCACTCAATAATAAGAACAATGGAAATGGGATACAAGTGTAATATTATATTACAATACAAGGTTGGGAAGTAATTTTTACAGAAGGGAGGAAATGAATTTCCGAGATTCTGTAAAACACTTCACAAACGTGTGTTGTACATTATTTATTGCACGATGGTGTTTTCAAAATAAAAAAATAATAGTAAAATAATAGCATCTTTGTTGGAAATATTTGTGTTCATTATAACCAATTGACTAACGTTAACAGTCTGGCCAATGTTCATACGGTAAATGCCGAAAATAATTCAGTTGAGACTACAGCAGGCCGTGACACCAATCAAGGATAAAATAGCGGCAAGTACGAATTTATTGTTTTATATTGTTTCAAATAAAGTTCAATTCATTTAAAATGCAATGCTTTGTTTCGTATAATGTATATTAACACTACCTTTAGAATATATTTTTGTATATACATTATACGCAGTGTACGTAAAGGAAAGTGATTTTACTTCCCGCACTAGATAGGTAATTTGTAATATTGCAGTATAGTTATTTGATTATTTATAGGTAGGCAATCCCGAAATTTAGGAAATTGAACTTCAATAATGGTCGCCATTTCTGTAAGTACGACAGAACGCACCATCATAAAAAACTTTTTTTTGCACACGGTGAAACTACAAGATTACATAGAAATAGCAAAACATCCATCACGCAGGAACTACAAATTTCTCACCAATTCTGATTTACCATCCATTTTTGTAGGTTTAAGAAATTGATAATTTCCTTGTATCCAGTTACTAGAAATCTAAGTGGCTAGAACACATGGGCAGATTGCCAAAGGCAGGTTACCAAATATAAAAAATCATAAACCAGTAGGAAAAAGATGACGAGAAGATCCCATGAAGACATTATTTGACGTGAAAATACAAGTGGCCTAAATCCATGACAGCTTGATCATGATGTTCTTGTCCATTTGTCTACAATCCTTGTGACTCTCATTTACGTCCCATAAATAGTCTTGGCACGTGTATGTTTCTTCCTTGCAGTAATTTAACAAATCGAAACATTTATATAATCAATCACGTTTGCTTATTGTGAAATTAACTGCATTGTTCCTCCACGACAAATTATAATACTCTATTATGTAATTGAAAAATGCATATTTTTAAAAAGGGTTTTTCCTCTTACAAGGTTAACACTAACAAGAATTGAACATTCAATCTTATACCAAGTTTTAATTATTTATAGGCCTACATTAATTATCATAAGTGACTTCTATTTATTTTCTTAAAACTTTTTCTAGCATAAGTACGTACTTACAGCTGACAAAAATGGAAGCGACCGCTATCTCCAAAACTACGGTTTATTTATCTGATGTAGTTAAGACCGTAATATCTTCTCTTCCACTTCACTAGGGTTAAATTATACATATAATAATTATAAATTATCTACATGTTGATTAATGATACATAATAGATATATTCTACACAATATAAAGTTTATAAGAAAATGAAAGCAAAATAGCAATAATAATATGGCCATCGCAATCATCATCATTCATATTCAACTTTGATTAAGCTTGGGATTAGGGACTCTCCTGGCGCACCACTATCATCATCATCACCCATCATATCATCGGGACAATGTAACCCCGCCTTCCAGGCGCCCCAACCTCATAAGTGGGTTACAAGTACGCCATGCCAGGAGAGAACAGCAGGAATGTCGAAAGACAACCTGGGGCATTTGCAAAAAAAAATAACAATAATAACATTAATTATATTCTATAGTAATTCTGTCTGAGGGCAGGTCTTTCACTGCAATCATAGCACTTTCACGCTATGCTTTCCAGCTTTACTAAGGAATTATAGGTGTGGTAGCTACCCGTTGCTTTCCACACCGGTGATGGATGATACTGATAAGGATGATGATGGCAATGATTTTCGGGGACCGTTGGGCCCCAAGCTTCCTGACATTTGTTTTACATGTGAGGAAAACCCCCAAAAAAATCTCTCCTAGGAGCTTGTCCCGACCGGCAATCGCTCCCGGATCCGCTGCGTGACAAGGCAGCACGCTACCTCGAGACCACAGCTGTGGACTAATAACATTAATAATAACCTCTAATTTTATTAAATAATTGGCTTGGTAAAGAAAATTTAAAACATACAGGAATAATAAAAGTATACACATAACTTGGTTATATATTATATTGTCTAAGGAAATATATAGTGAGTTTTTTAACTGTTTTTGGGTCGGGCAATCCTTGATATACGAGGGGGGGGTGAATTCCAGAGCGGGTGGCTGAAACATGAAAGGATGAGGAATGTGAGATGTTCAATGTAGAGGAACAGTTAGAGTTAAATTTTCTCTCGATCGTGTGTTTTAAGTTATGGTGGGAAGATAGCGAATGGAAGCGAGTAGAAATATAAAAGGGTGATGAGGTGGACAAAGCGTTGTATAAGAAGCAGAGGCAATGTATCTTTCGCCCGTCTTCCAATCGGAGCCAAGACATTTCGAATACTCGAGTTATGTGGTCTGATTTCGAGGTTGCATATATAACATGCACAAGCATTATGAACTCGTTGCAGTCTTTGTCCGAATGTGACTCATGTCAGTTAAGAGTAAGTCACAATAATCGAAATGCGGCTTAATTAAAGTTGAGACAAGCACTTTTTTCAATGAAGAAGGAAGGACATTTTTCAAACGTTTTAGGAACCCTTCTACTTGCATCCCTAGAAATGTGTAATACAACTTATTACTACCCGGTATACCTATGTCAATAAATTTATTGAAATTTTGAAGTAAATGGGTGACCCAAATGATCTTATCAATCAAAATGACTTCTGAAAGTATTGGCTTTATAAATACAGAATTGTCATCATTATACAGAGAGGATCTCCCGATTTACGGCCGGGCTAGCGAGAAAAGCGCTTGCGGCCGCTGAGTTCTCACTCCGTGTCACACGGCAGAGCGACTGCACGGCTCTTTTCCTACTTCTTTCACTTGGTTCGTGAATGACCGTGAAAATAACGAAAATAACTTACGTACCTTATGAAAGGAGATGTTGAAAATGTTCTCCTCCTACTTCCATATATTTTCGGCACCGTGCTAGGAAACCCTCATTCATAGGCATTAGTTGCTGTTCTGTTATTGATTTTATTTATATCCTGATATAATTTTTCAGATCGCATAACGTGTGGGGGTGGGGGTTTCTTGCATATATTTTATTTTTCTGTTATTGAGTTTATTTATGTCCTGTATAAATTTTCAGATCGTATAATGTGTGGGGGGGGGTTTCTTGCATATACTTTATTTTTTAAGTACCAAACGTAAAAGTTTCGTAGCTCGAAATGCTGACGCCTTCGAAAAACCAGTTTCTTGTTCAAGTCGTCTTTGGGATTTTGTTAGCGTATGTTGTAATATTTCTCCTGTTTCATCTAATTTTTCCTCCGTAAGCACACGTTTTGTTACCTTTGGTTTCTTATCGAGCACAGAACCCGTTTCTCTAAATTTGTTTACAATTCGTCGAACGGTATCTCTATTTGGAGGATTTACATATGGAAATTGTGTTCAAAATCGTCCGACTTCTCTGTAAGACTCTGTTTTCAATAATTATCGTACATAAATACCCAATGCTGTACTGTAAACACAGATCGGGGCATAATTCTTCTTGTAATCTCGTAAGCCCATGTTTTCCTTAATAGAGGCGCTCTCCCCCTACAGGGAAGAATGTGAACCATACTAATTTAGTTACACTTGTTTCATATAGATGTCATTTGAGTGGTCCGTGGTCAGCGTTCCGCCTCATACTGACATCTAGGAAACCAAGGTAGTACCAGGACGGGAAAATTCGGTAAATTTTGCTAAGAGGCCTTTTCATTCAGGCTTAAGGATTTTTTACGAGCCTGAAAATCTTCAGACTCGGGACCCACGGCTTAAAGTCCCTCCCGGAGGACTTGCTCCTTGGATTTTTGCATCCTAAAAAATCCACCGACCCCGGCCGGGTTTGAACCCGCGACCCTCGGGACCAGACGCAAGGAGCATAACCACTAGTCCACAAGGCATAATAATAAAATAAATAGAAAAAATAAAAAAAACGCTGTTTGGGAAAAAAAAATCTACTTAAAAAAAAAAAAGGAAATGAGAAATTGATGAACTTTGAAATTCCCGCGGAAAATTACTATTTCGAGGTTTTTCAATCTGCCAACAGAGGGAGCAAGAGACGACTCTTCAAGACGACAGAACAACGGTCGTCATATTACTGGTGATGGAGCCGATTAAGGATTTGAAACTGGCCTAAGAAGAATATGAGGTGAACGATAAAACTTTACCTAAATAAATAATTAAATAATATCTCATAGTGAGAATTCCTAAAAAAAAGTAACATGTACACTTAGCAAAAAAATAAAATGGGCCGAATCTTGATCTCGAATATTTTAAGTTGTACTCCGTAACCCGCGATTCACACGAGTAAACTAATTGCACAGTAGAGCTGTAATACGTTTCCCTTCTTCATTTGAAGAGCGTTCTATCAAGCTTAGCAAGCAAGCGAACACTTAGCTCAGTGCTTAGTGGTTTGATTCGTATGCAGGAAGTGACAGGTTCGATTCCCGATGAGGCTAAATTTTTTAATTGTTAAAATGCTTTCTATTTTATTCTGTCTTTCTACTCTTAAAAAACCAAACTATTATTATTATTATTATTATTATTATTATTATTATTATTATTATTATTATTATTATTATTATTTACTATTATTAATATTAGTACTAAAAGCGAATTTGTCCACCACCATGTACACCTCGTTGGTGTATTTCGGAACTCAATTAGAAATTAATAATTGAAAGTGCAATATTTTATTAAAAGGTGCAAATTAACATCAGTGCAGTGAATATTAATATAATGTGGTTTTAATAATAAATCATTATTTATCAAAAGTACTTATTTAGACTATGGAACATTACAACCTTTTGCTCTATCACGAGTTTCCAGGGAATCATCCCTGTGGTCCTTCATCAATCTATAATTTATAAACTATAGTGAACTCCGCAGTCGGAAGAGACTGCTCTAATGCTCTGTTACTATTATTATTATTATTATTATTAATATTAACTAACTAACTCACTAGCACTATCAAACCCGTAGGTTCATGGCCGCGCGGACATAAGCTCTCTATACTTCACTATCCTGAGCTAATGTTTTCCAATCATTCCTTGTATAATCTACTTCCCTCAAATCATTGTTAATGTTATTCTCCCACCTCATCCTTGGTCTTCCAACTGGGCGTTTTCCCTCAGGTTTTCCTACAAGAAGCTTCCATGCACGTATTTCATCCCCCATCCGTGGTACATGTTCTGCCCACCGCAGTCTACGAGACTTAACTGTTCTTATTATATCTGGCTTCCTATAAAGACCATGTAGTTCACTGTTATGAAATTATTATTATTATTATTATTATTATTATTGTCCACCATCTCTATGGACTATTATAAAGCTGAACTATATATATATATATATATATATATATATATATACTAAATATTTTAATTGAAGGGTGAAACTTTTTCCTCACTAATACGTAATAAATATATAAACACATAAATATATGAAGCTATATATCTTTTATTACATAAATGTATAGCATTATTATTAAAACGTGGTACTGCACACACAATTAAATTTATACCGGTAGCTAAATAGTGTTATAGAGTTTATGAAGGCAGGAATATTACTTAATATAGTGTAAAGTGGACGTAGATTACGTGGCTGGAATTAAATGTTATAGGATGTATTTTGCGAAAATACAAATGAATAAAACATTTGTCGGAGGATTCGAATCCTGGCTTTTACATACATTTCATCTTGTAAGTAGTTTAACGATCTACGCTACTCGAACGTCGGATACTAGATGCCTTGTTTACTTTAACGCTATGAACGAGAGTTGAACTTTATTTGAAATGCCGCAATTTGAGTAATATTGCATTTGTCGAACACTCGTAAATATCTACAAACATGTCTCCCACACTATTTCTTAACTATTTAAGACGATTAAAACCAATTACAGCGTATTTGAAACATTTAACAATGCGTTACCTCGTGATCCACAGCTTTAGTTCTTCGAGCGTGCGCAGTGGGCCATAACAGGGACTCTGCTTTTTGAAGCGGCTCATTATTTTTTTTTTCTAAGTATACATAAGTTTTCATATTTCTAATTAATATGATATTTTGATAGTTTGTGTATATATTGAATTGGAAACATTTGTTAACAAAAAACAATTTAATTACGTTTGGAGAACAAATTTATAATTGTAATTAATGGATTGAGAAGATATGCATGTGACGAAAATTTAACTGTTTAACAATTTTCATTCGCAAATAGTAATAGCAAACACTAATGTGACAGAAACAGAAACTTAAAATTTTACATTAGTTAAAATATTAGAGAAATTAAAAAATAGGAGATGTCATAATTCTTTGTTTTTCGTCTTCATAATATATTTTCCAGGCTTGTTCTAGGTAGCCTTCAGCTTCAACTTCTTCCAGGTTTAGTTCTACGTAAGTTTCATCCTCTGGAATATCTATTACTGTATCTTCAACATACCGTGGAAGCAATACATCTTTGCGTGATGAATCTGATTCTCTATTGATCTTTTTAGCAGAACTTGATATAATTTTTGGTTTCTCGTCTTCATATGTTATCCAGGCTGGAACGTCTATTACCTTATGTTCAACGTTGCGAGGACGCAATACATCATTGCACTCTGATTGTCTATTGATATATTTACTAAATCTTGACAAACCACTATGTTTTTGGGCTTTATAAGTTTTCGAAGTCTCCGAATCTAGCCTGTCTTCAACGTTATCTTTATCTGGAGGAAGTATTACACAAGTGTATGATGCATTCATTTCAGTCTTGTTATTTTGAATACAATCTTCAATCTTCTCTGGAATGTTTATTGTTTCATCATCTCCATTCAGAGGATGCAGTAGTTCAGTATATGATGGATCAACTTCATTCTTATCTAGCCTGTCTTCAACGTTATCTTTATCTGGAGGAAGTATTACACAAGTGTATGATGCATTCATTTCAGTCTTGTTATTTTGAATACAATCTTCAATCTTCTCTGGAATGTTTATTGTTTCATCATCTCCATTCAGAGGATGCAGTAGTTCAGTATATGATGGATCAACTTCATTCTTATCCTTTTTAAAAAGTTTTGACAATCTGCAAACACAGTCATAACAATCTTTATTAATGCATTGATTTATAAAAAAATATGTGTAAGTATGCACATGTGGCGCGTCTCCAATAGCAATCTCTAATTTTTTTGTGCTTGGGTTTTAATGCTCAGCCGATAGATGACGATATGTGATCTGTTTTCAATTTATGCACCATTTTGGGAAATTGCATAATGCAGGTGAAATGTATTTGTATTTTGTGCCAAAAATAATAATAAATTATTTTTTTCGAGTGTTATGTTTTGTGAGAAATTATGATGAAGAGAAAGACACTATACGCTGAGGTCGTCTTTGGTTAAGTCCGTCCGAGTTTCCATTGTGAAGAATACGAGTAATATGTTTTCCTCTGTTTGGATTACCGCTACCAAACAAGAAAGTAAAATCCAAGCAGCCGAGATGAAATTTTTAAGAAGAGTAAAAGGCTGCACTAGAATGGACCAGATTAGAAACGAGGATATCCGTGAATAACTGCAGATCTTCTCCATAAAAGAAAATATATTTAACAACAATATACAGTGGAAAGAACATGTAGAAAGAATGGAAGAAAGTAGATTACCAAATAAAATCTTGCATTATTTTACAAGAGGGAGAAGAGATGTCGGACGTCCTCGGAAAAGATGGTCTTAGATATATTAGTGAAGACGGAACAGGCAACTCTTGCCTAAACCCGGAAGTGAAGAAGAAGAAGAAGAAGAAGAAGAAGAAAGACACTATAAAGTTTAGTGTTGGTATCTTGTCTGTTTCGGTTGAAAAGCACATCAGAGTAAGGGGCAGGATTAATGTCCCATCTGACGAAAAAATTGTTAAATGGCTTCTTAACATGTATACTATGGAAAGATGTTTGAAATTTAATGCAAGCATTTGATACATGATCTAGTGATTAAAAACTGTATACCAACTACTCCCCAAACCAGCCCCTGGATAGACAATTTTATAATTAAAATATCTAACCCTGCCAGGTTGCAAACGTGAATATCAGCTAGAAAGGAAAACAAATGTCAAATTAATGATTGGAGAGATTTAATATTTCTAATAGACTATTTAACTCATGCCCCAAATGGGAGTCAATGACCAATCACGTTACAATGATGTTTTATTTACAACCAAACACAGTCGTGTTTCGCCTAGAATTTACAAACTAAAGTTTATCATAATAAAGAAAACACCTCATTTTTATCATTCTGAATAGGTCATAGTATTATTTTGCAGTGACTGACTTGCTAAAAAATACGGCTACCAGATTGTATATATAGTGCATGAATATCAACACATACCGCATGCGGGAGTTAATATAAAAACATTTGTAGCAATTGATTATACCACAAAAAAGAAAAAGAAAAGAAAAAACTGTTTGCACTTTCTTAAATGTATTTTTTTTTTTCCAGAAAAATATAATTGTGATATTTACATCATAGGACATCAGAAATGAATTAATATACAGTTTGATGCGTTTCATTTTTTCTCCACTAGAGTGCATTCTTACAATATTACGTTCCTTTGGCAATAAATAATATGATCTGGTTGCAGTGACGAACAAAAGAAGCAAATGAAGCGTACTAATCGTTTCTCATTTCTTTTCAAACATCGCCGTTTATATTAAATATATAAATATTTTAAAATAACTATATTTAAATAATGATTTGTGAGTAAACAGCTTAATTTTATTCGTTAAATAGTCCTAACAAATGCCACTCTTGATTTCCAAATTCTCTAAATAAATTCACTCCTCACTTCGTGAGTTCGTGAATTTATCGATAATTTGGAAATCACTCGTGGCATTACTTATGACTATTTAACTCATGCCCCAAATGAGAGTCAGTGACCAATCATGTTTCAATGGATTTTGTTTTACAACCAATCACAGATGTGTTTCACCCGATATTTATCAATTAAAGTTTATCACATTAAAGAAAACTCTCCATTTTTAATATTCTGAACAGGTCAGAGCATTATTTTGCTGTGACTCTCTAAGAAATACGTTGCATGTAGCAATTTATATATTAAGATGTAAGAATCATGGAATGCACGTAGTTCAAAGATTGTATATATAGTGCATGAATGTAACCAGATAACGCTTGCGAGATACAAGAGAAAAAAAATTGTAGCAGTTTATTATACCACAATAAAAAGAAACCACTATTTGCACTTTCTTAAACGTAAATATTTCCCAGGTATTTACATTCCAGAAAAATATCATTGACATTGTTACATCATAGGACATCAGAAATTAATTAGTAACCTATAATGTTGGTTATAAATAGTTTGATGTGTTTCATTTTTTCTCCACTAGGGTGCATTCTTACAATATTGCGATCCTTTGGCAATAAATAATCACAGAGTACCAGAGAAGAAAGGCAAGTTGCGCGTACATGCCACAGGCGGCGCTAGTGTAATACAACTAACGACACCTAAATTTTTTCGGTTCTTTTTTTGGTAATAATATGAAATTCAGCACCGCCTGGTGGTAAAATTATGAATTATAATTATATAACGCCATCTGGTGAATAATCATGGAATTTAACTTTTATAGGAATAAATAACGTATTAATTAATCTTAAATTGTGGAATTATGTATACCCAGTCTCTCAGACCTACAGATTTTCTTTAATTTTAACAGAAAGGAAGAATGGAAATAAATAAAACACGTTAATTTATTTTCGTTTATTAAAATTTTAAAACGTGCATTATGAGCTCTTTTAATAAATATGTACAATTGACCTACCCCCTTATTCTCACATACATATTTTATACAATATTTATTAAATAACCTTAGCCATGTCGTACATCTGTCCATTATAAAGTCACATTTTTAAAATGTTTATTAGAAATGGCTGTACACTAACATCACTCTTCCTAACCTAACAAATCTTAGAATTGATGTTGAGTGATTCCGGGTTCTGTGGCCGTGGTCCATAGTTGGTGTTGATACTGGTATCAACACCAACTATGGACCACGGCCACAGAACCCGGAATCACTCAACATCATGATTACCGGCCGTGAAAGCCTGCATTCAAATCTTAGAATTTTATCACTTCTAGTAGGTTTATCTTTGAAAATAGATTCACATTAAAAATGTAAACAAGCTTGAATTTACTTACAAATTAGAGTAAAATAAAATCTAAGTAATGATTTTAACTTTCGATAATTTACAGTACCGTCTACATAGAACGAAAGGATAGCAGTTAAAAATTTAAATTTACAAAATGGCTAACTTCCCATAATCCCGAGTGAACACCGTTAAACACGCCGTGAACGACGCCGTGTGCCTTGCATTTGTTTTATTTAGTTACATATTCTGTTACTACGAAACAGCGCTACCATTGTAGTTTGCTCATTGTAGTTCATCGTAAACGACCGAAATTTTTTAGATGTCACTGTACTCAGTTTCCCCTCTATTCGAAGTTTCTCTATGATAAATAATATGATCTGGTTGCAGTATGAACAAATGAAACATAACAAACGTTTCTCATTTGTTTTCAAACATCGCCGTTTACATTAAATATATATACATATTTTAAAATAACTATATTTAATAATGATTTGTGAGTAAACAGCTTAATTTTATTCGTTAAATAGTCCTAACATACGCCACTTTTGATTTTCAAATTCTCTAGATAAAATCACTCGTGGCATTACTTATGTATGAGTAAGAAACTCCCGGTAGGAAGCGCCTGTATCCCCATGCGAGGCGTATGGGGTACTGTAAATAAAAATATATATAGATAGATAACCAAATTGTCATGAAAACATCATAAAATACACAAATTAATTAAATTGCTAGAATTCATCTATCACAATAATGAAACGAAAAGATTGAATCGTTAAACTCAATGTTAAATGTCACTCAGTATGTGGTTTCATATCGATAATTCGAATATCGAGAAAACGTTTTCTGAATCCGCTAATAGCAGGCAAGCAAACGTTCGGGCGTGACGTATTCTATCACGGATAACTCATAATAGCCATGTTTGTCTTTCAGCTCTTTATTCCAAGTAGATCGGGATAAGTTTTTTTTTTTCAAATGCCCCAGGTTTGTCTTTTCGACATTCCTAGTTTCTCTCCCTGGCATGGCGTACTTGTAACCCACTTCTCAGGTTGGGGCGCCTGGAAGGCGGTTACGTTGCCTCGATGATATGATGGTTGATTATGATGCGCCAGGTGAGTCCCTAATCCTAAGCTTAACCTAAGATAAATATGAATGTTGATGATTGCGCTGGCCATATGATTTCGGCGACCGTTTGGGCCTTAAAGTTTTCCTGACATTTGTCTTACAGGTGAGGAAAAACCCGATAAAAACCTAGCCCTGAAAAATTGTCCCGACCGGGGATCGAACCCGGACCCGCTGCGTGACAAGGCAGCACGCTACCCCGAGACCACAGCGGTGCACAGATCGGAATAAGTAGATGGCCATATTTCGCGCGACAACAATATGACGTCATCATGCACGCTTCTTGAGCCACAACAGATGGCTATGAAAGGTTTTCTTCCGAACTTATTTAATAATATCTAATTACGTCTTTTGTCCACCGCTGTGGTCTCGAGGTAGCGTGCTGCCTTGTCACGCAGCGAGCCCGGGTACGATTCCCGGTCGGGACAGGCTCCTGCGTGAGGTTTTTTTCGGGTTTTTTTTTTTTCACCCAAGACAAATGTCAGGAAGCTTAGGGTCCAACGGTCCCCGAAAATCATCCGGCCATCATCATCCTTCACCGGTGTGGAAAGCAATGGGAAGCTACCACACCTACAATTCCCTAGTAAAGCTGCAAAGCATAGCTTGAAAATATGATTGCAGTGAAAGACCTGCCCTCGGGCAGAATTACAAAGGATGGAATTACGTCTTAATTAGTGAATTGTGTGGTAAAACAAGTAATTTATATTTTTATCGTCCGGTCATGACACGAGAGTTGAACGTTAGGGCAGAACAGCGTTTGCCGGGTACGCTAGTGAGTTATAACATTTATATTGTTAGTATTTTGAATGTTATAGGATGTTAACTTAATATTAATATCTATGGTGTAAAATAGTCTGCTTATCTGATTAACATTCCAAGCATCTTGGGATCAATTTCTGGAGATTTTTTTGTTTCAGTGTAAGGTCTAAGAATTCTCTCAGCATCGTGTATAGCAGTGGCGTGCATTCAACCCCAGCTACCCCAGCGCTGCTGGGGTAATAGCATATTAATAATTTTGAATTTAAAAAATATATATTTGCCAAATTCCATTCAAATCAATTACGCGTGAACATAAAAATTCAAAATTTCCGCCGCGCCAGCAGACATGTATCGCATTCGGTTTGACGGAACCATCTGCGTATTCACATCATCTCCATAGAGATACACACAGTGTTATCCGCACCAACACCAGCTATTGCGCTACAGATAAATCCATGCAAGCCTGGTGCAAGCAAATTGCATCACTGCCTGCTACGTCCAGCGATAACCCACTAAACGTAGCTTGTGTCTTATTACATTGTTCCATTGACTTTATATTGAATACTAGCTAGCTGTACCCAGTTAGCGTCACAACTCGAATAAGAATACATTTGATGAAAAAAAAACGTGATTGGCTGATTTGGGGAACGCCAATTCCTCAATAGTAGAATTTTTCGAAATAACATTTCTTAATTTATAATATTTAATTTATGCTAGTTACATTTTTACAAAATACAAAAAATAAATAAATAAAATTATGCGGTACGTTTTGTTAGCTGTAGCAACCTGTTTAATTTTAGAAACTTTATTTATATTGTGTAACTGAATAACAACAATTGGATTGTTACGAACGTGTATATATTATTTGTGCAAAGCAACAGTTGAATTTAATATTGACACTGAGTTGGTACAAACGCATTATTATTACATTTATACGAGTTATTGATGAATGTGATTTGTCAATTTAGTAAAAATGAATGTAAATGACTGTATAATTTACAAACGAGACCATTTTCGTGCAGCAGACCTTTCAACAAGAAAAATTACCTCGTACAACAAAGTAGGCCAACTCTAGATTTATCGGATCTAAATATAAAAAAATGCAAGGAATTTTAGTGTCATACCATTTGTAAACTGAATAATTCGGAATTAATTTTTTTATAAATTGTAAGTCACATTTTCTCGTCACGCAGCTGGGGTATAATTGATCTGGCCACAGCATGCCACTGGTGTACAGGAAAACTGAGTATCTATTTGCGTTGAATAATAGCGAAATCCTATTACGAAAACGAATTAAGAGATTGAAGAATTATTTCATTCAAACTATGTAGCTCATTGAACGGCCATAGTTCGGGGAATTTCTGGCCTGTCGTGTAATGGATTTATTTATTAATTTTATTCAGGATTGTTTCTGTTATTTACACAGGTATTTTCAACCAAAATACTCATTTTTTTCTTCCACACTTCCCGGTCTTGCGTGTCTGCTCCTGTCATATTTCTCTTCTTCATGTTGTCTTGAATTCCCTTTATCCACGTTGGCTTTGGTCTATCACGTTTCCCTTTTCCAGGAGGTATCCATTTCAATACCTCTTTGTTTGCTTCTCTGTCCCTTCTTCTCGTTATATGTCCATACCATTTTAGTAGGATTTCTTCAATCTCTTGTACAATATCCTTTTCTACATTCATAATTTCTCTCATTGTATTATTGTTATTTTGTCTAATTTTGATATTCCTGCCTATCTTAAAAAGGGTTTGATTTTACTGAGTTGTTTACTAAAAAAATAAATGAATAACCCGTAATGTTGATTGTGATATATAATTTGATGTGTTTCATTATTTCTCCATTTTGGTGCACTCTTACAATATTGCGATCTTATTTGGCAATAAATAATATGATCAAGCAGCAGTGAATGAACATAACCTCACATTTCCGATTTGTTTTCAAACATCGCCGTTTACATTAAATATATAAATATTTTAAAATAACTATTGTTAAACAATGATTTGTGAGTAAACAGCTTAATTTTATTCGTTAAATAGTCCTAACAAATGCCACTTTTGATTTCCAAATTCTCTAGATAAATTCACTCCTCACTTCGTGAGTCGTGAATTTATCGATGATTTGGAAATCACTCGTGGCATTACTTATGACTAATAATTTATTACTGTGTTTTTGCTTCAACGTCCATGTTTCCGCACCATATAATAAAATACTCTTCACAATTGTGTTATATATTAATAACTTAGTCCTCTTGATTATATTCCTACTCCATAAATTATAATTTAATATGCCAATAACTTTCTTTGTCTCTATTATTCTTTTTTCGTTGTCTAATTCAGATGATCCATCTTTTTGAATTATTGTTCCCAAATACTTAAAATATTCCACTATTTTAATCTTTATTCCATTTATTTCTAATTCCTCAGAAAGATCTGTGCTCATATATTCTGTTTTATTATAATTAATTGTTAAAACCCTCTTGAGTATTGTTCCTCTAGTTTCCTACCCATATAGTTTGCATCTTCACATCCTGAAGTGACTACCACTTGATCATCTGCGAATAATAAGTTATGTATGTAGACCTATTTGTTGTCATTTAATTTTAATCCCATTTCAGTATTCCTGTAATACAATATCTATGTATATTTTAATTAATGTCGGTGACATTTATATTTTTTTAAAATTCTTCTTCTTCTTCTTTGGCTTTCCCCCATTTATAGGTTTGCCGTCTTCGGTTTCCATTTATCTCTATCATTCCAATCTCCCTCTTCAAAATTTCTATCATCCATTATAGTTCTGACGTAGGTTTTCCATTTCCATCTTGGTCTGCCACATTTATTTCTTCCAGGGAGTGACCATTGGTATATATTTTTTGGCCATCTTTCATTTTCCATTCTTTGTACATGGCCATGCCATTTAAGCGTTTGATTTTCAATCCTCTTAACAACCGATGTGGTGAAATTCATTTCTCTCCAAAGGAATTCATTTCTCATTTTATCCTGTCTTGTTTTTGGAGGCTTCTTCTAAAATAATCAAATTCAACTGTTCTAATTTTATTTTTTTTTTGTACTTCCTTCAAAGACCAAGTTTCGCTTCCATATGACAAAATATTCTGTATTACGCTCTTATAAATTTTCATTTTAGTTTCCTTTGTGATATTTTTGTTCCAAATTTTTCCATTCAATGTTGTATTTAAGTAGTTTAACAAATGTCAATTATATGCGGGTTTTTCTGGATAGTGTGAATTGTACGTTTTACCAGGAAAATGTGGGCGACAGTGAGTACCTCGCCATATGGTGCTAATATAAATTAGCATTAGGCCTGTATATAGTCATAGTGCGGTGATAGGTTCGTTAGATGCTACTTCACACATTCATAAATATAGCTACCTCGAAAATGACACATTAAACAATGATCGTTTTACCAACATTACTCTCTCTTATTCCTATAGTCAGTTCTAGTTCAGTAAAACCTCCTTATTCGCGGGGGATATGTTCCGCAAATATGTCGCGAATATAGAATGGTAATTCGTATGGGTATATAGGGGGATACGTTCGAAGGTTACAAAATAAATTTAAATTATCATAAGTAATTCCACGAGTGATTTCCAGATTATCGATAAATTCACGACTCACGAAGTGAGGAGTAAATTTATCTAGAGAATTTGGAAATCAAGAGTGGCATTTGTTAGGACTATTTAACGAATAAAATTAAGCTGTATACTCACAAATCATTATTTAACTATAGTTATTTTAAAATATTTATATATTTAATGTAAACGGCGATGTTTGAAAACAAATGAGAAACGATTGGTACGCTTCATTTGCTTCTTTTGTTCGATCACTGCAACCAGATCATAATATTATTTATTGCCAAAAGATTGCAATGTTGTAAGAATGCATCCTAGTGGAGAAATGTATAACCAACGTTATAGGTATTAATTAATTTCTGTCCTATGATATAAATATGTCAATTATATTTTTCTGCGTTATTTCCTGGAAAATAATTCGTTTAAGAAAGTGCAAACAGTGGTTTCTTTTTTGTTGTTTAATCAATTGTTACAAATGTTTTGATATTATCTCTCGTATGCGCTACGTGTTGACATTCATGCACTATATATACAATCTGGTAGCCGTATTTCTTACAGAGTCAGTCACTGCAAAATAATGCTATGACCTATTCAGAATGTTAAAAATGAGGTGCTTTCTTTATTATGATAAACTTTAGTTGCTAATTTTAGGCGAAACACGACTGTGATTGGTTGTAAATAAAAAATCATTGAAATGTGATTGGTCATTAACTCTCATTTGGGGCATGAGTTAAATAGTCAAAATAAAATCAATTAATGAGAGATTTTGAACATTTTCTATTAATTATTACTGTCAGGTTTAGGAAAGAACTTAGTATTTTTTTTGTTTCATGTTTTACCGTTTTTAAAAGGTCTTTCGATTAAGATTGATATTCAGCTGTGAATTCTGCGATAGATTTCCTTATTTTGTCTTCGGATTTCTTCATTCATTATCATTGAAACAGCCTGATATAGACGGAAACGACTCGCTAACGCGTATATACGGTCAAGCATTTATATTTTTACTTTAAACGGCAACACTACTTTTTTCCGCTTCGGAACTAATTTTCTTTCCTTTTACTTGACATTATAATTTGGTAACAAAGCAGAAGAGATACATGTTATTCAATCAAAATTATTGCAATAAGTGACAAGTTGAAACAATAAAACGCCGATCGAGGCGAGTGCGGTATTTATCAACGAACATAGCGGCACTTGAAATATTGCGGCGGTGGCTTTTAGCAACGAACTTTAGGCTTAGTGACAATGAGGTTTGTGTTACTTTGATATTAATTTGTCCATTTGGTTTGAATCACTCTTTGTAAAAGCCGCCTTGGCACGTGCCTATAGTAAAAAAAGTTGCCGGTGCGTTAATAAAGGAGACTAATCCTTATACAACGACTGGATCCGCGAATAAAAAAATGTTTAACCGCTAATACAGGAACTGTGTCGCAATTTTTTAACCCGCGAATAATGAAAACGCGAATAAGGAAATTTTACTGTAATGTCAAGATATCTTGCCGTAGCAAAAAAGTACTGCAGTTTCCTTGGCCTAATGTTGGTCCTGGTTTAGACAGTGAGCGCCCAGCTATATTATTGTAATTCTATATTTCACATAAACACATCTGTAATTTAACTTTAAATATATTAACTCATTAGAAGGGCTAAAAAAAGTATTGGTTATATGCTACGCTGCATCATACTTAGACCGCTATGTTTACAAACTGCACGTTGACTCGCGGTACTTGGGACAGACTTCTAGTACAGTACGCTTTGTGTAGGAATGGTCTCGTCTTTGCACAATTTTTGTTTCGGCATTCTGATGCAACCACACGTCACGTAAACAGATCTATTATTGAGGAGAATCGAGCATAAACACTCTTCGCTCCGAGCAGGTAGTGGAGACGCTCGACAAAGACACGCATTTTGTAAACAATGTTTATAGAAAATAGTTGATAATAGTCATTCAAAATATCTCTGTAGGCGGAAGAATTACGAAGCTCTGTTTGTTGCTACACGTGACGTCATATAAGGCAGTGTACACTGTCAGGCGTCCCACGTCCCATTCCCCTTTGCACTCGAAGATAACAGTGTCACGTGTTCTATTCCTGCATAAACACGACTGCAGTGCCCTCCGTCAACTGCGCTTACTCCTTAAATGGGTAATACCGATACTTGTTTCAGTCCTACTTATGAGGCAGTATCTATAGTTTAAGAAGTCCGTCGCCGTGGCGTAGTCGGTAGAGTCCCTACCTTCCACTCCGGCGACCCGGGTTCGATTCTCGGCGGGGTAGGGGATTTTAAATCTCCACCTTGGGTCTGGGTGTGCGTGCTGTCTTGTGTTTGTATGTGTGAATAAGGTAAAAAGGTTAACAAAGGTAAAACAAAAAGGAAAAACAGTGTAAACGAAAGGAAAACGAGAAAGGAAAAAAAAAAGTGATAGGCGTTGTAAACAAGTAATTGCATTAAATATTTATGAATTAGTTTTATGAAATCTCATACACATAATGAGAAAACCTTGAGGTGAATGACTACGTACAAGAGTACTCATCAACTGATGAATAGTTGTCATTTCATTCATATTCGCAGTCTTTAAAAAATACATATTGGCAATTCAAATTTTGTGTAAGCAACATTTCTTACATCCATAACACATTTAATTTCGATGTATGTAGCACAGTGAGGCCATTAACTTCGATGTATATAGCACAGTATCACTTGCCATTTTGACAATTTTCTTCAAGATATCAATATACATTAAATTTGACTACATAATGATAAAATTTACCCACAGAATTAACTCAGGCGGAAGTGTTTGAGTTTTGTACTCGGTAAGACATGGGCCGAAAAATTTCACTGATATTTTCTCATGTTTTTCCTCAATAATCGAGGCAAATCCAGGTTTAAACACTGGTGCCTATCAACCTGATATTTTTTTTTTTTCAGTCAAGTGAAATGCATAGTTGAAACTTAATTTATTAGGACCCATATCATCATACAGTATTCAACATCTCACAATATCATTTAAATCAAATCTGCGATTTTTTTTACACAAAACACACGACACAAAGTATAAACACGTAGCTTTCTTGATAAATCTAAAGTTCTTAAAAGCGATGTGGTGACCTAGATGTTAAAGATTCTATTAATAAAAATGAAAAAAAATATATATAAAGGATTCAAAATTGGACGAAATAAAACATTGAATGCATTATGTTTTGCAGATGATATGGTATTAATTTTTGACAGAGTTCAGGCTACAAAAATCAGTCTGTCAATTGAATAATATATGTAAGAAATATAATATGATAATTTCAAAATAAAAAACTAAAGTAATGGCGTTCCATGGAAGGTACGCAGTAAGAACAAAAATAGTAATAGAAAATAAAGTGTTGGAACAGGTTTCACACTTCCAATGTTTGGGCTGTGATATAACTTACGAAGAAGAGCAAGATATAAATTAGAAAATACAGACATTTCAACATATTTATGGAACAATGAGACAAACACTGAGGAACAAAGTTAGAAGGGATACGCAGCTAAGATTTTACTCAACGATGGCATTACCAATGGTGATGTATGGAAATGAGGCTTGGGTCCTGAAGGAAAAAGAAAAAAAAGTAAAATTCAGGCAGCGGAAATGAGATTCTTACGGGCTGTGAAAGGTTGTACAAGAGAAGAACATATTAGAAATGAGAATATTAGAGAGGAACTAAAGTACAACTTCTTCAACAAATAGAAGAACACATGAACAATTGGATAGAACATCTGCAACGAATGACAGAGGATAGGATACTAAAGATGGCACTGATGTATAATCCTGGAGGAAGAAGATCGGTGGGAAGACCAAGAAAGCGCTGGGCTGAACAGATGTGAGATCGGAACAGGCAAAGACCTAATCCCTGAAGGATGATGATGATGATGATGATGAAAAAATGTAATATATGATGAATATCAAGCCCACATTATATTAATACATCGCTATCTTAATAAAAAAAATTGTTGTTTTATAAATTTTAATATGTGTTAAACCAAAGAGTTGTAAACTAAGATAAGATACTTAGTTTTTTATTACTTTAGACAAAGTGAAACATGTTGAGAGCTAAATTGGCGTCATTTTCTTTATACAGGTTGCAGTAACAACAGCTTGAGGCGACTGTGAAATCATGTACAGTATATAGCCTTGGATGAAAGCAACACAACAAAGTACAGTGAATAATTTAATGTCTATATACATAATGACGCATAGACCAAAATGTACTGCGTGTTCTTAGTTGGTCAAGTGCAAGGAAAACAGCAATCTTATTTCTAAGTCAGACACAAGTCCTCAAGCTTTTATTAATGAATTAAATTAAGGGGTAATTAGTATATTGATAATTTCGGATTAAAATAAAATAACATAGTTGCCAAAGATCATTCAAATCATTTACGCAAGAGCATCAAAATTCCCCCCGTATACTGCGTATTCACATTATCTCCATAGTGTGTTTCCTCTGTTATCCCCACCAACACCAGCTATTTTGCTGCAGATGAATTAGCGATAACCCAGTAAATGAATCTACCTGCTAAGTCCACCGATAACCCTCACTAGACCAGCGATAACCCGCTAGACGAAGCATGTGTCTTATTCCATCGATTTTTATTGAAAACCAGCTAGCTGAATCAGATAAATAAAATTATGCGGTACGTTTTGTCAGTTATAGCAAATCTATTAATTAAAAAAAGATTATATTATATATCTGAATAACAATTGAATTATTACGAACGTGTATATTTATATATATCCATATCCATCCATAGTAATTCTGCACGAAGGCAGGTCCTTCACTGCAATCATTTTCATGCTATGCTTGCAGCTGTACTAGGGAATTGTAGGTGTGGTAGCTTCCCGTCGCTTTCCACATCGGTGAAGAATGATGATTATGATGATAATGATAAGGATGATGATGATGATGGCCATATGATTTCGGGGACCGTTTGGGCCCTAAAGTTTTCCTGACATTTGCTCACCCAAAAAACTGCCCCGACCGGGGATAGAACCCGGGCCCGCTGCGTGACAAGGCAGCACGCTACCTCGAGACCACAGTTGTGGGTTTACGTGTATATGTATTTGTGGAAAGCAACAGTTGAATTTGACATCAGCACTGAGTTCGTTCAAATGCGTTATTAATACGTTTTAAAGTGTTACTGATAAATGTGATTTGTCAATTTAGTAAAAATGAATGTGACTATAATTTATAATTTACATAGTAGATTATTTTCGTGCAGACCTTTCAACGAGAAAAATTGACTTATACAACAAGGTAGGCCAACTCCAGATTTACCGGATCTAAAAAAAACTAAGGCAGTAAATTTGTAAATACTGTAAGTCATATAGCTGGAGTAATTATTCTGACCACCGCACGCCACTTATTTTAATGATACCATTAAGCATTTTGAAGAGAATGTACCGCAAATTAAATTAATAAGAACTGCTTTGGGAACAAAGAGCAAAAAACAAGAGAGGAAACTGCAACCTATGTAGGCAGAGGAAAACTCAAGAGAAAAAGACTGAAAGGGAAATATAGGATACAATTGAAGAGAAAAAATTCTGCCTAAACCGGAATTCGAACACAAGTTTTACGCGCTGGCGCACTAACTAATTATGCCATTTAGACAACCCAGGAACAGACACAAATCCTCCTTTATTTGAAATCCATCTGAACTTCTATTCACGTTACAACAAGGTCGCTTCTATTAACAATAGGCCTACATTATGATGAGATTTATTCCGTGTCATATTATCTAATTACAAACGTAAAATTAAAATTAAAGTATTCAGGCTTGCTATTCATATGCAATAATTAATACAACTAAAGAGAAAAAATGCCTAAACCGGAATTTGAACCCAAGGTATCCAGTTTTACGCGCTGACACATTAATCAATTGTGCCCAGGAGCAGACATAAATCCTCCTCTACTTGAAATCCTTCTGAACTTCTATTCACATTAAAACATGGTCGCTTCTACTAAGAGTAGGCCTACATTATGTTGACTATTTAACTCATGCCATAAATGCTAGTCAATGACCAATCACGTTTCAATGAATGTTGTTTTACAACCAATGACACTCGTGTTTCACCTCGCTCTTTATCGATTTCTCTTTATCAGCTCCTGCTTTTGTGATAAAGAAAGCTCTTCCTTTTTAATGTTCTGAACAGGTCAAAGCATTATTTTACTCCAACAAATACACTGAATATAGCAAATAATGAAAAGATTCCTTGATTTTACTGAGTTGTTTACTAAAAAAATAAATGAATAACCCGTAATGTTGATTATGATATATTATAGTTTGATGTGTTTCATTATTTCTTCACTTGGGTGCACTCTTACAATATTGCGATCTTATTTGGCAATAAATAATATGATCAAGCAGCAGTGAATGAACATAACCTCACATTTCTGATTTGTTTTCAAACATCGCCGTTTACATTAAATACATAAATATTTTAAAATAACTATAGTTAAACAATGATTTGTGAGCAAACAGCTTAATTTTATTCGTTAAATAGTCCAAACAAATGCCACTCTTGATTTCCAAATTCTCTAGATAATTTGGAAATCACTCATGGCATTACTTATGAGAATTGTTCCGTGCTATATTAGCACGGATTGTAAACGTAATATTAAAATTAATGTAACTTATGCTCGTTGTTCGCATGTACTTGTTTATAAAACTAAAAAGATCAAATTTTTACATAAACCGCGATTTGAACACAAAATCTCCAGCTTTAAGCGCTGGCGAACTAACAAATTGTTTTACTTAGGCAATACAGGAGCAGACATAAATTCCCTTCCATTTGAAACCCTTGTGAACTTCTATTCACATTACAACCTGTGCTGGTTCCCGGCTCAGCCTACGGGCTCGTGGACAAACTGTGGGGTCACAGGAGATGAGCACCTGGATGTACTAAAGTCTCACACTGCGGGGCTTGAGGATTCAAGCCCTAGCCGGTCTCACAACGGCTGCAGGATGCGTCCCTGGAGGTAGAACAGGGGAATGGTCGGTGGATCTGCGACAGCAGTCCTCCCGGCTAGGCTCGAGGAGCCCGTGGACCAACTGTGGGGTTGTCAGGAATGAGCGACCTGACGTACTATGTACCTCAGCAATTTCCCTTGAAGTTGCGACTACAACACCTTCTCCCTGAGGTGTTGGTTTAAGTCCGAGAAATTGAACGTGGACGCGAGATAGATAGGGAGGACAACATTCTGGGACCGAGGCATCCCAAGGGGTGGAGGCATGGGTCCAGTTTACAACAGGGTCACTTCTACTAAGAATACATTATACTAGATATAGGCCTATACTATAAGTGATCAATCAGTATCAGGCAAAAGTATTGTTCACAAATTAAAATATTCTATATTTTGCTACTACTGTAAATAGAAACGATCAGGTACTGTTCCAAATGTTCGGTAGCAGGTTGTGTCTTCGATCGCTCAAAATATGAAAACAGAAAAGGACCGTTCTACGTCAACTGAAGTAATTGGGTAGTATTCGAATTTGGCTGCTATTTTGGCACTTAGGCCTATAATTTCTGGCAAAATTTCGCCTGTCCCATTTATAAAACTATTACTTTGACACAAAGGTTCAAAGCCTGGGTTATCGTTCAAAATGCTTTCAAACGTTTCCTTAAGTTTGCTCGGGAATACCTCCGGCAATAAGGAGTTCAGTTGAGGATTTTATCAATTAGCTGAATAGATTCAATTAACGCCAAATTTTGAGTTTCAAGCTTTTTAATAGTTGCAGGTATATGGAGAAAATGAGTGCTAATCACAGCTGTTTTTTAAATACTAGAATCATTAAATGTTTCCTGGCACCGACAAACTGCCAAAGCCTCTGCACTATCGAAATAGTTTACTACACTTTCGATGACCTCGAAATGTTCATTGTAAAACAACACAGATTTTTAAAATGTTGTAAATATAGCGCGAAAATATGCGTTATCACTAGTTTTTAGTTAAAATATGCAATAACAGGTGAAAAAGATCTAAATGTGCAAATGCATATGAAACAGGCAAATGCATACGCAACAGGCAAATGCATATAATCCGGTCTCTAAATATTACGTATGTAATTAATCATAATCATCATGTTCTTCACGGTATATGCTCCATGGCCTGTTCGGGCTCAATACTCCATCTCTTTCTTGGTCTGCCAGGATCCCTTCTCCCTCGTGGTTTGTACGTCCAAGCCTGCTTCGGAAGTCAGTTGTTATCCATTCCTTGCAGATGTTCAGTCCATCGCTTCTTGTAATTGTAGTTTTGATGTATTATTGGCATTACTCCTAATTCTTCTCTCACAATTTCGTTCCTTATATGATCTCGTCTTGTGCATCCCTTAACTGCACGTAAAAACGTCATTCTGTCGATTGGATATTCTTAATTTCTTTCTGTCTCAGGACCCAGTTCTCACTGCCGTATAATAGAGTAGGGACTGCCATAAGCTTGTAAAATTTCAGCTGTGTTTCTTTTCTCGTTTTATTTCCAATTAGTCAATATGTTACGTAATAAATCCCACCATTTTGTTTTCTTAGTAGAAACGACCCTGTTGTAGTGTGAATATGGGATACATTGGGATTTCAAGTGTAGGTTAGATAGATTTATGTCTACTCCTAACTCTAGAAAACACTTGGCTTACAAACCGGCTGCTGGCCTCACATCCATATGTGTTAATCTCATCCAACCAATGTAGGGGTGGCATGTGGCCAGCATATCGGGTCCCCCGGCCGCTATAGCTGGTTTTCTCAACACGGAGCCACTACTTATTGTAGTTACCAAGATTCCTCACGATGCAGGGTTGTCACCGGTCCCATAATGACTGAAATGCCATGAGAAAATTTCTTCCCCATGGAGACTCGAACCAGCGCAGCGCAAGTCCCGTAGCTCTGTGCCAAGGCATCTTGCCCTCACCATTCGGCTACGGCGCGGGACTGTGTCTGCTCGTAGATTGCCTAAATAGCACAATTGGTTAGTCTGTCAACAGGTAAAGCTGGAGATTTTGGTTCAAATCCCGGTTGGGTAGATTTTTTTCTACCTAGTTGTATTAACAACTGCATGCGAACAGCAAGCCTGAGTACATTTTTACGTTTATAAATGTAGGGTAGATCGTAACAACTGGAAGAAGATATATTTTGAGCAGTATTCTTTATATGATGTGGATTATATTAAATCATTGTCAGGTTTTTGTTTCATGTCAGTAAGGAAGAGCTTGTTGTTGGCAGTTACTGCAAGACCTTGGGGAAGATCCTAACAAAGAAGATGAATGTTCAGGCGCTGACCATTTGACCTAACGGGGCCCTTTAGGGGGTGACTGAGGCAGGTTATTATAACAGGAAACAAGATAAATATAGGCCTAATTGAAATTTATTGGATATGATGAGATGCAACGTACATGATATATAACTAACTAACTCACTGGCACTATCGAACCCGTAGATTCATGGCTGCGCGGACATAAGCTCTCCATACATCCCTATTCTGAGCTAATGTTTTCCAGTCATTCCCTGTATAATCTACTTCCCTCAAATCATAGTTATTAATTTTGTTCCAAAACATAGTTAAAAAGGTTCTTGGTCTACCAACTGGGCGTTTTCCCTCTGTCTTTCCTACAAGAAGCTTCCATGCATGTCTTTCATTCCCCATTCGTGTCACATGTCCTTCCCATCGCAGTCTACGAGACTTAACTCTTATTATATCTGGCTTCCTATAAAGACCTAGTAGTTCACTGTTGTGTAGTTTTCTCCATTCACCTGACTGTTCATCTCTCTTTAGTCCAAAAATTTCCCAAAGAATTTTATTCTCAAATACTTGTAATCTCCTTTCCTCCCTTAAAGTAAGAGTCCATGTTTCGCATCCATATAAAATAAATGGTAGAATAATAGTTTTATATATTTTTCAGTTTAAAGTTTTTTTAAAGGAGTTGAGACGTCCAAACAGTCTCTATGTCATTCAAAGTAACGACAATACTTAGTCCTACGTTTCGAAAGAACTATAGTTCCATCAAAGTCTGATTGTTATTATTATTACAAAGGGAAGAAATTACGTATGCAATTGATTTATGGTTGAAATAACACCCTGTATGTTTCGCTCTTTCATTTTGATAGAAAATACTTTAACGGTTTTATGGTCAAATTCTGGGTATTTTTATTTTACATTTTAATTAATCAAGTATATTGAAATGTATGTTTTACTTTTTTAAATGGGCAACCGCTGAAAAGTGGAAAGACCCTCAATCGGATCGGTAAGTCCCGCGCCGTAGCCGAGCGGTTAAGGTAGGAAGCCTTGGCGCAGAGCTACGGGACTTGCGCTGGTTCGAGTCTCCATGGGGGAAGAAATTTTCTCATGGTATTTCGGCCAGTATGGGACCGGTGCCCACCCAGCATCGTGAGGCAATTGGGTAGCTACAATAAGTAGCGGCTCCAGGTTGAGGAACCAGCTATAACGGCTGGGGGACTGGACATGCTAACTACATGTCACCCCTACACTGGCTGTTGATCATCTACCTCTGTGATTGACACATGTGGATGTGAAGGGCCAGCAGCCGGCTGGTAAAAGGGCAACCGCTGAAAAGTGGAAAGACCCTCAATCGGAAAATCGATGTTTTACTTTTTTTTTGTGAATTGGACAAGTAGAGTGCAAGATGATGTAGTTGTGGACAAAACCATAAAGGATTTGTGAGGGGAAAATGTTTATACACTGATGTTCCAGAATTAAAAACGATGTTAATTTAAACGTCTCCACGTTGTATATTGGTATTTATTAAAAGAAAAGGAAGAAAAATTAATAATTATTGGAGAAAATTGGATTAATTTTGTTCCAAAACATAGTTAAAAAGGTAGTTGTGGTTCCCTCTAAACTCTACCGGGAATAGTTACCTCTTCCGCCTTCAATGCCTTACCTTTGGTATTTATGTTCCTTGCCTAAAGGATCGAGGGTTCAAACCTGGACGGGGTCGATGGATTTTTAGGATAGAAAAATCTAAGGTAGAAATCCTCCGGGAGGGACTTTAAGCCGGGCTCCCGAGTTTGAATATTTTCGAACTCGTAAAAGAACCTCAAACCTAAATTAGCGCCTTTGAGGAAAATCTAAACGACCTTCCCCATCCAAATACCTCAGTTGGCTACTAAATGTCTCGTTGGCACGATATGCTGATCACATGTCACTCAGTGATATTTGTAAGGAAATTAGAGAATTAAATTAGATAAGTCAAAAAACTCCTGCTAGGAAAGCACTTATGTCTCCGTGAGGAATGGATGGGGTGTATACTTACTTACTCACTGGCACTATCGAACCCGTAGGTTCATGGCCGCGCGGACATAAGCTCTCCATACATCTCTATCCTGAGCTAATGCTTTCCAATCATTCCCTGTATAATCTACTTCCCTCAAATCATAGTTAATGTAGTTCTCCCACCTCATTCTTGGTCTACCAACTGGGCGTTTTCCTTCTGGCTTTCCTACAAGAAGTTTCCATGCACGCCTTTCATTCCCCATACGCGCAACATGTCCTGCCCATCGCAGTCTACGAGACTTAACTGTTCTTATTATATCTGGCTTCCTATAAAGACCATGTAGTTCATTGTTACGTAGTCTTCTCCATTCACCTGTCTGTTCATCTCTCTTTGGTCCAAAAATTTTTCTAAGAACTTTATTCTCAAATACTCGTAATTCTCCTTTCGTCCCTTAAAGTAAGAGTCCATGTTTCGCACCCATATAATATAACTGGTAGAATAATAGTTTTATATATTTTCAGCTTAACGTTTTTTGAAAGGAGTTGGGACATCAAAAGTCTCTGCAATGCATAATACCATGCATTTCCAGAATTGAGCCTATGTTTATTTTCTTTGTGCATCTCATTCCTATTTGTGATTATTGTTCCTAGGTATTCGAATTCGGCCACTTCCTCAAAATTTCCCTCATTTGTCATTAGCTGTCCATTTCCATTATATACTGAATTTCTGTGTGTGACCATATATTTAGTTTTACTGATATTTACTTCCAGTCCTAATTTCTTAGTGTTACTCAATAGTGTGTGCGTGTTGGCCTTTGGTATCTCCTCGCTATCAGCCAGTAGTACTGGATGCGGTGTATATATGTATATAATTGAAATACAGATTTGTCACTTGTTCCCTTGTTACATCTCTTCATAGGTTTACTCAAAAGACAAAATAATTGTCAATCGAACGAGTTGACTCAGATGGCAGCATTTGGGACTATTAAACGGGAGATCCCGAATATAATTTCCGATGATGACCATCCTGACTCCATAGTTTTCTTCTCTTATCATGGCAAATTCTGGGATATTTCATTATCTCGAGCTATTTCATAGTAACACTTCTTAATTCATCAAGAGATTAAACATTTCAAATTATATAGAAAACAAATTATTTCTTTCAACTATGCACATGCACAGTCTACTAGATACAACCAATTAATCTGAAAGGGATATGATCTTAGATATTAAAACGTTTACAAATAAACAAGAATAAAAATAAGGAAAATTGTAAGAACCATATGAATAGAATTAACAACAAATAAATCTCAAAGCTATCCATCCAGGGAAGAGATCAATTTGTATTGATTGTGGCGAATAGTTGAATTGAGTTCTTGAAAGGTCACATGGCCTTAATATATGATTTATAGATGATCTATCTATCTATCTTCGGGTTTTTACAGCTGCTGCCGTCTTCCTGTACCAAATTTCCAAAGCCTACGAACTTGGGCATCTTCAATGTTTATCCCTCTTGCTTGCATTACTATCTTCATGCTTTCCTTCCATGTTAATTTTAGATTCCCTCTTTTCTTCTTTCTGGTCGGTTTCCATTGATATAGTAGTTTCGGCCATCGCTCATCTTCCATTCTTAAAATATGTCCTAACCATTTTAATTCCTTATCCTTAATTCTTTCAGTTATGCTTTCTTCTGATTCTATCATGTTTCTAATTTCCTTATTTGTGACATGTTCTAATTTTGACTTTCTGGCACTTCTGAGTAAATAATTCATTTCTAGAGCTATTCGTCTATTCATGTAGTACTTATTGATTGTCCATACCTTACTTCCATATACTGCAACAGATTCCATCAATGTTTTACCAATATTTTTTTTTGTATCTTTCCAAATATGGATAAGCAACACAAAAAAAATTGCTAAAACATTGGTGGAATCTGTTGCAATGTATGGAAGTGAGGTATGGACAATCAATAAATACTACAAGAATAGACTAATAGCTTTAGAAATGGATTATTTACGCAGAAGTGCCGAAAGTCAAAATTAGAACACACAACAAATAAGGAAATTAGAAACATAATGGAAACAGAAGAAAGCATAATTGAAAGAATTGAGGAGAAAGAATTGATAGATGATGATACATTAAATTACGGAGAAATGCTGAGAATTTTAACGTTTCCTTTGTTATAAGTATCAGGTTGTGTGGGTGGATTTTTTTGTAGAATTTAATGTTGCAGTAACTTCGCTTTAATTAAGTTTATGACAAACATTAATTATCATTGATCATTAATAGAGTTCAAAGACTTAAAATGCTCAGGATTTTATAACTCTTAATTTACAATGATTGTGAGAGAGAAATAGTTATGGCGTAAGGTTTTTTAATTGCATACTTTTGTTAAATCTATCAGTACGGTAACGATATTTTTATAATAGTTGTTTAATTAATGACGGAGTTTTAATGTGAATTATATATTGCGCATTATGCTTCTTAGAAAGTTACAAAATCAGGTAAAACAAATATTGTAGAGGAGGTATAAAACAAAAATCAAACCAAAACTAAATATCTCACCAAAACACTTTTTTAACATAAGAATTATTAATACTTTTAACATGAATTGTTATCATAATTGAGGTTATGCATTAAAATGTGTTTAAATAATACTATAAGTACCTATTTTTATCAGTCTTCCTCAATTAGAATTGAGCTTTGTTAAAAAAACTTCGTTAATTATTAAATTCATAAAGGCCTTTCAGAACAATTTGTTTTCATAAAAATCGATTCTAATTGAGGAAGACGAATACAAAAAGGTACGTATAATATTATCATAAGTAATGCCACGAGTGATTTCCAATTTATCTAGAGAATTTGGAAATCAAGAGTGGCATTTGTTAGGACTATTTAACGAATAAAATTAAGCTGTTTACTCACAAATCATTGTTTAACTATAGTTATTTTAAAATATTTATATATTTAATGTAAACTGCGATGTTTGAAAACAAATCAGAAATGTGAGGTTATGTTCATTCACTGCTGCTTGATCATATTATTTATTGCCAAATAAGATCGCAATATTGTAAGAGTGCACCCAAGTGGAGAAATAATGAAACACATCAAACTATATATCATAATCAACATTACGGGTTATTCATTTATTTTTTTAGTAAACAACTCAGTAAAATTAAGGAATCTTTTCATTATTTGCTATATTCAATGTATTTGTTGGAGAAAAATAATGCTTTGACCTGTTCAGAACATTAAAAAGTAGGATATTTCTTTATCACAAAAGCAGGAGTTGATAAAGAGAAATCGATAAAGAGCGAGGTGAAACACGACTGTCATTGGTTGTAAAACAACATTCATTGAAACGTGATTGGTCATTGACTAGTATTTGTGGCATGAGTTAAATAAGTCAATTTGATTACTTATTCAGAGATTTTACATCTTCGTCATCTTCCAACTCGATTATTTATGTCATTGTAGTCATCCTCCAATTACCAAGCCACATATTCCAATCCATTTTTTTAATCTAATAATTCTTTGCATCCTTGATCAATTTTGACCTTTTTCTCCTCCTTTTCCTCTCAATATTCATTCATACACATTCATTTGTTAGTCTATAATATTTTCTTTTATATGGCCAAATCATCGTAACTCATATATAGAGAAGAGAACGTTAATACCGCGATCAGAGGAAAACACATTACTCCTATTCTTCACAATAGAAACTCGGACGGACTTAACCAAACACGACCTCAGACGGAACAGGCAACTAATGCCTAAACCAGGAAGTGAAGAAGAAGAAGAAGAAGAAGAAAAAGAAGAGAAAAGAAATGCCGGATGATTTTTACGCAACAGATGCAATGATCAATCGAAATTGGACCGGACCAAACAACAAGATACGCAGTGCATGGGTATCACCTCAAACTCTGCAACATTTCGAACTATCATGAACCGTCAATGGACTGCGTGTGTAAGCTCTGTGGTTATACCATGTGCAAGATACCATTTCAATGTCTAAAGAGAACAAAATCGTTGCTGACATACAGCAGAGACCAAATCTAATGCACATTTGTGCGCGCTTCTTCCTATTACTACTACTACTACCACTACTAACTCTAACTCACTGGCACTATGGAACCCGTAGGTTCATGGCCGCGCGGACATAAGCTCTCCATATATCTCTATCCTGAGCCAATGTTTTCCAATCATCCCCTGTATAATTACTTCCCTCAAATCATAGTTAATGTTATTCTCCCACCTCATTCTTGGTCTACCAACTGGGCGTTTTCCCTCTGGTTTTCATAAGAAGCTTCCATGCACGTCTTTCATTCCCCATTCGTGCCACATGTCCTGCCCATCGCAGTCTATAAGACTTAACTGTTCTCATTATATCTGGCTTCCTATAAAGACCATGTAATTCACTGTTAAGCAGTCTTCTCCATTCACCTATCTGTTCATCTCTCTTTGGTCCAAAAATTTTCCTAAGAACTTGATTCTCAAATACTCGTAATCTCCTTTCCTCCCTTAAAGTAAGAGTCCATGTTTCGCATCCATATAATATAACAGGTAGAATAATAGTTTTATATATTTTCAGTTTAATGTTTTTTTGAAAGGAGTTGGAAGTCAAGAGTTTCTGTAATGCATAATAACACGCATTTCCAGAATTGAGCCTATGTTTAATTTCCTTGTGCATCTCATTCCTGTTTGTGATTATTGTTCCTAGGTATTTGAATTCAGTCACTTTCTCAAAATTTCCCTCATTTGTCATTAGCTGTCCATTTCCATTATATAATGTATTTTTATGTGTGACCATATATTTAGTTTTATTGATATTTACTTCCAGTCCCAAATTCTTAGTGTTATTATTATTATTATTATTATTATTATTATTATTATTATTATTATTATCGTTGTCGTACAATTGCATGGCTTAGGGCACTCATAGTTTCAAAACTGATTTCACTCCATTCTTGGTTTCTATTCTCTATTCATATCTCTGATATGCAGTTTCCTATGATCCATCCGAATATTATAAAATCTGCGCCTAGGAATTTCTAATGATCTTTTTCCACAATAACAAAATTAGAACCGAGAGAATTGGTTCAAGCGGTAGCGTTTTATATTCGTGTACAGGAAGTCCCGTGTTCAAATCTCGGTGCCGACCAACCTGATTGGGGTTTTTTCCTAGTTTTCCTCAGTTGTCAAAGCAAACGCTGGTTTGGAATTTCATTATCAGAGCTCATTCCATCAATTTCCATATGATAACTAATCAATAAATTAAATAAATGAACGCGATAGGTATGTTAAAGCGTCTATAAAGTCTATAAATTAATTAATATTGAAAATATAAGAAGGCGAAGTAGAAGAATATTTGTTTTCACTTAATGCACTTACATAAGTTACTGCGCAAATAGAAACGTTTTTCTTATATTTTAATAGGCTGTATTGTACAATACCATGTTTTGAAATGCGTTGGATATATATATTAAAGAGCTATAAATGTCTACTTTATAGCAAAAGGCGTTTTTTTTACTGCAGTATAAAAATGTTCTTTACGGATTTATCACGTACCCACATTAATGTAGGAAAACATAGAGCTCTTACAACTACTCTGTTTGTGCAAGTCTCCATGATTATTTGCATTAGAATCAATTTTACCAATAGGCTATTTTACCAATAGGCTATTTTACCAAAACTGCCAAATAATACATCTGTCGATTTTATGCATCCACTTAAAATTAATAACAATGATGATATAATAAACCTAAAGTAACATTATTGATATATTCAACGAAATGGCTATTTGATTAACATAATTTTCCGTAACACATATAATTTGTAAACACAAATTACGGACAGAAAGAAAGACAGAAAATACGCATACCTAGTCATGAAACTAATTTCTCAATAGATATTGAAGAAAGTGATAAACATGTCTATAGTTTTTACTTGCATATAAGGCTCTATACTCTAACTTACAGACACAGGACTAATATTTTCACACGTAAATTCAAACACAAAATATGTAAATGTGTATTAACACAAGTCACTTTGTAATGGAATTGTTGTACGTTACAAATTGCAACATCTATAGTATTAGTCAGTGACTCAATCAGATATGCACATATCTATTATTAATATAAATTATTGTTATTATTATTATTATTATTATTATTATTATTATTATTATTATTATTATTATTATTATTATTATTATTATTATTATGGATTCGACTATTTGATCTCCGGCAAACAGTTTTCGGACACTTTTGAAATCCAGAATGGGTTGAAGCAAGGAGATGCACTATCTCCTCTACTATTTGTGTACTAGAGCATGCCATTAAATCTTTAGAGAATGAGGAAGGCGTACAACTCAATGGTATTGATAAGCTGTTAGTTTATGCTGATGATATAGTACTATTGGCCGATAGCAAGGAGACACTAAAGGACAACACGCACACACTATTGAGTAACACTAAGAAATTGACTGGAAGTAAATACCAATAAAACTAAATATATGGTCACACGTAGAAATACATTATATAATAGAAATGGACAGCTAATGATAAATGAGGGAAATTTTGAGAAAGTGACTGAATTCAAATACCTAGGAACAATGATCACAAATAGGAATGAGATGCACAAAGAAATTAAACATAGGCTCAATTCTGGAAATGCGTGCTATTATGCATTGCAGAGACTCTTGATGTCCCAACTCCTTTCAAAAAACGTTAAACTGAAAATATATAAAACTATTATTCTACCAGTTATATTATATGGGTGCGAAACATGGACTCTTACCTTAAGGGAGGAAAGGAGATTACAAGTATTTGAGAATAAAGTACTTAGGAAAATGTTTGGACCAAAGAGAGATGAACAGACAGGTGAATGGAGAAGACTTCATAACAATGAATTACATGGTCTTTATAGAAAGCCAGATATAATAAGAACAGTTAAGTCTCGTAAACTGCGATGGGAAGGACATGTTGCACTATGGGGAATGAAAGACTTGCATGGAAGCTTCTTGTAGGAAAGCAGAGGAAAAACGCCCAGTTGGTAGACCAAGAATGAGGTGGGAGAATAACATTAACTTTGATTTGAAGGAAGTAGATTATACAGGGAATGATTGGAAAGCATTAGCTCTGGATAGGGATGTATGGAGAGCTTATGTCCGTGCGGCCATGAACATACAGATTCGATAGTGCCAGTGAGTAAGTAAGTATTATTATGGATTCAGAGGGTCCACATTAACCGAATTCCTTTGTCATGTTTAATTATTTTATACAGCCAGCATGTCACATAATATCAAATCAAACCCGTCTGTATATTAAAACAGCATCTGCATAATATAATATATTTAGTTAGGAGTTTTTTCAACATTTGCAATATTCAATAGCAGAAATTAAGAATTGATTCTTGGCTTGAAAAACTTTAAAAGTGGTCATTTTCATAAATATCACAAATAAACCCTTCTTCGCACAAAGAATAACAGAAACTGGCCTTGAACCCTTCAAAGTTGATGAGGAGAAGAAGTTAAAATATTTTCTGTTCGAGGACAGCACCAATTGAAGAAGATATTAACAGGGTCCACAATACCCGAACTTCTCTATATAATAAATAATAAAAAATATAATAATCGAGATGGAAAAAACTGTTTACAATGTTTTTTTTTTTATCTTAACACTATTTTCCGGAAAGAGGCCTATAATATATTTAATTATCCATTTCTCTAAATAATGCATCACAACCTAACTAACTCACTGGCACTATCGAACCCGTAGGTTCATGGCCGCGCGCACATAAGCTCTCCATATATCCCTATCCTGAGCGAATTTTACCCCAGTGGAACCCATGTCCGCATTTCTTGTCGGTTGTATTTTTACTGTGAAAGATCGTCACTCTTTCGACCAAGGTACTTATTTCGTCTGGCTTATCACCTTCGACCAATCGGCAGCAATGCTACCGCCGGCATAACTCTCGGGATCATCTAAGCACGCAAGCCGGTCCAGCACAAGGTAAAGATACCATCACAGCCGCTAGCTATTTTTCCATTCGATTGCTTCAGTAAATCTGTATTGTATTTTTTTCGTGGTTTACATGTCATAAAGTGAAATTCTTAATTTCCAATTATATTGGTTTGTGCTCTATTAACGTGTAAATGTTTAATTCTGGCAGTCGAACGGCTAAGATACTCTCATCTGGAACTTAGTTAGATGTCCTTTCGGAGCGATATCAGTAGAGATTTCAGATTGTAAAAATCCTATTTTTACACGCTTTATATTAGCTTGACCTGTATCTATGTAACTGAATCTTTTAACGCGATTTTCACCCACTTAAAATCATTGGATCGACTTGAAACTTTGCATACTTGTAAAAGACCCGTGACAATATAATAATTTCATATTTTGTTTCTAAAATCATGGCCAGAATCATCAGAAAATCAAAAAAAGTGTATTTGTATCTATGTAACGGAATTTTTGAACACGATTTTCACCCACTTAGAAACATTGGATCGACTTGAAACTTTGTATACGTGTAAAGGACCCGTGACAATATAATAATTTCATATCTGTTTTCTATAATCCTGGCCAGAATCTTCAGAAAATAAAAAAAAGGTGTCTTTGTATCTATGTAACGGAATTTTTGAACACCATTTTCACCCACTTAGAAACATTAGATCGACTTGAAACTTTGTGTACTTGTAAAGGACCCGTGACAATACAATAATTTCATATTTTGTTTCTAGAATCCTGGTCAAAATCATCAGAAAATTAAAAAAAATGAAAACTGGTATAATAGGTTGCGGACTTGTCGACTTTTTAGTCAATCGTTGTAAGAGCTCATTACTTTCAGCTCATACTACAATAGAATCGAATTTAAAGATATTTACATTTTTATCTTATTCTGTAAAATATTAAAACTAAAAAATAAAAAACAAATAATAGTTTTAAAAAACTAAAATAACACGCTTTATTAGAAAACCGAACTAAAAAAATGAAAAATAATTTTAATTTCCAACATGCTTGGGATAAATAATTTTACCATCAAAAGCGTGGGGTGCTTTTTATGATTTTTACATTTTCTTCTTAGAGACTTTACTTTTACCAATATCTGTTTATTATCAAATATATTAATTGATAAAGAGCACCCCACGCTTTTGATGGTAAAATTATTTATCC
Organism: Diploptera punctata; assembly: GCA_030220185.1. NCBI lineage: Eukaryota > Metazoa > Arthropoda > Insecta > Blattodea > Blaberidae > Diploptera > Diploptera punctata. The sequence continues at coordinate 452,028 of JASPKZ010009352.1, read as the reverse complement.
CAAGCATGTTGGAAATTAAAATTATTTTTCATTTTTTTAGTTCGGTTTTCTAATAAAGCGTGTTGTTTTAATTTTTTAAAACTATTATTTATTTTTTTCGCAAGGGAATAAGTCATAGATCGCGTGTCATAAATGTACAATGCCTAAAAAAATTCTCAAGCATGAAATAAGAGGACTGTGAAAAAGTTATCAGTCCTTCATGGCTAGATTGAGTCGTGACGCCAAGTGGCGTGAGATGGTGAAGAAAGTAGTCAAATAGAATAGTGTATGAAGTAAACAAATTTCAACATTAAAATTGTGCATCCCTGGATAATATACATTTATAGTCTGTAGATGTTTACACCTCCCCCCACAACAAGCATTCTTAGTGTTTGTAATTCTAATCTAGTCGGCACCAACTTCACGTTTTTCATGCTAGGTTGGGCATTTCTCTGAAGAAGCCTCAACCATATGAACACCTTATGTATATGATGTACATAATATTCGCGTTTTGTTTTAAACTAGATGCCCCGAAATGTAATACTTCCATTCTCTCATTTATTCACTTTATTAATTTCAGACTACTTAACTCATGCCCCAAATGGGAGTCAATGACCAATCACGTTTCAATGATTTCTGTTTTACAGCCAATCACAGTCGTGTTTCACCAAATGTTTACCATATTAAAGAAAGCTCCTCCTTTTTAATATTCTGAACAGGTCTGACCATTATTTTGCAGTGACTGATCCTACAAGAAATACGGCTACCAGATTGTATATATAGTGCATAGATGCCAACACATAGCGCCTGCAGGAGTTAATATAGGCCCTAAAAATATTTGTAGCAATTGATTATACCACCAAAAAAAGAAACCACTGTTTGCACTTTCTTAAATGTATTTTTTCCCAGGTAATAATGCAGAAAAATATAATTGTCATATTTACATCATACATCAGAAATGAATTACTATACAGTTTGATGTGTCTCTCACTTCGTGAGTCGTGAATTTATCGATAATTTGGAAATCACTCGTGGCATTACTTATGAAGAAGCCTCAACGATGTGAACACCTTATGTATATGATGTACATAATATTCGCGTTTTGTTTTAAACTAGATGACCCGAAATGTAATACTTCCATTCTCTCATTTATTCACTTTATTAATTTCAAAGATAACACGGGGACAATATGATTTTTTAACAAGGAAGCAGAGCCTTGGTCCAGTAGCCTACCTTTATATTGAATTCAAATATGTAATCAGAATTCCTCCATCAAGTACAGTTTTCAATATACTTCTTTACTCGTATATTAGGTTTCCTTGGTTATAGTTCTTGTAAATTATAAATAAATTGTATTCTGAATAAATTGACACCAGGCAGAGTTATTCATGTTGAACATATTATAAATCTGTGCAGGGTTATTCACGTTCTAACACATAGTTCCCAAACAGTGGTTCGCGAACCCCCAAGGGGTTCGCAAAATATTTCAAGGGGTTCGTCAAAACTTTTCTACAATGACGGGTTTCAAGATTGGGCCTATTATTGTTTCCTTAATTTCTGCAGCATTGTCATAATCCGATTTCGATTAAGGGTCTTTCCACTTTTCAGCGGTTGCCCTTTTACCAGCCGGCTGCTGGCCCATCACATCCACATGTGTCAATCACAGAGGTAGATGATCAACAGCCAGTGTAGGGGTGACATGTGGTTAGCATGTCGAGACCCCCAGCCGTTATAGCTGGTTCCTCAACCTGGAGCCGCTATTTATTGTAGCTACCCAATTGCCTCACGATGCTGGGTGGGCACCGGTCCCATACTGGCCGAAATACCATGAGAAAATTTCTTCCCCCATGGAGACTCGAACCAGCGCAAGTCCCGTAGCTCTGCGCCAAGGCTTCCTACCTTAACCGCTCGGCTACGGCGCGGGACATTTTTTTCATAATAATAATAATAATAATAATAATAATAATAATAATAATAATAATAATAATAATAATAATAATAATTAATAATAGGCCTAATAATAATAATTCCTCTAAGCATGAAAGCTGGCAGCTTGTTGCGTGTTCGTTCACTACAGGTCCAGGGTATGGTGACATCCTTCCATCGTAGTTGTGGTCTTCCTAATGGCCTTTTCTGCTGAGGTGTCCAGTCACGTACTTTCTTCACTAATCTACTGTTCTCCATTCTATCTATGCGATCGTTCCAATTTAGTCTTCTAACATTTATACAAAGGTTTATAGGTTCAATTTCACATTCTTCTCTAATAACAGAGCTGCGAATTTTCTCTCTCAGCGATTTTCCTACGATTTTCCTTAAAACTTTCATTTCGGTTGTTTCATTGATTTGTTTTGTTTTTTGAGTTTCTGTTCGGCATTCACAACCATATAATAATAATAATAATAATAATAATAATAATAATAATAATAATAATAATAATAATAATAATAATAATAATAATAATAATAATAATAATAATAATAATAATAATCCATCCATAGTAATTCTGCCCGAGGGCAGGTCTTTCACTGCAATTTTTTATGCTATGCTTTGCAGTTTACTTGGGACTTATAAGTTTGGTAGCTTCCCGTTACTTTCCACACCGGTGAAGGATGATGACGATAACGATAAGGATGATGATGATGATGATGGCTGGATGATTTTCGGAGACCGTTGGGCCCTAAGGTTCTTGACATTTGTCTTACAGGTGAGGAAAAAACCCGATAAAAACCTCACCTGTCCCGACCGGGAATCGAACCTGAGCCCGTTGCGTGACAAGGCAGGACGCTACCTCGAGACCACAGCGGTGGAAATAATTAATAATAATAATAATAATAATAATAATAATAATAATAATAATAATAATAATAATGATAATTTATTACCCTTTTCATCCACATATTTGTGCGAAAAGTAGTTTTCTTCATATGCCTATTTAAAAAATAAATACAGAAAGACTTTGTGGAAAGTGGTTTGAGACTTTATTTATCTTCTATGGTTCCTGACTTCAAAGCTCTGTGCCATGGAAAGCAGGCTCAACCTCTCGCTGAATTCCAAGCAAGAGGTAATAACAATAAAAACTTGTATTTATTATAGCAACTAGGTCTACATGTTGTGTAACTTTTTAGCCGTAATTAGAGTAACTTTATGTTTTAACCGTTAAGGGTTAAGTTAATTTAAGGTTATTAAACATTTTGCATGGAATTAAATTTTATTCATGTCTACTGTATGCAGGCCTACATTTAAAAGTCAGTGGTTTACCCAACTCAGATCGTTGTGTAAGGGATTCGCGAGTCGAAAAAGGTTGGGAACCGCTGCTATAATGGAACATAGACATGAAATGACGCGTTCATTTGTGGATTTATTTATACACCTTGTAATGAACATTTCACTTGTATAGGCCCTAATACGAAAGTACAGGAAGACGCAACAAAATATCAGGTAATTAGGTACTGCTCTAGGAGTCAACAACACGGGCATGGATCGTGGGGAGTCAACAACCCCAAGGAGGGCGCGGCGTATGTAGGAGAAGGGGCTACTAGAGGAGAGGGGAACAACTTCCCATTGAAAATCTACATGAATGGGAAACTCCAGGCCTATAATTATATTCTCTACCTTTGACAATATTTGTACAGTTTTTATTTTACGCTATATTAGTTGAATTTAAGCAATATTTATTAAATTTATAGCAGCAGAGATTTTGTTACTATTAAATCAAATTTTGCTAATAGGTTTGAAGGTTGCAGGTTTCATCTTAATCCAAAGCAATGGAATTTCTTGTTTCATAAAATCTGAAGTACACCAAATTAATATAGCTTACTAATTTAATTAAAAATTAATATTTATCACGTTTAATAGTTTAATGTAACGGCTCCCAACCTTTTTCGACTCGCCAACCCCTTCGACAACTATCTGAGTTGAGTGAATCACTTACTTTAAAATATACATACAGTAGACATGCATACTTATTTAATTCCACGCAAAAGGTTTAATAACCTTATATTAACTTAACCCTTAACGGTTAGAACCTAAAGTTACTCTAGTTACGGCTTAAAAGTTACACAACGTGTAGGCCTAGATGTAGCGAAATGAAATCCATTCCTAACGTTTTTAATAATAATAATAATAATAATAATAATAATAATAATAATAATAATAATAATAATAATAATAATAATAATAATAATAATAATAATGTCCATGGTGCGACAGGCCTAGAAGGCCCTTAGCCTACCAGCCGGCTGCTGGTCTCACATCCACATGTGTCAATCACAGAGGTAGATGATCATCCTGTCAATGTAGGGATGACATGTGGTCAGCATGTCGAGTCCCCCAGCCGTTATAGCTGGGTTTCTCTACTTATTGTAGCTACCCAAATGCCTCACGATGCTGGGTTGGCACCGATCCCATACTGGCCGAAATACCATGAGAAAATTTCTTCCCCCATGAAGACCTGAACCAGCGCAAGTCCCGTAGCTCTGCGCCAAGGTTTCTTGCCTTAACCACTCGGCTACGGCGCGGTTTTTACATAACTATAAATCAAGCTTTCGCTGTAAATATTATTTTATTGTGGAAATAATCTGATAAATTCCCGATCTTACACATATGTAACAAGGGATATTATAGGATTAATTTTATTATTATTATTATTATTATTATTATGACAATGTCGCAGATAATGAAGGAAAAAATATTAGGCCTAACCTCGAAAACTGCCATTATGGAAAAGTTGTGGCGAACACCTTGAAATATTTTGCGAACCCCAGGTTGTGAAACAATGGTTTAATGTGATGTGGGATCCGTGATGCAAGAGCGGTTAGATGCTCGCCTCTCACCGCTGGGGTCCCGAGATTGAGTCTCGGTCACTCCATGTGGATTTCGTGGTGGACGTAACGGAACTTAGGCAGGTTTTTCTCGGGGTTTCTCCCATTTTCCCCTCCCACAATATCATTCCACCATTTTCTTCATACTCATCTCATCCATTTCATTCATCTGCCCTCTAATGGTCGGTCAGCATCCTCGTCATTCACAGACCTCTATATAAGGGGCTTCATCTCATCCCATCCCTGACCAGACCCTGAGTTGGACACAAGTTGAGGATATTTATTTATTTATAATAATTCTAGGCGAAACACGACTATGATTGGTTGTAAATAAAAAAAATCATTGAAATGTGATTGGTCATTGACTCCCATTTGGGGCATGAGTTAAATAGTCAATATAAAATCAATTAGTGATGGATTTTGAACAATTTCTATTAATTATTACTGTCAGGTTTAGGCAAGGACTTAAAGAACTTAATATTTTTTTCCTGTTTTGCCGCATTTAAAAGATCTTTCAATTAAGATTGATATTCAGCTGTGAATTCTGCGATAGAATTCCTTATTTTGTCTTTGGGTTTCTTGATTCATTAACATTAAAATAGTGTGATATAGATGCAAACGACTCGCCAACGCACATAAACGGTCAAGCATTTCTATTTTTACTTTAAGTGTCAACGTAATTTTTTTTTCTCTTCAGTACTAATTTTTCTTTCCTTTTACTTGACATTATAAAGTGGGAACAAAGCACAAGTGGCACGTGTTATTCAATCAAAATTATTGCAACAAATGGCAAGTTGAAACAATAATATACCAATTGTGGCGATGGAGGCATTTATCTAAGTACATATCGGCACGTGAAATATAACAACAGCTTTTAACAATGAACTTTAGGGTTTGTGTATTTCTTGTGTTTGAAGGTATATTTATCAACGAACCCTCGAAAGGGGACCCTGAAACTCCGGAAAGTTATCTGCACAATTAATAATAATGATATGATTATAATTTTGGGTGATTTAAATGCCAGAATTGGTAATACTAAATTTGATACATGTATAGGACCATATGGAGAGAGAGCAAACCTGTAATAGAAATGGCTTACGGTTAATTGATTTTGTCATGTTTAATCAATTCACAATAATGAACTCAGTATTTAACCACAAGGATAGTCACAAATATACATGGGAAGCCAGGGGTCTTAAATCAATAACTGACTATGCTATATGTAATAAAAAATTAGCATTTAAGTTCTTGATACAAGAGTTTACAGAGGACCTGAAATCGAATCAGACCATTACTTACTTGTTTGTCCAATTCGTATGCCACCGAGATGGAAAAATAAAAATAAAATTAATAATGTAAAATTTGAAAAAGTGGACTATACTTATAAAGTAAGTCTTTTCCGAGATCTCACTATTACCTGGCTATACAAATGCAGATTAGATCGTCTAGTTCAAGAAACACCGGTTGGTGAAAATATTGAAGAAGAATGGCTTGCTCTACAAAGTATTTGAACACAAGCAGCAAATGAAAGCCTGGGTATCAAAACCAAATGGAATCGAAAAAAAGGACTACGGATATGGGATGAAAACATAAAAAAAGTAATTGATGATAAACGTGAAGCATACAAAAAATTTCTGTCTACAAAAAAAGATGAAGATAAAGTAGAGTATCATAGGAAGAGAGCCATAGCTAAAATTGAAGTTCGCAAAAAACATAGACAAAGCTGGGAACAATTTGTCTCATTTTTGGAAAATGATATCACTAGGCCTCAACCAAAAATATATAAAGTTTTAAAAAATTTAAATAATGATTCAAGAGAAAATGCACATTTAAATTGTATATCTAAAGAATCTTGGCTTACCTACTTTCATCATTTATGGACACAAAAGGATGATTTATTACAAATACCAATCTCTAATAACACTGCTTTGGAACAAATTTCTATAGATGAATTAACTGATGTTGTTAAATCATTAAAAAGTAACAAAGCTCCCGGAGAAGACCACATTAATCAAGAATTATTTAAATTTTCAACTAAAAATTTTTTAGACAGATTTCTTATTCTCCTTAATATGATATGGGAAGGACAAGAACCACCACAAAGCTGGAACAAATCCATTGTAATACCAATCTTCAAAAAAGGAAGTCGCCAAATCAAAGATAACTATCGTGGAATTAGCTTGTTGAACTCTGGATATAAAATTTATGCTAATATAGTTAAGAATAAATTGAGGAAAATTTATGAAAATATAATTGGAGAAGAGCAGAATGGATTCAGAAAGGGTAGATCTTGTACAGATGGATTGTTTACTCTAAAACTACTATTAGAAAAGCACAAGGAATTCAATATAGAAACTCATATCACCTTCGTTGACTTCATAAAGGCTTTTGACAAAGTAGACAGAAATATATTACTACAAATTTTAGCTGATGATAACGTTCCACAACAATATATTATTAATATCTTCAACATCTATAAAGATAATGAAATCTCTGTTAAACAAGATGGCAAATTATCTTCTTGGGAAAAGATCAACACTGGAGTAAGACAGGGATGTGGACTTTCACCGGTGCTTTTCATTATATACATGAATAAATTAATAAATGAATGGAGGAAAACACGAGGATATATACCCATCAATAGGAACCTCAAACTCGATGCTATTCTTTTTGCAGACGATTTAGCTCTTCTGGCACTTTCCGAAAATGATTTGCAATAATCAATTTATAATTTACAAAAAATAGGTGCCAAATTTAATATGGAAATATCAATTAACAAAACTAAAATTATGGCATTTCATGGGAAGGACCCCATACAAAGTAAAATCTGTCTCCAGAATAAAATTTTAGAGAGATCTAATCAATTTAAATATCTTGGATATTATCTCTCTATCTGGGATGAAAAGGATATCCCTGAAAAAGTTACTAGTTATAATAAAAGTTTAGGAATTATTAATCAAGTTATGAAACCATCCCTTGTACAAAAAAACACCAGATTACGTTTATATAACACTTTGGCTAGACCAGTGTTGACCTATGGTAGTGAAGCATGGACACTAAAAAGACAACATGAAAGCAGAATAACGGCTTATGAAATGAGATTCATGCGCAGAACAGCGGGTTACACCAGATGGGATCGGAAAAGGAACACCGATATCTTAAAAGAATTGAAGACTATGCCAATTTTGGAATATATTAAACAGTACCAACTAAATTGGAAACACCATCTTGAAAGAATGAGTTCAAATCGGATCCCCAAAGCTGTTTATAATTATATACCAAGAGGACGAAGATCACTGGGCCGTCCTATGAAACGCTGGAGGGAAAATTTTCTATAGGATCGTAACAGGCCTTGGCCTAATACTTGGAAGGAAGAAGAAGAAGAAGAAGAAGAAGAAGACTTTAGGGTTTGTTTTGTTTTGATATTTATTTGTCCATTTGGTTTGAATCTTCTCCAAAAAAATAAAGAAGGGAAAATGCACAAGATATATTGAATTGCTTGGGAATTAACAATGTATAAGAGAAAAATTTGCATTTATATTTGAGTGCTCAGGTAGCTCAGTTGGTAGAACATTGGTATAGAAAGCCAAATGTCCTGGATTCAAACCCCAGTCAGAGCATATATTTTTCTCTTCAAATATAGTAATTCCAAAGTTGGATTGATCAATAATATGGACCTCTTAAGCTCTTAAGGTGATTTATAAACTTGGGAGACATTTTTTTGTGAAATTTTAATTAATTGATAAGGCAGTCTTTTGGAATCATAACATTTAAAATAGTTATGATTAAAATAAAATTTAATTTGGATATATGTTCAATGTAATGCAAAATAGCAAACACCTGATTCAATTTTTTTCTTTGAACATTTATGTCATTTTCAAACAATCATGGCATTAAATTTGGTTAGTACAATGTCTTGTATACAATATTTATAAAACATCTCATAGATATATTTTATTACTTAGAAGTGAATACAATAGTCTAACTAAGAATTCTCAAGTACACAAATATATTTTTCCTTGTAGCCTGTTATATTTATGTGTGTTCTTATGCCATCTAGTGTGAGAATCAAGAATCAGTTCATGTTGTTAATATGACTCTGTAGGTAATCTCTGTGAATTATATGTGCAGCATTATAAATTTATTAACAATCATAGCCTTTTTTAAATTTATAAATAAGTTGGAGAAAATTTTATAATGTTCATTTTGTTTTTAAATTTAAAAACCAAAAATAGTGATAAACAATATAATTATAGACCAAGTTCAGAATTTTAATTATTTGGGATGTCATTTAGGTAATAACAGAAATTTAGAAAAAAAAAACACTAAAATACAGCAATTCAATAATCTATGTGGCACAATTAAACATACTCTATTGAATAAAACTAGAAAAGAAACTATTTTAAAATTTTACAAAGTATTGGCAGTTCCATCTCTTATCTATGGATGTGAAACCTGGACATTAACAAAGGCAGATAGTAAACAAATAGAGGCTGCAGAAATGAAGATGTTGGGAGCAATAGTAGGATACCAAAGGACCGATAAAAAGAAAAACGAAGATATAAGAACAGAACTTAATATATTTAATCTCTGTGAAAGAATAAAATACTATCAAAATGCTTACAGCATGTATTACGAATGAATGAACAGCGCATACCAAGAAGAATGTATAATTATAAACCAAAAGGGAGAAGATTGTTGGGAAGACCATTGAAGAGATGGAAGGACCAATTCGACCTATAATGAGATCGGAACAGGCCATTGGGCTTAATCCTTGTTGTTGATGATGATGAAATTTAAAAACTGCTTTAGATGAAACTTTAAATCTAGGTTTGCAGCTCTACAATATAATTTCTTTGTTCAAGTTAATTATAGTGTATTGTTATAAAAGAAGAAATGTGACAATTTTTTAGGGGTAAATGCTTCTTTGAATTTATTTCATTGCTATAATTATGAAGTGTGATATTCTTTACTTGTAAGCAATTAATTATGGTATTCCTGATACTTGAATGTTTTTAAATTGGCAAATTCTGTCGAAAAATTGCAAATGTGAAAGCAAATAGTTCTGCAGACTGGGTTGTAGGTTTTTTATGTCAGATGTGTAGTAATCTGCATTACCGACATATTCTGCGTGATGATAATGTGATGTCATATGCAAGATTCTTGAGCCACAAAAGATGGCAGTGAGGTGTTTTCTTGCAAACTTATTATGACTTGACCAATTTTCAATATGGAAAAACTGTGAGCTAAAAGAATGTGGTAAGGGTGAGTAGGGGTTGGAGGTAGTAGACTCTTGTCTTAGGTTGCAGTGACAGTGTTTATTTTCCTTTAGTTGTGTATAGTTAGTTGTTAGTGACAATGTCAAATGCAAAAGTTAGACCCTATGTTCACAGTATATAAACATTTAAGTCTGACAGACAGTAGTTCGAAATCAGTGCTGATTTAATTTCTCTGTACCGGTACGTCACATTATCCAGAAACCTATAGGCATACAAACTCCGGCAATCTTTCATTAACTTCATCTGCTATTTCAAGTAGGTCTACCACTATATTTTGCCACTGATTATACCACTTGTCCAGTCATTCGCTTGTACCAACTGTGGAAGGAGACACTCTCCCCATCTTCACCACTAGCGCCATTGCTTCTCCTCATTGGCTAAAAAGTTATCGTGGTCGAGTAATAATTAGTGAATTTATGGCAAAAAAGTAACATATTTTTATCGTCCGGTCATGACACATGAAATGGAACATTCAAACAGGACAACATATATTGGGTCAGCTAATATATATTTCTTCTTCTTCTTCTTCTTCCTTCCAAGTATTAGGCCAAGGCCTGTTAAGATCCTATAGAAAATTTTCCCTCCAGCATTTCATAGGATGGCCCATATACATATATATATATAAGATATTAGGTTGAAATATTAATAAATATAGATACTATTTTTTTTGTTTAAAAAAAAGGAAAGTAAATTATTAATTGTGAAAATAATACTATTAGTGCAATGTTTCTGTCAGTAAAAAAAAAAAAAAACTTCAGTATGTTTCTGAAATATGTTATAGTTTGAACTTTTATAGGAATAAATCACTATGAGGTTTAATTTAAGATAAAATCAAATGTTTCATACCTCTCCTCTTAATTAATCTTCTAAGTAGATCGTGATTTTGGGTTCATGGCAAACCCGAAATTGTGATCTACTTAGAAGATAAATTATGAGGAGAGGTATTAAACATTTGATTTTATCTTATATTATAGTTTGGCAGTCTCTGACATACAGTGGAAGATAATTCCATGTTCTAGCAATACATGGCTTAACCATTTGTTACAAATGTTAATTCTGTATGAAATTGAACATTGCATTCCTTCGTTATTTATTGTGTTTATGATCCTGAATGCATTTGTAAATGTATGTCCATCCATAGTAATTCTGCCCGAAGGCAGGTCCTTCACTGTAATCATAGCAGCAGCTTTACTAGGGAATTGTAGGAGTGGTAGCTTCCCGTTGCTTTCCACACCAGTGAAAGATGATGATGATGATGATAAGGATGATGATGATGACCATATGATTTCAGGGACCGTTTGGGCCTTAAAGTTTTCCTGACATTTGTCTTACAGATGAGGAAAAACCCCGATGAAAACCTCACCCAGAAAAACTGCCCCACCGGGGATTGAACCCAGGCCCGCTGCATGACATGGCAGCATGCTACCTCGAGACCACAGCGGTGGACGTAAATGTATGTAACGTGTGTAAATAGAAAGCTAGATATAATAAGAACAGTTAAATCTCATAGACTGTGATGGGCAGGACATGTGGAACATATGGGGGATGAAAGAGGTGCATGGAAGCTTCTTGTAGAAAAACTAGAAGGAAAACGCCCAGTTGGTAGACCATTAATGAGGTGGGAGAATAACATCCATGATTTGAGGGAAGTATACTATACAGGGAATAATTGGAAAACATTAGCTCAGGATAGGGATGTATGGAGAGCTTATGTCTGCGTGGCCTGAACCTATGGATTTGATAGAACCAGTGAGTTAGTTATGCAACCTGTGTAAACTCATAAATGTGTATATATTGTTTGTCTAGCAGATGATTTAATGAATTATGAATAGATTTCATAATCTATTACCGGTGCTTGCAACACCAGCTTATCAAATTAAAATAACATTTTTTATCACCACATCCGTAAAACTTCACATACCACACTTCCTCTTTTAGGAGTGTTCAGGGAAGTAAACTACTGTTATTAGAATATAACTGCATAGTAGCATTTTTAAGTTTAAGTCAAACTAATCCACAATTATAATCATATCTCGAGAAGGAAAAAAAGTCTCTCTCAGATTGATAATGTAGTAATAATCTAATATATAAAAATGCATGTTTGTTTGTTCATATTTTGTACCGTTCATCAGATTGTGATGGGGTTTTTTGCAAAATGTTCAGCAAATTCCCGGGATAAACATAGGCTATAAGAGAGTTGTGATACTCAACTCCTATACCCTTAAAACATGAAAAAAGTCCCTTTTTTGATGCTTAAATGGCTTACACTGCCTAAATCATAACAAATACACAAAATTAATGTACACAGAATTGAATATCTCAAAAAATTCTACAAAAAAGTCATTAACAGCATATGTTTATCTTTTACAGATAACTCACAATAGCCTTTTCTGTCTTTCATTGATGCCAATAAGATCGGGATAAGTAGATTCCTGGGCAAACGTGCACTCTGATTGTGATGAGGATTTTTGCAAAATGTTCAGGATTTTCCCAGGAACCTTATAGGCTAAAAGAGAGTTTTAACGCTCAAGTCCTTCACCCTTAAAAATCACCCTTTGTAGTGAAAAATGTAAAAAAGAATGTCTTTTGTACGCTTAAATGTCTTACTCTGCCTAAACCATAATAAATAAACCAAATCAATGTACACATAATTGAATATTTAAAAAAACTCTACAAAAAAGTCTGCAACAGCATATGTTTATCTTTTACGGATAACTCACAATAACCATTTTTGTCTGTCATTGATGCCAAGAAGATCGGAATAAATAAATTCCCGGGAAAGCATAGCAGCACAGCACACAGTGGGCATTTTTTATGGATAACTCAAAATAACAAATTTAGTCTTTCAGTTCATTTATGCCAAGTACATCGGACTACATAGATTTCCGGCCAACGCTAGGTAAACAGCACGGGGTATCTAAAAAATAATTATGATACAATTTTTTTTCCTTTTACTTATTCAACTAAAGGTAAAAAACACACATGATTTTATTTAGGCATAGCAGCATACGCCGGGTATTAGCTAGTGGTCTCATAAAGTCAAAGATTCAGAGGTAATTCCAGGATCAGATTTGTAAGATTATACATTCAAAACACATTCATATCTCTCTAAAATTGTTTACAAATAAGTTTAAGATTGATGGTTTAAGGACAGAAACTTTCAGGATCAGACCAGCCTCATGGGCTAGTGGTCAGCATTTCTGACTACAGTTCATGAGGTCCCAGGTTCAATTCCTGGTCAAACCATAGGAATTTTTCCTGTGGTTGCCCATAGTCTGGAATATAGGTTAAGTTTAGGTTAAGAACTATCCTAGTGCTTCATTATCATTTATCACCCATTATATCATCGGGATAGCGTAACTCTGCCTTCCAGGTGCCCCAACCTAAGAAATTGATTACAATTCTGCAAATGCCAGGGGAGAAAAACCAGAAATGTCATAAAAGACAACCTGGTGGGAAAAAAAAAAAAAAAAAAACCTTTCAGGGTCATATAAACTGAAATTTTAACTATTGGTTGATTGATTCAAAATTGCTGTTTTATTTGACTATTAATATTTAATACAATTATTAATGATCATATTTATCCAAGAAAAGGAACTAAAATGGTATGGGCATATTAGGAGAAAGGAGGATGAAAGATTACCAAAAAAGATAATGGAATGGACACCATCAGGAACAAGAAGGAAAGGATGACCAAATCTCACGTGGATCCAAGGGTTTAGAAACACTTTGAAGGACTGGGAAATAGAGGAAGAAATGTGTTATAATAGAGACAAATGGAGGAAAATTATAAACCGAAATTGAAGACAAATCATTGGTGCTGGAAAAATGTATCAACAGTTAAAACCGGAAATATATATATATATATTAATGATCATGATCTATCTATAGCGGCATAGCCCATAGTTGAGCCATAGCCTCTCCTTTGTTAGGAGTCACTAGACCAAGTTAATTTAGTTACCTTATTTGCTCATAGATGCCATGAATGGCATGCAGTCAATATACCTACTCAATGAGACATCTAGCAGGCAACTAAGGTATTACTAGGATGATGAAATCGGTAAATTTTGCTTGGAGGCCTTTTTATTCTGGCTTAAGGATCTTTTATGAGCCTGAAAGTCTTCAGACTTAGGACACATGGTTTAAAGTACCTCCTGGAGGATTTGCTCTTTGGATTTTTCCATCCTAAAAAAATCCATCGACCCCAGCCGGATTTTAATCCACGACCCTTGGGACCAGGGACAAGAAGCATAACCACTTGTCCACCGCAGCCGACTAATGATCATGATACGTGTCCTCAGAAGCATTAGACATGGTGACACTCCAATATTTCAGCACAATGGCCAACGGATGGCAATTAAATACTGTTTGTGGTATTCTATTAGCAGGGATCCCAAGTAGGCCTATATAAGATCTTTTTACAGTTCTGAATTTGGTCCAAAATCAAATCAAGATCCTCTAAAATATATTTTTGTTTTTATACATTTTAGTATAACCTGCAGTTTTATCTTAATTTAATTATACTGAAAGTGTTGGTAAAAAATTGACATAAACAATCAATAAGTACTAAAAGAATAGACTAATAGCTAGAGATCCGTGAAATTTGCAAGTTGCAATAATGCAAAATTCTCTAATTTTGTCATTTCTTGTACCATTTCTTAACTTCACTTCCCATAACCTCAAGAAAAGCATTTATGAATCGCAAAATAATGCAAAATCCTACAATAATGCAAAATAACGCCGAAATTTAAAATTTTAAACGAATTCCGGAGATTTTTTTGTTATATTTGCAAAATTTTCATAATGTATTTTTAAACACTGTTTTTGGATTCCATCTTCTTTTTAACTGCCATACCTGATGGCGCCATATCTGCTTCCTCCATGCACTCTTGCAAAGGGAAATGTTTGCAACACAGTTCACAACATAGAGGTAATATTTTTTGTCCTTCTCATGCTCAAATATGGTCTCTCCATAGATTTTAAGTTCTATGGCCAATATGAATTCCAAGAAATACAAATTATATTAATGTGCCTAAGATAAGTTTTTCCCTCTAAATTTTTGCAGACACAATTATCAATTTTATATCCCTTAAACTACTGGATATATAATTCTTATTGGGTCTAATACTAAACTAGGATTAAAAAGACTCAAATTTACATTTTTTTAGAAGAACACCGCCAAATTCCAATAACATCGAAATCTTGAAATTTTAAAAAAATTTTCCCTAAAAATAAAACCAGTTTCACGGATCTCTACTAATAGCTCTAGAAATGTTAGAACATGTCACAAATAAAGAAATTAGAAACATAATGGAAGCAGAAGAAAGCATAATTGAAAGAATTGAGGAGAAGGAATTAAAATGGTTAGGACATATTTTAAGAATGGAAGATGAGTGATGACCGAAACTACTATATCAATGACAACCAACCAGAAAGAAGAAAAGAGGGAGACAAAAGTTAACATGGAAGGAAAACATGAGGATAGTAATGCAAGCAAGAGGGCTAAATATTAAAGATGCCCAAGATTGTAGGCTTTGGAGGTTTGGCACGGGAAGACGGCAGCAGCTGTAAAGACCCAAAGATGGATAGATAAAAATTTACATAAAATCCAAACTCCATTTTCATATATTTGAATTGGCCTCACCAGTGTTTGTGTCCTGCACCATAGTTGAGTGGTCTAACACATGATGCCTTGATGCAGAGATTTAAGTTCCCATGGAGGAAGAAATTTTCTCAAGGAATTTCAGCTAGTATGGGAACATATTATTACGGTATCTTAATACCGGAAATTAAAAGTTGCTTTAACAATAAAAAGCAATATAATAATGAACTTCTAGCATAAAAGAATTAAAATATTTTAACATTTGAGTTGCCCAGTGGAATAGAGGCACATGCCACAAGAAAACTATTTTACAGAAACGAGGAATTTCTGAAAGTTGTTTATCTGTACAATATGCACACTAAGTTTTAATTTTTTAACCAGGATCTTGAATTAGATGATGTGTTGGATATCCTGTTAAATATTAGTTGAAATATTCCTAGTATTAAGTGTTTTTAAGTAATAGGACAGGTAATTTGTGCAAATTGAGTAGTGGCATATGCCCCACATAATGCCTCTTCTATCTTACAGTGGGTGTATGGACAGAAATGTCTGATGTTAATTGACTCTCTTCTTCATCATCAGAAACTTCCCTAACACATTCTTCACTTTTCCGAACAGTTCTTAAACATATTTAAAGAGAAAAATTATACGCTCAGACCAGGACTTGAACCCGGGACCCTTGGTTTTCTAGTCCAAGTGCTCTACCATTTGAGCTACCTGAGCAAGTACCGATCTAAACGCAAATCTTTCTCTATATACGTTGTAATTCCCGCCCACCAAATGCTTTGAAGCCTTTGCTTCTATCTTTGCAAATGGCGGCTCCTATATTAAGAAGACATATTTGGGAGTTATACATTACATTATAAATGCCAGTACGGCATGTCCCGGTCTGAGCGTATAATTTTTCTCTTTAAATATGATTTATCCATCATTGAGATGTATGAAATTAATAATAAAAACATCGAGTTCTTAAACATTTTATTGATATTCCGTGGACTGCTAGAAATGCATTTCTACAGACTTCAAGTTCGCTAGTGTTAGTTACATGAACATAGTAACTGAATGAAACCTTTCTTTGACTTATGTTTCATCTTTTCTCTTCTTTCAATAACCTCTCTTACCTTCATTGATCATTAGTGGAGTGAAACCACATATTAGTTTGCAACACGTGTTCCACTATTTACAAACTCCTTTGCTGGTACAATCTTCTTATTGTTATACACTATATCTCAGATATTTTCTTTCATTATCCTCCCACTTATTTTCATGATGAGTCCTTCTTTTACTATTAACTTGCCTTTTTTCTTCAGAAAACCCATTAAACCTCAACATCTATGTAAGACAGATTGGAAATGTTGTAGGTAATTTGAGAACTACCACTGCCCTCTGGATCTATATTATTATAGATCCAGAGGGCTGTGGAACTATATTCTGATTGGTTAGTTTCATTTCTGTCAAACTATCACGAACATTGACTGTAACCACTTGAGATAAAAGAGAAAGAAAGTGGCATGTGCCTTTTTTCCATTAGCTATTTCTATAATTCAGAATCTTCAATTTTTATTATGCTCCTTGTTAAAGAATAGACACATACCACCATGCAAATAGTTATTGGAATTGATGCAAGATAGCAGGACCTACTTAACCGTAACAAAAACTCACAATCGGCAGATTTGTGGCATGTGCCTCTTTTCCACTGAGCAACTCATTTATATCTAATTAATAGTTTGAATCAGTTTTTGTGCTAAAAGAAATTAGTCTTTCATTGGAATTTAAAAGATTAGGCAGAAATCATAAATATCATAATGTCAAATTTAATGTATATTTGTTCCCTAATCTTCGTATATAATAAGATTTTTATAATACCTTTTTCCATTTATATATTTTTTAATCAGATGTTTTCTACATTTATAGAAAAGACTAAAAATGTCTTTGACTCTTGTGTTTGTTCCTAAAATAGATTTTAGTTACTGATTTGGTGTGAAATATGTCATTGCTGCTTGATAATGAATGTACATCTGGTCTCATTTTTACAACAATCTCATTTCAAGACATAACATTGTTGTTTTTTTTTTCCTGATAGGAAGTTGCAAAAACTGACTTAATGTCTTTTAGCTCAAATTGATCAATTTTTATTAAAGAATGGTTTTTGTTCTAACTTACTTTGTTGCCAATGTTATCATAGAGCTCCAGACAATTGTGATACAAGCCATTATCCAGAACAGTCTGTCAGCTCCATGAAGGTTCACCAAATATCCACCAACTACACAACCAAGGCTGTACCCTGCAGCCCAGAATCCAGAAAGTTTAATAGGAGCCAGAAAAACCAGCACTGCATCCTTGCAGAACTCCCAAGAATATTAGACTCCATGCAGGTTGGGGTATGGAGGCAATTGTAAAGTGAACTCCTAGTAAAATGAGTCCTATGCTCAATTTGTGTCCCGTTCTGTCTGAATCAGGATTAATATAGTCCTGGAAGAGAAGCATTAATATTAATGATGTAAAGACTATTAAATATGGTGAAATTAAATGTTTCTTACCTCTCTTCATATAAATCTTCTAAGTAGATTGCGATTTCGAGACCATAACGGTCTCATCTTCAGTACAATCTTGGCGACTGATGTTGTGTCAATTGGAAGAAACTCTTCTTCTTCCCTCTGTTGGTGGACCGATGAACCTCTGGATCAGGTCAAAATTTGCGGGAATTTGAAGTTCATAAGTTTTCCTTTGTTTTTCTGAATGTGGATCTTTTCCCAAACCGTGAGTTCCTTTGTTTGTCTAGACAAATTTCCCACAAATTTTTACCTGATCAGAGGTTCATTGGTCCACTAACAGAGGGAAGAAGAAGAGTTTCTTCCAATCGACATAACATCAGTCGCTAAGATTGTACTGAAGATGATACTGTTATGGTCTCGAAATCACGATCTACTTAGAAGATTTATATGAGGAGAGGTAAGAAACATTTAATTTCACCATAAATTAAACCTCATAGTGATTAATTCCTATAAAAGTTAAACTATTTAAATAGTTTAGTATTTTAACTCTTCCTAGTTTATATATGTATGAATTCTGTGATATACCAAAAGAGGAAATAAAAAATACAAATCCCACAATCATTAATGATATACAATAAAATAAAAAAATTATTACAATATATACAATGTGTGTGTGTGTATATATATATATATGTATAGTGCACCGCTGTGGTCATGAGGTAGCGTGCTGCCTTATCACAGGTTCGATCCCCGGTTGGGACAGGCTCCTGGGTGAGGTTTTTTGGGGTTTTTCCTCACCTGTAAGACAAATGTCAGGAAGCTTAGGGACCAACAGTCCCCAAAAATCATCTGGCCATCATCATCATCATCATCCTTATCATCATCATCCTTCACTAGCGTGGAAAGCAACAGGAAGGTACCACACCTATAATTCCCTAGTAAAGCTACAAAGCATAGCATGAAAATGCTATGATTGCAGTAAAAGACCTGCCCTTGGGTAGAATTACTATGGATGGATGGATATATATACACACACATACCTAGGATCCATGGTATCCACAAATAATGATATATTAATCAAGTTTTTTTGAGACTGGAAACATCTTACCTCAAATTAATGTCTCAAAAAAACTTGATTAAAAAAACCTCAAAATATTACTTCCTAAAATAAACCAATGATACATTATATTTAAATTAATGTTGGGAAGTAAACATTATGAGGTTATATCATTAATAGTGAGTGGAGAACATATGTTTTAATAACCCACCTCATAAAAATGGAGTCATGACTGAAGCTGGACGAGAAGTCATCTGAAACCAATGGTCTCAAATAAAAGAAATTTGAAATTTTTATGAGGTGAGTTATTAAAAAATATGTTCTCCACTCACTATCAATGATATGTTATTTAAATAAAAGAAAAACTAGCAGCAGGTAACTGATGTTTAAGATCTCTGAACAAAATTATACAATCTAGATATATATCTAAGAAAATTAAAATAAGAATATATAAAAAATTGTTATTAAACATGTTGTAGTGTATGGCAGTGAATCCTGGACCAGAAAGAACTGCTACAAAACTTGCCATCTGGGAGAGAAAGATCTTAAGGAAAATATATGGTCCAATTAAGGATAAGGGTACCTGGAGAATAAGAACTAACCAAGAAATATATAACCTATATAAAGATGATGGTATAGTTATAGATATTAAAGTTAAATGCATCGAATGGTTGAGCCATATTTGCAGAATGAACTAGACACATTTACCCAGGGTGATATCAAACACTAAGCTGCATGGATGGACGACATACAGGCAGATCTACGGAAGTATGCATTATTTACCATGTCTTTCTGTTTTCTCTAGTAACGCATGTTGGATTTGAGAACTCTGTACTCTGTTTCTGCTGCACGTTTGCCGAAATGTTCCACGAAACTTATCACTTTCGATATATATCCATCCATAATAATTCTGCCCGAAGGCAGGTCCTTCATTGCAATCATAGCATTTTCATGCTATGCTTGCAGCTTTACTAGGGAATTGTAAGTGTGGTAGCTTCCCATTGCTTTCCACATCAGTGAAGAATGATAAGGATGATGATGGTGATGATGTCCATATGATTTTGGGGACCGTTTGGGCCTTAAAGTTTATCTTACAGGTGAGGAAGAACCCTGATAAAAACCTCACCCAGAAAAGCTGCCCTGACCGGGGATCAAACCCGGGCCCGCTGCGTGACAAGACAGCATGCTACCTCGAGACCACAGCGGTGGACTCAATATATATGATGCTGTGTAATTGTTATTTTTCTTTCCCATCTTGAAATGCAGTATAAGTCCAAGTGCACATTAGAAGTGTTGAAAGTCTACTGAAATACTGGTATTTCCGATTGAGGGTCTTTCCACTTTTCAGCGGTTGCCCTTTTACCAGCCGGCTGCTGGCCCTTCACATCCACATGTGTCAATCACAGAGGTAGATGATCAACAGCCAGTGTAGGGGTGACATGTGGTTAGGATGTCGAGTCCCCCAGCCGTTATAGCTGGTTCCTCAACCTGGAGCCGCTACTTATTGTAGCTACCCAATTGCCTCATGATGCTGGGTGGGCACCGGTCCCATACTGGCCGAAATACCATGAGAAAATTTCTTCCCCCATGGAGACTCGAACCAGCGCAAGTCCCGTAGCTCTGCGCCAAGGCTTCCTACCTTAACCGCTCGGCTACAGCGCGGAACTGGTATTTACTTTTCTAAAACTTGTCTCTACCAAGGGCAAGCATCGTTAAAGTAGCGGATTGTGAAGCAAGTAGTTCAGTTGCTGGTAAATGACCTACGTTGGAATCTAAGAATTGGCAATGGAATTCAGGGAAGGAAAATCCTTACTACACTGAAAAGAAAATGTAGGCCCTATCTAAAATGTGTGCACAATATACATGGAGCAAAAATAAAGTTCAAAATAATCCATAAAATTAAGGTGCACAAAATATGCAGGGGTACAAATTGCGTGAGCAAATACGGTAATGTTAAAATATCTTTTTAAATAAGTTTGTACACACTGTGAATTAAAATCTTAGAGGTTTGAGTAAGTATGAAAACTTTAGTCAGTTCAACAAATTCATGGGTGCTGCCAGGATTACTTTCAGGGAGGTGCATCTGCATCTATACACTATACTACTAACTAATAAAATATATTAATTAAATAAAAATAAAACGTAGTTTTATTTGATTTTCACATTTATTATATAATTCAGTGACAGCTGTTTCGGTACACTGTACCTTCTTCAGACATGTTAACAAATTATGAATTGTGTTCCAACTTAATTTGTTAACATGTCTGAAGAAGGTACAGTGTACCGAAACAGCTGTCACTGAATTATATAATAAATATGAAAATCAAATAAAACTACGTTTTATTTTTATTTAATTAATAAATATGGATTTTCATCAAGTAAACACCAACTCAATTGATTATTTAATAAAATATAATTTACTATTAACTAATAAAATATAATTTATAATTATACACTTATGTTAAATAACACAAGTATTTCCGATTGATTGAGGGTCTTTCCACTTTTCAGCGGTTGCCCTTTTACCAGCCGGCTGCTGGCCCTTCACATCCACATGTGTTAATCACAGAGGTAGATGATCAACAGCCAGTGTAGGGGTGACATGTGGTTAGCATGTCGAGTCCCCCAGCCGTTATAGCTGGTTCCTCAACCTGGAGCCGCTACTTATTGTAGCTACCCAATTGCCTCACGATCTGGGTGGGCACCGGTCCCATACTGGTCGAAATACCATGAGAAAATTTCTTCCCCTATGGAGACTCGAACCAGCGCAAGTCCCGTAGCTCTGCGCCAAGGCTTCCTACCTTAACCGCTCTTAATTTATTTGAGAATAAAGTACTTAGGAAAATTCTAGGACCAAAGAGAGATGAACAGACAGGTGAATGGAGAAGACTACATAACAGTGAACTACATGGTCTTTATAGGAAGTCAGATATAATAAGAACAGTTAAGTCTCGTAGACTGCAATGGGCAGGACATGTTGCACGTATGGGGAATGAAAGACATGCAAGCTTCTTGTAGGAAAGCCAGAGGGAAAATGCCCAGTTGGTAGACCAAGAATGAGGTGGGAGGATAACATTAACTATGATTTGAGGGAAGTAGATTATACAGGGAATGATTGGAAAGCATTAGCTCAGGATAGGGATGTATGGAGAGCTTATGTCCGCGCGGCCATGAACCTACGGGTTTGATAGTGCCAGTGAGTAAGTAAGTATATTAATATCTTAATTTTCGCTGATGATTTAGTCTTACTGCACCATGATGAAGATCTGTTACAATTGGCTGCTTATAAACTAAATACAATATGTAGCAATTATAATTTTAAAATTTCAGTAAGTAAAACATAAGTAATGGCATTTTGTGGAAGAAACACTCTGTGTACAAAAATAATAATTAGAGACAAAATTATAAGATATTGAACATAAAGCTCATCAGTTTCTAGCTATATGTGGCACAATAAATAGAACATTAAATAAAAAAGCTCATAAACAAACAAAATTAAAATTTTATAAAACAATGGTGATCCCTGTCCTTTTGTATGGGAGGAAATCTTGGATTATCACTACCAAACAAGAAAGTAAAATCCAAGCAGCCGAGGTGAAATTTTTAAGAAGAGTAAGGATGCACTAGAATGGATCAGATAAGAAATGAGGATATCCATGAAGTACTGCAGATCTACTCCACAAAAGAAAAGATATTTAACAACAAAAATCCGTGGAAAGAACTTGTAGAATGAATGAAAGAAAGTAGATTACCAAATAAAATCTTACATTATTTTCCGAGAGGAAGAAGAGATGTCGGGACGTCCTTGGAAGAGATGGTCTTAGATCTATTAGTGAAGATAGAACAGGCAATTAATGCCTAAACCAGGAAGTGAAGAAGACACTTATGTTATGTCAAAGGGTATGAATTTTTATTCAAAGAGTGACTTGATAAAAAATTAATTTTTTTAATACTTCTTAATTTTTTTCTGTGTATTTTCTTTCCTGAAAGGAGGGGGGATACAAGTGCACCCTCCTACCAGCTGCCCATGAACAAATATATTATACATTACCTCTATTTTTGTTGAAATTCTTCTTTCTTTCTTCATGCCCGAATGTCACCAAGGCTTGAGTAATAGCGCTGAAGGAAACATATCCACTATAGAGGATCTGATAGTTATATGGAAAACCATCTAAGGTTTCAATATGCCATAATATATATTCTGAATTACAAGCCATGGCAATAGCAGTGATCATTATGGAAATGATGTTTCCAATCCTATAAAAAATGAAACATACATGTATTTTATATCACTTCCTAATGCCTTTAATTACTTTCTTCAGTCTGATATTAATCTATTCTATATTGTTTTATTTAACTTTCACAGGAAAAGAACACTATGAGGTTTAATTTAAGAATTAAATTAATGTTTTTATTACCTCATCTCATATCCTTTTTCTTCTGTACTGCAGTTTCGGAGCTTATCTCCATCGTCAGTAGTCTCTGGTCGACCGAAGTTATGTCGTTTCTTGGCGCTTTTCTTCTTACTTCTATCATTGGACTAATGAACCTCTGGATCAGGTCAAAATTTGCGGGAGTTTCAAAATTCATGAGTTTATCTTTCTTGTTTTTTTTTTTTTGATATGGCAGTCTGGGAAAAAATCCACATCCAAAAAAACAAGAAAGATAAACTCATGAATTTTGAAACTCCTGCAAATTTTGACCTGATCCACCGATAGAAGTAAAAAGAAAACCGCCAAGAAACGACATAACACTGGTCGACCAGAGGCTATTGGCGATGGAGATAAGCTCCGAAACTGCAGTATAAAAGAAAAAGGATATGAGGTGAGGTAATAAAAACATTAATTTAATTCTTCTATATTGTTTTGTTTATTTTACTTCCTCTTGTATTATTTTTTAAATATTTGTATGTGCCAGAATTTATTCTATGTCTTGAAACCATCTCCTAAATTTATATGTATGTATACATATATTATTTCTGTTTCTGAATGCACTGAACATGTGAACTTGCTCATTTGGGTTTCAATATTATGTACCACATTTATTGTGAATAAAACTTATTCTTGACGTTTTTATTATTAATTTAACACTTCTCACTGAAGGATAAATTATATTTGAAGAGACAAATTTTCGCCTAGACCGAGACTCGAACCAAAGAGAAACATTTGCATGTAGATTGCAACTCGCCTCAGTAGCTCAGTTGGTAGAGCACTTGGCCCGGAAAGCCAAGGGTCCCGGGTTCAAGTCTCGGTCTGGGTGAAAATTTTTCTCTTCAAACATAATTTATCCTTCAGTGAGAAGTGTTAAATTAATCATAAAAACGTGAATAGAAGCCCTACTGACTTTATAAAGTGGTGTTAAATTCCCAATAAATGTCTTCTTAACTAAGAAGCCGCCATTTGCAAAGATAGAAGCAAAGGTTTCAAGCATTTGGCACGAGGGAATTACAACGTATATAAGAGAAAAATTTGTGTCTAGATCGCAACTCGTCTCGGTAGCTCAGTTGGTAGAGCACTTGGCCCAGAAAGCCAAAGGTCCCGAGTCTCAGTCTAGGTGAAAATTTTTCTCTTCAAAAATAAAACATTCTTATTCTATTCAGTGTGTAATACAATGGCAAATATATAAAGCATTCATAGTATAAACTGTATGTCATCAGGTACTCTCCAAGATACTCTCTCTAATTGCTATTATATTTGTTACATAATGTTTTGCATAATTTAATAATTTATTATATCCAAAATATATGGTGAGATAAGCATATTTGGAAAGAGACAAAAAAATATATTGGTAAAACATTGGTGGAATCTGTTGCAATGTATGGAAGTGAGGTATGGAAATTAATAAGTACTACAAGAATAGACTAATAGCTCTAGAAATGGATTATTTAGGCAGAAGTACCAGAAAGTAAAAATTAGAACATGTCACAAATAAGGAAATTAGAACTATAATGGAAACAGAAGAAAACATAATTGAAAGAATTGAGGAGAAGGAATTAAAGTGGTTAGGACATGTTTTAAGAATGGAAGATGAGCGATGGCCAAAGCAACTATATCAATGGCATCCGACTAGAAGGAGGAAGAGAGGGAGACCAAAGTTAACATGGAAGGAAAACATGAAGACATTAATGCAAGCAAGAGGGCTAAGCATTGAAAATGCCCAAGATCGTAGGCTTTGGAGGTTTGGCATGGGAAGATGGCAGCAGGTGTAAAAAAACCTGAAGATAGATAGATATCCAAAATTTCCATGGTTAAGCTGCAAGCATCTATATAACTTTCAGGGAGGTTAGATTGAAAATTACTAGGATATAATGGCAAGCATTTTACCATAGAATTGCTTTTTGAAAGTTCGGCAGATTGTTATTTAAAGTGCCTCAGAAAATAAAATCATGACAGAAGAAACATAAGGGATTGCTTTTACCCTCTCCCTGATGTGGAATAACACAAAATATTCTGCTATTTTAACCTCGTTTGTTGGTTATTCTTATAACGATATTTTTCACAAGACACTATTCTTCTCCATTCAAGAACCTATTCTATTTTTTTGTTACTATTTTGCACTGTACAGTAAACTCATTTTGTTGTGTTGTAATAATAATTGAAAACTGGGCATCGATAATGGGCTAAGTATCAAAAAGTTGATTTCAAGTAACTCAATTTTTCTAGTCAA
Source organism: Diploptera punctata (assembly GCA_030220185.1). NCBI lineage: Eukaryota > Metazoa > Arthropoda > Insecta > Blattodea > Blaberidae > Diploptera > Diploptera punctata. The sequence goes on along the minus strand of JASPKZ010009352.1, from coordinate 426,130 downwards.
AAAGCATTTAATAAAACATGTGAATTAAATGTTTTATTTATCAACTAGGGCAGATTCATATTCTTGTTGCATTTTTTTAAATTCCCATCCTCTTATGAATTAAAAATAATATTTTATTCAAAAAAGAGTAGAATGTGCTAAATGCTATGTCTTCATCAACAAAAACAAGGTAGGTGCCAATGGAAAAAATCTCAAGGTCTCTTTGAACCGAAAGTGTGATTTTCGGTTCGCTACTGCAGTACCGTTATCCTCCCTGGACAGAAAGATTCGTGAACTATGCCAATATCCTTTCTCTATGCATCTACCCCCACTCTCCTTTTTGCCTCTCCTGTTGCGCTGTTTGTGCTGCGCATCTCCCCTTCTACCTCGGAATGCTCAAATACGCAATGCACATCAAGAACATTATCATTCGATCGAAACTTTGAGTTGACATAACGTCGTCTGGAGCCGCGAGTGGCGTGGTTTAAGTTTTGGTCCTGAGGACCAGGGAAAGACTACCCTGGCTTGGACCATGGTATGAATGTTGTGTGAGGTATGATATGGTTTTGTCATGTTAAGGATTATTATTTATTTTCTTTTTGTTGAATGATCAAGTATTTACATTTGTTATATTTTTCATCCACTTCAGACGTATTGTTTATATTAAACATCATTTTTATATATCTATCCTGGTTAATGTTTGAGTTATTTATGTGCATGCTCCTGTTTAATAATCCTGTACTGAAACTTACTTATTTAGGAGATCATTCTAGCTTCCTTTATTTTCCATCTAGCTTTCATGATTAATAACAATAATGATATATTCAATTTAAAGAACTCTAGTGTTTTGAGATCTATTATTGATTTATGTTTAAGCGTTTAGGAAAGAAAGATAAATCAATCTTTGCCTCCTATGGGCCCGGGCAAAGCTTTTTGATTAATAACCTCGGATGTTATGAACTCTACGCTAGTATATGCAACGGAAACAAAAGACGATCCAAAAAGAAAACTGCACAAATGGTTTGCAGTGCGTGGTTTATCATCATTATCGCCCGCACATCTTTTTTTTAATTTTAACTGTTTAAAACAGTAATTCTACAATAATAAACTTCGTTCAAGTACATTGTCATGTATTTAATTATTTTGAACTCTTCTTTTCACTTTTAAAGAATACAAAACCATTTTAATTTATTAATTCTTCAAAGAACGCTCAATTATCTTCTTTCAAATATGGCAGCATCTAATCAAAATGAAAGTGGGAGATAACACTATGAGGTGTTTACAATTTATAAATAAGTTGGAGAAAATATTTTTTTACATCTCACCTCATAAAATTGCTTGTTTTCACACAATTTTATGAGGTGAGATATAAAAAAAACATTTTCTCCTTCTTCTTCTTCCTTCCAAGTATTAGGCCAAGGCCTGTTACGATCCTATAGAAAATTTTCCCTCCAGCGTTTCATAGGACGGCCCAGTGATCTTCATCCTCTTGGTATATAATTATAAACAGCTTTGGGGATCCGATTTGAACTCATTCTTTCTAGATGGTGTTTCCAATTTAGTTGGTACTGTTTAATATATTCCAAAATTGGTGGAGTCTTCAATTCTTTTAAGATATCGGTGTTCCTTTTCTGATCCCATCTGGTGTAACCCGCTGTTCTGCACATGAATCTCATTTCACAAGCCGTTATTCTGCTTTCATGTTGTCTTTTTAGTGTCCATGCTTCACTACCATAGGTCAACACTGGTCTAGCCAAAGTGTTATATAAACGTAATCTGGTGTTTTTTTGTACAAGGGATAGTTTCATAACTTGATTAGTAATTCCCAAACTTTTATTATAACTAGTAATTTTTTCAGGGATCCATAGTTATTCTGCCCGAAGGCAGGTCCTTCACTGCAATCATAGCATTTTCATGCTATGCTTGCAGCTTTACTAGGGAATTGTGTAGGTGTGGTAGCTTCCCGTTGCTTTCCACACCGGTGAAGGATGATGATGATGATAATGATAAGGATGATGATGATAAAGATGATGGCCATATGATTTCGGTGACCGTTTGGGCCTTAAAGTTTTCCTGACATTTGTCTTACAGGTGAGGAAAAACCCCGATAAAAACCTCACCCAGAAAAACTGCCCCGACCAGGGATCGAACCCGGGCCCGCTGCATGACAAGGCAGCACGCTACCTCGAGACCACAGCGGTGGACTTTTCAGGGATAACTCATAACTCCCTCTTCATAAAATTTACAATATAAAAATAGAATACCTAAGATCTCAATCTTCCTCAACTTTAGATATAGAGAGTACTTTCAGAGCATATGCTCCACATCCTACATCTAAAGTTGAGAAAGACTGAGATCTCAGGTATTCTATTTTATATGGTAAATTTTACACAGTAACCTCAACGGTGTTTTGTTGTAAATTTTAGAAGTATCGATCCCTCTTCTTCTCAGCTGAAAAGTTGTTTTGACATGATTGTGATCAATACTAGTAATATTCATATCAAATTCCATTGAGGTGAAGTCATATGATGAAAGTTAAAAATTAAATTGTACCTGTTGGTAGGTGCCATCGTCCTCAACTTTGTTAAAATGGAGCGCTTTCGGAAGTTATCTTCCATCTTCTGCAGGTTGAGCTTCTGCTACTCGTTGTTGTTGTGTATGGTGATGTATACTCCAACTGTTTGTAGCAGCAACTGACTTGTTTTTGATGATCTCGTATAATGGGTTTGACTGGGATGCGTTCTCATTAAGAAGTGAGGTGTTTTTTTTGTTTCCTTTATAATTTCGAGGTCTTCAAATATATTTATCCTAGCTGGAATGTTTTCTTGGTGGATTATCGTGAGAGTGTTTTCAATAGTGTTTATTCGATGACCTGCGTTAATGAGATGTTTAGCATAGCTTGATTTATCACTCATGTGTATTGAAATCTTTTAGGTGTTCTTTATATCCTGTATTGAAATTTCTGCTTGTCCTGCCAATGTAAAATTTATTACAATCTTTACATGTTAGTTTGTAGACTCCCTTGTTGTTAAATTTGTTGTGTTCTTCTGTGCCATTGTATATTATGTTGTTTAATTCGTTTCCTGTTTTATAAGCTATGTTAATGTATTTACTTATGTTTTTCAATGAAACCACAAAACTAACCCATTATACGAGATCGTCAAAAACAAGTTAGTTGCTGCTACAAACAGTTGGAGTATACATCACCATACACAACAACAACGAGTAGCAGAAGCTCAACCTGCAGAAGATGGAAGATAACTTCCGAAAGCGCTCCAGTTAATTTTATATACATATTTTAACAAAGTTTAGGACGACGGCACCTACCAACAGGTACAATTTAATTTTTAACTTTCATCATATGGTTGTGATGGTAAAACCAAGTAATTGGTTGTATTAGTGGTAACTCCTTTCTTGAGAACCATGCAAGTACTCCATGCTTTAAGTTCTTAAACATTGTTCTCTTCCTGAACATTCTGGGTGCAGCTTTTTGAACTTTATTCCAACTGCATTTGGAAAAAATACTGACTTTTGTTTGATGTATGAATCAACTGCTTTATTTTAAATCAAAGAAGTCATCAGGTTTGAAGCATTATTAAGTTATGTAGGTAGGAAATAACACTATGAGGTTTATTTTAATATTATTTAGTTGTTTCTTCACTCACCTCATACTTCTTAACTCCCAAGCAGACTCGAGTTTCTTCACTTCATTTGTGACATTCTGAATGCTGTATTACGTTCACAACTGATCTTCTGCAGGAGAAGAGGCCGATGGACTTCAGTTGTGAACGTAATACAGCATTGAGAATGTCACAAATGAAATGAAGAAACTCGAGTCTGCATGGGAGTTAAGAAGTATGAGGTGAGTGAAGAAACAACTTAACAATATTGAAGCATTATGACCATAAAGAGATTGTTTGGCGTCACATTCACTTTAAGTTTTACCAGATTCTTAGGAGCTTGATGCTTTTCAACCTTTTATGTGTTTTGATCTGGGGAATTCCCTCAGGGGTCCTCATCTAGGGGATATGTGGATGGCGAACACAAGGTGCCCAAGCTGAGCAAAACATTTCTTCCACTTACTTGTGTTTTGCACTCTTTTAATTTTACTATCTAACCTCTCTTGGTTAACTCTTGTTTTTTTCGACCCCGACGCTATTAGGGCATCCGAGGGCTAGGGAGTCTTTCCTTTCTTCCATTTCTTCTTTCCTTTATTTTCTTTTCTTCTCCAGAAAAGCCTGACCAGAGGCTATAAGATGGCAGCCCCATCACTGGTCTTGCCTTCCTTTGGCCAGCAACCAATCGAAGGGACTATTATTATGCTTTCAAGTCTTATACGAGAATTTCCCGGAAGGATCAATCACACTGGGGGGAAAATTTTCTTTAGGATCGTAACAGGCCTTGGCCTAATACTTGGCAGAAAGAAGAAGAAGAAGATCTGGGGAATATCCCTGTTAAATGACAAAAAATGAATGGCTGGAGACAAAAAATTATGGTTTATCTCATCATATTTACTAGTAATCATCAAATGAATCCAAAGAATACAATAATTTTGTTACTGTTGTTATAGACGCTCAGAATCAACAGCAAAACCTAAGAAGCACTTAGCCTGTTATAGCTTTCACCATTTCCCCAGAATAAACCTCTCACACTATATCTCAGGCCTTGTATGCATTGTAGTGGCAGTTAGCCCACTTTATACTTTGTTGGCAATGGCACATAGCTCAGTTTTTCAGGTCTAACTTTTCTTTTTGGTACTTAGTCCATTATTGATGCCCAGTCTTTAATTATAACACTAAAAATCATTCAAATTAATTAATATATAAAAATTACGTGTCACGTTGTTTGTCCGCGATGGAATCCTAAACTACTGAACTGAAATAAAATTTTGCACACTGTGTGCAGTTTGATCCAACTTGAGACTTAGGGTAGTTTATAACTAAATTTATAGTCGTATTATTTTTTTATTGCAAATTATTTGTTTATTATTTTAACAAAGAGTTATAATTATCTGTGAGTTCCATACGATTCTAACAGATGGCGGTGTAAGGTAATTTGGTAAGGTAATTGGTTTATTATTTAACAAAGAGAGATCCAGATGGCTGTGCTTTTTGTTGCAACCGCGAATTTCAATTGAATTACAAATATTGATTATTTCATAATTTAAGTGTGTTCAGTGTTTATTTTATTTTCAGTATTATTAATTTCGTGTGTACATATTAGTTTTAAGTAATCTGGCTGAAAGACAGCAACTTAATTAAAATTTTTAACATATACCTTAGCCACAGCAACGCATGGCCGAGACTTCTAGTAATGATATAATTTCATCATATTTTCTCCATAGCTCGACAGACCTAGAAGGCCCTTGGTCTACCATCTGGCTGATGGCCTCACAATTACATGTGTTAATCACAGAGGTAGACGATCATCCAGCCAGCGTAGGGGTGACATGCGGTCAGCATATCAGGTCCCCATACCAGGTTGTAGCTGGTTTTCTCACTCTGGAGTCACTACTTATTGTAGCTGCTCAAATACCTCATGATGCTGAGTGGACACTGGTCCTGTACTGGCCGAAATTCCATGAGAAAATTCTTCCCTCATGGAAACTTGAACCAGCACAAGTCCTGTAGCTCTGTGCCAAGGCATCTTGCCTTAACTACTCAGCTATGGTGCAGGACACCTCTATAAATAGAATTTCATCGTATAAATTGATAAGAGGCCATTGAGCAAGTGGAGAGCTTCAAATACTTGGGTTGTACTATCAGTAGTAACATGAACTGCAGTCAAGAAGTAAAGCAGAGGATAGCAATGGAAAAAGAAGCTTTTAACAAGAAGAGAAGCATTTTCTGTGGACCTTTGGCAAAAGAAAGTCCTGCGCCGTAGCCGAGTGGTTAAGGCATGAAGCCTTGGCGCAGAGCTACGGGACTTGCGCTGGTTCGAGTCTCCATGGGGGACAAATTTTCTCATGGTATTTCGGCCAGTATGGGACCGGTGTCCACCCATCATCGTGAGGCATTTGGGTAGCTACAATAAGTAGCGGCTCCAGGTTGAGAAACCAGCCATAACGGCTGGGGGACTCGACATGCTGACCACATGTTACCCCTACACCGGCTGATCATCTACCTCTGTGACTTAACATGTGGATGAGATGCCAGCAGCCGGCTGGTAGGCTAAGGGCCTTCTAGGCCTGTCGCGCCAGGAGTTAGAGTTTTTTGGCAAAAGAATAAGGGAAGAGACTAGTGAAGTGCTTTGTGTGGAGTGTAGCATTGTATGGTGCAGAGATTTGGACAATACGACAGAATGAGGAAAAGCGACTGAAGCTTTTGAGATGTGGATTTGGAGAATAAAATGGACAGACAAAATAAAAAATGAAGATGTGCTAGACAGAGTGGGTGAAGGAAGAATAATGCTGGAACTCATAAAGAAGAGGAAAAGAAATTGGATTGGCTACTGGCTAAGAAGAAACTGCCTGCAGACAGATGCTCTAGAAAGAATGGTCAACGGAAAGAAAGTTAGAGGCAGAAAAAGAATCAGATGATAGACAATATTAAAATAAATGGTTTGTATGCAGATACAAAAAGGAAGGCTGAGTTATGGAAAGAATGGAGAATGCTGAGTTTGCAGTGAACACCTGATCTTGGCAGAACACTGTGTATGCATGTGTATAAATTAGTATAATTGAATTGTTTATACTCTTCTCCTGATAGTGGTGTCCCTATAAGATCTAGGAGGAATGGTGCATGTAACATGTACCTATATAAAGAGAGATTAAAGTAAAGAAAAGAAAGAAAGAATTATGCAATGCCTTCCACTGAATTCACACTTCACTTCTCATTTAACACAATTTTTTAGGATTAATTGTAATTTAGTGGTAAGTAAACAAATAAATATAATATATAAAAATTAATGTTTGTTTGTTTGTATGTATGTATGTATGTTTATTTGTTTGTATTTTATGCGTGGCCACACCGTTCGTCCTATTTTGATGGGGCTTTTTGCAAAATGTGCAGGAGATTCCTGGGATGAACAGAGGCTGTAAGATAGTTGTGATATTCAACCCCTTCACCCCTAAAAATCACCCTTTGTTGTGAAAAATGTGAAATAAAGTCCCTATTTTAAAGCTTAAATGGCTTATGCTGCCTAAACCGTAACAAGTACACCAAATTAATGTACACAGAATTGAATATCTCAAAAAACTCAACAAAAAAGTCCACGACAACATATGTTTATCTTTTACCGATAACTCACAATAACCATTTTTGTCTTTTCATTGATGCCAAGAAGATCGGGATAAGTCGATTCCTGGACAAGCGTGCTCTGCCATACCATTCATCCGATTGAGATGGGGCTTTTTTGAAAAATGTTCAGGAGATTCCAGGGATGAACATAGACTATAAGAGAGTTGTAATACTCAACCCCTTCACCCCTAAAAATCACCCTTTGTAGTGAAAAACATGAAAAAAGTTCCTATTTTGACGCTTAAATGGCTTACGCTGCCTAAACCATAACAAATACAGCAAATTAATGTACATAGAATTTAATATCTCAAAAAGCTCTACAAAAAAGTCTACGGCAGTATATGTTTATCTTCTACGGATAACTCACAATAATCATTTTTGTCTTTAAAGAATATCGTGATAAGCAGATTGCCAGACAAGCATAAAAATGCACGGTTGGTGGTAAAAACACATTAACATTTTTTTAGGAGTAGCAGCACACACCGGGTATTAGCTAGTGTTAAATATTAATACATACACTGTTCATTATTTTCTTAACATCTTAAATTAAATTAATATTAAGAAGCAGAAGCTATTACTATGATAGAAATAAGTAAATTAATGAACACAATTAAATTATTATAATCAGTGGTAAAGAGAAAATATCTTGTCTGAACCGGAAATTGAACCCCAAACCTTTAGCTTTCCATGCTAACGCCCTGACCACTGAACTAATTCAGGCTTCATTCCCATCCAAGCACAAATCTTTCCTTCACCATATTCTCTTGGTCCCACATTCAAATGCAATGAATCATCATTCACAAATACACAATGAATGGCTTCTGCATTAAGAAGACATGGAGGGACTCCACACAGCTATAGCATTATTTGTTAAATTAATATTGAGAAGCTAAAGCTATTACTATGATAGAAATAAGTAAATTAAAGTACACAACTAAATTATTGTAATCAAATGGTAAAGAGAAAAAATTATACCTGAACTGGGAATCGAACCTTGAATCTTTAGCTTTCCATGCTAACGCTCTGACCACTGAGCTAATTTAGGCTTCATTCCCATCCAAGCATAAATCCTTCCATTACCTTTCTCTCTTGGTCCCACATTCAAACACAAATTATTATAATCAATGGTAAAGAGAAAAATTTCTTGCTTGAACCGGGAATCAAACCCTGAATCTTTAGCTTTCCGTACTAATGCTCTGACCACTGAGCTAATTTAGACTTCATCATATTTGATGAGAAAAATTTTACGCTCAGACCAGGACTAGTGCTCAACCATCTGAGCTACCTGAGCAAGTACCGATCTAAACGCAAATTTTTCTCTATATACTTTGTAATTCCCGCCCACCAAATGCTATGAAGCCTTTGCTTTTATCTTTTGCAAATGGCAGCTCCTATATTAAGAAGACATATTTGGGAATTATACATTACATTATAAATGCCAGTACGGCTTTTTTTCGATGTTTTTATTATTAATTTCATACATCTCAATGATGGATAAATCATATTTGAAGAGAAAAATTAGGCTTCATTCCCATCCAAGCATAAATCCTTCCTTTATACTCGGACCAATGGATCTGTGCCCCTGTAGCGCTGGCATCGTTCTTCAAAAAAGTACACGTCAGTTCAATGGATTTAAGCCCCATATATAAAGAAGCAAACCTATCTTTTGTTAGAAGATAATGACAACATGAGCTCACACCATTCTACCGCGCTCCCCTCCCACTACATCAAATAGAAGCCACTGTAACTGACCGAGTAGGGACGTTGCCAAACTTCCCCCGGTGTCAGGCTCTTGAATATTGAATAATGTAAGGTTAATTATTACTTCTTCATATTTAATTTAAGTACGTCTAATGACACTGATTGATTTCTACGATAATTGATATAATTATAATAGTGGATATTTGTTGGTTAAATGGAAATTATGTGAAGGAAATCTACATATGTTGTTTTTAAAGATAAATGCTTCGTCATAAATACTTCTTCACTTCATTGTCTTATTTGGTTAGATTTGGAATGTAATCTTGAAGTCCTAACAAAATTATAAAATTTTAGGTATGAACACACAATCATGTACCCTCCTTCTTTCTCATCCAGACTAGGGACTGGCTATGGCGAAGTTACTACTACACATCCAAGTTAACTGTTCACGGGCGGAGGGGGAGAATTTTAGCGCTAGTGTCGCCGATCTACTGAATCTGTGGAAGGGATGTAGGAGAAAACTGAACATCCGTTCACGTATTGAAATTTTTCAACTTCAAATGTGGTGGGAGAATCTCTAAACACTTGTGAAAGATCTTAACATGATTGTCAAATTAGTAATTTAAGCACGAACGCTCAAGCAGTCGGATCATTTAAAATCACAGTATTTGCCATCTCTCTGTTACCAGCCTCACAATAAATCACAAGTGGCAACATGTAATGAGAAGGGCATGGAAGGGACAGCTCATTCCTAGACGTAACCCCAAAAGTAACAGGGTTGCCAAGTTAGTCATTCTGCCACTGACTGCGCAGAACGACGGATCATTAAAATACATAGTATTTGTCAGCTATCTACCTGCCAATCAAACAACATAATACAAAGGACAGGAAGTGGCAGCATAGTAAGGAAGAGAAACAGGAAGACAGTTTGTTAGTTAACATATTTTCCACCTGCACAAAACACTTGGATGTGTAATACATGCTATGATCTTCGTTACATATTATATATCATACTGATACTATACAGGAATTCTAATGTATGCTTATGAATTAAGCTATTGATAATAATTTACAATTTACATACTATATAACATAACATACTGATACTGAGTTGGCAACACTGGACTGTGAATGCAAATAATATCCCGCAAGAAAGATCAAAACTGTGAGTAATGGGAGGGGAGAAAGAGAGAGATAGAAAATAGAGACAGGCAAGAATGCAGGGAGGGAAATGATTTACCGAGGCAGAAACTGAATTAGTGTTTAGTTTTCATTTTTTACGGGGGCACAGATCCGTTGGTCCCACATTCAAATGCAATGAATCATCATTCACAGTTCTTTACATCTTATTCATTTACTTAACTTACCTCTTAAGGATTGGAGTATTTCTTTCTTTAAATTTCTCCACTTTATAATTATCATCTGTTTCTGGAATGTTTATGAGCAACAACATCAACATTGCTATGATGACCAAACAAGTTGGAAACATTAAAAATATCCTTGGTTGATATGAGCAATCTACTGTAAGAATTAAAAGCATGAGAAGAGGTGATCCAAATGCTCCCCACGTAACTAACATCCATAGGTTGTAAAATTCTTCTCTATTCTTCCTATGAATTAAACTCTTCTTGCTCAATGCTATGATTCCCATTGAAAATATTTCCACTAATATAGCATAGAGCAAAATAATTCCAAATCTTAAGGAAAAAATATTCCTTATTTTATATTTTATAATGGCTTTCATGAATGTTTCTGAAAAGATGTTCTGGTTAAATGATTTTATGATCATTTTTTTAATATTTGAATCTGAAATATTTGCTTCCATAGATTCATCCTCAGACATCAGTCTTCTTCTATTACTTTTTATCTTGTCAATTGCCGGTATATTTAATGCATAAATAAGGTTTACATCAGAAGTATGTACTTTGTTGTGTGGCTTAAAATGGTCATATTTCCTTTTCAAAATGTCATGTTCCTTATATTTCACATTCTTTTCATCTCCTTTATTTATAGGAAAAGTATCCAAGTTTCTTGTGCGATCTATTAATCTATTATTTTTATATTTTTCATTAACATTGTTAATAACTTTTTCCCCATAATATTTATTTTTGGGTAAGTTAACCGTTTTGCCCAATATTTATATAAGTTTCATCAGTTGTATTTTCTGGTAGTTGAATACCATTTCCTGGAAATTCTGAATCTTTAATTTTATAATATCTACTTTTATTTGTATCTGATGTTTCAGAGTAAATCTTGCCACGTGTATCCTTGTAGGCATGAAGCCTTTGCTTATATTTAAAAACTTCTTTGTTTCTTTTTTTATAATATGGTTCAAATATCACTGTTTTTTGTATTGGGTGTATATAAGGAATAGGTGTCATTTTCTTATGACCTACCATTTCTGTAGCGTTATGTTTCTGATCAGGTAATAATGATTCTACCCCTGGAAAGCGAGAAACATTTTCCTTTCTATTATGGTCAGGATGGGTATTTTTCAGATCACTTGTGAATGTCTGAAAACTTTGATTATTGCGAGAATGCATGATATTTTCAAGCTTATTCCCAGGTGTCAGCGAATCTAACAAAAAATATGCATGAACAATCATAACAAGCATGAAATAAAAAAATAATTTTATGCAACTTTTTGACCGAAACCACTTTATGAAATATGGCCATACAGCCAGAAGAAGGGATGATATTCCTACTTGTAGGGCACGAACAAATCCAGCTTCCAAAGCTTCCATATTTACATATTTCAGATATAATGACATGAACTGGATAACATTTACACATGCCGTTGATATTAAGAAAAAATAGATAAGAAGATACAATTCATGTCTGTTAACTTTTTCAAATATTATCATCTTCTAATAATATTAAAGATCTATTAATTAGGATGTTCTTTAATTATTAATAAACTTCTTTGCAACTTCAAAATCGCTCTCTTTATTATATCTGAAATAAAAAAAAAGTAATTAAGGTACATTAATAGTGAGTGGAGAATATATTTTTAAATACTCACCTCACATGATTTCAAATTTCTTTGATACCAGCGGTTTCAGACAATATCATGTCCCTACCGCCGGTATCAAATAAATTTGAAATCATATGAGGTGAGTCGTTAAAAATATATTCTCCACTCACTATTAATGATATAACCTCATAATGTTTACTTCCCAATATTAATTTAAATATAATTAAGGTACACTTCTATTAACTTGATATAAAAATAACATATGTTATTCTATTATGACTAACAGTACTTCTTAGGCTTACACCATCTTGTAGATGGATGAGAATGTATTTGAGTTCAAGTGTGATCATGTAGTGTAGCTTTTTTAGTCTGTACTATCTTACCTCAATTTAATGTTGATTTGTTCTCGAACATGTTTCAGCATGCTGAAGATGATTAGAAGACTAATCGAAACATGTTCGAGAACAAATCAACATTAAGGGCCGCATGCAAATATATTAGTCTCTACTCAAATTACTTCCAGTCACTGGTGAGCTGACTTTCCGTGAGCTAGTGCAAAGATCGAATTAGCTACCCACTAACTGGTCATGCATGAAAGTCGTTGTTTTCGTAATATTGGCAAGAAATTACCCAGAATTCTCAGCGATAAAACCACTTCCGTTATTTTTGTCTGCTAGAGGAACGCATTTACGCTTGCATCCCGCAAATAATACCATATACAACGACGTCTGCATCATGCAATATTACGCCGATTCTCCTGTTCTTGCAGTTGAATTTTTGGTAGACTCTATCAAATTCCTCTTCTCTGCTTATACCGAAAACATGATCGAAGTCTTCAAAGTCCGACATCATGGATAAAGCAGCAAGGCATGCAGCAAGGTTTCAAACTACATCGGTTCCCATCGGGTTGCTCACGATTAATTTCTCTGCTAAGTCACCTCTCCAGGTAGTTTAGGAATTTCAACAATTATTATCGCATGAACAGATTTTTGAGTACACAAAAACATATTTGGATGCAACTTTCTGAGCAGAGTACAGGCAGAGAACGACTTTTACAGTCTAACGCATTCATAGATTCGAGCCTAAATTGAGGTAAAATAGTACAGACTCAAAAAAACTTGATTAAAAGAATCTCAAAATATTACTTCCTAAAATAAAACATTAATGTAGTATAGTGCTTGGGATGATATTATTGTGCTCTAGATGGTACTCTCATTTGAATAATATGTGAAGAAAAACATTAGCAAAATAATCTCATTTAGGTAGAATTTTTTATCACTCACCTCATATTGTTCTTCTTATGGTCATAAAATAAAATAAGTTAAAATATACCTTCTTAGGTAAAATCCGTCGTCCTCAACTTATAAAATATTATAAAATATTATAAAAACTACGTTTTATTTTTTATTTAATTAATGGATATGGATTTTCATCAAGTAAACACCAACTCAATTGATTATAAAATATGTAACCTTTATGCCTGTAAGCCTTTCAGAACATCTGTTCCATCTTCAGCAGGTCCCTCTTCGCTACAACATCAACCATCATACTGGATGTTGTAGTGAAGAGGGACCTGCTGAAGATGGAACGGATGTTATGAAAGGTTTACAGACATAAAGATTACATATTTTATAAGTTGAGGACGATGGATTTTACCTAAGAAGGGTATATTTTAACTTATTTTATTTTATGACTCTCCACCTCAACGGTTTTAACAATGAATTTTATTAGTATTGACTCTTCATATGGTGAAATTAAATTTTTCTTACCTCTCCTCATATAAATCTTCTAAGTAGATCGCGATTTCGAGACCATAACAGTCTCATCTTCAGTACTTATTTGGCGACTGATGTTATGTCGATCAGAAGAAACTCTCGGAAGAAGAAGAGTTTCTTCCGATCGACATAACATCAGTCGCCAAAGAAGTACTGAAGATGAGACTGTTATGGTCTTGAAATCGTGACCTACTTAGAAGATTTATGTGAGGAGAGGTAAGAAACATTTAATTTCACCATAAATTAAATCTCATAGAGATTAATTCTTATAAAGGTTAAATATTGTTCTTCTTATTTGACTATAAACTAGTTTCGGAAGATAGTTTCTGTTCCATCCTCAGTATTGTCATGACCGTTGTTCTGTCATCTTGAAGAGCCGTCATGACCAGATCATGACCTGGTTTCGAGGTTTTTCAGTCTGCCAATGGAAGGAGCGAAGGATGGCTCTTCAAGACAACAGAACAACGGTCGTGATGATAGTGATGATGGAACAGAAACTATGTTCCGAAACTAGTTTATAGTCAAATAAGAAGAACAATATGAGGTGAGTGATAAAAAAATTCTACCTAAATGATTATAACTCATAGTGTGAATTCCTAAAATAAGTAAAAATAATTTCAGTTAAAAATTCAATCAGGATTTGAATCTTGTTCTACTAGATAATAATCATTGGTGCAAGTAGTGTTTAATACTTGTAGGGTTAGTAGGCCTACTAATAATTTGCTGAGTTTAGGATATGAAACTAAAGATCTATCTGACAGATCAAAAATGTAATGTTTTCATATTGTGTTTTATTTAAATTAAATTAATTTTTTAATTTACTTACATATTGCTTTACACAATTACATAAATATTACATAAGTAAATTCCATGACAACTAACTGAACAATTGTAACAAAATAAAAATATTTTAAATTGTTTAGCCTTCTGATAATAAAACACTACTTTTCTCTTTAAAACATTTTTATATAGGTTTCAATCTCTTTAACAGAAAATATGAAGTTTCTATCTTTAATAATTGCGGACATCACCCTAACCAGGGCATATGATTGAATATCGTATGATGATCTGAAATAAATTACGTTTAAAGTTTAGTACACACTACTTTGTTCCAAACTTATTAAATTGAAGGAAAATGGAGTATCTACCTTGATATACATTACTCTGACCTACATCATTAATATAGAAAGAAATTTTAACATCGTATATTAAAATAATCTATTATGCATTGCAGAGACTCTTGATGTCCCAACTCCTTTCAAAAAAACGTTAAACTGAAAATATATAAAACTATTATTCGACCAGTTATATTATATGGGTGTGAAACACGGACTCTTACTTTAAGGGAGGAAAGGAGATGACGAGTATTTGAGAATAAAGTACTTAGGAAAATTTTTGAACCAAAGAGAGATGAACAGACAGGTGAATGGAGAAGACTACATTACAATGAACTACATGGTCTTTATAGGAAGCCAGATATAATAAGAACAGTTAAGTCTCGTAGACTGCGACGGGCAGGACATGTTGCATGTATGGGGAATGAAAGACATGCATGGAAGCTTCTTGTGGGAAAGCCAGTAGGCCTGTCGCGCCAGGAGTTTATATATATATGTAATTTTTATTTTGGTAATTTTTTTTTTTTTTTTACTATGGAGCTTCCCTTTTCCCGAAACTTACGCTTCACCACTGAATAAATTGAGAAGTGTTATAAAATGTTTTTTTATAAATTGAAACATTGTTAAAGTTTATAAATCTTGCAATTATAAAAAAATTGAAGTGTATACTATATTTGATATTGTTCTCCCTATAAGAGATTATGATTAAATATGTAACTTAAATTATATTTTAAATCTTACTTCATACCTGAAATCACTGAAGCTGTCATTTCCCCATGTTTTAAATTGAATATTTCAAAATCTAATTCAAAACTCCCGCAAAAATGGCATTCCTTCTGTTAAATGATCACAATCCATTCAGCAAGTGGAATAAATAAGTTGTCGCTTTTTATTTATAACAGTCATTTTTTTAAATTAAATTTTCCTTGATTTCATTATCATTACTGGAACACTACTGCAGTCACATACGCATAAACTTGCGTGGGGAACGTGTTGTACTGTACTGTAATACGCATAGAGAACAGTAATACGTATGTGGAACATTTTTGTGATTCGAATTGTTGGCAACAACGTATGTGAACATTTTCGCGATTCGAATTGTTTGCAACAACTCAATGCAGTAATCGTATCTAATGTTATGTATCGATTCAGCACACGAAGGTAGAGATGTTGTGTGGTGAGTCGTATGACGCAAATAAATATTCGTTTTCGTGATTCGTATACATTTAGATTAAGCTCGGGTGAATCGGGACAAAAATAATATCTGTATTCTGTAACTAATAACCGATATTACCGGTAACACACATACATGTATATATATATATATATATATATATATATATATATATATGTATACATGTTGTACTTCGTGATTTAATATGATCTTTGATTAATATTTTATACCAGTTATAGTTCTATCAATCAAATGCATAAAGAATTATTGAAATTTATATTCCAGTACTGCATGTCCCTATTCATCCTATTTTGTTAGGGTGAATAGGGACATTCTTTCGGTTAATCGGGGCAGTTTTCAAATGACTTCGTTTGGTAAAATATTTATTTCTCAGGCATTTTAAACGCTATTGTATAACATAATTTTCTCTATAAACTATCGTAGAATAAGATTTATATATATATATATATGTATTTTATTATTTCTTCTCTCAGCTCGAATACACTTTTCATGATACCATTCACGTCCTTTACAATCACGCCATATTCATTTTTTGATGAAACGGGATTACAATATTTCATAAACAAACCAGCCTCACGGGCTAGTGGTCAGCGTTTCTGACTACTGTTCAGAGTTTCCGGGTTCGATTCCCGGTCAAACTATAGGAAATTTTCCTTAAAAGGTAGTATTCCTGTGGTTGCCCATGGTCTGGAATTTAGGTTAAGTTTAGGTTAAGAACTCTCCTGGTGCTTCATTATCATTTACCATCCATCATATCATCGGGGTAACGTAACTCCGCCTTCTAGGCGTCCCAACTTCAGAAGTGGGTTACAATTAAGCCAATGCCAGGAGAGAACACCAGCAATGTCGAAATTACAACCTGGAAAAAAAAAATATATATATATATATATATAAACAAATAAACAAAACCCACGCATAGCGTTATTCTGTCCCGCCTATCCAGTAACATCGTTATCGTAATTTTCTAATTCTTATTTTGATTCTGACGATGATAAATTTGTGCTTATTGCATTTTTCTCTGCGAAACAAAAAGCCGCCTTTCTTACATTGTTAAAATCTAATTCAAATCCACGTGCAGACAATGGAAGAATGTCCACCGATGTGGTCTCGAGGTAGCGTGCTGCCTTGTCATGCAATGGGCCTGAATTCGATCCTCGGTCGGGACAAGTTTTCATAGTGAGGTTTTTTCGGAGTTTTTCCTCACTTGTAAAACAAATGTCAGGAAACTTTAAGGCCCAAAAGTTCCCGAACACCATCTGGCCATCATCACTATCATGCTCGCCACATTTAGATTAAGTTTAGGATTAAGGTCTCTCCAGGCGCATCATTACTATCATCATCATTCTATACACAATCTGTGCAGCGTAACTCCGCCTTCCAGGCGCCCCAAACTCAGAAATGGGTACAAGTATGCCAATGCCAGGAGTGAATACCAGAAATGTCGTAATACAGTGTGATGGCATTGATAAAAAATGGAAAAATTCTTTGTTCCTACTTTTTTTTCAGTGAGCGCAAAAGCGCTCAGTTAGCGGAGAAGCGCTCAGTGAGAGGAAAAGCGCTAAGCGAGAGGAGAATCGCTCACTGAGGGGAAAAGCGTTCAGTGAGCGGAAAAAGCGCTAAGAGAATCTAAAAGGGCTCAGTGAGCGGAAAAAGCACTAAGGGAATGGAAAAGGGCTCATTGAGCGGAAAGCGCTCGGAGAGCGGCAAAGCGCACGTTGAGCGGAAAAGATCTCGGCGATCGGTATAGAGCTCAGCGATCGGAAGAGCGCGAGCGAAAAAGCGCTCTGCGAGCGGATAAAGTTTCTATCCAGCGGATGATCATTCTCACTGTTGCGGTGACTTTGAAGGCACGAAAGGGGAACCCTGAATAACTCTGTTGCATAATACAATCTCTTCTCCTCACGGAATGCTTTAATACTTCTATGCATATCAATTTCTGTGGAACTGTGTTTGAAATTACACGTCAGTAATGCAATAGTTACAAATAAATTAGTAAAATACGCTGTCCCCATTCAGCCGAAAATTAGTATTATATTCACCCGTAATACAGTGTTTCAATTTTCATAGGTTGGTAACACTTAACCGTTGTCGATAATGAAGAGAATTATGGCAATTGAGAATAAATACTTAATAATTTAGCAAACATTAATTCGTAATCGGACAATTAGTTAAAAAGAGCGCGCGTAATAAAAAACGAAGCCATTATTTCACTTACCTGGAACACCAATTCTTTGTTGTGAGATCTTCAGATAACCAGAGGAGAATCAAAATGTCACACAACTGGTTTTGATACATGAATTACAGAGGTTAGTCGGCAGATGCCAGAGCTTTTGCTGGGAGGCTTAGATTTAAAAATGTCCCTATTCGCCCAGTGTCCCGGTTCAGTCGAGTTTACCCTAATAGATACGAAGTATCGCCAGCTTAACTTTGTAAACTAAATGTTTTACAACATATTTTGACTATCGACCAGTGGTGGATGGTGGTAAAATATTAAAGGTTATGACATAAGTTTTCAGACTAACAATCACACTAAAATAAAAACAATTAATAAATACATTTAAACAATTAAAAACTCACAACATATTGAACGTATATATTTATAAGGTCCACCGCTGTGATCTCGAAGTAGCGTGCTGCCTTGTCACGCAGCGGGCCCGGATTCGATTCCCGGTCGGGACAGGCTCCTGGGTGAGGTTTTTTTCGGGTTTTTTCCTCCCCTGTAAGACAAATGTCAGGAAGCTAAGGACCCAACGGTTCCCGAAAATCATCCTTATCATCATCATCCTTCACCGGTGTGAAAATCAACGGGAAGCTACCACACCTATAATTCCCTAGTAAAGCTGCAAAGCATAGCATGAAAATGCTATGATTCCAGTGAAAGACCTGCCCTCGGACAGAATTACTATGGATGGATATTTATAAGAGTATATATTATTATTTGGTCGCTGAATAGACAATGAAAATAAATTTTAGTTTCAGAATTAACATTTTAAATTGTGGGAGAACTGTACACCAGCCCACAGATTCTCGGGACCTGACGTTTTCACAACATTGTTGCTGACATGGATATACAGTGGGAGGGGCCGCTTTATGTATGCGGTTAGCTGACAACATCTCAGCAATTTCAAACCTTACCAGCGCGCTATAGCTGCGTCAAGAGCAGTGATTTGTTGTGGCAGACATCTACTCCCATTCAACTATTTCCTTATTGGCAGTAGAGGGCGAGTTTCTCTCTTTACCCCTCGTATAACCTAAACTTCAGAGCAGGAGATCCGGAGGCTTAGTGTAGTTATCATTAACGCGTGCGAGAGAAAAATCACGCGTTCCAGCGTGAAAGTAAAATGGGAAAGCGGCAGAGAAAGAGTATCGACCAAGCATATGTCCATTTCATAGTGTTCTGCTCGAGGTTTAATGCTATGATTTGCAGCTTTACTATGGAATTATAGGTGTGGTAGCTTCCCTTTGCTTTCCACACCGGTGAAGAATGTTGATGACAACGATAAGGATGATAATGATGGCCGGATGATTTTCGGGAACCGTTGGTCCCTAAGCTTCCTGACATTTGTCTTACAGGTGAGGGAAAAATCCCGAAAAAACTTCACCCAGGAGCCTGTCCCTACTGGGAATCGAATCCGGGCTCGCTGCGTGACAAGGCAGCACGCCACCTCGAGACCACAGCGGTGGGCCTAGCATATGAAGATGTATACTTATTACTCATAAGAAGAGTAACGGGATCTGAAGATATGAATTTACTATTATATAAACAAATGCATCTATATGCACTGAAAAAAAAAGTTATCTTTACTTGTTTTATCTGCACTATTTGTTAAATACAGTAAACATGGATAATAATGCCACTAGAAGGAAAAGGGATCCTCTGCGTGGTGTTTGTAAAAACCAGGTAACATTCCAGCCGCTAGTCTTCTCGTGGAAATCGTCCAGGTGCGGCCGAGATGAAAAGTTAACTAGACAAGTAGGTATATTCAAGAACACCCTTTGATATTTTATTGTATGATGAGTGTGGTGGCCACGGCTAGATATCATATAGTTTACAGGCGCTTTGTTTTGTGGTTAGGTAGGTCTATTTTGCACGCATACGTATTTAGCATATCAAGAGGCGCTGTCACGTTTTATTCACTAGAATGCATTTTTACCAACTAAAAATACTGCAAAAGACAAAAGTTGCATAGTTGTTAATATAATCATGTGCACATGGAATAGACATGAAAATGTTTAAAAATGCGAAGACATTATTGACAGAGAACTGTTTTCAGTTCTTGGTGATTAGAGCGGCGTCTTAGAAACCTCTAACGACAACTCACGGCTCTACCTGCAGTAACAATGTATTTTTTAAACCAGAGGCAAACAGTTGAAGGGTACAAGCAAATAACAATCTAAGTCAAGAAAAATTAAAATTGAGATTTTGACGCCATCTCTTAGATTAGGCTATGTTCTACAATATGCACAACATACAAACTTGCAAATAACATTTGAAGTAAATGAAAAATGGCTTTCAAAGTCTGGTTTCCAATGAAAGAACAATCTAAGTCAGTTGCTCCTATGAAAGAACAATCCAAGTCAACTTTTAGTATTGTCATTAAAAAACAAAGCTCTACATTTTTTTTTCATTTTATTAAGTCCTTTCGCTGTGATAGAAGCTGAGCCTCATATGTTCTCCAAATGAGGATCATTTTTAGCCCCACATTATAAACAAAACTGTCCCTTTTGCCACACGTCCAATTACTGAAATTCTTATTGTACTGTCCGTACAATCAACGTAAGAACTTCCTATAATGGAGCCTGGAAATCTTAAATCGTCGCTAGGACATCATTTGACCCCTTCATAGAACAAGAAATGGGACCACAGCAAGCCCATGCCAGCTCACTACCAATATCCAGATTGAAATACCGAAATACCTGCAGGTTCTAAGCCAGTTCTGTCAACAGCCAGGTGCCAGAGCATTTTACGAATCTCTTACCACACAAGAGGATATTGAAGATGATTGAAACTTCATTACGACAAAAATGAAGCTCTTACTGGAGGTTCTTGTTTTAGTTATAAATTTGTTTTAGTTATAAAAAAAAGGGGGGGGTTGTTTTCTTCACAACCACCCGACTTGAATATAGTTGTCCGTTTGTAGAAGACCCTGAAGTGTTAAGTTTTGATGCGTTAAATTTAAGTGAAACATTAAACATAAATGATACTGCAGTTGGCCTACCACTAACCTTTATGTCTAATGTTTATCTTAAATTTATAGTGCTGATAGAATTGGAGTATAGGCCTAAAGGAAGGTCGGCATACATAAGAAAGTTTTACGCGCTTCTATGACAAAAAAAAGGCCTATATATATATATATATTTTTTTTTTTTTTTTGCCAGAACGTTTATTTACAAGATTCATCACCACATGTATGAAGATTATTGCATTATCCAGGATGTACCGCGAGGAGGCGATCTTTTTTACACCAGAAACAAAAAATGGGAATGCCTAATATTAAATATTGATATACCAGACATACCAAGAAAAACAAAAGTAGCGCATTTTAGAATGACAACAGACCACGACTGTCTGGCAAAACACCTTTACAAAATCAATGTTCTGCTTTCACCCAAATACATTTTATGCAATCACCCTGATAAAGAAACGGGCGAAGGTCATCTGAACAACTGTATCGCTGTCAAACATAAAGATTCTAAGACCTCAAAGTACTGGAGAGCAAGACTGCTAATGACTGCAGTGTTAGATGCAACACATTAGACAACAACAATATATTTTCTTTTTGCCAGCGTGGTTGTGAAGAAAACAACCCCCTCCTTTTTTTCTTTGGATTATTCGACTGGTGACACCTAGTCTCATATTAAATTCGTATTTAATTTTCTGTCGAAAATAGTTGATTATCAGTTATTCTCTCAATAGCCGCCACTGGATATGGTAAAGATTCAGTCCGTTAAATCTCGTGTCTTGTCTAATTAGCTCAGCACCAACACAACATATTGGACAAAACAAGTTCGAGTTCAATATTCGGTAATTTTTTGTTTTGAGTATCGGTAATTTTCAAACTCTCATTCAGACAGTTCTGAAACAAATATTTTATATTCATTTATTAAAAAGAAGTTCTACTTTCTTCTTCCTGTAGGTGACAATTAGATACAAATAGGCTGTCATGTTCAGGTCATGTTGAAAAACAGCTTTTTGCGGATTTTATGCCATCAAATAAAGAAAATGGAAAAACTCGTGGAAAATTATATATGTTGGATTTTTCTCAAAAGAAAATGTGAGAAATGCCTTAAAATGAGAAGCTAAGCTCAAAGTAACCTAAAATAACCATATTTACAATGTATAGTATATATTAGCCATTGCTCAGACAGTGTAGCCAACTTATCACAAAAGCCGCTAACAAACAAGTGAACACTATACTAATCTGGTGTACAGCAAGTCGCCAATTTTCTCACCCTAACTTGCCCAAACTAACACTAACTTGCCATTTTTTCCCCCCTAACTTGCCCATTAATGTAGGTGGACTCCTGGGATAGAATCCCCTTATATGTGACTAACTTGCCATTTTCTCCCCCTAACTTACCCACTAATGTAGGTGGACTCCTGGGATAGAATCCCCTTATATGTGAGTATACGTTAGCAATTAGCTCTAGCGGGAACGAGTGTTATCAACATGACGCTCGCAGACACTTTCTCCGAATATATTCACAGGTGGCATAGAATATCTAGTTTTTTTTCCTGAGATAAAATGTAGAATAACTCAATAGGAAGAGAGAGAGAGAGAGAGAGAGAAAATAATAAGACAGAGTACTGAAATTAGAGCTGAAATAAAGTAGTTTTACCGAAAGTAAAAAAAAAGTATCTTGCTATTATTCAGAATTTTACGAATTGGAAGATTCGGCGAATCACTAATCAGTGTTCCGAAACATTCAGTACAGTGCCTGACACGTAAACTCGGAACGCAATAAAGACGATTATATTTTGCCACGATGGCTGATGCCGGTGTAACATTATATCTTCTAAAATGGAAAGTGACACTTTAACTAAAACTGAGGTTTGTTTTCGTTATGGTATTGCCTTTAAAATATTCATTTATACTTTCTGCAGATATGTCTTTGTAATTTAAATTATGGTATAAAAGCAGAAAAGTATAATTTGAAGGAAAAATTTTTGTTGTCTGCTGTGGAATGGTATCTTCATTGATGTCTGGTGGATTTTTTCCGACATATATTATACGTGAGTTTTGTTTCATTGCAGCCCGCACATCAAAGTGTGATATCAGGAATAGAATTTCAAGCTTCACAAGTAATAGAACGTTTGGAAGAGGCTGTTGAAAAAGCAGAATGTGAAGGAGGTGGTTCTTCAGCAGGACAGGCTTGGAAAAATTCACATGCATTCTTACCACTTCCGAGTAAACCAAATAATGAAATTCTATCGTTACTAGAGGTAGGCATAAGTTGTAATTAATATTTAATTTTAGGAAGTGATATTTTGAGGTTATTTTAATTTTTAGTCTGATCATCTTACCTCAATATTAATATTGATTTGTTCTTGGACATGTTTCAAAACAATTCTGTTTTATCGTCAGCTTGTCCAGACTGGTTTTATTTTTGTTGCACACCCTAGATGTCAATGACAGCTCCACCCTGTGATTGGCCAAATAACCTCCAAACAAGATCACGCTCCGTCGATATTTCAAAATTCATAACTCTGTTGTTGTTCTTCTGAATATAGATTTTTTCCCAAAAATCTTTTGTGTTTTATAACATTATCACCTTTCCTGGCAAATTTATTTATGAGCGATTTTGAATGTAAAATCACTAAAGCACATCCCACAATGTATTCACGTAGACTTTCACGGCCCGAAAATCGTCTTCAAGATCATCACATCCCAAAATGTTTAAATTTTGGAGCAAATATGTAGATGATATAATTTGTATTGTAAAAGAAAAACATGTAGAAGATTCCCTAAAACTGTTAAATTTACAGAGTACAAACATCAAATTTACCAAAGAAATAGAAGAAAATAAACAAATACCTTTTTTTGGATGTTAAATTGGTCAGAAACAAAGAAAAAAGAAAAATTGAATTTGGGATTCATAGGAAAGAAACTCATGGAAAATTTTATAAAATCAACAGGGTTCAATCCAATTGGACATAAATTAGC
Organism: Diploptera punctata; assembly: GCA_030220185.1. Classification (NCBI taxonomy): domain Eukaryota; kingdom Metazoa; phylum Arthropoda; class Insecta; order Blattodea; family Blaberidae; genus Diploptera; species Diploptera punctata. Next base: position 401,988 of record JASPKZ010009352.1, on the reverse strand, counting down.
AGCCTTTAATAGTTTAACTCAGATTGGTAAACTTACCCTTAAACGAAGAAGATTTCAAACAGGAGAAAAAATCACATAATCAAAGTAGCAAGAGAAAATGGGTTTGATGAAAAAATTGTACATAAAAGGATAGAAAAGTATAAAAAACAAAACATGATAAACAGAAGTACTCTTGAAAAAGAAGAACCACCTATGAAAAAATATAGGAAATTCACATATCACCCTTGGGTACACAATAAATTTCAAAAGATATTTGAGAAGTTTAATATTAAATTAGCACCGAAAAATAACTACAGTTTAAATAAACTAATAAAAACCAACAAAAATGAGAAAACTGATAAAAATAAAAAGTCAGAAATATATAAAATTGAATGCATGGGTTGTGAAAAGATATATATAGGAAAAACAAAAAGAAACCTAAAAATTAGAACCAAAGAACACATAAGAAATACTAAAAATGTGAAAATTGAAAAATCTGCAGTTGCTGCTCATGTTTGGTCTGAAAAACATAATATAAATTCAGACACTAAATTATTAAAACAGTTAGAAAATACAAAAGAGCTGACTATTTGGGAAAAAAATCTAAATTCAGAAGAACAAAAACAGAGTTATGAATTTTGAAATACCGATGGATCGTGACCTTGTTTGGAGGTTCTTTGGCCAACCACAGGATGGAGCTGACATTGACATCTAGGATGTGCAACATAAATCAAACCAGTCTGGACAAGCTGACAATAAAACAGAATTGTTTTGAAACATGTCCAAGAACAAATCAACATTAATACTGAGGTAAGATGATCAGACTAAAAATAATATAATAAGTAGGCATAAGTGTTTACATCTGAGAAGTGAATACGTTTATGGAGAAAATTGATCTAGCATAAATGACATCCCGGTACCTTACTAAACTAGGATAAACTCAAAATTGATTAAATAACTATATTAACAAGCTGGGGCTCTATGATACAAGCTATTTTCCCATTAAATTTCCTCTTTTAGTACCTTGGGAATTGCTGGAACTTCCCAAAGAATGCATTATGTGCATTGATTGTTCCATCGATAAAGAACATGTGTGTGCTTTGGACTTGCCGGAACTTGCACCGAACATTACATAAATGTCTGTATATAAGTGGGAAATTGATTATAATATGCCAATATTTAACTTATGCCATAAATTATAGTGATAAGTAGAGACCGGATGTTAGGGGAAATGCCTACAGTTATTTATTATAGATATTGTAAAAGTGACTTCAGAAAAACTGCACTTAAACTAGCGTGAAATATTTTCAAAGTCCTATAGAACAACAGTGCGCATGCATCAGAGTTTATAGAGCCAGCGATAACCCACAATCGAACCGCATGTCGATTATCATCCTCGATTACTATCCGTCGCTATGAAATTTAAATGACCAATATCTGCAGTAAATCCCCAAATCTATGTTAAAAAAAAATTATTAATAATATTAAAATTACCAGACGTTTATTAAAAATGGGTGTACACATACTTATCACTCCCTAACGCTGATCCAACCAGCGATAATCCAAAACAGCGATAGAAAAATCATAGACTAAGTAATATACTCTGTGGAGAAAATAGCTGTTAGCATCACAATATTGTCTAACAGTGTCATGATATTGTGATTTGCATATTTAAATAAATACTTCAAAATTGTCTAATAATGTTATAAAAATTGTTTGAAAAAATTAAAAATATTAAATAATGTTAGTAAATACAGAAGAAGAGCTATAGTTTACAACAATATAACTGAAAAATCAAGCGCTAGTAAAAGTGCAGTTGATCCGTGACTTCATAAGTTCATACCGATGACCCTAGAGTTGTTTTCCATGAAGTTAATTTTGCCTATAAATGCCTATTTCAGCTTACAATGCCTATAAATGCCTATTTGCCAATTTTCTCCAAATTAACTTAGTATTTCAATTAAATTACCGTAACTGAAATGGACAAACTTCATGACACATATCATTGCATAGAAACCTTTAATTGACTGACAATATTACTTTTGATGTTGATAACATTGGATTCAGTCTGTAGTCCTCGTTCACAGACAGGTGCTTCAAAGATAAAGTCGTGCGACAAGTGTATGTGGCTTATTTTTGTTTTTTCTTTTTTTCTTCTTTCTTTAGAAAAGTTATTTCACAATGCCTAAAGAATGGACAACACTAAAATAGTAAAAGACAAACTGACCAATTTCATGAAAGAATTTGGTGCGGAAATATTCTCAAGTGACGATTCAATATTGTTTTGCAAAGTGTGTAAAATTTCAGGGAATTTGCACGAAGAAGTGCCATGTTTCGCAGCGTGTACACACTGCAAAACATAAGTATTGTCTTTGTAAAATGGCAAAACGAGTTCCAAAATCATCTCTGATATCTTCGTAACTATTGATAGGATGTTTATATTCTTTATATAAGAAAAATTTATGTTGTACTCCATTTTTGTAGGAGCCTATTTCGATTTTTTAGTGCCTTTTTGCCTGCCTATTTTGAACTTTTGAAGTGCCTAACATCCGGACTCTAGTGATAAGTCTGGTGGTTTTTATTTATCTTAATTGGGGAATGATACACTACCATATTTTAAAAAATACCAAAAAAATGGACAAAATACTGTTGTAGAATGTAATTAGCAACCTGAAGTATATATTTATAAGTTAGGCCTATGGCATAAAAAGTGGATATCCGAATTTCAATATTTTATGTGGTTTAAAATAAACATTACCTGTCCTTATATATTTGTAGGTTATGGGAACACTAAAAATGATGAACAATCCCATTATTTAAAAAAGTCATAAACACACTAATTACAATATAAAATGCAGATAAGGTGGACAATAAGTCACACATGAATTCTTCTAAGTTCTATAGAATAGCAGAGCTTTAAGAAATTTCTAGTTGTTGCAAAAGGTGCCTAAGTGTTCCAATCGATAACAGATGTCGTCCCTTGTTTCTTCTGTGAGAATGCTATGTGGCTTGTGTGGTTTCTTAGGCTTGATACTTCCTGTTGCATGAAATTTGTTGTACAGAGTATGGACTGTTAAATGTGATGGAATTTTTACACCTGGGATTCGCATTTCAAAGAGTCTTAATACTTGGCTGGCAGACTGAGTTAACAAATATTGATCATAAATAAATACACGTTGTTCAGTAGAAAAATTATTAGCCATTATACAGTTTACACTTTACACTTATACACACATCATTCAGTTTACACTTATACACGCCTTTTTTTCTTCTTCTTCTTCTTCTTCCTTCCAAGGCCTGTTACGATCCTATAGAAAATTTCCCTCCAGCATTTCATAGGACGGCCCAGAGATCTTCGTCCTCTTGATATATAATTATAAACAGCTTTGGGGATCCGATTTGAATTCATTCTTTCAAGATGGTGTTTCCAATTTAGTTGGTACTGTTTACTGCGTCACATTCAGTAAACCAGTTAAGGCGTTTAAAGAGACTATCATGTATGCGGCCGTCGATCAGCCTGGGACTTGAACGCAGGACCTTTGGTTTTATAGGCCAATACTCTATCAACTGAGCTACCTGAGCAAGTTCCAGTCTAAATGCAAATCTTTCTCTTAAATAAATTGTTAAGTTAGAAAGAATTGACAATGACACGTAAAGTGTCGAAACCCTGGGCCTTCAAGAAATCTACAAATATGAGGTGAGTCGTGCATTTTCTAACTCGTATTATTTAAAATAAACAAGTTAGAAAGATAAATCATATTTGAAGAGAAAAATTATATGCTCAGCCTGGGGCTTGAACGCAGGACCTTTGGCTTTATAGGCCAATACTCTATCGACTGAGCTACCTGAGCAAGTTCCAGTCTAAATGCAAATCTTTCTCTTATATAAACTGTTAAGTTAGAAAGAATTGACAATGACACGTAAAGTATCGAAACCCTGGGCCTTCAAGAAATCTACAAATATGAGGTGAGTCATGCATTTTCTAACTCATATAAAATAAACATGTTGATACCTCAAACATATTCAGCAGTGTAATCAATAGCATTCAATATCATTTGCAGCCTATGGCCATGTAGTTTATAACCTATGGTCCATTCTAACATGCATAGTGTATCATTTCCTTTAACACCAGCCAATCTCAATACATTCAGAGTATTATAATTATAACATTTTTATACCTTTTTTTATATATATACCGTTGTCCTCAACTTCACTAATTCATTTATAATCTTCGTAAAGCTTTTTGAAGTTATAGCTACATGTTCATGACTTTTCTTGTTATTTTCTTGTTAATAAATTTATAAATAAATTCAATAACAAGAAAAGTCATGAAGATGAAGCTATGACTTTTAAAAACTTTACGAAGATTATAAATGAATTATTGAAGTTGAGGACGACAGTATATAAAAAAAAAGGTATAAAAGTTTTATAATTATAATAATTATAAACTCAATGGTGTGAATAAAAAAAAAGTGATGAATAAAGTCCGGATGTTAGGCACTTAAAAATTCAAAATAGGCAGGCAAAAAGGCACTAAAATCATTAATATAGGCACTAAAAATTCAAAATAGGCTCTTACAGAAAATAGGCTACAACATAAATTTTTACAGCCTTATGTAAAGAATATAAGCATATGCTATCAATAGCATACAAAGATATCAGAGATGATTTTCAAACTTGTTTTGCCTTTTTACAAAGAGTATATTTACGTTTTGCAGTGTGTACGTGCTGCGAAATATGGCACTTCTTCGTGCAATTCACTGAAATTTTACATACTTTGCAAAACAATATTGAACCATCACTTGAGAATATTTCCGCACCAAATTCTTTCATGAAATTGGTCAGTTTATCTTTTACTGTTGTTCCTTCTTCAGGCATTGTAAAACAACTGTTCTAAAGGTAAAAAAAAATTAAGCCACATACACTTGTTACACCACTTTTGAAGCACCTGAACGAGGACTACAGTATCGTGCATTACAGACTGAATTCAGTGCTACCAACATCAAAAATAATATTGCCAGTCACTTAAAGGTTTCTATGCAATGATATGTGTCATGAACTTTGTCCATTTCAATTAATTTCATTGAAATACTAAGTTAATTTCGAGAAAAAATGGCAAATAGGCATTTATAGGCAATGTAAGTTGAAATAGGCATTTATAGGCAATCATAGCATGCTGCCTTGACATGCAGCGGGCCCGGGTTCAATCCCCGGTTGGGACAGTTTTTCTGGGTGAGGTTTTTATCGGGGTTTTTCCTCACCTGTAAGACAAATGTCAGGAAAACTTTAAGACTCAAACGGTCCCCGAAATCATATGGCCATCACAATCATCATCATTCATATTCATCTTAGATTAAGTTTAGGATTAGGGACTCTCCTGGTGCACCATTATCATCATCATCATCACCCATCATATCATCGGGGCAACGTAACCCTGCCTTCCAGGGGCCCCAACCTCAGAAGTGGGTTACAAGTATGCCATGCCAGGAGAGAAACCAGGAATGTCGAAAGACAAACCTGGGGCATTTGAAAAAAATATATATATTTTTAGTCTGAACATCTTACCTCAATATTAAAGTTGATTTGTTCTTGAACATGTTTCAAAACAATTCTGTTTTATCGTCAGCTTTTCCAGACTGGTTTCATTTATGTTGCATTATGTTGCACAACCTGGATGTCGATGTCAGCTCCATCCTGTGGTTGGCCAAAGAACCTCCAAACAAGGTCACGCTCCGTCGGTATATCAAAATTCATAACTCTGTTTTTGTTCTTCTGAATTTTGATATACCGATGGAGCGTGACCTTGTTTGGAGGTTCTTTGGCCCACCACAGGATGGAGCTGGCATCAACATCCAGGTTGTGCAACATAATGCAACATAAATGAAACCAGTCTGGAAAAGCTGACGATAAAACAGAATTGTTTTGAAACATGTTCAAGAACAAATCAACATTAATATTGAGGTAAGATGTTCAGACTAAAAATAATATAATTAAAATAACCTCAAAATATAACTTCCTAAAATTAAATATTTATAGGCAAAATGAAAATGGTGGAAAACAACTCTAGGGTCGTTGGTATGAACTTATATGAAGTCACTTTTACAATGTTCTTATTATTAATTTCATACATCTCAATGATGGATAAATCATATTTGAAGAGAAAAATTATACGCTCAGGTCTGAGCATATAATTTTTCTCTTCAAATATCACTTTTACAATGTCTATAATAAATAACTGTAGGCATTTTGCCTAACATTCAGTCTCTAGTGATGAATTTAAAAAGTATATACATTCAGAGTAGTCATTAGATCACTTGCACTAATGATTTTTTATTGTTTTATTAATTTGTTGCAGGATATGATAGTTAATGAAGATTCAGGTAGTCATAATAATTCACCTGATGAAGAAGGAGTAGTTCCAAGCATAGCTCCATTACCACAGTTAGATCCAGCTGCCAGATTAGCTGTTGTTACACACAGTGTGGCAGCATATGCTAGTGGACTTGAGAGGTCTCATTTACAGCGTCTGTGTACACGGATTACATCTGATACTACAAGATGGCTTAGCCATCTTTTTAGGTATTTATTAGTAGATTGTTTCATATATGGTTAAAGTTTAAACTTTGCTTATTTTAAAATACAATAGGAAGTAACATTTAGAGGTATGTTTAATAATTAAAACATTTTGTCTATTGTATTCACGTAGACTTTCACGGCCGGAGTTGCTATGATGATCTTGAAGAAGATTTTCAGGCTGTAGGCCGTGGTCATGAGGCTTGTAGTTCCCTGACGTTTTGCCAGAGACTGCGTCTGGCATCCTCAAGGGTTGTCTTGAGACTGGCAATTCTGTCCACTGTCTGTCCTATTTGTACGTTCACCACAATGTGTTTGTAAGTTATATCTGCCTTCAGATTGGTCCGCGTTAGGGACTTCCATTGCTCCAATGAGATTGCTGTTTGATGATCTAGTCGACTGTACATTATATCTGCCTTCTGATTGGTCAGCGGTAGGGACTTCCATTGTTCCAATGAGATTGCTGTTTGATGGTCTAGTCGACTGTACTTGTATTCATATTGAATGACAGTTTCAATAGAAAAGAAGAATCATTAAAAGTCAACAAAGTATAGATACCGGTTCTAAAAAACGCAGAATGTAAACCTCTACAAGTACAGTCGACTAGACCATCAAACAGCAATCTCATTGGAACAATGGAAGTCCCTACCGCTGACCAATCAGAAGGCAGATATAATGTACAGTCGACTAGACCATCAAACAGCAATCTCATTGGAGCAATGGAAGTCCCTAACGTGGACCAATCAGAAGGCAGATATAACTTACGAACACATTGTGGTGAATGTACAAATAGGACAGACAGTGGACAGAATTGCCAGTCTCAAGATAACCCTTGAGGATGCCAGACGCAGTCTCTGGCAAAATGTCGGGGAACTACAAGCCTCACGACCACGGCCTATGGCCCGAAAATCTTCTTCAAGATCATCATTTTGTCTATTCATTCTTACCTGTTTACCTGTTATAGTTGTTTTTTGTCGAATATATGTTTGAGGGCTTCTTAGCCCCATCGTCAGCGATTACAGACTGAATTTTCTCATGAGAAAATTGACTGTTCGACAAAAACAACTATAAGAGGTAAGAATGAATAGACAAAATGTTTTAATTATTATTAAACTTGCTTAGTTTAATTATATTTGAGTTGTGTGTTTGACTCAGCTCATATTTTTTTATTTTTATGCAGACTGGTTTTGTCGCTAACTGTGCGACATTCTCGATGCTGCTCAACCTCATAGTGTTATTTCCTACATATATTCAATTGCTTAGTTTAATTTTGTTTGTTATGTATTATACATTATCAATAAACCCAAATCATCAAAATAATAGTTTGGAGATTTGGGTTTTATTACACGCTTTATATTAGCTTAACCTGTGTCTGTCTATCTATGTAATGGACCTGTATCTATGTAATGGAATCTTTGAACACGATTTTCACCCACTTAAAAACATTGGCAGTGTGGAAAGCAATGGAAAGCTACTACACCTACAATTCCCTAGTAAAGCTGCAAGCATAGCATGAAAAATGCTATGATTACAGTGAAGGACCTGCTTTCGGGCGAGAATTACTATGGATGGAAAAACATTGAATCAACTTAAAACTGTGTATACTTGTAAAGGACCCATGACAATACAATAATTTCATAATTTTTTTCTAAAATCCTGGCCAGAATCATCAGAAAATCAAAAAAATAAAAACTGGTATAATAGGTTGCGGACTTATCGACTTTTTAGTCAATCGTTGTAAGAGCTCAGTTGGTAGAGTGGTGGACTATAGTGGTATATAATTTCAGTAATCAATAGGTCGCTGGTTCAAATCCAGCCTGGAGGATTTTTTTTAGAAGAATATTAAACAATTAAATTTTCATGGGATTCTGGTTTATGACAATCGATTAAACTTAAAATTAAAAAATAAATAATATATATTAAATTTGGGAATTTTTAACATTATGAGGTTCAATTAATAATAATTAAATGAATCGTGATTTTTTCTTACCTCATACGTCTATGTTTTTTTAAACACAGCACTGCAGTATCGGCGACACCTTTGTCGTCATCGTCAGTTGTTTTCACGACTCATTGACTCGTGAAAACAGCTGACGATGACGACAAAGGTGTCGCCGATACTGCAGTGCTGTGTTTAAAAAAACATAGATGTATGAGGTAAGAAAAAATCACGATTCATTTAATTATTAAATAAATAATAGTTAAAAAAAACTAAAACAACACACTTTATTAGAAAACCGAATTAAAAAATGAAAAATAATTTTAATTTCCAACACGCATGGGATAAAATTAAAGTGGTCAACAAAAAAATCATCTCCAACACATCTAGAATAAAACTAGATTTATCTACAAAAAAAAATAATTTTACCATCAAAAACATGGGGTGCTTTTTATGGTTTTTACGTTTTTTTTTTCTTAGAGACTTTACTTTTACCCCAATATCTGTTTATTTTCAAATATATTAATTGATATAGAGCACCCCACGCTTTTGATGGTAAAATTATTTTTTTTTGTAGATAACTCTAGTTTTATTCTAGATGTGTTGGAGATGATTTTTTTGTTGACCACTTTAATTTTATCCCAAGTGTGTTGGAAATTAAAATTATTTTTCATTTTTTAGTTTGGTTTTCTAATAATGCATGTTGTTTTAGTTTTTTTTTAATTATTGTTTATTGATAATATGTAATACATTTTTATAATCACCAAGGAAATCCTGTTTATTAATTGGGTTGTTATGTTGGACTGGGAAATACATTATCTATGGCATAATTCTAATACCATGTATCTTCCAATTTTTATAAAACTGACATTTTGTACTATTCTTGTGTATTTTTTATTTCTGTTATTTTATTTTATTTTTTTTTTTTTTTGCTCTTTCTAATGATCTAATATCAAGTATGAGAAAATAATAATTTGTTAGCTATTTAAGGTCCACTGCTGTGGTCTTAAGGTAAAGTGTTGCCTTGTCACGCATCGAGCCCAGGTTCAATTCCCGGTCAGGGACAGGCTCTGAGTGAGGTTTTTCGGGGTTTTTCTCACCGCCTAAGGCCCAACGGTCCACGAAAATCATCTGGCCATCATCATCATCATTTCATCAGTGTGGAAAGCAACAAGAAGCAAGCACATCTATAATTCCCTAGAAAAGCTGCAAAGCTTAGCATAAAAATGCTATTATTGCAGTGAAAGACCTGCCCTCGGGCAGTATACTATAGAATAGAATAGCTTTAATATTGAGTTGAGAACATATTTTTAATAACTCACCTGATACAATTTCAAATTTATTTGATTTAAGACCATTGGTTTTGAATGAATTTTTCATTAATCTTCAGTTTATTTTCATAACTCCAGTTTTCATATTTTCAGTTTTTTTTCATGATTGGAGTCATGAAAATAAACTGAAGATGAATGAAAAATTCATTCTATACCAATGGCCTTAAATCAAATAAATTTGAAATTGTATGAGGTGAGTTATTAAAAATATGTTCTCCACTCAATATTAATGATATAACCTCATAATGTTTACTTCCCAACATTAATTTTAATACAATAGAATAGCTATTTAAGATTTCTGATAAATCATCAGAATTTTGTAGTTACTGGTGCTAATATCACATCCATCCATAGTAATTCTGGCCGAAGGCAGGTCTTCCACTGCAATCATAGCATTTTCATGCAATGCTTTGCAGCTTTCCTAGGGACTTATAGGTGTGGTAGCTTCCCGTTGCTTTCCACACCGGTGAAGGATGATAATGATAAGGATGATGCTGATGGCCGGATGATTTTCGGGGACCGTTGGGCCTAAGCTTCCTAACATTTGTCTTACAGGTGAGGAAAACCCCGAAAAAATCTCACCCAGGAGCCTTTCCCTACCGGGAATCGAATCCGGGCCCACTGCATGACAAGGTAGCATGCTACCTCAAGACCACAGCAGTGGACTCACATATGACATATTTTCTAATAACATGTATTGGGTATCGCTTTAAACTTTGTGCTAATACAATGTATCTGAGGGATAACTTTTCCTTGTATCTCTGTTGTTACATAATTGTTGTAACGTAATTGGTTACTTAGTGACAGTGGTGAAATTATGAGGTAGATGATCCTCGATGAACGGGATTGGAAATTAAAAATTTAAACACATTTTGTCAATTATATTATTTTTATGATGTTTTTATTATTAATTTAACATTTCTCAATGAAAGATAAATTAAATTTGAAGAGAAAAATTTTCGCCTAGACCGGGACTCGAACCCGGGACCCTTGGCTTTCCGGGCCAAGTGCTCTACCAACTGAGCTACCGAGGCGAGTTACGATCTAGACGCAAATTTTTCTCTTATATACGTTATACTTATATACTTATATACGTTGTAAAAATTTTTCTCTTCAAATTTAATTTATCTTTCATTGAGAAATGTTAAATTAATAATAAAAACATCATTAGAAGCCTTACTAGCTTATAAAGTAATGTTAAATTCCCAATAAATGTCTTCTTAACTAAGAAGCCGCCATTTGCAAAGATAGAAGCAATGGTTTCAGAAGCATTTGGCGACAGGGAATTACAACGTATATAAGAGAAAAATTTGCGTCTAGATCGTAACTCGCCTCGGTAGCTCAGTTGGTAGAGCACTTGGCCCGGAAAGCCAAGGGTCCCGGGTTCGAGTCCCGGTCTAGGCGAAAATTTTTCTCTTCAAATTTAATATTATTTTTAGTCTGATCATCTTACCTCAATATTAATGTTGATTTGTTCTTGAACATGTTTCAAAACAATTCTGTTTTATCGTCAGCTTGTCCAGACGATAAAAGAGAATTGTTTTGAAACATGTTCAAGAACAAATCAACATTAATATTGAGGTAAGATGATCAGACTAAAAATAATATTATTAAAATAACCTCAAAATATCACTTCCTAAAATTAAATATTAATTACATTTTGTCAATTCTGGCCATCTGAACAATGTATCCACAGCACGGATGTGTAATCTTTCATTGCAGGCTGAAATATTTGATGATATTTTCAAATCATAAGTATGGTGTGTCCACCGCTGTGGTCTCGAGGTAGCATGCTGCCTTGTCATGCAGCAGGCCCGGGTTCGATCCCCGGTTAGGGCAGTTTTTCTGGGTGAGGTTTTTATTGGGGTTTTTCCTCACCCATAAGACAAATGTCAGGAAAACTTTAAGGCCCAAACATCATCATTATCATCTTAAGGCACGACAACTTCAAAAGTGAAAGTTTTGGCCTTCTCAACAATCCTCCTCCATGCCAATCTGTCTCTTGCCATATTAAGGCCCAAATGGTCCCTGAAATCATATGGCCATCATCATCATCCTTCTTAGGTGTAGAAATCAACGAGAAGTTACCACACCTACAATTCCCTAGTAAAGCTGCAAGCATAGCATGAAAATGCAATGATTGCAGTGAAGGACCTACCTTCGGGTAGAATTACTATGAATGGATGTATGGTGTGTACAAATTACTTATCTAAAATCTCTTACTTAACTCATGGAAGGAGATTTGTTGAACTTGACAAATGAGGGAAATTTTTAAGAAATGTCTGAATAGAAATATCTTAGGAACAATAATTACAAGCAGGATTGAGATCCAGAAAGAAATTATACATTAGGCTCAATTCTGAAAAAAAACTATTTTATATTTCAAGGACTCTTGTCATCTCAACTTCTCCCAAAAAAATGTTAAACTAAAAATATATAAAACTATTATTTTCCCATATGTAGATATGAAACATGGGCTCTTATTTTAAGGGATGAGAAAAGACTACAAGGATTTGAAAATAAAGTTCTTTGGAAAATTTTTGAGTCAGAGACACAGTCAGACAGGTGAATGGTGAAGAATATATAACGGGCTTCCAATATAAAACCGGACCGGCCTTACGGAGTTTCACCCGGCATGCAGTGCTGTCTCTTCCTCCCGCAATTCACCCTGCCTGCCACCCGTCCTTGAACTGTTTCTTACCTTATAGAAAATGCTGGAAATGTTGTCCTCCCGCAGTTAAACAGGCATTATACCAAGTAAACACATTTAGATTGACATGCTGTAGTTCGGGCACTGTCAAATTTCTGATTTCATTTCTTATGTTGTTCTTCAGTTCTTCCAATGTGTGCGGATTTGTTTTGTACACTTTGTCTTTCAGGCTACCCCACAAATAAAAATCACACACTGTTAGATCTGGGGAGCGATGGGGCCATACACCAGCACTAATCACTCTATCTTCAAACACTTCCCTAATTTTTCTTCGGTGAGAACCGTATGCCTTCGCGTGTGTTTCTTATTTTGTACTGAACCAGTGGTCTCAAATTTAGTCACAAGATCGTGGATTGTCGATCTGGAAGGAGGTAATTGTCCAGGGAAGTTCCGAATAAATTCCTCATGAATGCGACGAGCTGATTCGTATTTATAATAACATATACACACATAAATGCACTGCTCTAATGTCAGCTGATGTCTCATCTTGTCGAACGATAGTAAACTGACTAGTTCAAGGACGAGCGGCTGGCAGAGTGAAATGCAGACGAGGAGAGAGCGCTGCCTGATGGGTGAAACTCCGTGAGGCCGGTCCGGGTTTATATTGGAAGCCCATTATATATATATATAAATGATCTTTTTGGTAAACAAGATGTAAGCCCAGTTTTGAATTGTGACTTAAATAAAATAATAACCAAGCATGAAAAGTTAAATGGGTTGGCAAAAGAACTAACTAACTCACTGGCTCTATTGAACCTGTAGGTTCATGCCCGCACAGACATAAGCTCTCAATATAACCCTATCCTGAGCTAATGTTTTCCCTCAAATAATGGATAATGTTATTCTCCCACCTCATTCTTGGTCTACCAACTGGGTGTTTTCCCTCTGGTTTTCCTAGATGAAGCTTCCTTGCACCTCTTTCATACCCCATATATGCCACGTGTCCTGCCCATCGCAGTCTATGAGACTTAACTGTTCTTATTATATCTGACTTCCTATACATATCGCGTAGCTCAATATTATGTAGTTTTTTTCCATTCACTTGTCTGTTCATCTCTTTTTGGCCCAAAAATTTTCCTAAGAACTTTATTCTCAAATACTCTGAATCTTCTTTCCTCCCTTAAACTAAGAGTCCAAGTTTTGCATCCATCTAATATAACTGGGGGAATAACTGTTTTATATATTTTCAGTTTAATGTTTTTTGAAAGGAGTTGGGATGACAAGAGTCCCTGTAATGCATAATAGCACGTATTTCCAGAATTGAGCCTATGTTTCATTTCTTTGTGCATCTCATTCCTATTTGTAATTATTGTTCCTAAATATTTGAAATCAGCCACTTCTTCAAAATTTTCTTCATTTGTCAAAGACTTAGAATATTTTTTTTGTCTATTAGAATCTGGGTTCAAGCAAGGAGATGCACTATCTCCTCTACTATTCAGTTTTGTACTAGAGCATCCCATCAAATCTTTAGAGGATGAAGATGATCTACAACTCAGTGGTGTTAATAAGCTGTTTGTTTATGCTAATGATGTATTATTAAGCAATAGCGAGGACATACTAAGGGCCAACATAACCACTCTACTGATTAACACTAAGAAATTGGGACTGAAAATAAACATCAATAAAACTAAATATATGTTCACACATAGAAATACATTCTATAATGGAAATGGATAGTTAGTGACAAATGAAGGAAATTTTGAAGAAGTAACTGAATTCAAAATCTAGGAACAATAATTACAAATACGTAGATTATACCAGAGATGATTGGAAAACATTAGCTCAGGATAGGGATGTATGGAGAGTTTATGTCATGTGGCCATGAACCTATTCAGTTTCAGTAGAGCCAGTGAGTGAGTTAGTTAGTTAGTTATTAGAAACTTTGAAAATATAAAGTTTATTATGTTCTTGTATTCTACAAGGATGCTGTTTTTATTTTATGAATGTTGTTTATCAGTTTTAAAGTTTTGTTAACTTCCCAGGTTTTTTGATTGCGCTGCATTCATACACGATGACATGCTGGAAGGTATAGTGAGGCTGACGAGAATGATGCTTCATTATAAATATCCTAAATATCTTGAAGATGGTTTTGATGCCCTAACATCACATCCACCTGTTATCTACAGCAGCGTGGCTTCTCCTCTAGGAGTGGTCCAGCATATCTGTCGTCAGGTTAGTTAGTAGACACAGTTAGAATGTTGTTTCAATCTAACAGAGAATTATAGTTGTACACTATCTTCATTGCTTTTTCATATAATACATCCAGGTATTAGGTAATGGATGTGTTAACATCCAGGTTTGAGGTTAAAGGCTGTCCGCTCTTAAAGTGATCCTCATCAAAACAAAACCATGTGACCTGCTTGCTTTTCATTGGTTATGGACACTGACGTGCAATATAGAAACAATAATTACGCAAAAAAGTAGTTCCCTTCATTCAATTATAAATTAAATTATAAATATGTCCTTTGAATATACTTGTTATTCTTCACGAATGAAAATAATTTTTTTTTTTTTTCCAAATGCTCCAGGTTTGTCTTTTGACATTCCTGGTTTCTCTCCTGGCATGACGTACTTGTAACACACTTCTCAGGTTGGGGCGCCTGGAAGGCGGGGTTACACTGCCCCAATGATATGATGGGTGATGATGATGATAGTGGTGCGCCAGGAGAGTCCGTAATCCTAAGCTTAACCTAAGATGAATATGAATGATGATGATTGCGATGGCCATATGATTTCGGGGACTGATTGGCCCTTAAAGTTTTCCTGACATTTGTCTTACAGGTGAGGAAAAATCCTGATAAAAACCTCACCCAGAAAAACTGTCCCGACTGGGGATCGAACATGCAGCGGGCCCGGGTTCGATTCCTGGTCGGGACAGTTTTTCTGGGTGAGGTTTTTATCGGGATGTCAGGAAGCTTAGGGCCCAACAGTCCCCGAAAATCATCCGGCCATCATCATCATCATCATCATCATCATCCTTATCATTATCATCATCATCCTTCACCGGTGTGGAAAGCAACGGGAAGATACCACATCTATAATTCCCTAGTAAAGCTGCAAAGCATAGCATGAAAATACTATGATTGCAGTGAAAGACCTGCCCTTGGGCAGAATTACTAAGGAAGGATATTCTTACGCATGTGCAATGCAGAATATGTTGGATTTTCAATTGTTTTAAATGGCAAAATTTCTGTAGAATTTGTTAAATATTGGAAAGCAAATAATTTGATAAGCGGAAAAAAAAAATTATTTTGAATATTTCAAACAGTTTAGTGAAAAATATCCCATATTAACCATTGAGGATATGGTAAAAAAATATCAGAATTTACAGGTGAGTCAGCATGGAACATAAATTCTGCTCATAATGAAATTGTACTGGTAAATGAAGGTTATCTATCAACGTCATGGAAAAAGCATTAATGTCTAGTCTAATTAGTTAGGCCCGAATATAACTTTTTTTGTTATAAATTAACAAGAAATGGTGGAAGTTCCTATTTATTGATACCATTTTTATGTTGTATTCAGTCTGTTTGTTTGCTTTATTTTGTTTGTTTTTCTAATGGCGAGATTTGACGCTTAAGTCATTTTCTCTCTGGCTTCCCAGTACAAGCGAACAAGGTCCTTTGAGTGTTGTGCAGTTGGATTTAAAGCTGGACAGACTAGAAGGTGGTGTTTGTCCATGATCAGGTCCGGGTCTTTGCATATGACACATCTGTCTGATTGAAAAACATGTATTCTGTGGAGATGGTGAGCCAGCCAGTTGTGTCCCGACATCAGTCTGAATTTCACTACTGCTTCCTTGCGGCCTTTACTATTCAGTCTTATTTCCCATAAAATACAATATTGCCTAAGAAGAATATTTCTATCATACACAATTCAGTCATATGGTGGTTAAAAACATTACCATGGTTCCCCTAATAGAGTCAGGGGAGTAATACCTTATGCAAGTTTGTTTACAGTGCAACTGGAACTTAGCTTGGAATTAGTATAGGTAGGATATCCTGTCAGCAGTCCATGAAAATCCATATGTACATGGACAAGACCCAAGAGGTTCCATGATTTTTAATTAACATTGCTACAAGGAAGTAGAATTGGCTACACCTATCATAGTCAGATTCATTATATTAAAGCTTACTGGACTCCTGTATCAGTCTGAATGTGAATAAAAAGAAATCTCCATGTCTGTGCTATCCTGGATCAAACTTCGTCCATTCACCTCTTAATCTCTTAATTTTTTAGGATTATTTAAAAATAATACACTTGACAAAATCTAGGAATGTACGGGACAGTATGGATTGAAAATGTTTCCATTTACTCCATACTCTCCTGACTTGTTCCTGTCTACAATGTTGGTCAAAGCGTAATACAACACACTATACTTTTTTGTGGAAAAAAAGAGGTCCAGGGTTCAAATCCTGGTTCAAATGTTAATTTTTCTTTCTTAAAATTAGATTCTATCCGGGATTGGAAAATGTTAATTGAAATAAAAACATTGAAAATATGAAGCTTTCCACTTAAAAGTAATGTATAATTTCTCAATAAAAATACTTCTGAATAGAAGACGTCAGTTGGTGCGATGGTAGCAACAGCTATTAGTCTACGGACAGATGAGAATTGTATAAGTTGAAAGAAATGTTAACATTTGTATCGTCATTTGAATGGTGTAATGGACAGCATCACTCGTACAGAAAATGAGAGTTCCAGGGTTCAAATGTAAATTTTTTCTTTTTTAAAATTAGACACTATACTTTAATAAATAAAGTGAGTCTGTTACATCTTACCTCATAAATAGTTGAGTTCTTTTGGACATGTTTCAATATGCCTGTGTATCATCTTTAGCTTGTCCAGACTGTTGAATTGGACAAGCTGAAGATGATATACAGGCATATTGAAACATAATACATTCTTACCTCCTATGGTTGTTTTTGTCGAACATATGTTTCAAGGCTGCTGAACCCCATCGTCAGCGATTACAGACTGAATTTTCTCAAGTTGTCAGCCCTGATTCTTGATTCCTGCTCTCTCTGCCTCCAGTCCAATGAATTTTAATGAGGTTCCTTTCTCCGGGAACTTCAAAATTCATATTTCTTTCCTTGTTCTTCTGTATGTAAATTTTTTCCCATATGGTGAGTTCATTTTTGTTTTCTGTTTTAATAATGTTGCGTTTACATCTATTTTATGTTTTTCTGACCAATCGTAAGCAGCCACTGCAGATTATGAATTATGAATTTTGAAATTCCCGGAGAAAGGAACCTCATTAGTAAATTCATTGGACAGAGAGAGCAAGAATCAGGGCCGACAACTTGAGAAAATTCAGTCTGTAATCGCTGACGATGGGGCTCAGAAGCCTTGAAACATATTGTTTATTTTTTATTATTTCACTCACGTCATACTTCATAATTCATAAAGAACAAAAAATCATTAATGAAAGTACTCTTCAGACAGATAAAAATATAGGCAAAAAATTCAAGAAGTTCACATACCATCCTTTAGTATTTGACAAGTTTAAAAAAATTTTCAACAAATTGAACATTAAATTAGCACCGAAAAATGATTACAACATAGGTAATTTAATAAAAACCAACAAAAATGAAAAGATTGAAGACTGCAAAAAATCGGGAATTTATCAAATTAATTGTAAAAATTGTGAAAAGATATACATAGGAAAAACAAAAAGGAATCTAAATACAAGATTAAAAGAACACCTCAGAAATGTTAAAAATGGAGAAACTGAAAAATCTGCAATAGCTGCACATGCCTGGTCAGAAAAACATAGAATAGAAACCAAAACAAAATTACTTAAACAATTGGAAAAACCGAAGGAACTCACAATTTGGGAAAAAATTTACATATGCAAGAATGAAAATACAACTATGAATTTTGAAATACCCGGTTATAAGGAGAGAGGACTGATTTGGAAATTCTTCGGTTGGCCACCAGATGGCGCGGAGGTCAGTCTGCAGGATAGAAGGCCGTTGGACGTCAGTTGTGAACGTGACACAGCATTGATAATGTCACAAAAGATGTGAAGAAACCCTGGGTCTGCTATGAATTATGAAGTATGAGGTGAGTGAAATAATAAAAAATAAACAATATTAAAAAACCTCATAGTGTTATTTCCTATCTACATAACTTGAAACATATGTTTGACAAAAGCAACCATAAGAGGTAAGAATGTACAGACAAAAATCTTAATTATATTGAAACATGTTCAAAAAGAACTAAACTTTTTATGAGGTAAGATGTAACAGACTCACATTATTTGTTAAGAACAACTTGGTATTGTTACTTCCTATTGTAATTTATTAACTCTGTACATCCACTTTGCATATTAATAATTACGAAATATTGTTGTGTTCAGCTTGGATTGCCTATGTACTGTGTTCGTCCAGTACCTTGCAATACACTCTTTGGCTCACAGCAGAAAATAGATGTGGCAGCTTTGGAGCGTTTGATCGATGAAGATAAATCAAACAATAGAATTCCACTTATTGTGTTGGCAGATGCAGGTATGACTTTTTATAGAAACATCATGAAATACTACATTTTGTGTTTAATGATAAATGAAAGACTGCTGAAAAATGAAATCAGGCTGTGTTTGTACCATGAATTTTTTAGATTGAAATATTGATATTTACATCAAAAACTTTTATTTAAATTCAATCATTTTTCTTCTCATCCTTGTACTTTTCTTCAAGCTATGTTACTATACTATTCCTACAGTTGAGGAAAGGGTTGAAGATGGAAAAATGTATATGTTCCAGTTAACATAAAGGTTTGTAAGTAAGTGTAAATATTCATTGAATGAATGAGTCATATCTTGAACTTAGGAAAAAATCACTATGAGGTTTAATTCAAGATAAAATAAAAAATGTTTCATACCTCTTCTCATAATTAATCTTCTTAGTAGAACGCGATTTCAAAACCATTGCGGTCCAATCCTCAGTACCATCTTGACGACTGACATTATGTCGATCAGAAGAACCACTTCTTCTTCCCTCTGTTGAGTCATATCTTATTTTACCTCATATTTTATGTTTTTTTTTAACACAGGAACTGCAGTTTTCATAATGTTGTCTGAAGATAAGAAGGACTCCTCTTGAAAACTGCAGTTCCCATATAAAATATCAAGTAAGACAAGATATTCATTCATTTAAGAACCTCATAATGTTATTTCCCTTATTTAACGATGAAGTGTAAATAGATCTAATAAATAAGTTTGGTCTATATTCATCTCACCTCATAAATTGCTGTTTTTTGTAAGATGTGTTTCAAAGCTTCACATCAGTTGGTACAGACTGATCTTCTTTAAATTGTCAGCCCTGGATCTCGACTCCTGCTCCCTCTATTTTGTGGTACAAAGAACTTGTTTATTAGGCTCCTTTCCCCGGGAATTTCAAAATTTCAAAATTCATAATCCTCTCCTTGTTCTTTTGTATGTAAATTTTTTCCCATATGGTGAGTTCGTTTGTGTTTTCTAATTGTTTTAATAATTTTATGTTTGCATCTATCCTATGTTTTTCTGACCAGACATGAGCAGCCACTGCAGATTTTTCTACTCTCTTTTTTTTCTTATGTGTTCTTTGCTTCTAATGATTAAATTTCTTTTTGTTTTTCCTATGTGTTTCTTATCACAATCTGCACATTTTATTTGGTATAATCCTGATTTTTTGCTATCTTCAATCCTTTCATTTTTGTTGGTTTTTATTAGTTTATTTAGGCTGTAATCATTCTTTGGTGCTAAACTGATATTAAATTTAATATTATTTAATTTCATTTTTGTTGATTGAAAGGATTGAAGATAGCAAAAAATCAGGATTATACCAAATAAAATGTGCAGGGAAAAAACAAGAAACATAGGGAATAAACAAGAAATTTAACCATTATTAGAACCAAAGAACACATGGTCAGAAAAACGTAAGATAGGTGTAAACACAAGATTATTAAAACAGTTAGAAAACACAAATGTACTTACCAAATGGGAAAAAAATATTTGAAATTCCCGGAGAAAGGAGCCCAATAAACAAGTTCTTTGGACCACAAAAAGAGGGAGCAGGAATCGAGATCCAGGGCCGACAATTTAAAGAAGATCAGTCTGTTGAAATTTTATAGGAAAAAAACACTATAAGGTTTAATTTAAGATTAAATTAAAATACTTCCCCTCAGGGGTCCTCATCTAGGGGATATGTGGATGGCGACCACAAGGTGCCCAAGCTGTGCAAAACATTTCTTCCACTTACTTGTGTTTTACACTCTTTTAACTTTACTATCTAACCTCTCTTGGTTAACTCTTGTTTTTTCGACCCCGACGCTATTAGGGCATCCGAGGGTCTAGGGAGTCCTTCCTTTTTTCCATTTCTTCTTTCCTTTATTTTCTTTTCTTCTCCAGAAAAGCCTGACCAGAGGCTATAAGATGGCAGCCCCATCACTGGTCTTGCCTTCCTTTGGCCAGCAACCAATCGAAGGGACTATTATTATGCTTTCAAGTCTTATACGAGAATTTCCCATAAGGGAAAATTTTCTATAGGATCGTAACAGGTCTCGGCCTAATACTTGGAAGGAAGAAGAAGAAGAAGATTAAAATACTTCATACCTCACCTCATATCCAGTCTTCTAATTATACTGCGGTTTCATAGTCTTGGCAGCTTCATCTTCAGTAATATCTCGATGACTGATGTTATGTTGATCAGAAGAACTACTTCTTCTGACTGAAGATGAAGCTGCAAGGCTTTGAAACTGCAGTATAATCAGAAGACTGGATATGAGGTGAAGTATGAAGTATTTTAATTTAATCTTAAGATCAGTCTGTACCAGCTGACGATGAAGCACAGAAGCTTTGAAATGCATCTTGCAAGAAACAACAATTTAAGAGGTAAGTTGAATACAGACCAAACTTATTTATTAAGAGAACCTCATATGTTTTCATTGAAAATATATCTGCCAAATTCATAGTTGGAAGTCACATTTCTGTCAAATACTATGTTTGTATCAGTATATCATAGACCACTTTAACAAAATCCAAAGCACTAAGGGTCGAATGTTTGAATGCATTAGACAGTAAAAGGTGTTCTCTGCTGATAAAGTTTTATTCAAACACATTTTTCTTACTCAGAAATCTATTCACGCGGTAATAATTGTAAAGCTACCTGACAAGGTACCTTAAGATCGTAGCTCAAGATATAAACTTATGTGAAAATCCCGAAGGGAACCGATGGTAACCGATGTAGTTTGAAACTTATCCAAGATGTCGGACCTTGAAGACTTCGATCATGTTTTCGGTATACGCGGAGAAGAGGAATTTGATAGAGTCTACCAAAGAATTCAACTGGAAGAACAGGAGAATTGGCGTAATATTGCGCGTCGCAGACGTGTTTGTATACGGTATTATTTGCGGGATGCAAGCATAAATGCATTCCTCTATAGCAGACGAAAATAACGGAAGTGGTTTATCGCTGAGAATTCTGGGTAATTCGTTGCCAATATTACAAAAACGTCAACATTCATGCATGACCGGTTAAGGCGGCCGTTAATTCGATCTCAGCTCACCAGTGATTGGAAGTAATTTGAGTAGAGAGTAATGTATTTGCATACGACCCTAAAAGTGCAATTCGTTTGGCATTAGGCACACATGTAATGTTGTATTATGTCTTTAGGTACAACAATTGCTGGCCATGTTGATAACATAGTAAGGCTACAGGAATTATGTAAACAACATGACATATGGCTTCATTTACGTGGACATAGCCTTGCAGCCCTGGCTATGGTGTCAGTACAGAATGTGGTAAGGTTAATGTAATTCATAACAAAACTATCTGGGATAACTCAGAAACAATAATATATCTTACAATGCATCACAATGCAGCCCATTAACAATTTTAGGAATGGACTCTACATGTTGTCCTTGATAGTCTGGTTATCATGCTTCACCTCTGAATTCACAGGTTCAACCCAGTCAGAGTCAATCGTAAACATCATGAGTATGGCTTACTTTGAAGAGGAAGTAAAACTGTGGATTGTATGCCATATATGTATGGAATATAAATCAAACTGAAACCTAAAATAAGAGGCCTGTGAGCACCTGTATTTGAATTAGATAGATAATCGGTTGATTAATGTCTTTGATATCGTCCGATTCCTAATAGCCAATTTTGTCGGTCCATCCAATCTCCTGGTTTCTCCTTCATGTATAAACATATTCCCTGACTCCAGGAAGTTTTAGGTCTTCCTCTGCCTTGTCTTCCCTCAGATTTCCATTCCAAAACACATTTTGGTAGCTGATCCTTTTCAATTTGCTGTACATGTCCATACCATTTTAATTGCTGAGTTTTAATATAATCTAAAATAGTGTCTTAATCCTCATTTTCTCCCTTATAACCGAGTTTCTAATTTCTCTTTTGAAATTCTTGTTGGCTTTCGTAAATAAAATCCATTCCCGTTACCAAAAGATACTTCTTTGTTTCATTGTTAATGGCCAAAGTTCTGCTCCATAACTAATGATGTTTTTAACAATTGTATGATATATATTAATTTTATTTTTATTACTCATATTTTTATCCTACTATATTCTATTAGTCCACCGCTGTGGTCTTGAGGTAGCGTGCTGCCTTGTCACGTAGCGGGCCCGGGTTTGATCCCCGGTCGGGGCAGTTTTTCTGGGTGAGGTTTTTATCGGGGTTTTTTCTCACCTGTAAGACAAATGTCAGGAAAACTTTAAGGCCCAAACGGTCCCCAAAATCATATGGCCATCATTATCATTCATCATCATTCTTCACCGGTGTGGAAGCAACAGGAAGCTACCACACCTACAATTCCCTAGTAAAGCTGCAAGCATAGCATGAAAATGGAATGATTGCAATGAATGACCTGCCCTCTGGCAGAATTACTATGGATGGATGGATATTCTATTAAGGCAAGCAATTGCAAATTTTCAATTATTATTTTTATTTCTTATTTCCTCTTCATAACTTCAATTTTTATTTATTTTAATTCCTAAATATGTGATCTCACTACAAGATTTAATTGTTTCTCCAGTCTCCAAAATTAAATTTTGTTTTGGTTCACCAAATTGATAAATATGGTATTTTGTTTTGTTTATGTTCAAAATTAATCCCCATCTTTGAATTGTGATGCTAATAACTCAAAATTAAAGAACATCAGGGCCATTCCATGTCAAATCAACTTTTTGCACTTGAGCCCTTCTTCTCTAGGTGCGATATATCTTTCACTATTCTAAAATGAAAATTTTAAAAAGCTCATTACTTTGTAACACTATTTTTATTTTTTCATTAGAAACAAATCATACCCATAAAAATGATGATTATAACCCAAAACACAAGAAGTGTAATAGGTGACATTGAAATGCAACATTATTTTTTGGTAACATGCATTAATCATTGCACAGAATATTCTGTATTATCGGGTGTATAAGATGCTCTCAAAATAATTAATGCAATTTTGTAGAAACAACCTAAACTTGCAGTGCATGAAACGGTAACACAATGATGCACCACATTTGAAATCTTTGATGTTATGCCTGAAAGCTACTTTGACTGCATTGTTCAATTAATTTTTGTTGAAATGGCTATGCCATTTTACAAATTTTCTTACATCTCTTTCTAAACTTTGTTCTCTAGTTTTGGCCATTTCACATTTTTCCTATGTTCTGCATTTTTTATACATAAATTGTACAGTATCTCCTGGCCATGCAAGTTCCAACTATTTTTTCCATAGGCAGAAGTCCTAAATGTCTTTTAGCTTTCAAATTCCCATGTTTTCCACATATTTTACAACCTGCAATTTATAACTTGTAGTATATTAATGTCACTTCATTTTTTTCCATCACTCAAAACTAAGGAAAAATATCAAAATGAACACAAAATGTCTCAATGCGTCATCTCAATACTGAGAAACATCGGTTACTGATTGCTCAGATAAGATGTGCATTTTGAAATTTGTATAGGAAAACCCATTTTTAGCTAATGACATACTAAAGTCATATGAAGTTCATATATCTATTTGATTATGCCATTAACTGCGTATAAATATCCCAGAAAATAAAAAGGAGTATGTATAACTGAAAAGAGGACAAAAATCTTTATTATATTTGAAGAGAAAAATTTTCGCCTAGACCGGGACTCGAACCCAGGACCCTTGGCTTTCTGGGCCAAGTGCTCTACCAACTGAGCTACCGAGGCGAGTTACGATCTAGACGCAAATTTTTCTCTTATGTACGTTGTAATTCCCTCGCCCCAAATGCTTGAAACCATAGCTTCTATCTTTTGCAAATGGCGGCTTCTTAGTTAAGAAGACATTTATTGGGAATTTAACACTACTTTATAGCCAGTAGGGCTTCTATTGACGATTTTATTATTAATTTAACACTTCTCATTGGCCCGGAAAGCCAAGGGTCCCGGGTTCGAGTCCCGGTCTAGGCGAAAATTTTTCTCTTCAAATATAATTTATCCTTCAATGAGAAGTGTTAAATTAATAATAAAATCGTCAATAGAAGCCCTACTGGCTATAAAGTAGTGTTAAATTCCCAATAAATGTCTTCTTAACTAAGAAGCCGCCATTTGCAAAGATAGAAGCTATGGTTTCAAGCATTTGGCGCGAGGGAATTACAACGTACATAAGAGAAAAATTTGCGTCTAGATCTTAACTCGCCTTGGTAGCTCAGTTGGTAGAGCACTTGGCCCAGAAAGCCAAGGGTCCCGGGTTCAAGTCCCGGTCTAGGCGAAAATTTTTCTCTTCAAATATAATTTATCCTTCAATGAGAAGTGTTAAATTAATAATAAAATTGTCAAAAATCTTTATCTTCGTTATATAAGATGCATCCTGTTTTTAAGACAAATTTTTAATGTAAAAAAGTGGATCTTATACACTAGAATATATTGTACTTGTCTGCTTTTAATAATAATAATCTTCATATACATGTATATAGGTAATTGGTTAATACATGAATGTTTAATGTTATATTTTTAATATATTGTTTTCAGCCAAGTAGAATAGCTGACAGTTTCACACTTCCACTTGGAATCTGGCTTGGAATTCCTGCTTTACCTGTTGTTGTATCCTTTTACTTAGATTTCAGAACGTATCTATTTTAACACATTCAGTACCGTAAACCAGTTAAGGCGTTTAAAGAGACTATCTTGTATGCGGCCGTCGATCAGTTAACTCGTTTTAGAGTGGGTGCGAACAAACCACATTTATATTCGGCGCCTAAATATTGTGTTGGCTTAGTATGTCTTGGAGATCATAGATGGCATGTAAATGTACATTTTCTATTCCCGTTTGACACGTTTAACCTTGGTGAATCCCTTTTTATTTTTAAAACAAACAACACATGGAATTTGTTCACCCAAACTTGCCTGCAGGCTCCAATGCAGTCGTATATGTTTCTCGTTATCGCGCTGTTGTTTGTATGTGAGTGAAACCATGGCGAAAGAAAAATATCTCACTGAAGAACAATTAGTGAATATTTTGTATAATAATGATTCAGGTGATGAACTGATTCCTGAATTAGAAGATTCACAAAGTGAAAGTGAAGATGAACTTCAACTTCCTGAAATTGATACGCCGATACCATGTGATGTCAATCACCCAAGTTATTTCACCATCAAATTGTACTAGGATATATCCTTTAGGTACGTACAAAATTTGAATTGTCTAGGACTAATAGTTTGTGAATAATGGTCAATTTTCTGAAGTGCCGCAAAAAGGGTAGCTAGGGTATTTAAATGGCTGGCCTGTGGGTTTAAATGCCCTGCTCAGTGCCTGGTACTGAATGTGTTAAGAAGAGTAAATTATGCATTTTTTTAATTAAATAATTTTTGTAACAAATTTTGATCAAATTACCACTAGTTACATATTGCCAAAGTTTAATATTACAAGAACAATGTGTTCCAATAATATTGTTTTTATGCATTGTCTATGCTAGTCACATTAAATCTTCCAGTGGATTGGTGGTTACTATGTTTACAAGTTCAAACTCAGTCAAGATAAATGTTGTGTGTGTGTGTGTTTTTTTTTATGGTGTAAAAATTCTGATAATGACTTCCTTTGAAAAGGAACTAAAGCCATGGTTCCCCTGTCATAGATTAAATTGTGATGATAATGACCTGAGCAGTTTAACAGGTGAAAGAGTCAATCGACACTTTTAAAATGCATATTAAAGCACCGTTGAGGTTATGTAATAAGATATTAATTATAAAATTGGTACCTGGTAGGTCAGTCGTCCTCAACTAAATTAATAAACTTCATTAAGTAGTTCCAATATGGAGGCCTTTCAAAATCAATGTTTCATCTTCTGCATTTTAACTGGTACTAGTTAAAATTGTAAAATTCCTGGGAAGAGAGATTTGTACAAAGGTTCTCAACAGACCGAGCACCAAAAAAGGTGCTTGCAGCAAGTTTTATGGGGAATAGATGGGTTGGAAGACCAAAAAAACAATGAGAGGATGGTATTAAGGAAGATGCTGCAATTTATTTAATTTTCACCGGGAAAGAACACTATGAGGTTTAATTTAAGAATTAAATTAATGTTTTTATTACCTCACCTCATATCCTTTTTCTTCAAAAAAATTTTGACCTGATCCAGAGGTTCATCGGACCACCGATAGAAGTAAGAAGAAAACTGCCAAGAAACGACATAAGACCAGTCGACCAGAGGCTACTGAAGATGGAGATAAGCTTCGAAACTGCAGTATAGAAGAAAAAATATGAGGTGAGGTAATAAAAACATTAATTTAATTCTTAAATTAAACCTCATAGTGTTCTTTCCCTGTGAAAGTTAAATAAGTGTCCTAAAATAATTCAATTTTTATGAGGTAAGATGCAACAGACTCACTTTATTTACTAATGATCAAAGTTAGGCTGAGAGTACTATATGTTATGTATTTTATTCCTTTACTCTAATTATACAGACATTATACAGGTTATTTGATAACAATTCTACAAAACAACCTAGACCTGTGTCCACAGTTGGTGTACCAAGGGAGAGTACACTGCCACTTGTAGCTGGTCTCACTGCTGAACACTTCACACGCCGATTAAGCAGCCTTTCACTTTGGGCTGCATTGCAGGTACAGAAAAAAATATTTGAAGACTACAAAGGAAAAACATTCAAACTCCACTTTTCACAAAAATTGAGTTATGGGTATATTATCATTCCTGGCATAGAGTACTACTATTTTAAATATCGATACATGGAAATATCTTTAATTTAGTTGAGTTGTTTCTTGACTCACCTCATACTTCTTAACTCCCTCGCAATCCGGATTTCGTCACTCCATTTGTGACATTCTCAATGCTGTTCACGCTCACAACTGTTGTGAGTGTGAACAGCATTGAGAATGTCACAAATGGAGTGACGAAATCCGGATTGCGAGGGAGTTAAGAAGTATGAGGTGAGTCAAGAAACAACTCAATTAAATTAAAATAAACCTCCTAGTGTCATTTCCTACCTACATAACTTAACATGGAAATATCATTCGTAGCCCATGTAAAATTGGCTTCAAAATAAAGCGTACAATGGAAGATCAATCAAAATCCTACAGTTGTATGTTAAATCAATCAAGAGTCCACCCAGTTATAAACAAGAAATCTTAGAGTACAACTGATTTTTTGTTATAAATGTTTTTAAACCTGAATTTTAATCGATACTAGTAAAATTCATGGTAAGTTTCCGTTGAGGTCTTAATTCACAGTAATATAATGTATGATTAAAAACTATAAAATAGTCACCTTGTAGGTCCGTCTTCTCAACTTAAGTTGTTTTAAAACTCTAGGCCTTTCGGGACTAGTCCCATCATCAGCAGAATGTATTGACCCTTCATATTTAAAGAGAGAAAAAAAAATTATATGCTCAGACCAGGACTTGAACCCGGGGCCCTTGGTTCTCTAGACCAAGTGCTCTACCACCTGAGCTACCTGAGCAAGTACCAATCTAAATGCAAATCTTTCTCTATATACATTGTAATTCCCACCCACAAAATGCTATGAAGCCTTTGCTTCTATCTTTGCAAATGGCGGCTCCTTTGTTATGAAGACATATTTGGGAATTATACATTACATTATAAATGCCAGTACGGCTTTTTTTGATGTTTTTATTGTTAATTTCGCACATCTCAATGATGGATAAATCATATTTGAAGAGAAAAATTATACGCTCAGACCAGGACTTGAACCAAGGGCCCTGGGTTCAAGTCCTGGTCTGAGCGTATAATTTTTCTCTTCAAATATGATTTATCCATCATTGAGATGTATGAAATTAATAATAAAAATATCGTATTGACCCTTGTTGAAGCACTGACTTGGTTGTGATTATTTTGTATAGAGGATTTTGTGGACTGGGTATGTTTTCATTAAGGATCGGATTGTTGTTGATTTTTTTTAGGATTGCGTTTTCCTCAGTATATGTATCCTTGTTGGAACATCGATAATACTCTCACAATATTATATAGAGAAAACATTCCAACGAGGATAAATATAAATTAAATTTGAAGAGAAAAATTTTCGCCTAGACCGGGACTCGAACCCGGGACCCTTGGCTTTCCGGGCCAAGTGCTCTACCAACTGAGCTACCGAGGCGAGTTACGATCTAGACGCAAATTTTTCTCTTATATACGTTGTAATTCCCTATCGCCAAATGCTTTTGAAACCATTGTTTCTATATAACGTATATAAGAGAAAAATTTGCGTCTAGATCGTAACTCGCCTCGGTAGCTCAGTTGGTAGAGCACTTGGCCCGGAAAGCCAAGGGTCCCGGGTTCGAGTCCCGGTCTAGGCGAAAATTTTTCTCTTCAAATTTAATTTATCTTTCATTGAGAAATGACAAATTAATAATAAAAACATCGAGGATAAATATACTGGAGGGAATCACAATCCTAAGAGAAATCGACAACAACCTGATTCTTAATGAAAACATACCCAGTCCACACAATCCTCTATACAAAATATTCACAATCAAGTCAGTGCTTCAACAAGGGTCAACAAGTACGGACCTAATGCATTCTGCTGATGATGGGACTAGTCCCGAAAGGCCTACAGAGTTTTAAAACAACTTACGTTGAGAAGACAGACCTACAAGGTGACTATTTTATAGTTTTTAATCATACATTATATTACTCTGAATTTCAATTATTGGAAAGGGACAACAATGTGTTAATATGTGAGGCAATCCAGTATTGTGTAGCTTTGAGAAGTCTGATGTTGTGTAACATGAATAGTGACAGTAGTGACGAAAGTACTAACGTTGTGAATGACAGATCAAAAAAAATTATCAATCGAGTGTAAAAGATTTAAATAAAATACCAAAATGAGGGTGCCTACCTTTCTTAACTGTCTCTGTTCGTTACTATCCCGAATTTTGCAATTTAAAGAAGAAAATTATGTGGACTTTGATTGTTGTTTCATACAAAAAATGTGGTGAATGTTTCCATTGTTGTTTTCATTGTTAACTACTCTTCACAGGATGACACGAATATCAATTCCAATAAAATAATAACTTAAGATAAAATCAAATGTTTCATACATCTCCTCATAATTAATCTTCTAAGTAGATTGTGATTTCAAGACCATCTTGACAACTGATGTTATGTTGATCGGAAGAACCACTTCTTCTTCCCTCTGTTGGTGGATCAGGTCAGAATTCACGGGAAAAAATCCACATTCAGAAAAACAAAGAAAAACTTATGATGAAATTAAATGTTTCTTACCAATAAAAATGAAAGAATTGAAAATGAAAACAAATCAGGAATTTATCAGATCAAATGCAGGGATTGTGACAAAATTTATATTGGAAAAACGAAAAGAAATTTGAAAACAAGGGTGAAAGAACAACTTAGAAACATCAAAAATGGAGAAGTTGAAAAGTCAGCAGTAGCTGCTCATGCTTGGTCCGAAAAACATTTAATTGAATCAAAAGCCAGTCTAATTAAACAAATAGACAAACAAAAGGAACTCACGGTTTGGGAAAAGATCCACATTCAGAAAAACAAAGGAAAACTTATGAACTTCGAAATTCCCGCAAATTTTGACCTGATCCAGAGGTTCATCGGTCCACCAACAGAGGGAAGAAGAAGAGTTTCTTCCGATTGACATAACATCAGTCGCCAAGAAAGTGCTGAAGATGAGACCGTTGTGGTCTCAAAATCATGATCTACTTAGAAAATTTATATGAGGAGAGGTAAGAAACATTTAATTTCACCATAAATTAAACCTCATAGTGATTAATTCCTATAAAATTAAAAAAAAAAACTTATGAACTTCGAAATTGCAGATTAAATAATTTCAATGCATCATCAACATGTTTTGAATTTATTATCGAAAGAATATGTACCAAAACTTTTGAAACTGGTGCATCATTACCATCATCATCACCTATCATACATCATCGGGGTGCCCTAAACTCAGAAGTTGCCAGGAGGATATACAAGAAATGTCATAATGATAACCTGACAGCATTGAATAAAAGAAATGTCGGATCAGTGTACTGTAGGATTGTAATAACGATAAGTATTCTTGTTATGTTATATGCCAACAAACTTTGCAAGTTCACAGCCCATTCTGTATCACAGATAAACATAATGTTATACAATGTTTTTATTATTCATTTCATACATCTCAATTATGGATAAATTATATTTGAAGAGAAAAATTTGCATTTAGATTGGAACTCGCCCTGGTAGCTCAGTCGGTAGAGCATTGGTCTAGAAAGCCAAAGGTTCTGGGTTCAAGTCCCAGTCTGAGCGTATAATTTTTTCTTCGAATATAATTTATCCATTAATTGTAAACTCCTGGTGCGACAGACTTACAAGGCCCTTAGCCTACCAGCCGGCTGCTGGCCTCACATCCACATGTGTCAATCACAGAAGTAGATGATAATCAGCCAGTGTAGGGGCGACATGTAGTCAGCATGTCGAGTCCCCCAGCCGTTATAGCTGGTTTTCTCAACCTGGAGCCGCTACTTATTATAGCTACCCAAATGCATCACGATGCTGGGTGGGCACCGGTCCCATACTGGCTGAAATACCATGAGAAAATTTCTTCCCCCATGGAGACTCGAACCAGCGCAAGTCCCGTAGCTCTGCGCCAAGGCTTCCTGCCTTAACCACTTGGCTATAGCATTGAAAGAAGCTCTACTGGCTTTATAATGTAATATAAAATTCCCAAATAAATGTCTTCTTAATAAAGAAGCCGCCATTTGCAAAGAGAGAAGCAAAGGTTTCATAGCATTTGGTGCATGGGAATTGACAACGTATATAAGAGAGAAATTTGTGTTTAGGTTGGAACTTGCCCAGATAGCTCAGTTGATAGAGCATTGTTCTAGAAAGCCAAAGGTCCTGGGTTCAAGTCCCAGTCTGAGTGTATAATTTTTCTCTTCAAATATGATAATGTTATACACTTAGAAAATTTTGTTTTATTAGAATGCTATATAGGGACTGGATAGAATGTGATGGAGGGCCATATTTAACCCTCAACCCATAGTTTGGACATTCTTGTATTAATTAATTTTTTATATTCACAGGCACTAGGCAGGGATGGTGTTCAGACCAAAGTTCGTGAAGCTTTTGAATCAAGTGAACAGATATGGAAAAAGATATCCAAGTATCCATGTCTAAGGCTACTGGTGAGTTGATTCATTGCCTATGTTATTACTTAAGTCAAAAAAGGAAGCTTCAGAAATGAAGTCCCTTATATTTCAATGAAACACTGCTAGTGGTGCTATTATGTTCTGTCTGGTGCAATGTACTTATAAATTTGATTAGAGTGCTTTCTCAAAATTAGTGATATATGAAACACTTTGACAATAATTAAAATATGCACATCTATAGATGTATGATAATTGGCATTGTTCATTTTTATACCATTTAAAATGTTAATTTTTTTTTATTCTGAAATACAGGGCTATTCAGAGAGAAGGAACAGACTTCAAACATTTATTTCTTCCAAACTACAAAAAATACAAACACAATTTCAACATTCCTAGAAAGAGAAAAGTTCAAATTTCACTATTTTATGCATTCAATATGAGCACCGTACGTTGCACGACAAATACGAAAATGGTGGCTCATTTCTTGACACACACGAATCAGCTGGTCTCTAGTTATCGAGTTCACAGCTTCAACAATTCGATGTCACAGAGTGTCAGGCATAAGGGGGATAAAAACATGGTCTTTTACATAACCCCATAGATAAAAATCACACGATGTTAGGTTGGGTGACCTGGGAGACCACCAGTAATGAAGTTGATCTTCTGCTCCTCCTCTTCCAACGTCCTGTTGTGTCACCATTTTAATACAAACAATCAATATGACAAAAAACAGTGCCAATGCGGCCGTGAGCAGAACTTCAAACTTTACTCTTTTCGGGAATGTTGGAATTGTGTTTCTATTTTTTTTAGTTTGGAAGAAATAAATGTTTGAAGTATGTTCCTTCTTTCTGAATAGCCCTTTATTTTGACTCCATAATTATATAAATGTTGCTTTCTTATTATTATTATTATTATTATTATTATTATTATTATAATAATAAATGTTTAATTTATAGGCAAACCCAGCAAGTAAAGTTTTATATTTTATATGCAAAGATCCAGAATTGAAGTGAATAGATCATAATAGCTTAAAGAGTTTCTTAAGGTAAAAATTGTAAAAGTACATATGTTAAGTTGAACATTTGTTATATAATTATTAATGAGTTGGATATTTTGTCACACCTCATATTTTTTTATTTTTATGCAGAACTGATTTTGTCACTTAAGTGTGACATTGTCTATGCTTCCAACTGAAAAGACATTAAAATGACATCAATATTAACAAATATAATTTTTGTTATATAATGCAATTGTAATAAAGTTGCAAGATTCATTCAATAAAAACTTTTATAATGAAATAAGATATAAATATATTCCTTATGCTTTTGTTGCCTATATATATATATTTTCTGAAGTAATGGTATTTAAAAAAAATTATCATCATTATCATTAGATAGTCCACCGCTGTGGTCTCGAGGTAGCGTGCTGTCTTATCATGCAGCAGGCCTGGGTTCAATCCCTGGTCGGGGCAGTTTTTCTGGGTGAGGTTTTTATCGAGGTTTTTCCTCACCTGTAAGACAAATGTCAGGAAAACTTTAAGGCCCAAATGGTCCCCGAAATCATATGGCCATCATCATCATCCTTCACTGGTGTGGAAAGCAACGGGAAGCTACCACACCTACAATTCCCTAGTAAAGCTGCAAGCATAGCATGAACATGCTATGATTACAGTGAAGGACCTGCCTTCGGGCAGAATTACTATGGATGGATGGATCATTAGATATTTCCACATATGTGAGGGTGATCTCAGATCATAGCCTCAGTTTTATTCAGCTACACTTCTTCTTCCTAAGTTTATTTCCAGTTGTAACCCTTCTTTTCCAGATCAATTTTAATTTGATCCAGCCGTCTGGTCCTGTTTTCCCAGGTTTCTTCTGCCTTTCATTTGCATCTCCGTGCCTCTCCTTGGTATCCTTCCTTCCATTTTTTTTTTTTTTAGGTTTTGAAGTCATTTTAATGTCTTTTCTCTATTAGTTCTGTCAATTTTTGTACTTCCACTGTTTCTCTAATAAGTTCATTTCTGATTTTGTCCTTTTTGTTTCATTTTTCAATACTCATAAAAAATTATATTTCACTTGCTTGAATTGTACTTTGATCTCTTTTTTGTCATGGTCCAGGTTTCACCACCCTATGTAACTATGGGTATATAACATTTATGTAACATGATTTTGATATCCATTATATTATTTTGAAAAAAAAAATTAACTCTTGAACTGGAACTTGAACCCTGGACCAGTATGCAATCCAATACATCATTCAAGCTATGATACAAATGATAACATTTGTTTCCTCATATATAATTCTCAAATCTTTCGAAGGAAGATAGATGTTATGTTAAGAATTAAATTAATATTTTTAATACCTCACCTCATACCCTTTATTCTTCTAGATTGCAGTTTTGGAGCTATATCTCCATCATCAGTAGCCTCTCATTGACTGGTGTTATGCCATTTCTTGACGGTGATGATGGAGATATAGCTCCGAAACTGCAGTCTAGAAGAATAAAGGATGAGGTGAGGTATTAGAAATGTTAATTTAATTCTTAAATCAAAACCTCATAGTGATTTTTTCCTGTGAAAGTTAGTTAAAGATGTTATTGAAATTCATCGGAGAACATTTTGTTGGTTGGTATCTAATGTCGAGCACTTGATAATGAAATCATTCGTTCTCTTGCACTCCAATATTTAGCAGAAAGGCTGGTCTTCTACAAAAGCTGGACAACGGAGGAGATGGTTTCTTTCCATATCTTCATTTAAATTGCAAAAAGGGCATTTAGGTGAATCTGTTATGCCAATTCTGTGTAGGTGTTTATTCAAGCAGTCATGTCCCGTTAGCAGTCTGAATGTTGCTACTGCAGATTTTCTTTGTAATGTAGTAATGTCATAAGCTTGAAGATTTTCCCATTCCTTTCCAGATGTTTTGGTGGTGTATTCTTCTCTAAGTTTATTGATGTATTTATTTGAGATAATTCTTTTGATAGAGTGAAAGGAAACTGGAGCAGAAGTTGGGTTTGAAACAATTTTGCTACCCTTCTTGGCTAGAAAATCGGCTATTTCATTGCCTGTCACTCCACAATGGGCCGGAATCCATTGAAGTACAACTTTTTTATGTAGACGGGATAAATGTTTTATCATTTTGTGACATTCGATAATTTTGATGCTTTTGGGTGTTGTGTCTCGTGTTATAGCAAGAATGGCTGCTTTGGAGTCACATAGAATTACAACTTTTGTAAATTTTTGGATGTGATATAAAAGATTTTGTAAACTTAAGAAAATTGCTAGAATTTCGCCATCAAGGTTTGTTGAATTTGTGTTTAGTTTACGATAAAAGGAAAAAAGTGGACATACTGCACCAGCACCAGTGCCACCATCATTTGGTAGGCTGGAGCCATCTGTAAAAATATGTATCCATTCAGGAGCTGGGTATCTTAGATTTATCATTTCCAGTGACATTTGTTTTAAAATATATGGAGGAGTTTCAGATTTCTTGATGTCTTCTGTTAAATGAAGGTTATATTCGATTTCCAAAAATTCTAGAGGGTTGATTCTCATCTGCATATTTTCTTTTGAATGTGGAAGTTGCAATTTCTGTTTGATTTCTTGTACAATGCTTAGGAAGCTTTGCTGAGATTTTAAACATACTTGTGGTTTTATTTGGGTCCAGTTATTATGGGGTAGCCTTAAAAATTTTTCATACTGTGTGACTGCTGTTTTCTCAATTTCAGATGCTATGTTTGGGAGAACATTTTGTTTAAACAACTCACCTCAAAGGATTAATGCTTCCATGATACCACGGTTTCAAACACAGTCATGTTCATCCTCAGCCATAACTCTGACTGACGAAATTCTTCGGCCGTCAACTGTTCTGTTGTCACCATGGTTGAATTTATGAACTTCGAAATCAAAGTTATTTTGTTAGGAATATCAAAATTCATTGATCTATCTTTAATTTTTTGAATGTATATCTTCTCCCAAACTGTCAATATAAAAATTAAGATAGATCAATGAATTTTGATATTCCTAATGAAATTACTTTGATTTTGAAGTTCATAAATTCAACCATAGATTGCAGCACTGAAGATTTCGTCAGTCAGAGTTATGGTTGGGGATGAACACGACTGTGTTTGAAACCACGGTATCATGGAAGCATGAATCCTATGAGGTGAGTTGTTTAAACAAATTGTTCTCCGATGAATTTTAATGATTATACCTCATAATGTTTACTTCCCAACATTAATTTAATATATAATTCCCATATATGTCTTCTTAATAAAGAAGCCGCCATTTGCAAAGATAGAAGCAAAGGCTTCATAGCATTTGATGGGCGGGAATTACAACGTATATAGAGAAAAATTTGCGTTTAGATCGGTACTTGCTCAGGTAGCTCAGATGCTAGAGCACTTGGTCTAGAGAACCAAGGGTCCCGAGTTCAAGTCCCTGTCTGAGTGTATAATTTTTCCCTTCTAATATAAAGACGTTATGTTCCTTTGTTATGTCCTTAACAAACATACACACTTGACACCTTTTTCTTTTCATTTTTTATAACCTTAATCTAAACTACATATTTTATAAAGAACAATTTTCTAACAAAAATATTAGACATATAAATAATTTTCCTTTAGCTTAATCTGAATTTGTAGTTGTACATTTTTAATAAAAAAATATAAGTGATGATAATAAAAATGATGCTTTCAGAGTCAGCAACCTGGAGGAGAAGCAGAAACCTTCACAGTTGCAGAACTTGTTTCGAAACCTGTCAGTACTGCTGTAAGTTATTTTGAGAATTTATAAATCAGTCACAAATTAAAATTTTTGTCATGAGATAAGTTAATAGGATAATTTGAATATATTTTGTTACAGGTCCTCTTGGAGGTGGTGGCATGTACAGTAGTTTTTCAGTTTGTACCAGAAAGTGTTGAAGGAGAAACTTTACGAGTACCATCATACTATGATAAACTGAATTCATGGGTATGTTATTTTTTTTATATCAGATAAAGCTAAATTGAAAGAAATATTATAATCTAATACACGAAAAAAACATTATTTGCTTATAATAAACTTCCCAACTTAACACATTCACTTTGGTCTGTAGATATAGCCATTTTTCATTAAGCAATAGTTTGAAGTCTCTATCTGGCCATGCCAAGTTTTAGATTTTTTTTTTAAGCGGTGATTCAAAATGTCTTCCAGCTATCCTATTTTGAATAATTTACAACTGAAAATTTGTAACTTATGATATGTGAATGTTTTTTGCTCTTTTTATTTTCCCATCTCTAAAATTACTGTAAATAAACATTATGTGAGGGAAATGATGCTGCTACATTATTGATGTTTAAATACCTCAAATATATATTTGAAAAGAAAAATATACGCTTCGACTGGGGTTTGAAACCAGGACCTTTGACTCTCTATGTCAATGCTCTATCCAAGTGAGCTACCTAGGCCTCCAATCTAAATGCATATTTTCCTCTTAGTCGGCCGCGGTAGACTAGTGGTTATGCTCCTTGCCTCTGGTCCCGAGGGTCGCGGGTTCAAACCCGGTTGGGGTCGATGCATTTTTTTAGGATGGAAAAATCCAAGGAGCAAGTTCTCCGGGAGGGACTTTAAGCCATGGGTCCCAAGTCTGAAGATTTTCAGGCTCATAAAAGATCCTTTAGCCTGAATGAAAAGGCCTCTAAGCAAAATTTACCGAATTTTCCTGTCCTAGTACTACCTTGGTTTCCTAGATGTCAGCATGAGGTGGAACGCTACCATGGACCATTCAAGTGACATGTATATGAAAACAAGTGCAACTAAATTAGTATGGTTCAAATTCTTCCCTGTAGGGGGAGAGCACCTAAATCTCTGTTAAGGGAAACATGGGCTTACAAGATACAAGAAGATTTATCTCTTATACATAGTTAATTATCTAACCCTAAATGGGTTCAAACCCCAGTCTAGGCATAAATTTTTCTTTTCAAATATAATTTGTCCATCATTAAGATGTTTAAAAATGAATAATATGAACACCTCAAATATCTTGAAAGATAGTTTAAAAAAAAAACACAACACTCCATATCTTTCTTATGTAAAATATACTCCTTTTAAGACCAATTTTGAGATAAAAAGTGCATCTTGCACTGGAAAATACAGAACTTAATTATAAAATTACAATAGGAAGAAACATTATGAGGTTCTATTAAATTAATATTGAGAAGCTAAAGCTATTACTATGATAGAAATAAGTAAATTAATGTACACAATTAAATCGTTGTAAATCAATGGTAAAGAGAAAAATTTTTGCTTGAACCGACCTTTAGCTTTCCATGCTAATGCTCTGTCCACTGAGCTAATTCAGGCTTCATTCCCATCCAAGCAGAAATCCTTCCTTTACCTTACTCTACTCTGCTTGGATGGGAATGAAGCCTGAATTAGCTCAGTGGACAGAGCATTAGCACGGAAAACTAAAGGTTTGGGGTTCGATTCCCGGTTCAGGCAAACATTTTTCTCTTTACCATTGATTTATTATGAGGTTCTTCTTAAGAAATAAGATGAGTATGTTGTATCTTATATCATAATTTTATTTTATTGTTATTATTATTACTTAATTCTTTAAAAAGAAGAGAATAATTTTAAAATTTTAATCAGAATTAAAGTGGGAAGTAACACTATGAGGTATTATCAATTTATGAATGAGTTGGAGAAAATGTTTTTCATATCTCACTTCATAAAGTTGCATATTTTGATGATAACATTTCAAAAGCCAATTTTACTTTCATCTTCTGTTAAATCCTATTCATATGATAATATGTTGGAGTTTGACTGAGGATGAAAGTAAAATTGATTTTTGAAACCGGTATCGTGAAAACACCCAACTTTATGAGGTGAGATACCATCATCATCTGGTATTATGACAGCTGCCGCCGTCTTCTAGAAACCAAATGCCATTCCTCTCTGTCCATCCATTACTCTTCCTCCAATCCTCTGATAATCATAGTTGCTTGCACACCTTCTATCTAGGTTTTCTTTGGTTTTTTTTCTTCCTCTTCCTCCTTTCCATTGAGATCCATTCCATAATAAGTGAGATATAATAATGAGGTGAGATATAAAAAACATTTTCTTCAACTCATTTATAAATTTTAAAATATTAATGGTTTATTTTAGGAAGTAATATTTTGAGGTTCTTTTAATCAAGTTTTTTTGAGACAGGAAACATCTTACCTCAATTTAATGTTAATTTGTCCTCAAACATGTTTTGATATAATCTTCTATATCATGTTTTTATTATTAATTAAAAATTTCTCACTGAAAGATAAAATATATTTGAAGAGAAAAATTTTTGCCTAGACCGAGACTCAAACCCAGGACCTTTGGCTCTCTGGGCCAAATGCTCTACCAACCGAGCTACCGAGGCGAGTTGCGATCTAGATGCAAATTTTTCTCTTTATATGTTGTAATTCCCTCATGCCAAATGCTTTGAAACCATTGCCTCTATCTTTGCATATGGTGGCCTCTTAGTTAAGAAGAATTTAACTAAATTCCCAATTAATGTCTTCTTAACTAAGAGGCTGCCATATGCAAAGATAGAGGCAACGGTTTCAAAGCATTTGGCGCGAGGGAATTACAATGTATAAAGAGAAAAATTTGTGTCTAGATCACAACTCGCCTCAGTAGCTCAGTTGGTAGAGCATTTGGCCCGGAAAGCCAAAGGTCCCGGGTTCGAGTCTCGGTCTAGGCGAAAATTTTTGACTTCAATTATAACTTCTATATCATCTTCAGCTTGCCCAGATATCGACATCCAGGGTTCACAACATAAAACTCATCAGTCTGGGCAAGCTGAAGATGATATAGAAGATTATATCGAAACATGTTCGAGAACAAATCAACATTAAATTGAGGTAAGATGTTTCCAGTCTCAAAAAACTTGATTAAAAATATTAATTAATCAGAGATTTCAGTATATAGCTCACTTATATTTGAAGAGAAAAATTTTCGCCTAGACAGGGACTCGAACCCGGGACCCTTGGCTTTCCGGGCCAAGTGCTCTACCAACTGACCTACCGAGGCGAGTTACGATCTAGACGCAAATTTTTCTCTTATGTACGTTGTAATTCCCTCGCGCCAAATGCTTGAAACCATAGCTTCTATCTTTGCAAATGGCGGCTTCTTAGTTAAGAAGACATTTATTGGGAATTTAACACTACTTTATAGCCAATAGGGCTTCTATTGACGATTTTTATTATTAATTTAACACTTCTCATAGAAGGATAAATTATATTTGAAGAGAAACATTTTCGCCTAGACCGGGACTCGAACCCGGGACCCTTGGCTTTCCGGGCCAAGTGCTCTACCAACTGAGCTACTGAGGCGAGTTACGATCTAGATGCAAATTTTTCTCTTATGTACTGGCTATAAAGTAGTGTTAAATTCCCAATATGTCTTCTTAACTAAGAAGCCGCCATTTGCAAAGATAGAAGCTATGGTTTCAAGCATTTGGCGCGAGGGAATTACAACGTACATAAGAGAAAAATTTGCATCTAGATCGTAACTCGCCTCGGTAGCTCAGTTGGTAGAGCACTTGGCCCGGAAAGCCAAGGGTCCCGGGTTCGAGTCCCGGTCTAGGCGAAAATTTTTCTCTTCAAATATAATTTATCCTTCTATGAGAAGTGTTAAATTAATAATAAAAATCGTCAATATGGCTCACTGTTTAACTTTTTTTAGCTAGGACAAATTCTGCAACGAGATGCACCCCAAGTTCCAATAGAAATTTGTGAACTTGAAACCAATGGTGTAGTGCTAAGGTACTGTCCTTTAGAAATGGGTGGAGAGAAGATTCCAGATGCTAATGACATTGGAATGTTCATTGTATGTCTGGAACAACAATTGGTGAGTAAAAAAAAATTGATTTGAATTGAATAAAGTAAGATTTTGTAAATATATAAATTTATTATGCAGCTTTAGTCTGCTGTAAGCCAAACTGTAACATGATCGCAGTGTAGATATTTCAGTTTTTGGCAGAATTTCTGTTGGATTATTGATATAAGTATGGTTAATAAAAAGGTAAAGTCATCCCAACTCAGGCCTTAGGAAGCCCCTTGGGGTAGTAGGAGGTTAAGCCTCCCACTTTTTCTAGACAATCGGCACTTCATGCCAGCCGGGTTGTCAACCCTGATTGACAGCCCTTTACCCCCAGAACAAGCATCTGGTACCAATTTCCGTTAGAGGCTGAGTCGACCCTAGGTCTATAGTGCTGCCAGAAGGTTTGGGTCAGTTTAAAAATCCTGACCCCATCTTGACTCGAACCCTCTTGCTTATGGCTTGTAGTGTAGTGCCTTAACCACTAAGCTATGGCATATCGCCAGTACGGTTAATAATAGTTTAAGTAAAAACATTGAAAATGTGAAGCTTTACTGCTAAAAATAATGTATAAATTCTCAATAAAAATACTTCTGAATAGAAGAAGTCTGTTGGCGTGATGGTAGCGACAGCTATTAGCCTTCAGATGAATGAGAATTGTATAATTGGAAAGAAATGTAAACGTTTGTATCGTTAAATTAATATTAATTAAATTAATATTAATTAAATTAATATTAAGAAGCTAAAGCTGTTAGTATGATTGAAATAAGTATATTAAAATACACAACTAAATTATTGTAATCAAATGGTAAAGAAAAAAATTTATGCCTGAACTGGTTCAATTCCCGGTTCAGGCATACAAATTTTTCTCTTTACCATTTGATTACAATAATTTAGTTTGTATCGTTGTTTGAATGGTGTAATGGACAGGACACTTGTACGGAGGATGAGAGGTCCAGGGTTCAAATCCCGGTTCAAGCATTAGTTTTTCTTTCTTAAATTAGATTCTATCCTGGATTAGAAAAATGTTAATGGTTAATACTGTTATGTAGTGATTCTCAGTGTTGTCATTAGATGTGAATATAAGCTATTATCGTACCAATTGCTACATGTACGCACTTCTTTCTCTTTACTGCAGAGTCATTTTCTAGATGCATTATAGTACAGTAAAAGCTCCTTATTCATGGTCCTGTTATTCACGAGTTAAAAAAATTGCGACACAGTTCCTCTATTCGTGGCTAAAATTTTCTTTATTCACGGATCCAGTTGGTATATTAGAAGGATTGGTATCCTTTATTAACACATCAGCAAATTTTTACTGCAGGCACGTGCCAAAGCAGCTTTTACAAAGAGTGATTCAAACCAAATGGACAAATAAATATCAAAGTAAAATAAACCGTATTGATGCTAAGCCTAAAGTTTGTTGTTAAAAGCAGCCACTGCTATATTTCATGTGCCACTATGTCCGTTGATAAATGCCGCCCTTATCATGATTGCTGTTTTATTGTTTCAACTTGTCATTCGCTGCAATAATTTTGATTGAATAACTCATGTCTCTTCGTCTTTGTTTCCAGTTTATATTGTCGAGTAAAAGGAAAGAAAAATAAGTTCTGAAGCAGAAAAAGTAATGTTGCCACTTAATGTAAAAATAGAAATACTTGACCGTTTACGTGATGGCGAGTCGTTTGCATCCATATCACGCTGTTTCAATGTTAATGAATCAACTGTACAATTCATCAAGAAATCCGAAAACAGAATACGGAATTCTATTAATAGGAATTGTTAAAATCTCTCATTAAAATGATTTAATTTTGATAATTTTTATTTTATTTTGGAACTTTGGAATGTATACCCTATATATCCATACAAATTACGATTTCATATTCATGCTTTCTGTATTTGCGGCATATTTACGGAACATATTCCCTGCGAATAAGGAGCTTTTACTCTACAGTATATGGATTGGTGATATATTGCACGTAGTTAGCTGGACTCAAGTCCATTAGCTTTCTAGCATTCCTATTCAATAGTGTGATGTCCTTTATGGCTATATTAAGTCTATGGTAGGGTTGAAGTTGATCCTTAACTAAGTCACTAGCACTATCTATGTCATACGTACATGGACATAAGCTCTCCACACATCCCTATCCAGAGCTAATGTTTTCCAATCATCCCCTGTATAATCTTTCTTCATATCATGGTTAATGTTATTTTCCCACCTCATTCATGGTTTACCAACTGGGAGTTTTGCCTCGGGTTCCTACAAAAAGCTTCCATGCCTCTCTTTCATTCCTTATTTGTGCCACATGTCCTGCCCATCACAGTTTATGAGACTTAACTGTTTTTATTATATCTGGTTTCCTATAAATAAATCAGTCATTTCGAAAAGGGATCATCTGCAGCTGATCAAATTTTACAGGAGAGGAAAAAAAACTGATTCAACTTGTTCAGGATAAAGCATTGAATCTGAAATTGCTACTGAATAAAATCAGAAAGTGGTAAAGGAAAAGTGTAGTTGATCCATTCTCACACGGAAATGATGGAATTAGGTATCTAAACATGGAATAATGAAATAAGTGAATTTTAGAAAAATTGGAGATGATCCCTTTTCGAAATGACTGATTCAAAAATGATGTAGCTCACTGTTATGAAGCCTGTCTGTTCATCTCTTTTTGATCCAAAATTTTTTCTAAGAACTTTATTCTCAAGTACTCGTAATATTTTCTCCTCCCTTGAAGCAAGAGTCCATGTTTTGCATCCATATAATATAAC
The DNA here is from genome assembly GCA_030220185.1 of Diploptera punctata. NCBI lineage: Eukaryota > Metazoa > Arthropoda > Insecta > Blattodea > Blaberidae > Diploptera > Diploptera punctata. Next base: position 358,256 of record JASPKZ010009352.1, on the reverse strand, counting down.
TGGGAGAATGATAGTTTTATATATTTTCAGTTTAATGTTTTTTGAGAGAAGTTGTTCTTTGTATATCATAAAGTGCATATTGTATTTTTTTAATTAGGACATTCTGTCAGCCACTGTCCAGCATAAAGAAACATTCCAACGCTTGGTTACGACATCACCTCGTCTGCGTCTTGTTGAAATGCCAGGTTGGGCAGGTTTAGGTGGAGTACGTTATGTGCCTGAAGGCTGGGAACAGCTTATGACAGACCAAGCAAAAGAAGAACTCAACAAATTAAATATGCAACTTGTTGAACAATTAAGAAACACAGATGCTGCATTTTCTCTGGGTAAGACAATGATATATAAAAAAATTGTATCATCTCATGTTCATATCCTTCTTCTTATTAGGCCAGTTTCAGGACCTTTTATTAGGTTCCATCTTTGGTACTTTCATGACTCTTGTTATGTTGTCTTGAAAAACCGCCTCCTCCTCATTAGACAAGTTTCAGGACCTTATTAGGTTCCATCCTCAGTACTTTCATGACCGTTTTTATTCCTCCGGAGGTGATTCTTCAAGATGAAAATTTAATATAACATTAGCTCCAATTAACAAATTTAGCCTGGGTAATCTTCTGTTAACTAATAATAAATTTAACACCCCAGACAACAAAAAATCTGGAATTTATCAAATTGATTGCAAAGATTGCAACAGGATATATATAGGAAAAACAAAAAGGAATTTGGAAACTCGTAAAAAAGAACACTTCAGAAATATAAAGAATGGAGAAATTGAAAAATCAGCTATAGCAGCACATAGTTTATTAGAGCATCATAGGATTGAAAAAGAAGCAAATCTTTTGAAACATCTATCAAAACCTTTAGATTTAACAGTTTGGGAAAAAATATATATTAAAAAAAAACCATACTAGAACTATGAACTTCGAAATTCCAGATGAACCTAGCTTGATTACGAAGTTCTTCAAAAATACAACAGATGGCGGTTTAGAAAATGATTAATTAAAATGAACACCAGATGGCAGTTTAGAAAATAATTCTTTAAAAGAACATCGGATGGCAGTTTGGATAATTATCAACAAAAGTAAAAATTGACAATCGTGAAAACAGCTGATGATGGTGATAAGAAATTGCCGATACTGCAGTGCTGTATTTAAAGAAATATAGAAGTATGAGGTATGAAATAATCATGATTAATTTAATTCTTATGAATTTGAACCTCATAATGTTAAAAATTCCCAAATTTAATATATAAAAATAATTAATACATTTATAAATGTAACATAAATACTTTAGAATGTTAATTTAATTAACTTTTGTCTGCAGCATAAATTTATGATAGATTTTCATTTTCATATATTTTTCCCTTAATCCCTTGTTGGATCTCCTTATGTTCTTTGTTGGTTAGTGTTCCTTTTATTAATTTAAGTTTCAAAGGAAGTTTTAAGTTTGAAATTTTTTTCATATTGGTGTTGGTGGTTTTCTTTTGCCGGTCTAACTGCCTTTTCATTTTCCTCCAGGCCAAAATTTTCTGGTATACACTGTATCATTACTTCCTTGTTTCTGTTGTTGATAGCACTGTAGAGTTTCTGTGTTTTCAGGATAGTTTCAGTTGTTCTTCTATAATTTGTTTTATAATAGTTGTTTAATATTAAATTTATAATTTCTCAGAAGGACAATTATTTTTTAAGAGAAAAATATATGCCTAAATCAGGAATTTGCTCTCTTGTATTTAAAAGAGAGATATCTTCTGAAAAAAAACACGTCCATTATTAAAAGGTCCACCACTGTGGTCTCAAAGTAGTGTGCTGCCTTGATTCCCGGTCGGGACGAGGTTTTTCAGGGTTTTTCCTCACCTATAAGACAAATGTTGGAAGCTTAGGGTCCAACGGTCCCCGAAAATCATCTGGCCATCATCATCATCATCATCATCCTCCTCCTCCTCCTCCTCCTCCTCCTCCTCCTTCACCGGTGTGGAAAGCAATGGGAAGCTACCACACCTACAATTCCCTAGTAAAGCTGCAAAGCGTAGCATGAAAATATTATTATTGCAGTGAAAGACCTGCCCTCAGGCAGAATTACTATGGATGAATTATTAAAAGCTATTCTGAATTGATCAAATTATTGAATGTGATTTCAGGTGAAGGTACAGATGGTTTAGTGTGTGTGAGGTTTGGTATGGTGACCGCAGATACAGATGTAGAGGAACTGTTGGGCCTTGTTGTGACAGTTGGTCGAGAAGTGGAAGAATCATCACGTTTCCTTGAAACCATGACAGAAATAGTGAAGAAAGGAATAGAAGCTGCAACTCTAGACTTGCAGAAAGAAAATGAAGAAAGACTTTGGCAGGAGGGTATCTTACGCCACGTTCCTGTGTTTGGATCACTTGTCAATTGGTGGTCTCCTCCCAGCAGAGAGTCAGGCATCAAAGGCAGGAGTCTCAACCTTACAGCAGGTATCATAAATATATTTTAAAATTTCTTATAACTCAATGATAAAAGTGTAATGGTTACTTCTTAGTTACTCACTGGCACTATCGAACCCGTAGGTTCATGGCCACATGGACATAAGCTCTCCATACATCCCTATCCCGAGCTAATGCTTTTCAATCATTCCCTGTATAATCTACTTCCCTCAAATCATAGTTAATGTTATTCTCCCACCTCATTCTTGGTCTACTAACTGGGCGTTTTCCCTCTGGCTTTCCTACAAGAAGCTTCCATGCACGTCTTTCATTCCCTATATGCACAACATGTCCTGCCCATTACAGTCTATGAGACTTAACTGTTCTTATATCTGGCTTCCTATAAAGACCATGTAATTCACTGTTATGCAGTCTTCTCCATTCACTTGTCTGTTCATCTCTCTTTGGCACAAAAATGTTCCTAAGTACTTTATTCTCAAATACTCGTAATCTCCTTTCCTCCCTTAAAGTAAGAGTCCATGTTTCGCATCCATATAATATAACTGGTAGAATAATAGTTTTATATATTTTCAGCTTAACATTTTTGAAAGGAGTTGGGACATCAAAAGTCTCTGCAATGCATAATAGCACACATTTCCAGAATTGAGCCTATGTTTAATTTCTTTGTGCATCTCATTCCTAATTGTGATTATTGTTCCTAGGTATTTGAGTTCAGCCACTTTCTCAAAATTTCCCTCATTTGTCATTTCCATTATATAATGTATTTCTATGTGTGACCATATATTTAGTTTTATTGATATTTACTTAGTGTTTACTTAGTATAATGGTTTACACTGTCCTAAAATCAAATATTTCTTCTTTATGATGTTATGGGATCTCTCACATTAGACCAGATATATGATGTAGTACTTTTATTTACATAGGACATGCCATTTACATTTGGTATTGTAGTATGTTGTAATGGTTCAGTTGGTGGCGGGTCTTTTGATTTGATACCCAGTAGGTTGGAAATTTTAATTTAAAATGTTTCTTTCTAGGGGCTAGATTTTGCACTAAATGTTAGGATTAAATTCCAAAATTGTTCATAGTACATATGTTGGGAAAGCATGTGGTAATTTTAATAGTGGTTAATTTGTTAGTGTTATTAAAAAAATAATAAGAATCAAATGAATCGTGAATTCTTCTTACCTCATACTTCTGTTTTTTTTTAAACACAGCACCGCAGTGTTTCCGTGTTTAAGAAAACATAAACTATGAAGGTAAGATGTAAAAATGACTCATTAATTTATATCTTTCATTAACTTCATCTCCTATTTCAAGTAGATCTACCACTATATTTTGCCACTGATTATACCACTTGCCCAGTCAGTCGCTTGTACCAATGGTGGAAGGAGATGCTTTTCCCATCTTTACCACTAGCGCCATTGCTTCCCTTTCCAGCTGAAAAGTTAATGCGGTCGAGTAATATATATATATTTTGGCATAACTGTAACAATTCCAGAGTATCTTTTATTTCTGAAATCAAATTTTGTGTGTCATTAAACCATATTTCTGTAAATTGACTTCATTATAATTATGTAGAATTGTTTTAAGTTTGTGCTATATGTAATTATTATTACTTTGTCATGCAGTGGGCCCGGGTTCGATCCCCGGTCGGGACAGTTTTTCTGGGTGAGGTTTTATCGGGGTTTTTCCTCACCTGTAAGACAAATGTCAGGAAAACTTTAAGGCCCATACGGTCCCCGAAATCATATGGCCATCATCATCATCATCATCCTCCACCGGTGTGGAAAGCAACGGGAAGCTACCACACCTACAATTCCCTAGTAAAGCTGCAAAGCATAGCATGCAAATGCTATGATTGCAGTGAAAGACCTGCCCTCGGGCAGAATTACTATGGATGGATGGATGGACATAAAACTTATTATGAGGCTCTCAAGTTAATAAATAAAATTATCTCACCTCATACACTCCATGTTCTTCAAAGCACAGGACTATGGTTTCAAAACCATGATCTTGTGGTTTTAAGAACACAGGGTATATGAGGTGAGATAATTATGCCTATTTTATTTATTAATTATTACAGTATATTTTTAAGATTCATTTACAGAACATTATAGAATACCGTATTTATGTGTGTATAGGCCGCATCCAAGTTTTGCAATAATACATTCATCAAACAAACAACAAAAAGATTAAGATTAAGACCCAATGGCCTGTTCCAATCTCATTATCGCGTCAAATTGGTCCTTCCATCTCGTCAATGGTCTGCCCAACAATCTTCTCCCTTTTGGCTTATAATTATACATTCTTCTTGGAATGTGCTGCCCAATCATTCATAATACGTGCTGAAGGTAAGCATTTTGATAGTATTTTTATTCTTTCACAGAGATTAAACATATTATTAAGATTCTGTTCTAATATATATATTAATCTCTGTGTGAAAGAATGAAAAATACAAAATACTATCAAAATGCTTACCTTCAGCACATAATTATGAATGAATGAAACAGCACATATCAAGAAGAATGTATAATTATAAACCGCAAGGAGATAAATTGTTGGGAAGCCCATTGAAGAGATATATTAAAGTTCCCCCCTATGTTCTGTGTTCATCAAATGGAAGATCACAGAATACCCAAACAAATGTTAAGATATCAACCTGCAGGAAGAAGACCAGGACGTCCACTCAAAAGACTTTTGGATGGTGTTTCTCTTGAGGCCAAAACAGGTCAACAAATGGCCTAAATTCGTGAATGTACTATGATGATGATGATGATGAAGTTCTGTTCTTATATCTTCATTTTTGCAATAATAAATTGGGGAAAAAAATTATCTTATCAGAAGACAGAAGTAGACCTACACCATTTTTAAATCTGGCAATGTTGTAAATTCCAAAGCTTCTTTTGTCAGGTACGTAATGGTACATTTGGGCTGCGGCTCAGTCATGAACACAAGGGTAAAAGGGATGGTCAGTTGGTAGGTACGGTATTCATTGTCATTCTTGTTCACTGTGTATAAACATGGGTCAGTGCAGAGCAAGTTATACCTCCTAATTCAAGCTATAAGTGGTGCGCTATGCAGCAGAACACGGAAATAGGAAGCAGGAAGAAAGTTTGATGTGGATGAAAAAAATGTGCGACAGTGGATCTGAACAAAACATGCACTTGAAAACACATCACAATATCGACAATTTTTCTACAGAAATAAAGCTAGATATCCACAGTTAGAAAGGGTTCTCCTGGATTCCGATTGAGGGTCTTTCCACTTTTCAGCAGTTGCCCTTTTACCAGCCGGCTGCTGGCCCTTCACATCCACATGTGTCAATCACAGAGGTAGATGATCAACAGCCAGTGTAGGGGTGACATGGTTAGCATGTCGAGTCCCCCAGCCGTTATAGCTGGTTCCTCAACCTGGAGCCGCTACTTATTGTAGCTACCCAATTGCCTCACGATGCTGGGTGGGCACCGGTCCCATACTGGCCGAAATACCATGAGAAAATTTCTTCCCCCAAGGAGACTCGAACCAGCGCAAGTCCCATAGCTCTGCGCCAAGGCTTCCTACCTTAACCGCTCGGCTACGGCGCAGATTACATACAGAAAACAAGGGCAGATGGATTTTCTGTATCCGTCCAAATGTTACAATTCGAAGGCCTTAAGATAGCCAAGAATATGGAAATTCCATACAATGAATTTAAAACAAGTTATGGCTGGGCAAGACGATTTAACATGTCACAACCTTGTATTTATATATTAAATTTGGGAATTTTTAACATTATGAGGTTCAATTAATAATAAATAAATGAATCGTGATTATTTTTTACCTCATACATCTATGTTTTTTTAAACACAGCACTGCAGTATCGGCGACACTTTGTCGTCATCGTCAGCTGTTTTCACGACTGTCAATTTTTTCTCCTTTTTGCCGGTAATTATCCAGACTGCCATCTGGTGTTCTTTTGAAGGAATTCCTCTTCAAACTGCCATCTGGTGTTATTTTGAATGAATCATTTCCTAAACTGCTATTTGTTGTACTTTTGAAGAACTTTGTAATCAAGCTTGGTTCTTCCAGAATCTCAAAGTTCATAGTTCTAGTATGGTTTTTTTGATTTTGACAAGGAATATAATCATATTGTTCATGTTGCTAAAATAAATGGTTTCGATGAAGACATTATAAAGAATAAATTAAAGAAATTCAAACAACAAAAAAGGTTACAGGAATACACCACCTTACATCTTGGTCCCAAGAAAGATGTAAAATTTAAGAAATTCACTTACCATCCTGAAGTTCATGATAAGTTTCAAAAAATTTTCAGAATTTTTAATATAACATTAGCTCCAATTAACAAATTCAGCCTAGGTAATCTTCTGTTAACTAATAATAAATGTAATACCGCAGACAACAAAAAATCTGGGATTTATCAAATTGATTACAAAGATTGCAACAAGATCTATATAGGAAAAACAAAAAGGAACTTGGAAACTCGTAAAAAAGAGCACTTCAGAAACATAAAGAATGGAGAAATTGAAAAATTAGCTATAGCAGCACATAGTTTATTAGAGCATCATCAGGGGTCCTCATCTAGGGGATATGTGGATGGCGACCACAAGGTGCCCAAGCTGAGCAAAACATTTCTTCCACTTACTTGTGTTTTGCACTCTTTTAACTTTACTATCTAACCTCTCTTGGTTAACTCTTGTTTTTTTTTCGACCCCGACGCTATTAGGGCATCCGAGGGCTAGGGAGTCTTTCCTTTCTTCCATTTCTTCTTTCCTGTATTTTCTTTTCTTCTCCAGAAAAGCCTGACCAGAGGCTATAAGATGGCAGCCCCATCACTGGTCTTGCCTTCCTTTGGCCAGCAACCAATCGAAGGGACTATTATTATGCTTTCAAGTCTTATACGAGAATTTCCCGGAGGGAAAATTTTCTATAGGATCGTAACAGGCCTTGGCCTAATACTTGGAAGGAAGAAGAAGAAGAAGGATTGAAAAAGAAGCAAAACTTTTAAAACATCTATCTAAACCTTTGGATTTAACAGTTTGGGAAAAAATATATATTAAAGAAACCATACTAGAACTATGAACTTTGAGGTTCTGGAAGAACCAAGCTTGATTACAAAGTTCTTCAAAAATACAACAGATAACAGTTTAGGAAATGATTCATTCAAAATAACACCAGATGGCAGTTTGAAGAGGAATTCCTTCAAAAGAACACCAGATGGCAGTCTGGATAATTACCGGCAAAAAGGAGAAAAAATTGACAGTCGTGAAAACAGCTGACGATGATGACAAAGTGTCGCCGATACTGCAGTGCTGTGTTTAAAAAAAACATAGATGTATGAGGTAAGAAATAATCACGATTCATTTAATTATCACAACCTTGTAATTCAGCGGCGTACATCAATAGTGCAGAAACTTCCTGATATGTACCAGTTATCTAGTTGTTCTATGTATAAGCCACACCCTAATTTAGAAACTTAATTTTAGGTAAAAAAGTGTGGCCTATACACGCATAAATACGGTACCTTTTTTTAAATTTAATTTATTCTTCCTTTCATGTGATAAACCTAGTGGTCTGTTACGGTCTCAATCCAACGTTTGAAGGGTCTGCCCAAAGATCTCTTGCCTGGTGGCTGGTATTTTAAGATTTGACGTGGTATTCTTGTTCTGCTCATTCTTCTTATGTGAGATTTCCAGTTGTTTCTGTATTTTTATACATATTCTATGACTGATTAATTTAATGTAATCTGGGCAAATGGAAGAAGATCTGAATAAGAATTAAATGAATCATGATTTCTTCTTACCTCATACTTCTATGTTTTTTAAAACACAGCACTGCAGTATCAGCAACCATCGTCACCATCCTCAGCTGTTTTCATGACTGTCAATTTTTTCTTTTGCCGGTAATTATCCAAACTGCCATCTTACCGGCAAAAGAAAAAAATGACAGTCGTGAAAACAGCTGAGGATGGTGACAATGGTCGCTGATACTGCAGTGCTGTGTTTAAAACAACATAGAAGTATGAGGTAAGAAGAAATCACAATTAATTTAATTCCTATAAATTAAACATCATACTTACTTACTTACTCACTGGCACTTATCGAACCCTTAGGTTCATGGCCGCACGGACATAAGCTCGCCATACATCCCTATCCTGAGCTAATGCTTTCCAATCATTCCCTGTATAATCTACTTCCCTCAAATCATAGTTAATGTTATTCTCCCACCTCATTCTTGGTCTACCAACTGGGCGTTTTCCCTCTGGCTCTCCTACAAGAAGCTTCCATGCAAGTCTTCCATTCCCCATACGTGCAACATGTCCTGCCCATCGCAGTCTACGAGACTTAACTGTTCTTATTATATCTGGTTTCCTATAAAGACCATGTAGTTCATTGTTATGTAGTCTTCACCTGTCTGTTCATCTCTCTTTGGTCCAAAAATTTTCCTAAGTACTTTATTCTCAAATACTTGTAATCTCCTTTCCTCCCTTAAAGTAAGAGTCCATGTTTCGCACCCATATAATATAACTGGTAGAATAATAGTTTTATATATTTTCAGTTTAACGTTTTTTGAAAGGAGTTGGGACATCAAGAGTCTCTGTAATGCATAATAGCCCGCATTTCCAGAATTGAGCCTATGTTTAATTTCTTTGTGCATCTCATTCCTATTTGTGATTATTGTTCCTAGGTATTTGAATTCAGCCACTTCCTCAAAATTTCCCTCATTTGTCATTAGCTGTCCATTTCCATTATATAATGAATTTCTACGTGTGACCATATATTTAGTTTTATTGATATTTACTTCCAGTCCTAATTTCTTAGTGTTACTCAATAGTGTGTGCGTGTTGTCCTTTAGTATCTCCTCGCTATCGGCCAATAGTACTACATCATCAGCATAAACTAACAGCTTATTAATACCATTGAGTTGTAAGCCGTCCTCATTCTCTAAAGATTTAATGGCATGCTCTAGTACAAAATTAAATAGTAGAGGAGATAGTGCATATCCTTGCTTCAACCCATTCTGGATTTCAAAAGTGTCCGAAAACTGTTTGCCTACACGCACCCTACTCTTTGTGCCATTTAGACACATTCGTATAAGTCTAACTAACTTTTTAGGAATTCCGAACTCCAGCAGGATACTATATAACTTCTCCCTCTTAATTGAATCATATGCTTTTTTGAAGTCTACATACAGTTGATGTACAGTACCATTATATTCCCATTTCTTTTCTAAAATCTGTCTTATACTAAAAATCTGATCAGTTGTAGACCTGTTCCTTCTAAATGCACATTGATGATCTCCTAGAATGTCATCAATATAGGGAGTAAGTCTGCTTACTAATATAAACATCATAATGTTAAAAATTCCCAAATTTATTATATAAATATAAGATCTGATTACCTTAATTTTTCAGACAAATGAATAAATAAATAAATGCTGAAAAGTATTTATGGTTTAATAATAAAATGTTGTGTTGCAGGGGTTGTAGAAAGTACTGAAAATATATATCGATACCACATGCAACTCCAACAAGGAGTAAGTTCACCTCCTGGAACTAGAAGTCCTCCGCAACCACAAGTTCAAACCCCAGTTGCACCTTCTGCAAGTGGCAAACATTCAAGATCATCATCACATTCACAGCAATCACAGTCACAGACACAGACACCTGCGACAACCACCACAAGTCCAGAAGTGATTCTGGAACCAGTCAGTTCCTAGCCCTGTCCACTCCTGCATAAAGCAGCTCAGCAACACCGTGCAGCACATAGACACTACAAGACAAGGGGTAGCAGCTTATAGAGTACAGCAGTTAGTCATAATTAACAAATTTATTTATTAATTATACAGCATGATCAAGTTACCTCTTCCTGGTAAGAAGAGAAGTATGTTGACTTTAGTATTGTCAAAGAAAATCATAGCGTTGAAGTAATTTTAACAGTAGCCATTTGGTTTAATATATGTAGGAAATAACACTATGAGGTTTCTTTTAATTATATTTGAGTTGGTATTTTGACTCACCTCATATTTCTTGATTTTCATGCAGACCTAGGTTTCATCGCTTCTGTGTGACTTTATTTATGCTTCCAACTGTCATTTAGGACCGCATGCAAATACATTAGTCTCTTATTAAGTTATGTAGATAGGAAATAACACTATGAGGTTTTTTAATATTGTTTATTTTTTATTATTTCACTCACCTCATACTTCATAATTCATAGCAGACCCAGAGTTTCTTCACATCATTTGTGACATTTTCAATGCTGTGTCTCGTTCACAGGCCGTTGGACGTCAGTTGTGAATGTGACACAGCATTGAAAATGTCACAAATGATGTGAAGAAACCCTGGGTCTGCTATGAATTATGAAGTATGGGGTGAGTGAAATAATAAAAAATAAACAACATTAGTCTCTACTCAAATTACTTCCAATCACTGGTGAGCTGACTCACCGTGAGCAAGTGCAAAGATCGAATTAGCTACCCACAAACTGGTCATGCATGAAAGTCGTCGTTTTCGTAATATTGGCAAGAAATTACCCAGAATTCTCAGCGATAAAACCACTTCCGTTATTTTCATCTGGTATAGAGAAATGCATTTACGCTTGCGTCCTGCAAATAATACTGTATACAACGATGTCTGCGTCGTGCAATATTATGCCGATTCTCCTGTTCTTCCAGTTGAATTCTTTGGTAGAATCTATCAAATTCCTCTTCTCCGCATATACCGAAAACATGATCAAAGTCTTCAAGGTCCGACATCTTGGATAAAGCGGCAAGGTTTCAAACTACATCGGTTCCCTTCGGGATTCTCACGATAAGTTTCTATCTTAAGCTATGATCTTAAGTTACCTCGACAGGTAGCTTACGAATTATTATCGCATGAATAGATTTCTGAGTAAGAAAAATCATATTAGAATAAAACTTTCTCAGCAGAGAACGCCTTTTACGGTCTAATGCGTTCAAAGATTCGACCCTTAGTGGTTATCCTTCCTGTGAGTTGATTTCTGCTCCCTCTACTGGCTGACTGATGAACTTCAAAATCAATTTTTTTTTCTTTTTCTCCGGAAATTTCAAAATTCATAGTTTTCTTTTTATTCTTGCAGATGTAAATTTTCTCCCAAATGGTGAGTTCCTTACATTTTTCTAACTGTTTTAATAATTTGGCCTTAGTTTCAATTCTGTGTTTTTCTGACCATGCATGTGCAGCTATTGCAGATTTTTGTATTTCTCCATTTTTTTAACATTTCTAAGGTGTTCTTTCAATCTTGTATTTAATTATATTATTTTTGGTCTGGACATCTTACCTCAATATTAATGTTGATTTGTTCTTGGACATGTTTCAAAACAATTCTCTGTTTTATCTTCAAAGTCTGGGAAAGCTGAAGATAAAACAGAGAATTGTTTTGAAACATGTCCAAGAACAAATCAACATTAATATTGAGGTAAGATGTCCAGACCAAAAATAATATAATTAAAATAACCTCAAAATATAACTTCCTAAAATTAAATATTACTTGTATTTAAGTTTCTTTTTGTTTTTCCTATGTGTATTTGTTCACAATCTTTACAATCAATTTGATAAATATCTTATTTGTTGCCATCTTCAATCTTTTCATTTTTTGTTGGTTTTGTTTAATTTATTCAAACTGTAATCCTTTTTTGGTGCTAATTTAATGTTAATTTTCTGAATTTTTTTTGAAACATATTAAATACTACATGGTATATAAATTTCTTGAATTTTTTATCAGTTTATTTATCTGTCTGAAGAGTACTTTCATTTATCACTTTTTGTTTCTTGAATTTATTTATTTTCTCATGAATCATCTTTTCCTGAAAACCATCCTCTTTTGCTATTTTTATAATAGGCTTTTTCTCTTTTTTGAAATTCCTGGAGAAAAAGAAAAAAAAATTGATTTGGAAGTTCATCGGACAGCCAGCAGAGGGAGGAGAAATCAACTCACAGGAAAGACAACTGCTAAACGACAGTTGGAAGTATCGACAATGTTACACAGAAGCAACGAAATCTAGGTCTGCATAAAAATCAAGAAATATTAGGTGAGTCAAAATACCGACTCAAATATAATCCATTTGGTTCTTTACCATGGTAATAGATAATTTAAAAACAGTGTGTTTGGTAGCTCTATCTTCCCTCCTGGTCAGCACAATACTTAATTAAGGTGATGGTAATGTAGCAATGTAAAAGAGAGAGAGAGTTTTCTAATTCATCCCTCTTCAAAAGCCCAGAAATTCCTAGCTTATTTTCTGCACAGAGACCTAACTTGGATGAGCTATAAATACTGGATTTTTGGTCCTAAGTGGTTAAGTATAGGTGAGTCTTTTGTTAGAAATTAATATTGTCATATGAATGCAGGATGTATCTTTAACCTTTAAAAGACTTGTGGGACAAATTTGTCCCATACAATGTAAAGCCCAGAAAGACTTATGGGACATATTTGTTCCATGATATAATTTTTTTAAATATTGAAAAATCCAAAAACAAAAATTCAAGGATGTTATCAGTCGCTCTAACTTATTGTGTTATGGTTCAAGAGGTGTCGAGTTGCATAATTATCTGACAATGTTTCCTCATGTAATGCGATCTCATTTTACAATAAAAACGGAACTCCGCATAGAGAAAAAATCAACTCTGTTGAAGAGACTGGTATAGAGACGTGTTGACCTTGTATTCGCTAACAGGGGAAGCACACAAGCAGGAATTATGCTTCACAAGCACGATACATTTATCGCTATATCCACACGTGTTTTCATTTGCATCTTAGGATATAGAAAGTAGTACATTCACCGTCAAATGGCAAACTGAGACCATGTATTGTCAAGCCAAAAAAAAAAAAAAAAATATATATATATATATATATATGCCTTGTGCAGAAAAAAAATTAATTTTTAACAAAATTCTCTATTATACGTAAAAATAAATCATGCCATTGAATAATATACTCTCTTCTGAATAGGATAAAAGTTATATTTGAAGAGAAAAATTTTTGCCTAGACCAGGACTCGAACCCGGGACCCTTGGCTTTCCGGGCCAAGTGCTCTACCAACTGAGCTACCGAGGCGAGTTACGATCTAGATGCAAATTTTTCTCTTATATACGTTGTAATTCCCTATCGCCAAATGCTTTTGAAACCATTGCTTCTATCTTTGCAAATGGCGGCTTCTTAGTTAAGAAGACATTTATTGGGAATTTAACATTACTTTATAAAGCTAGTAAGGCTTCTAATGATGTTTTTACGAGGGCGGATCGGAAAGTAACGCACAATAATTTTTTTCTGCCTTGGTATTGCAGCTAGAATGTTGAAATTTCACAGAGATATAGTTTGAAGTTTTCACTACAGATGGTATTTTTTTCTCAGGTGCACCTCTTGCGAGAGAAGCTTGAACTATGCAACAAAGATGGCGCGCATGCTACAGTCGTTCACCTGTGAGGGACGGATCGGATCGGAAAGTAACGCACAATAATTTTTTTTTAAAAAGTTTAATAGTAAAAGAAAAGGAAAAAAATCACAAATGAACTTACATCTTTTACCTACTTTTCGACATAGTCACCAACTTTCTCAACACATTTTTCCCATCGTGTTACCAGTTTCAATATGCCCTGTTCGTAGAAGTCCGTTTGGTTGGAGCGTAGCCATCTGCGCACTGCTGATGCCTGCTTTGTTTCGGGCTTGTAGTGGTACGCCCACGACTCATCACCTGTGATGATTCCTTCCAGAAAGTCATGTCCTTGTGCGGTGTACCGCGTTAAGTGGTCCAAGCTTGCCATCATTCGCTGGCCCTTGTGGTCGTCTGTCAGGTTCTTAGGCACCCAGCGAGCACTAACGGTCCATACAATCATCCCCATACACGCCACGCATGTCCCTGTGAATTTCACTGGGTTTATGCCCTTTGGCCCACAAAAAACGAACAACACTTCTCTGTTCCTCACAGGTGGACGACTGTAGCATGCGCGCCATCTTTGTTGCATAGTTCAAGCTTCTCTCGCAAGAGGTGCACCTGAGAAAAAAAATACCATCTGTAGTGAAAACTTCAAACTATATCTCTGTGAAATTTCAACATTCTAGCTGCAATACCAAGGCAGAAAAAAATTATTGTGCGTTACTTTCCGATCCGCCCTCGTATTATTCATTTAACATTTCTCAATGAAAGATAGATTATATTTGAAGAGAAAAATTTTTGCCTAGACCAGGACTCGAACCCGGGACCCTTTTTCTCTTCAAATATAATCTATCTTTCATTGAGAAATGTTAAATGAATAATAAAAACATCAGGATAAAAGTTGTTTTATATTTCTATCTCTAACAGTTTTCTTGACTCCTATGCAGACACAGGGTACTCAAAATTAATGAAATAAATCTCATAGTGTTATTTTCTACCTACATAACTTAAACCTCTTAATGTTACTTCCTATTGTATTTTTAAAATAAATAGTAAATTTATGATATTGTGAAAAGAAAAATTAATGTCTGAACCAGGAATTGAACCGTGGACCTATAGTTCTCCAGACTAGTGTGCAGCCCACTACACCATTTGAGACATGGCACAAACATTAACAATTCTTTCCACATATATAAATCTATAATTCTCGTTTTGGCCGCTGTCAGGTAGGTGTCACCACCATCGCCAACGGCCGGACAGTATTGGAAAATGTTAAATAATAAAGTAAATTTATGACTGAATTTTGCTTTCATTTGAGGCAAAGATTCCATTTTACTGTATGTAACTCCATGGATTGGTAGTTGTAAAAGGGCTTTGTCTTACTTGCAGGTGCTAGCCTCACATTTACATACTCGGTCACATATGTCTATTCAGTAGAGGATAATATATGGTCAGCATGTCAGTCCCCCACACTATGAGTGTGTGGCTACTAGGCTACTACTTATCATAACTCACCCACTGGCTCTATCGAACCCATAGGTTCATGGCCACACAGACATAAGCCCTATCCTGAGCTAATGTTTTCCAATCATCCGCTGTATAATCTATTTCCTTCACATCATGGATAATGTTATTCTACCACTTCATTCTAGAAAACTGGGAGTTTTCCTTCTGGTTTTTCTACAAGAAGCTTCCATGCACCTATTTCATGCCCCATTCATGCCACATCGCAGTCTACGAGACTTAACTGTTCTTATTATATGTGGCTTCCTATACATACCATGTAGTTCAATATTATGTAGTTTTCTCCATTCACCTGTCGGTTTGGCCCAAAAATTTTCCTTAGACCTTTATTCTCAAATACTCATAATCTTGACGATTTTATTATAATGAGAAGTGTTAAATTAATAATAAAATCGTCAATAGAAGCCCTACTGGCTTTATAAAGTTGTGTTAAATTCCCAATAAATGTCTTCTTAACTAAGAAGCCGCCATTTGCAAGATAGAAGCTACAGTTTCAAGCATTTGGCGCGAGGGAATTACAACGTATAGAAGAGAAAAATTTGCGTCTAGATCGCAACTCACCTCGGTAGCTCAGTTGGTAGAGCACTTGGCCCGGAAAGCCAAGGGTCCCAGGTTCGAGTCTCGGTCTAGGCGAAAATTTTGCTCTTCAAATATAAATCATAATCTTACTTATTTTAGGAATTCTCACTATGATATTCATTAAGGTAGAATTTTTTAAAAAAATTCTACCTTAACTCATAATCTTCTTTCCTCCCTTACAGTAAGAGTCCAATGTTTCTCATCCATATAATATAACTGGGAGAATAACAGTTTTATATATTTTCAGTGTAACATTTTTTTAAAGGAATTGGTAAGACAAGAGTGCCAACTAAAATTCTTCAGAATAATAAGTAGGCTGAAATTCCATGAGAAAATTTCTTTTGTGGGAACTCAGCCAAAAGGTAGACTGCCCAGTCATGTTACAACTTTCACTATATACCCTTCTTACTTCTACATTTTTTGTATATTGTAGTCCATTTTTCTTAATATGTAAACATCTATAAATTAAGTTATGTAGATAGGAAATAACACTATGAGGTTTTTTAATATTGTTTATGAATGTCCCCATGAGCAAAGAAAATTACAATAAAGAGAAAGGACACATCATAAAAATTGCGAAGGATAATGGTTTTCAAGAGAAGATGATACACAAGAAAATAAATAAATTCAAAAAACAAAAGATCATTAATGAAAGTACTCTTCAGACAGATAAAAATATAGGCAAAAAATTCAAGAAGTTCACATACCATCCTTTAGTATTTGACAAGTTTCAAAAAATTTTCAACAAATTCAACATTAAATTAGCACCGAAAAATGATTACAGCTTAGGTAATTTAATAAAAACCAACAAAAATGAAAAGATTGAAGACTGCAAAAAATCGGGAATTTATCAAATTAATTGTAAAGATTGTGAAAAGATATACATAGGAAAAACAAAAAGGAATCTAAATACAAGATTAAAAGAACACCTCAGAAATGTTAAAAATGGAGAAACCGAAAAATCTGCAATAGCTGCACATGCCTGGTCAGAAAAACATAGAATAGAAACCAAAACAAAATTACTTAAACAATTGGAAAAACCGAAGGAACTCACAATTTGGGAAAAAATTTACATATGCAAGAATGAAAATACAACTATGAATTTTGAAATACCCGGTTATAAGGAGAGAGGACTGATTTGGAAATTCTTCGGTCGGCCACCAGATGGCGCAGAGGTCAGTCTGCAGGATAGAAAGCCGTTGGACTTCAGTTGTGAACGTGACACAGCATTGAGAATGTCACAAAAGATGTGAAGAAACCCAGGGGTCTGCTATGAATTATGAAGTATGAGGTGAAAAAAAATAAACAATATCTATAAATTAATTCTTTGGAATGTTGTGATATGAGAAATGAAATGAGAGTAAAGCATTAAAGGAAGTCAATACATATTGTTTATTTTTTATCATTTCACTCACCTCATACTTCATATGATGAAGTATGAGGTGAGTGAAATGATAAAAAATAAACAATATTAAAGAACCTCATAGTGTTATTTCCTATCTACATAACTTAATAAAGTCAATACAATTTCTAAATAAGAATGTTGTAGCATATCTCTATAGTGTTTAAGTATTGTTTATATGCAATTAATAAAACTAATAAGGTAATATTCCAAATTTTATGGCTCTTAAAAAATGTTTGTTGCTTAAAAATTTTAAGTTAATTTTGTCATTGATTATTGTTATTGCTAATGTAATTAGGTTATTACATATTCACATTCACTATGAATAATTTAATATAGTTTCTTTTCTTTAATTACAGTAATTAAAAATTACTTTTATCACAATGAAAAATAATTAAAAATGTTATTTTATTGATAGAATTGTTTGTACTGTTTGTTTTCCTTTATATTTTGTGTGCTACTTAGCAAATTGCCTGTTTTGTGAAATATATTTATATACCAAATTCTTTATTATCCGTGTGAATCATTGGATTAAATTATTTGTATTGTTTTGCATATAATATAATAATAATATATTTTGTATAGATGCATATATATAACTGCTTGTATATATTCTTTTCCCTTAAAATAATAGCTTATATAATATAGTAATATAAACAATATTCTGTTTCTGTCTAATGCCACCAGGTTGTCTTTTATGACATTTCCAGTTTTATCCCCTGGCATTGGCAAAATTGTAATCCATTTCTTAGGTAGGGGCACCTGGAATTGGAGTTACGTTACCCCGATGATATGATGGGTGATAAATGATAATGAAGCACCAGAAGAGTTCTTAACCTTGATTCCAGACCATGTGCAACCATAGAAATCATTCCCTTTAAGGAAAAATTCCTATGGTTTGACCAGAAATCGAACCTGGGTCTCATGAACTGTAATCAGAAGCGCTGACCACTAGCCCATGAGGCTGGTCATTGGACTGATTTCACAGTCATTTTGATTTTCCTGTAGCTTATTCTTAATTTTCCTTGGTATTTATATAAAGCAATGCATAAATTTGTGTTTGGCTTTCTAAAATTGTACCCTAAAACATAATATAATTGAATACTTCTCTTAAAGACAAGCAAATGAAACCCAGAACTGAAAAGATCTAGAACTAAACGGATGGATCAGTTAAAATGGATCTAGAAAAGAAGGGTTATATTTAGGAACAAATCCAGAAATACATGTTTGGCTTGATAGGAGCTGGGTTCTGATTACCTACACACTCTAAGTTGAAATGTCTGATGATGATTATGATGACTTCCCTAAGAACAATATAAAATATTTGAAGATATTATATTTTTGCAAAGGAATATCATATAACACGATGGGCAAGAGGTCTTTCTTACATAAATAAGGCATATTTAATTTTAGGAAGTTATATTTTGAGGTTATTTTAATTATATTATTTTTGGTCTGGACATCTTACCTCAATATTAATGTTGATTTGTTCTTGGACATGTTTCAAAACAATTCTGTTTTATCGTCAGCTTTCCCAGACTGGTTTTATTTATGTTGCATTATGTTGCACCACCTGGATGTCGATGTCAGCTCCATCCTGTGGTTGGCCAAAGAACCTCCAAACAAGGTCACCCTCCATCGGAATATCAAAATTCATAACTCTGTTTCTGTTCTTCTGAATATAGATTTTTTCCCAAATAGTCAGCTCTTTTGTATTTTCTAACTGTTTTAATAATTTAGGGTCGTATGTTAGAATATTACTCTCTACTCAAATTACTTCCAATCACTAGTGAGCTGATTCACCGTGAGCAATTGCTGAGAACAAATTAACGGCCGACTTATCGGTCATGCACGAGAGTCGACGTTTTCGTAATATTGGCAACGAATTACCCAGAATTCTCAGCGATAAAACCACTTCCGTTATTTTCGTCCGCTATAGAGGAATGCATTTATGCTTGCATCCCGCAAATAATACCGTATACAAACACGTCTGCGACACGCAATATTACGCCGATTCTCCTGTTCTTCCAGTTGAATTCTTTGGTAGACTCTATCAAATTCCTCTTCTCCGTGTATACCGAAAACATGATCGAAGTCTTCAAGGTCCGACATCTTGGATAAATGTTGGATAAAGCAGCAAAGTACATCGATTACCATCGGTTCCCTTCGGGATTTTAATTTGAGTTGCTCATTTAAGCTACCTCCGCAGGTAGCTTACAAATTTAACCAATTATTATCGCATGAACAGATTTCTGAGTAAGCAAAATCGTATTAGCATACAACTTGCTCAGCAGAGAAGGCATTTTACTGTCTAATGCGTCCAAACATGCGACCCTTAGTGTCTGAATTTATATTATGTTTTTCAGACCAAACATGAGCAGCAACTGCAGATTTTTCAATTTCTCCATTTTTAATATTTCTTATGTGTTCTTTGGTTCTAATTTTTAGGTTTCTTTTTGTTTTCCCTATATATATCTTTTCACAACCCATGCATTCAATTTGATATATTCCTATTAATATTGAGGTAAGATGTCCAGACCAAAAATAATATAATAAATAAGGCAATATACTAGAAGGATACAATCGGACAGAATAAATATTATAACACAAAAATACATTAAAAGCTAAATTAGTACTAAAATCCACAAGAATAAAAATATATAATACTTCGGAATTACCCTCCCTTTTATATGGCAGTGAGATTTGGACGTTAAGAAAAAGAGACAGGAGCAGAATCAAAGCAACAGAAATGACATTTCTGAGAAGGACAGCAGGATACCTTTTCAGATTGAAAAAAAAATTAAGACATTTTAGAACAATTAGAAGTAGAATCAGTAAAAGAAAAACTCAACATATATAAATTAAACTGGCTAGACCATGTAAAAAGAATGGATAATTCAAGAATCCTAAAAATGATGATGCAATATAAGCCCAAAGCATATCGTTAACCAGGAAAACCTCTTAAAAGACTGCTAGATGGTGCCAATACAGGTCTACAAAGGCCTAATTTTTGACTGATGATGATGATGATGATGATGATGATGATGATGATGAACGCAGAGATATGCATATATAAAATCTATCATTAGACCCGTTTTGATAAATTCAGCAGAGACAAGACCTAGACATCAATAAAGAAACATATTTTGGAAACGAGTCATATGAAAATTTTTGTGGTAATTTCAAACAAAACAAAGACTTTAAGAAATAAAAAAGTCCTATAAAAATTAAGTATCATATAAAAGAATGGTCCACCACTGAGGTCTTGAGGTAGCGTGCTGCATTGTCAAGCAGCGGGCCCGAGTTCGATTCCCAGTCGGGACAGGCTTGTGGGTGAGGTTTCTTTCGGGGTTTTTCCTCACCTGTAAGACAAATGTCAGGAAGCTTAGAGCCCTATGGTCCCCGAAAATCATCCGGCCATCATCATCATCATCATCATCCTTCACTGGTGTGGAAAGCAACAGGAAGCTACTACACCTATAATCCCCTAGTAAAGCTGCAAATCATAGCATTAAAAATGCTATGATTGCAGTGAAAGACCTGCCCTCAGGCAGAATTGCTATGGATGGATGGATAACAGAATAACAGAATAGATACAGAATACATAGTATGAATGGAATGAGCATGTAGACAGTAGGCTGGTAAAGATAGCACACATTCATTTGCATCTAGAATGTAGATAGAAAAGATGATTTCGAAGCAGTATTTTGTAGTGAAACAAGCAACATGCCTATAATGGAAAAAAATTAATATTGTACAATATTAGATAAATCTCTCTTAATATTTGGAAGACAAACTACTGATAAAAGTTAATTTTTTTGTGTGCAAAATATTTCTCAATGTAGACCCATCTTTGTTTTTAAACAAAAACTTACCTGGCCCTAAAGTTCATATATAACTTTATTTGAAGTAGATTTTTGTTATAAAAATCTTTTAATGAAGAGGGCTAAATTATTCTTTTGCTAGACGTCTGTGCAAGCTCTCATCATGAACATTTTCAAATTATAATCTCATTTCCAGTATGTTCTCATCTAATCAGATATTCCCTTTATTAAAATTTCAAAGACAATTTGAGATCTTTATTAAAAATGATGTATTATATTATTAGATGATGTAGTTTTATGTAGTCATTAATAAATATACTGTGTAAATTCATTTCATGATGCTGGCATCTGAATTAGATACATAATTATTGTAAGAGAAAAATAGTATCCAAACAAAGTGTTGAACTGTAAGTACTGGACCTTATGCCAATACATACCATATTCAAGCGTGTATAGGCCGCACTTTTTTACCTAAAAGTTTCAAAATTACAGTGTGGCTTATACATGAAATAATTAGAAAAGTGCTTTATTTTAGAATAGTTTCATCTAATTAATTGCAAGTTCGAAGGCCTTAAGATACCTAAAAATATGGAAATCCCGTGCAATGAATTTAAGGAAAGTTATGGCTGGACAAGGCAATTTACGACACGTGACGACCTTGTAATTCGGCGGTGTACATCAATAGAGCAGAAACTTCCCGATATGTACCAGGAGAAACTGTATCATTTTGATGGATACAGAAAATTCATCTGCCCTTGTTTTCTGCATGTAATCCAGGAGAACTCTTTCTAACTGTGGATATTTCGCTTTCTTTCCACAGAAAGATTGTCGATGTTGTGATGTGTTTTCAAGTGCATGTTTTGTTCGGATCCACTGTCGCACATTTTTTTCGTCCACATCAAACTTTTTTCCTGCTGTCCTATTTCCGTGTTCTGCTGCATAGCGCACCACCTGTAGCTTGAATTTGGAGGTATAACTTACTCTCCACTGACCCATGAACATGAATGACAATGAATACCTACCAACTGACTGCTCCTTTTTACCCTTGTGTTAATGACTAAGCCGCAGCCTGAATGTACCGTTACATAGCTGATAACAGAAGCTTTGGAATTTACAACATTGCCAGATTTAAAAATGGTGTATGCCTACTTATGTCTTTTGCACTGCTTCTAAGCTAAAATATTTATTTATTTTATCTAATGGTATTCAAACATTGACAGAACGTCATTTGTTCATCTGATTCATAATCATGGTTCTGGCTTCCCAATATTTTCTGGTCTCAGTTGTACTGCGAAGAGCTGGGCAGCACATTAACACTTTTAGTCCTGCAGTGATACTAGTACCACATCATTTAAATGACACTGAACCAGAGAAAATTAAATCCCTCGGTATGCCTGTTCCGGCAGATTTACAGGGGTGTTCTTCTGAACCAGAAAACACCCCTGTAAATCTGCCTGCACAGGCATGCCGAGGGATTTAATTTTCTCCGGCTTCAGTGTCATTTAAATGCCGTGGTACTAGTACTGCCACCGGACTCAATGTGTTAAGTGTTCTCTGTCCATATCTTCATCCAGATTACAGAGATTGCAGGTGGGCGCATGAAGTATTCCAAAGCGAGACAGATGTTTGGCAAGAATATCGTGTCCAGTTTGGAGCCGGAACTTCGCAACAGCTTCTTGTCTTGGCCAGTCAGGTATGTTATGTATGGAGATCTTCCAGGGCTTTGTTGCATTGTTTGTTTCTAACCTCATGAGATATTGTTTCTTCATCTGGTTCTTTATGTAGAGTTTAGAGGAATGGTATGATGTCTCTGATTTGAAGCAATTAGATAGCATGACGGCTTTCTTTTGCTAATGTGTCTCCTTGTTCATTGCTGAAAATCTGACAATGCCCAGGGATCCATTGCAATAAGACTAAGCGAAAATATAAAACAAATATTTTTTCCCCAATTTATTATTGTAAAACTAGGATGTGGCCTATACACGCGTAAATATGGTATATAAATATTTCTCTTACATTCATAAATGAATTATGGGAAATAATTGAGGTTTTTCAATATATAAAAGTTAATTAAATGAGTCATATTTCCCTTCTTACTTTGTGTTCAAGCACAGAAACTGCAGTTTTAAAAAAATCCCTCCCATCTTCATCCATCATTACAACTGTCAAATTTCAGTCTTCACATTCATCCTGAAAGTTGCCATCTGGTGTTGATTTGATGAACTTTGAGATCAAATCAACACCAGATGGCAACTTTGAAGATGTAGACTGAAATTGAACAGTCATAATGATATGATGATCTTGAAGTAGATTTTCGGGCTGTAGGCCGTGGTCGTGAGGCTTGTAGTTCCCCGACGTTTTGCCAGAGACTGCATCTGGCATCCTCAAGGGTTGTCTTGAGACTGGCAATTCTGTCCGCTGTCTGTCTTATTTATACGTTCACCGCTATGTGTTCGTAAGTTGTATCTGCCTTCTGATTGGTCAGCCTTAGGGACTTCCATTGCTCCAATGAGATTGCTGTTTGATGGTCTAGTCAACTGTACGTTATATCTGTCTTCTGATTGGTCAGCGTTAGGGACTTCCATTGTTCCACTGAGATTGCTGTTTGATAGTCTAGTCGACTGTGCTTGTAGAGGTTTACATTTTGCAATCTCATTGGAGCAATGGAAGTCCCTAAGGCTGACCAATCAGAAGGCAGATACAACTTATGAACACATCACAGTGAACGTATAAATAAGACAGACAGCAGACAGAATTGCCAGTCTCAAGACAACCCTTGAGGATGCCAGACGCAGTCTCTGGCGAAACGTCGGGGAACTACAAGCCTCACGACCACGACCTACAGCCCGAAAATCTACTTCAAGATCATCATAGCAACTCCGGCCGTGAAAGTCTACGTGAATACATTAGTCATAATGATGTTGAAGATGGGAGGGATTCCTCTTGAAAACTCCAGTTTCCGTGCTTGAAGAACATGAAGTATGAGGTGAGATACGACTGATTTAATTAATTTTTATTTTGCTTACACTTTAGCAAATAATAGAAATCTAGTTTTATTTTAGAAAGAAAAAGTAAGTTCGAACCGGGATTAAAACCCTGATTTGATAAACGTCAATGAACATTGATCGTAATACACCCACTCAACTTGTGCATTATAGCTTGCCCTCTCAACGCAATGCAACGTCGACGAATGTTGATCATAATCCCGCCTTTATATATAGACAACTACATGTTCCGAATGCTAATGGCATCTTCTCCCATTTATAAGTGGCAACTTACTTAAGCATAGGGGTAAAATGTCACTTACGCAGATCTAAAAATAAGATCTAATTACGAAAATAATTAGCGCAAAGTTTTTACTGATGGTATAAGTGACATTAAATATTATTTTGTAATTATTCAAAATGCAAAATTCTTTAATAGTGAGTGGAGAACATATTTTTAACGACCCACCTCATATAATTTAAGTCATTAAAAATATGTTCTCCACTCACTATTAATGATATAACCTCATAATGTTTACTTCCCAATATTAATTTGAATATATGCAAAATTCTTATTGGTTAGCTTGCATTTCTCTATTATCCCTTAACTATGGCATATTTCCCCTACGTACTTTATATTACATCTGTATCAGAACTTGGATTAATATAAGCGTATAGAAGTTAAGTTCCTGGTGTCAGCAGGATAGTATGTTCATAAATGATGCACAAATAGCCTGACTAGATTTAAGTTCAAATTTTAAATCTTTGATAAAGAGCACAAGTTAAATGCTGAGAATGAAGAATGTATTGGTCTGTGATTATATTTTGTCATGTGAGCTGGTGTTTGGTTGTTTTTTTAATGTATTTTGTAATGGAATAATCATTCACAAGATTACCATTAAGTCTTAAATGTAGATATGCTTCTTCAATGCCAAAGATGCCTAAAATTAGTAATAATAATTATTGTTCATAGTATGTATTTAAATTGTAAGATTCCATGTACAATGAATACATTATTAATAAAGATAATAAACTAAAATTAAACCAGCCAACAATTGGTTTCAATGTTACAATGGGTTTATAAACTGTAAAGTGGTCCCACTGCAGATCTTAGGACATTAGGGCTCCCATCGTTTTAGACAATTGGCACGAGGTGTTACCCGAGTTCTCAGCTTTGCTTGACAGCCGTACTTACCCCTAGAACATAATCTGGTACTAATTTCAGTTAGAGGCTAAGTCAAGCCCAGGGCATGGTGCTGCCAGAAAATGTGGAGTCAAATGATGCACTTTTTATTCAATTATAAATGAAAAGTCCAAGGAGCAAGTCCTCCGGGAGGGACTTTAAGCCATGGCTCCTGAGTCCAGGCTTGTAAAAGATCCTTAAGCCTGAATGAAAAGGTCTCTAAGCAAAATTTACCAAATTTTCCCGTCCTAGTACTACCTTGGTTTTCTAGATGTCAGTATGAGGCGGAACACTGACCACGGACCACTCAAGTGACATCTATACAAAAACAAGTGTAACTAAATTAATATGGTTCAAATTCTTCCCTGTAGGGGAAGAGTGCATAAATCTCTGTTAAGGGAAACATGGGCTTACAAGATATAATACATGAAATTATGTTCAATTTCATTAAAATCATAGACAGCTGTTTTTATGCAGGTTGTGTTCGCATGACATCCACTAGTAGACTCTCTAGATTCAGAAATATCTCATTCCCACAATCCTTCATTTTAAATTATGATATTCAAATCTGATTGGTCAAAAATTTGGCTTATAAGTACTATTGGTTGACTCATATCCAGGTTATCCAATCTCTTTAAAGTAAATATCAGTTGATATTTTTAAACTCCTTTAAAATTCTTAACTGATTCTGTAAGTTCTTAGAACCACAAAATTATTCTAAACAATAAATTATTCAGCTACCATTTTATATATGACATAAAAAATATATATATATTTTTTTTTCAAATGCCCAGGTTGTCTTTCGACATTCCTGGTGTTCTCTCCTGGCATGGCATACTTGTAACCCACTTCTGAGGTTGGGGCGCCTGGAAGGTGGGGTTACGTTGCCCCCATGATATGATGGGCGATGATGATAGTGGTGTGCCAGGAGAGTCCCTAAGCTTAAACTAAGATGAATATGAATGATGATGATTGCGATGGCCATATGATTTCGGGGACCATTTGTGCCTTAAAGTTTTCCTGACATTTGTCTTACAGGTGAGGAAAAACCCCGATAAAAACCTCACCCAGAAAAACTGTCCCGACCGGGGATCAAACCCGGGCATGACAAGACAGCACGCTACCTCGAGACCATAGCGGTGGACACACAAAAAATATGAATTTCTTAATATTGATACTTATAATATTTTAAATCATTTCCATTGAATATAAAAATTAAGATATTAAAGTATATATATTAAATAAATAAAGGAACCCTATTATTATTATTAAGTTTGGGTAAATATCCGACTTTAGTTTTAATTTAAGATTTAAATTAAAATGTTTTATACCTCACCTCATATCCAGTCTTCTAATCATACCAGTTTCAAAGCTTAGACAGCTTCATTTTCAGTAATTTCTTGTCGACTCATGTTATGTCAACCAGAACTGCTTCTTCCTCACTCTTGGTGGACCAATGAACCTCCAGATCAAATCAGAATCCCTGGGAATTTCGAAGTTCATAAGTGTTTCTTTCTTGTTTTTTCAATGTGGATTTTTTTCCCAAACCATGATTTTTTTTTCTATTTGTTTAATTAGACTGTCTTTTGTATCAATTAGATGTTTTTCAGACCAAGTATGAACAGCTACTGCTGCTACTCCACCAACAGAGGGAGGAAGAAGCAGTTCTCCTGATTGACATAACATCAGAGGACAAGAAATTACTGAAGATGAAGCTGCTTAAGCTTTGAAACTGGTATAATTAGAAGACTGGATATGAGGTGAGGTACAGAACATTTTAATTTAAATCTTAAGGATTGATTTATACAATTAAAACAAGTTTACAGTAGTTCCCTAACAAATAGACCTACATCCTACACACAAACTGAGCCATGTGTTAAGCAGAAAATGTACTGTAACATAAACAACTAATCTAGGAATGTGGCTTGCCTTTCATTCTCTGTTACCTCTTGCAGTGTTAATAAAAAATATAATTGGTGATAGACTAGTTTATTTTTAAACTGAAAGAAATACATCCACACATAAGTTACATAGTTTTGACTAACATATAATTCTTCTTAATTCTTTTAAGAATGTTACTTATTTACGAGATGATCGTTTTTTATTTTTCCCTTTAACCCTGTATAAATGTAGTTTGGAAACACAGACATAAGAACGAGCATCAGATGATGATCGACGACGTTGAGGTCTCGGTACTAAAACTGGTGGTTTACAAATTGGTTGCACAAAATTTCCTCGTTTGTTGTACAAAGAACGATGTGGTATCTCAGCATAAAACAAGTTGTCGTTGTCAAGTACCCATACTGAGCCTGAAGGTGCATATCTGACTAAATGCACAACTGCTCTTGCTGAAAAAAAAAGTAAGATATCATATAAAACATATCTGCACTGTAGTAAGCAATGGTGGTATGGTGTAAATTTTATGAGCAAGTAAGCAAATCTAATCATAGTTAAATATGTTGTTGTTGTTTTCAAATGCTGGGCCTTGGCACCGAAGCCATTAGCGTTCTTGCTCTCCAATATTTCTCTATTGTGGATCCAACAGGTAATACTTCACAGGTTTGTAGGTGTTCTTCATTCATTTCTTCGTCTTTATTGCATAGAGGACAATTTGGATTCGTGTAGATTCCTATTTTATATAAATGTTTGGCCAAATAGTCATGTTCTGTAAGCAGTCTAAATGTTGCTACTGTAGTTTTACGTGGAATTTCTGGAATAATATCTGGCTTCTTTACTAAAATATTCCATTTTTTGTCTTTGGCTTTATTACATAGGTCTTGGTTTTGTTTGATTTTATATTTGTTTTTAACTATTCTTTTTATGGATGTGAAAGGTAAGCATTTAGTAGTATTCTGAATTAAATTGGAGCCTTTTTTGACAAGAAAATCAGCAGTGCCATTTCCAGCAATTCCACAATGTGCAGGTATCCATTGCAATTGAATTCTTTTCTGTAGTTTTTGGAGTTGTTGAATCATTTTGTAGCACTCTTTAATTTGTATTGACTTCATTTTGTGTGAATTTATTGCATATATTGCTGCCTTAGAATCAGAGAGTATGACCGCATTTTGAAATTTATTTATTCTGTATAGTAATTGTTGGAGTGAAATATGAATAGCCGTTACTTCTGCATCAAAATTTGTTGTGTGGTATCCTGCTGGTTGATAAAATGAAAATAATGCACATGTAATTCCTGATCCTGAGTTGTTATCAATAGTAGATCCATCTGTGTAGACATGTAACAATCATAGTTAAATATGGGAAATAACATTATGAGGTTCTTAATTTGTAAATTAATGAGTCATATTTTTACATCTTACCTCTGTGCCTATCTACAATTATAATGTTGGTTGAAAATGAGAGAGATCCTTCTCTTGAAAACTAGTTCCCATGTTTAAAGAAACATAAAATATGAGGTAAGATGTAAAAATATGACTCATTAATTTACGAAGCAAATCTAAACTTATAGAATTTTTTCTTTTAATTTAAGCAAATCTAATTTTACTTTTTAGGAATTAACACTATGAGGTATTATTTATTTAAGTAATATTTTTTTTACCTTGCCTCATAATCTTTTTCTTAGACTAGTTTCAAAACCTTCGGTTCCATCACCAGTGTTTTCACGACTGTTGTTGCATCATTCTAAAGAGCTGCCTCTTGCTCCCTCTGTTGGTAGATTGAAGAACCTCGAAATCAAATCATTTTCCCCAGGAATTTCAAAGTTCATTAATTTCTCCTTGAAATTTCATTAATTTCTCCTTTTAATGAGAAAATAGAAGATGAAAACAAATCAGGGATTTATCAGATTAAACGTGGGGAATGTGAGAAAGTCTACATATGGAAAACAAAAAGAAATTTAAAAACCAGAGTGAAAGAATGTCTCAGAATGGGAAAGTAGAAAAATCTGCATAGCAGCCTATGCATGATCAGAAAAACATATAATTGAAAGAAAGGCTAGATTATTAAAACAAATGGAAAAACCCAAAGAACTCATGGTTTGGGAAAAAAAATCTACATTAAAAAAAACGGAAAGGAGAAATTAATGAACTTTGAAATTCGAGGAGAAAATTATTTAATTTCAAGGTTCTTCAGTCTACCAACAGAGAAAGCAAGAGGCGGTTCTTCAGGATGACACAACAACGGTCATGAAAATACCGATGATAGAACCAAAAAAGGTTTTGAAATTAGTCTAAGAAAAAAAGATTATGAGGTGAGGTAATAAAAAATGTTACTTTAATAAATATAATTTTTATCAGAATTAGGCCCATGTAGAATCTAAAAAAAAAAATCTAGTCCATTTTTGTTCTAATTATAATTTGTCTTATAGTTAAAAAGTTGTGATGGGAATTTGATGGTACTGTATATCAACCAATGTAAACTTGGAAAAGCTGTGCAATTTAATTAAGATGGTTTCCACTAAATTAAATATTAAAATATTTTGGAATGGAAATTTCAGTACAAAAGTCAAAAGTAATGGCATTCTTAGGAAAAGATCCAATTCAGAAGTAAGATAATATACAATAACCAATGTCTAGTACAAGTACAAAATTTCAACTATTTAGGTCGTGAAATATCTTATCAAAATGAAAAAGATGTGAACAAAAAAATCACCAAATTCACACAAATCTTAGGAATAATGAAAAATATATACTTACTTACTTACTTACTTACTCACTGGCACTATCGAACCCGTAGGTTCATGACCGCATGGACATAAGCTCTCCATACATCCCTATCCTGAGCTAATGCTTTCCAATCATTCCCTGTATAATCTACTTCCCTCAAATCATAGTTAATGTTATTCTCCCACCTCATTCTTGGTCTACCAACTGGTCGTTTTCCCTCTGGCTTTCCTACAAGAAGCTTCCATGCAAGTCTTTCATTCCCCATACGCTCCATGGTATCTTTACCTTGTCGTGGTGGAGTGGCTTGCGTGCTTAAATGATCCTGAGAGCTATGCCGGCGGTAGCATTGCTGCCGATAGGGTTACCCATGCCAGACTGGTCGAAGGTGATAAGCCAGACGAAAAAAGTACCTTGGGCGAAAGAGTGACGATCTTTCACCGTAAAAATACAACCGTCAAGAAATGCGGACATGGGTTCAACTGGGGTAAAATTTTCCGGAGGTCAAATAGTCCCCCATTCGGTTCTCCGGGCGGGGACTACTTCAGGGAACCCATGCCAAAGGCTCAAACACAGGGACATGTTCCTAGGAACATGGAATGTTAAGACTTTATACAATAGCGGGGCACTATGAAAAATATATTAAAAGCTAAATTAGTACAAGAATCCACAAGAATAAATGTATATAATACTTTAGCATTACCCTCCCTTTTATATGCAAGTGAGATTTGGACATTAAAAAAAAAAAAAGCAATGGAAATGAAATTTCCCAGAAGGACAGCAGGATACACTCTTTTAGATCGAAAAAAGAATGAAAAAAATTTATAACAATTAGAGGTAGAATAAATAGAAGAAAAACTCAACAGATAAGTATTATTAAGCTGGCTAGATCATGTAAAAAGAGTGGATAATTCAAGATTCCCAAAAATGATGATGCAATGGAAGGACAAAACAATAAATGAGATGTGTGTTATTCTGATTATGCCCTCAGGGGTCCCCATCTAGGGGATATGTGGATGGCAACCACAAGGTGCCCAAGCTGAGCAAAACATTGCTTCCACTTACTTATGTTTTGCTCCTTACCTTTATATTTAACCGATCTGGTGTTTCTTCCTTTTCTAGTACCAGATCCCTCTTTTTACTTTCCTATCCAGTCTCCCTTGCCTGACCTCTTGTTTTCTTCGACCCTGATGGTATTAGAGTATTTGAGGCCAAAGGGTTCATTTCTGTATTTCCTCTCTCTCTTTCTTTTAATCTCGTGGACACTCACCTTGAATGCCCACATAAGCTGCATGTTCGAATGCAGCCCCATTGCAACTTACAGCATAAGTATGCAATGGATTTATTGTGTTGTCAGCAAATAGCTGGATACACTAAGAAGATATATTATTCTGATTATATTCATCCTAATGGGAATTGTACAGGAACCGACATTAAGGTCTTACTATTCTAAGATTTGTTTAATTTTTGCACCCTTTAGTAAACAATTCCCTTTGAAAGGCTTGAATTGATAATGAAATTTATTCATTTCAATGACAATATGAAAGTTGGTATACAAGGCCTTTCAAAAGTTTTTAAAATTTTCTTTCTTTGGATATTTAAATATTAAATTCCAATTTCTCAACTTTCCAAATCAAAATATTGTAATCGATGAATTACTATGTTTATAAAAGGGACATTTGTTTTTCAAACAATTCCTTAAAACTGCCTAATTTGGTATTACAACAATTGAATTCTGTGAGTTTTAGAACTAGATATATATCCATCCATCCATAGTAATTCTGCCCAAGGACTGGTCTTTCACTGCAATCATTTTCATATATATATAACGGGCTTCCAATATAAAACCGGACCGGCCTCACGGAGTTTCACCCGGCACGCAGTGCTGTCTCTTCCTCCCGCAATTCACCCTGCCTGCCACCCGTCCTTGAACTGTTTCTTACCTTATACAAAATGCTGGAAATATTGTCCTCCCGCACACGTGCTATGGGATCACCTTGGTTTAGACAATGAACACGTGTACACTTGTAAGGTTTGAGTTTTAACAATTTTGTTGCTATATGTGCAGAAGATACTGAAATCCCAACTTGTGCTAATTTTGGTAATGATTTTTGTGGTGAACGTTCCAAATTTTCGCCAATTTCGTCTAATTTTTCTTCGGTGAGAACCGTATGCCGTCGCGTGTGTTTCTTATTTTGTACTGAACCAGTGGTCTCAAATTTAGTCACAAGATCATGGATTGTCGATCTGGAAGGAGGTAATTGTCCAGGGAAGTTCTGAATAAATTCCTTGCGAACGCGAAGAGCTGATTCGTATTTATAATAACATTTACACACATAAATGCGCTGCTCTAATGTCAGCTGACGTCTCATCTTGTTGAACGATAGTAAACTGACTAGTTCAAGGACGAGCGGCTGGCAGAGTGAAATGCGGACGAGGAGAGAACGCTGCCTGACGGTGAAACCCCGTGAGGCCGGTCCGTCTTTATATTGGAACCCCGGTATATGGCAAACCATGCTGAAGGGTTAATTGTTGTAAATGACCCGAGTAATTTATAAAATTGCATACCTATAGAAGAATCACTCTGGGGTTCTTTCACATTAAGCTTCTCCATGTCTAGCCCCCAGCTGTTTTCCAACTGCACAGAATATTCAGAACTTGAAAACGCTTCTTCTTTTGTAATGCCAGGGCACAGTGCTACCACACGCACTCCTGTCCGTTCATAATGCATGACATCTCCTATACTACGTGAGAAACCAATAATAGCACTCTTTGTGGAGCAGTATATAGGCATAGGTGGCATTGTATCTAGCGAATAAGAAATGGCACAGTTTATAACCACACTTCCTCTTGAATCTTTATTGCGCTTCTTGTTCATAAAATAATGTGTTAGCAATGTGCTTCTTACTGTGTTCTTAATATTGCAGTTCACTTCTTCCACCCAACTGTTGTCGTTATAATTATCCAGATTGTTGAATAAGATGTCCACCTGGAACACATACAAAGTGCCTCAAAGCTCTTGCATCAAAATAATACAAAATATATACTGATACCATATTTTCTCAAATACTCTATGCAATTATAGTATATTACAATGCAAGATTGGGAACTGAGGAAAATTGTTTAAAAACGGAGCGATAGCTCGGTTTTTAATTTCAGACATTCTGTAAAACACTTCACAAACGTGTGTTGTACATTATTTTTTGTGCGATGGTGTTTTCAGAATAATAAATAATAGTAAAATAATATCCATCCATAGTAATTCTGCCCGAAGGCAGGTCCTTCACTGCAATCATAGCATTTTTTCATGCTATGCTTGCAGCTTTACTAGGGAATTGTGTAGGTGTGGTAGCTTCCCGTTGCTTTCCACACCGGTGAAGGGTGATGATGATAATGATGAGGATGATGGCCATATGATTTCGGGGACCGTTTGGGCCTTAAAGTTTTCCTGACATTTGTCTTACAGGCGAGGAAAAACCCTGATAAAAACCTCACCCAGAAAAACTGCCCCGACCGGGGATCGAACCCAGGCCCACTGTGTGACAAGGCAGCACGCTACCTCGAGACCACAGCGGTGGACTAAATAACATCTTTGTTGGAAATATTTGTGTTATTATAAACAAAGAATATCCAGGAAGGATAAAATCCGAAATTCATATATAAAAGAAAAAATGCAGGTACAATATTCAATATTAGATTTTATAAAGAAGAAACAGTTACATTGGTACGGACACATTAGAAGGATGGAAGAAGGAAGACTACCTAAGATAATCATGGATTGGGAACCACAGGGAAGGAAAAAGAAGGGTAGACCAAATATTACGTGGATTCAGGGAATCAATGAAACTAAGAGGGAATGGGAAATAGAAGAAGATATATGGATGAACAGACAAGAATGGGAAAATGTGTTGAATCAAATGTGTAGTTAACTGTGAACATGGGTACCGGAAAAATGTACATTCATTGTGAAAGCCAGAATAATAAAAAAAAAAAATTGACTAATGTTAACAGTGTGGGCAATGTTTATTAGTTGAAACAACAGGAGGCCTTGAGAACAATTATTGATAAAATGGTGGCTAGTACGTATTTATTGTTTTATATTGTTTCAAATAAAGTTCAGTTCATTTAAAATGTAGTGATTTGTTTCGTATAATGTACATTAACACTACCTTTTGGATATTTTTATATATACATTGTATGTAGTATACATAGAGGGCAGTGGTTTTACTTCCCGCATGTGGGTGTAAATTAATTACAGTATAGTTATTTAGGTTGGCAATCCTGAAATGTAGGAAGTTGAACTTTCAATCATGGTCACCATTGCTGTAAGTACAACAAAACACACTATTGCGCAAAAAATAATTTTATGCATCAGAAACTTGGATCATGTTGAAATCTGATGAGGAATTATTAGGGCGTTTTGAAAGGAAGATATTAAGATCCATTTTTGGTGCTGTGAAAGAAAATAATGTATGGAGAAAGAGGTGCAATAATGAATTGTATAAACTGTACAATCAGACAGATATTCTGAATTTTGTTAAAATTAATAGATTGGCCTGGGCTGGACACATTATTCATGTGATTATTTCATTATTGTAATGTCAAGAGTCCATGTAATGCATAGTAGCATGCATTTCCAGAATTGAGCCTATGTTTGGTCTCTCTGTAAGTCTTCAAACTCTGTAAGTTGCTGTGGCAAAGGTATACATTAAAAATTTTAATTAAGTTGCTGTCTTTCAGCCAGATTACTTAAAACTAATACTTACACACGAAATTAATAATATTGAAAATAAAATAAACACTGAACACACTTAAATTATGAAATAATCAATATTTGTAATTCAATTGAAAT
Organism: Diploptera punctata; assembly: GCA_030220185.1. NCBI lineage: Eukaryota > Metazoa > Arthropoda > Insecta > Blattodea > Blaberidae > Diploptera > Diploptera punctata. The sequence goes on along the minus strand of JASPKZ010009352.1, from coordinate 323,476 downwards.
TCGCGGTTGCAACAAAAAGCACAGCCACCTGGATCTCTCTTTGTTAAATAATAAACCAATTACCTTACCAAATTACCTTACACCGCCATCTGTTAGAATCATATGGAACTCACAGATAATTATAACTCTTTGTTAAATAATAAACAAATAATTTGCAATAAAAAAAATAATGTGACTATAAATTTAGTTATAAACTACCCTAAGTCTCAAGTTGGATCAAACTGCACACAGTGTGCAAAATTTTATTAAAATTGGTTCAGTAGTTTAGGATTCCATCGCGGACAAACAACATGACACAACATTTTTATATATTAAGATATATATATATCAATTGGTTGCGTATTTCTATTGTGTGTATTTGTGAGTTTATTACATGTTCACTGAATTTCTAATGAATTACGATTTGATACTAGTGCAAAATTAACAATTTGATGGATAGCATATAATGAATTAAAAATAATTCTACATCAAAATCCATCCATAGTAATGCTGCCTGAAGGCAGGTCCCTCACTGCAATCATAGCATTTTCATGCTATGCTTGCAGCTTTACTAGGGAATTGTAGATGTGGTAGCTTGCCGTTGCTTTCCACACCGGTGAAAGATGATGATAATGATAATGATGATGATGGCCATTTGATCAAAATAAGTATATTATAATTATTAAACACAGCTAAGCTTGTAAATTAATGGTAAAAAAAATTATGGCTGAACAGGGAATCAAATCTTTGGATCTTCAGATCATTAAATTTTTCTCTTTACCATTAATCATTCTACATACCTTTTGAAATCGAGCAATTGACTCCTCAAAGAGATTCATATACATTTTTGGATCATGAAAATCACCAGCTATTAATACAGCTTTTTCAGAACCATATTTATCGCAGAGCTTTTCAGTAGCATTGTAACATTCAGGACATGGGAAATCTGCCAAAACTACTCTCACCACCCCAGCTTTCAGTAGTTCTTCAGCTGCTCTGAAACCACTTCCTTTTGCTGCACCTAATACTATTGCAACTTTGCAGGTGGGATCCATTAACATCTGATTTGAATCTGTATGTAGCATATTTTTAAATGACCTAATCATCAAATAAAAATAAAAAATACATTTTGATGTAAATACCATATAATAAAATACAATTTGATACAATCTGTATTCAAATACTTATGATTGGATGCTCCTGCATGTATCTGGGTTAGAAACATAGTATAGGGTATCATTTCCCAACCTGTGGTTCGCGAACCCCCAGGAGGTTCACCAAATATTTCAAGGGGTTATATTTGAAAAGAAAAATATACGCCTAGACTGGGGTTTGAACCCAGGACCTTTGACTCTCTATGTCAATGCTCTTCCAAGTGAGCTACCTAGGCCTAGATAGCTCGCTTGGAAGAGCATTGACATAGAGAGTCAAAGGTCCTGGGTTCAAACCCCAGTATAGGAGTATATTTTTCTTTTCAAATATAATTTGTCCATCATTAAGATGTTTAAAAACGAATAATATGAACATTTCAAGGGGTTGCCAAAACTTTTCCATAATGGCAGGTTTCGAGGTTGGATCTATTATTGTTTCCTTCATTTCTGCAGCATTGTAATATAATAATAGTAATAATAATAATAATAATAATTATTATTATTATTATTGACGATTTTATTATTAATTTAACACTTCTCATTGAAGGATAACTTATATTTGAAGAGAAAAATTTTCGCCTAGACCGGGACTCGAACCCGGGACCCTTGGCTTTCCGTGCCAAGTGCTCTACCAACTGAGCTACCGAGGCGAGTTACAATATAGATGCAAATTTTTCTCTTATGTACATTGTAATTCCCTCGCGCCAAATGCTTGAAACCATAGCTTCTATCTTTGCATCGTCAATAGAAGCCCTACTGGCTATTAAGTAGTGTTAAATTCCCAATAAATGTCTTCTTAACTAAGAAGCCGCCATTTGCAAAGATAAAAGCTATGGTTTCAAGCATTTGGCGCGAGGGAATTACAACGTACATAAGAGAAAAATTTGCATCTATATCGTAACTCGCCTCGGTAGCTCAGTTGGTAGAGCACTTGGCCCAGAAAGCCAAGGGTCCCGGGTTCGAGTCCCGGTCTAGGCGAAAATTTTTCTCTTCAAATATATTATTATTTTAAAATTAAATTAACCCTATAATGCCCCTTGTTGCACATGTGTAACACTGGGAATTTATCAATTTTTCCACAATATATTAATATTTTATTGTGATTGGCTGATTTACAGTTATGTAATAAATAACGTTAGGAATGCATTTGATTTCGCTACAGCTAGGCCTACATGGTGTGTAACTAGACTAACTTTAGGTTTTAACTGTTAAGGGTTAAGTTAATTTAAAGTTCATAGTTAAATATGGGAAATAACATTATGAGGTTCTTAATTCATAAATTAATGAGTCATTTTTTACATCTTGCCTCATATTTTATGATTCTTTAAACATGAGAACTAGTTTTCAAGAGAAGAATCTCTTTCATTTTCAACCGACATTATGGCCGAAAGTTGAAAATGAGAGAGATCCTGCTCTTGAAAATTAGTTCCCATGTTTAAAGAAACATAAAATATGAGGTAAGATATAAAGTAACTCATTAATTTACTAATTTAAGGTTTTGCTTGAAATTAAATTTTATATATGTCTACTGTATGTATATTTAAAAGTCAGTGGTTCACCCAACTCAGATGGTTATGGAAGGGGTTCGCGAGTTGAAAAATCTCTTCTGAGGTATTTGTACAAGAACAGATTTTTTTCCACATGATTATTTATTTTTTAATTGGAATATTTGAATGTGTCATACCTGTAGCAGAATATTTGGTGCCAGTACTTAATTCTGTGTATGTATCTTAACACACAAGAGTTTGGCTGGAACATACTGTTTTCAGAAATACTAACATAATTCAATCATGAAAATTGAAAGTATGTCCAGAGCATATCCACATCTGAAAATGAAATAGAAATTAAAATAAAATTGATTGCCAGGACTTAATCCTGGAATTTAGAGTTTACATCCACTATGGTTTAGATTTTATCCATTTTTCAATTAGCCCATCCATATTTTTTATGATATTATAGGCTTCCGAAGCCTGAATTAATATGATTTCTTTGGTGGCTGGGTTCTGTCAGATCTCATTATTAACTGATTATCTGAAGTTAGCAGAACCAAACCAATCAAAAAAATTATCCTAATATTTCATCCGATATAAAATGTATAGGCCTGTTTTTAAGTCTTATTTAACCACTCTTATTTTTTAAACTTTGTTTCTCCTCAATTGTTTTATTTAAGCCCACTTTCTATTTTTGTCCTAAGTTGAATTTCACGTGATTTAGTAGTAGAGCACTTGCCCCGGAAAGCCAAAGGTCCCGGGTTCGAGTCTCGGTCTAGGCGAAAATTTTTCTCTTCAAATATGGTAAGAATGTTTAGGGACTATGAGAAAATAATGAAGAGAGCTATTAAACCAATTTTCTTTGAAGACCAGTGGATTTTGCTACATCACCTTTTTATATATCATGAAATTTTTGTTCATTCCTTGACATATTGTTCTTTTGTTAACATTTAACAAGTAAAGGGATGTAGCTTAAATTTCACCTTCTTTTTACCATTTTACCATTGCTTTTCTTCACTATTATATATTTAAAAAAATGTTACAGAAAGGGAGCATAGGATAATTAAAATTGAAGTGAAAGTATATAAATGTCCTCAACTCATGTCCAACACAGGGTCGGGTCGAGGGATGAGATGAGATGAAGCCTTTATGTAGAGGTCTGTGAATGACAAGGGTGCCAGCCAGCCATGCCTAACACACCATCACAGGGCAGATGAACGAAATGAAATGATATGGATAAGATTAATATGGAGAAATGGTGGCAGGGGAAAATGGGAGAAAACCCCGAGAAAAACCTGCCCAAGCTCCGTGTTGTCCACCACAAAACCCACATGGAGTGACCGAGACTTGATCTAAGGACCCCAGCAGTGAGAGGCAAGCATCTAACCGCTTGTGCCATGAGGTGAAAGTGTATAATATCTTAAAATAATGATTTGAGCAAATCGCCAATTTATTCAGTTTTAACTGTTCAACATGAAGTATTAGGATCTCTATTGTGTAGAATCTTTAAAAAGATTTCCTAGACATTACAATTTTTGTATCAGTAATATTTTTGCATAAATCCAAATTATTTACCTTAGAAAGAAATTACTACATACTGCATCACTTTGTAGCATTTCAAATTGGTATCCAATAGAAAGTGTCAAATATTAATTTCTCAAATAGGTTTATTTATACTGTAGCTGCTTACAAGTTAGCAACATTGGATCTCTTAATATGAATAGAACAACTTTGAAATTTAAACTGAAATAAGAATTTCTATAACATAATTTGTTACCATGGAAATATTTAAATATAGATTTATATTATATTATTTATATAAAATAAGAGTTACACACTAAAGTACAATTCTCATTTAAAACAGAAAGGAAAAAAAGTTACTGTTTGTAAGTGTATGAATTGTAGTAACTCCAAATATTATTTGTTGGTCATTGCTGGTTTGCCCAGGGAACTTTCACACATGGGAATAATTCATCCACAAAAATTCACCTAAGAAAATTAGTACCATGCAGGATTATTCATAGGTCTACCATAGAAAATTCAACCAATAAAATAATTTTCATACAAGATTCACCCAACAAATCTTTATGAAACCATGGATATAAAAATAAGTTAAATTCTTAGCAAAAATATGGAAACAAGTTAAATTCTTGGTGAGAATGGCAAATTAAGGGCAAATTATACAAACCAAAAGGAACAGGTATATCGATGGTGGGCAATGAAAACCTTGTAACTCCATTTTGGTAAACTTTACAGGAGAAACAAATAACTGTTTTAAATAATTATGAAAATTGATACAGCAATAGTTCCCACATATTTTACTACAGAATACAAGTCAAGTTATTTATAAATTTGAAGTCCGTGTTCTCAACAGGTTATACATCACATATTTCTGTGCTGGCTACTGGAGTTATGTGGTTTTCAATGACTGATGGAGTTATGAGGTTTTCATTGCCTGCTGTCGATATATTTGTTGAATAACAGATACATTTATTAACTATATTCTTAAAATAAACTGAACTAAGTGTAATTGGATTTGCTGTAAGAAGCCACTTGTAATAAAAGGGAAATAACACTCCAGAAATAAATTATTTGTCACAGAAATGGACTTTTTAAGAAGATTGGCAAGAATATCAAAATTAGATAAAATAAAAAATAATAATACAATAAAGAGAAATAATGAATATAGAAAAGGAAATTGTACAAGAGATTGAAGAAATCCAACTAAGATGGCATGGACATATAATGAGAAGAAAGGACACAGAAACAAAGAAGTATTGAAATGGATACCTCCTGGAAAAGGGAAATGTGGTAGACCAAACCCAACTTGGATAAAGGCAAATTCAAGACAACATGAAGAAGAGAAATATGACAGAAGCAGACACGCAAGACCGGGAAGTGTGGAAGAAAAAAAAATTGTATATTTTGGTTGAGGATATCTGTGTAAATAACAGAAACAATCCTGAAATAATAATAAAAAAAAACAGCTCTGGCCAACCTAACGGTTTAGGTACTGAAGTCAAATGATAAGCAACGTACACAGAGTCCTGACGAAGTCATAGGTGTTCAGAGATGTACAGAGTTGAAAAGATCTACAGACAGTGAACCATTGGGACAATAATTATCCTAAATTGTATGGGTATTGATACTACTTCTATTTAAAAAAGTAAAGTGTAAAGTGATCCCACAGCAGACCCGGAGGCCCTTGGGATAGTAGGAGGTTAAGGCTCCCACTTTTACTAGACAATCGGCACTTTATGTCAGCCGGGTTGTCAGCCCTGCGTGACGGCCGCCTTTACCCCCAGAATAAGCATCTGGTACTCATTTCCATTAGAGGCTGAGTCGACCCCAGGGCCATAGTGCTGCCAGTGGGTTTGGGTCAGTTTAAAAATTCTGACCCCAACGGGACTTGAACCCTCGACCCTCCGGCTTGTAGCTCAGTGCCTTAACCACTACGCTACGACGTGCCAACATAAGCAAATTTTGCTGCTTGATTTTATTACCCAGCAAATTAATTGCAAACTGCAGAAAGGTAATATATCCCAAAATGGTGTTAATTATATAATGACACTCTCTATTGGTAGATTCGTCATTTACTACATAAAATAAATAAGTGGTGCTTAACTATCATTGTTAAAGAATAGATTTACCACAGATTGGAGGGAAATCCAGGAGTTGTTTCTTTTTGTACCACCATGTAAATAAAATCTTCACATTTTGTTTAGTTGTTTCTTGACTCACCTCATACTTCTTAACTCCCTTGCATATCTAGATTTCGTCACTGTATTTGTGACATTCTCAATGCTGTTCACGTTCAAAACCATTGGACGTCAGTCGTGAACGTGAACAGCGTTGACAGTGTCGAAATCCAGATATGCAAGGGAGTTAAGAAGTATGAGGTGAGTCAAGAAACAACTAAACAAAATTAAAATAAACCTCATAGTGTTATTTCCTACCTACATAACTTTTTCACATTACTGGTTATTATAAGTTAATTACTGTTCATAATTGAACTTTTATAGGGAAAACATCACTATGAGGTTTAATTTAAAATTTAAATTAAAATATTTTATATCTCGTCTCATATACAGTCTGATTACGAAGCCAGGGCAGCTTTATCTTCAGTAATTTCTTGCGACCGATGTTATGTCGATTGGGAGAACTGCTTCTTCCTCCCTCTGTGGGTGGACCGATGAACCTCAGATCAGATCAGAATCATTGGGAATTTTGAAGTTCATAAGTTTTTCTTTCTTGTTTTTTTGAATGTGGAAACTGTGAGTTCTTTTTGTTCTGTTTAAGTAAATAGAAATGGTTTTTTGTTATAAACTGACTTTTATTTGTATTCCGAATGTTATTCTAATGAAAACCAACACAGAATCCCATTCACACTATTTTACAAGATCCTTGCCATATTAATTTTGCACCAAGTCAACTGTAAAACAGTTTTTTGTTTCTCCTGAAAATGTGCTTTATTGGATAGCTTTCCTTTCTGTTGTTAGTAATTCAAATTTGGTTAGCATAAGGTGATTTTGATGGTGGGATTATTCCTTGAGATAACTCTTTTATCATTTCATCTGCCTGTTGGCGAATAGTAATTGGAATAGTTCTACTCATAATTTCAATAGGCTCATTGTCAATAACATTAAAAGTAAATCGGTAGCCTATAACTAACTAACACACTGGCACTATCATATCCGTAGGTTTATAGCCGTGCAGATATAAGCTCTTCATACATTCTCATCCTGAGTTAATGTTTACCAATCATCCCCTGTATAATCTACTTCCCTCAAATCATGGTTAATGTTATTCTCCCACCTATTTCTTGGTCTAACAACTGGGTGTTTCCCTCTGGTTTTCCTACAACAAGCCTCCATGGCCTTCTTTCATTCACCATTTATGCCACATGTCCTGCCCATCACAGCCTACAAGATTAACTGTTCTTATTATATCTGGTTTCCTATAAAGATCATGTAGCTCACTGTTTTTAGTTTTCTCCATTCACCTGTCTGTTCATCTCTCTTTGGTTCAAAATTTTTTCTAAGAATTTTGTTCTCAAATACTTGTAATCTTTTTTCCTCCCTTAAAGTAAGAGTCCATGTTTTGCATTGTATTTTCATTAGTCAGATTAAGATCATATTGAAGTGTCAATTCCCTTTCTTCTCATGCCTTAAAACTCCATGCTGCAGTCCAAGACAATCTCAACCTTTATAACTGCAGAAATAAAGCAAGATAAGATATGACCACAACACTATATGTGCTTGCAGAAGATATCAGTCTATATGATTCCTTCATCATTGTTAAATGTAATTAAGTATATACAATATTCACTGTTTTGATTTTATTGTGATTTATTTCAAGTGTTATATATATATATGTATATATATATATATACTATTATCCCGAAAATCATCATCCTTCACCGGTGTGGAAAGCAACAGGAAGCTATCACACCTATAATTCCCTAGAAAAAGCTGCAAAGCATAGCATGAAAATGCTATGATTGCAGTGAAAGACTTTCCCTCGGGGAGAATTACTATGGAATGGAATATAGTTAAGGGGATACAGAAAAAAATTTGAGTTAAAATTTCAATTTTTATTTTTTGTTTTTTTCTGAATCTCTATAGTTTAAATTTAATTGATCTATAAATTATGTACATATTACAATCATAATTATTTTATTTTTTAAATGCCTGGCTGCGTCTGTCATGTTTCAGTTTGTTGGGCGTGATACTATCAAAGTTCCTCAAAATATCGGCATTTTAAACATACCGACAATAAAGTACATTTTTATATTGTAGAAGGGATATTTTGTGTTTCCTAACCTGTAAATGCAATACATCTCTTGCGCGGGAAAAACTATTCAAACTCCAAGGATGATCGATGATCTATGGCTGGCTATTAACTTGTTTCAATTCAGTTGTCAAATGTGATGATTGAGTTTGTGTGAACAAAGTATTTGTTCTGTAGTGATTATTTTCTGTGCTTTTGACTTTGGTGGGGTTGTACAAGATCTTTTTTTTCATACAAAGTTAACAAATGTGCTAAGGTTCAGAAAAAAAAAAAGTTGGAAATTTGATGGACAAAGTTTCTATTGGGTCCCTCACTCGAGAACCAATTAGAGAATTTTCAGCACAGTTTGTTTCTAATCCGTTGGATGTGGTACGTTTTTTCCGGAAACTAAATTATTTAGAAGGTAAATTTAATGAATTAGAAAAACAAAACGAAAGTTTAGAATACGTTCACCTATGATTTTTTATACTACATTCTTGTAATACTGTTTGCTGTACGTTTTTTTGCTTCAATAACATTTCGTATCATTTTAAATATTTTGCAATGATGCTTGTAAACATTTTTTTCACAATTGTTAAATATTCATCTATGTATCCAATGATTTCTTCATAGTTCTGCAGAATCGTTGTGCGCATGCGCAAACGCTTAAAGAAACTTCTGCTAGATGGCAGACATATGTGAAATCAGAATGACCAACATTTGAAAATATATTTTAATTGGATGTTCACGCGCTTCATTTTGTTAGGTTCCAATGGAACAAGATAGTGTATATCAGATTAGTTTTTATGATGAAAGTTAAAAATTAAATTGTACCCGTTGGTAGGTGCCGTCGTCCTCAACTTTGTTAATATATTGTATATAAAATTAACTGTGTTAATATATTGTATATAAAATTAGCTGGAGTGCTTTCGGAAGTTACCTTCCATCTTCTGCAGGTTGAGTTTCCGTTACTTGTTGTTGTTGTGTACGGTGATGTATACTTCAACTGTTTGTAGCAGCAACTGACTTATTTTTGACGATCTCGTATAATGGGTTTGACTGGGGTGCATTCTCATTGAGAAGTGAGGTGTTGTTTGTTTCCTTTATAATTTCAAGGTCTTCAAATATATTTATCCTCGCATTAACAAAGTTGAGGACGACGGCACCTACTAACAGGTACAATTTAATTTTTAACTTTCATCATATGACTTCACCTCAACGGAATTTGATATGAATTTTACTAGTATTGAGATTACTTTATATTTCATTAAATAATATGCATGACTGTAATTTATTTTGGTAGGTTAGGGATGAGGAAGTTGGTGTACATCCATTTCTTATAAATGTTTGAGAATATATTGTGAAGGTTGGTCATGCCAATTTTACACATATGTCTGCCATCTAGCAGAAGTTTCTTTAAGCATTTGCTCATGTGCACTATGATTCTATAGAACTTAGAAAAATTCTTGATAGAGGTAAACTAAACTTTTTGCTGGAGAAAGTTTAGTATTTGTCGCTTGCAAATTTTTCTAAGTTCTACAGAATCATAGTATACATGCACAAATGCTTAATGTATGTTCCGCTAGGTGGCACTGAAATTGGTGTTACAAATTTTCATAATAAATTTCCAAATGTTTATAATAATTGGACTATACCAATTTCCCTCTTCTTAACTTAATAAAATAAATTACATGTATATTATTTAATAAACTATAAACTAATCTTGTGAACACCAACTTGTCCCATTGGAACCTAACAAAATTAAGTTAATTTTTTGAAATATGGTTGAAATTAATTGCAAATATTAACACCAATTTCAGTGCCTTCTAGCGGAAGTTATATTAAGGATTTGCACATCTCGTGCATGCGCACTACAATTTCATAGAACTTCATTCACAATATTTGTGTACGGTAATTATATAAATATTTAAAAGTTGTAAGAAATGTTTAAAGAATCATTGTAAAATGTTTAAAATAGTACGAAACATTATTACAAATGATAAAAGTGTGTAGTGCAACAGTAGCATAAGAATTTTATGTAGAAAATTGTGAGCTACAAATACTAGACTTGAGCCCTTTTTCCGTAGATCTAACATTACTCAGTAACATTATTGAAAATAAAGATTATGCTGAAAATGCCCACCGCTGTGGTCTCGCAGCGGGCCCAGGTTCGATCCCCAGTTGGGGCAGTTTTTCTGGGTGGGATTTTTCCTCACCTGTAAGACAAATGTCAGGAAAACTTTAAGGCCCAAATGGTCCCCGAAATCATATGGCCATCATCATCATCATCATCCTTCACCGGTGTGGAAAGCAACGGGAAGCTACCACACCTACAATTCTCTAGTAAAGCTGCAAGCATAGCATGCAAATGCTATGATTGCAGTGAAGGACCTGCCTTTGGGCAGAACTACTATGGATGGATGCTGAAAATGGCCTACAACTTTTTCTAAGTAGACATATAGGCATAGCAGTAGAATTAGTATTAGTTTGTAAATGTTGTACTAATAGTGTGTGTGATGCAGTTGCCACTTTCAACCAGGGTAATATATCTAACAAGGTAACTATCAACCATTGCATGCCAGATGGAACCTATCTTTAAATTTCTTCCAAAAAAGGTGTTGTGATGTAGAAAGGCCATGATAAAAAAAAATATCTGCTGTTTTTAACTGCAAGGCATCAAAATCCAGTGCCAAATCTCTCATTTAGGGTCAAATGTTTGAATGCATTAGACAGTAAAAGGCGTTCTCTGCTGATAAAGTTTTATTCAAACACATTTTTCTTACTCAGAAATCTATTCACGCGGTAATAATTGTAAAGCTACCTGACAAGGTACCTTAAGATCGTAGCTCAAGATATAAACTTATGTGAAAATCCTGAAGGGAACCGATGGTAACCGATGTAGTTTGAAACTTATCCAAGATGTCGGACCCTGAAGACTTCGATCATGTTTTCGGTATACGCGGAGAAGAGGAATTTGATAGAGTCTACCAAAGAATTCAACTGGAAGAACAGGAGAATCGGCGTAATATTGCGCGTCGCAGGCGTGTTTGTATACGGTATTATTTGCAGGATGCAAGCATAAATGCATTCCTCTATAGCAGACGAAAATAACGGAAGTGGTTTTATCGCTGAGAATTCTGGGTAATTCGTTGCCAATATTACGAAAACGTCAACATTCATGCATGACCAGTTAAGGCGGCCGTTAATTCGATCTCAGCTCACCAGTGATTGGAAGTAATTTGAGTAGAGAGTAATGTATTTGCATACGACCCTTAATCTACAGAGAAGTAATACAACTCCTGTATTGGCAGACTGGTTAACCCTCACTACCCGCTGTCCATGCCATGTTCTACCTTACTTCACCTGCTCTTTACTCATTCAGGGATGTACATCTGCTCCACACAGTAGGTTGCCATTGCTGGATTTTGCCTTTGATTTCTGTGGCTTGCAGTTAAAAATTGCATATAATTTTTTGAACATGGCCTTGGTACATCATAAAGCTTCTCTGGGGGAAATTTCAAGGTAGGTTTCAGTATGTTGACAGTTTCCCTGTAAGTGCCAAAGTGCTGGAAGAGTTGGGGGTTACAGCCACAAAAAGTGGATATCCAAATTTCGAGATAATTTTCGTTTTAAAATGAATCTTAGGAACGTCAAGATGAAAACATAAAACAAATTGGGACTATCCAGAAACAAAGGAAAAACAACAATTTATAAAACACTATTTCCAATTATGAAGATCTTGAAGAAGATTTCCAAGCTGTTGGCCGTGGTCTATAGAGGCTCGAAGTTCCCCCGACATTTCGCCAGAAACTGCATCCGGCATCCTCAAGGGTTGTCTCAAGAAATCTTCTTCAAGATCTTCATAATAACTCCAGCTGTGAAAGCATATACTATTTCCAATGTTACCTGAAGAATGTGGCAGGCATAATGGTTGTGATATCAGTACCCATATTCAGATGTTAAGTTCAGAATGGAAACATGTTATATGTTCTCTTAAGTAGAGAGGCCATATAGAATAATTATTTTATTGAGCTCGTTGAATTCTTCAACCTATGATTTTCCATACTATTCTTGTAATACTGTTGCTCTATGTAATATTTCTGTCTTTATTAACATTTTGTACCATCTTAAATGTTCTGCAACAATACTTATAACATTTTTTTACAAGCATGCACGGACCGAGGTTCGAAGTTAAATTGCCATGCTATAGCTTTGTATAGCAGAAATATATGTTAATTCATAAACATAATCAGTTTAAAATTCATCGGAGAACATATTGTTTAAACAACTCACCTCATAGGATTCATGCTTCCATGATATCGCGATTTCAAACATAATCATGTTCATCATCAGCCATAACTCCGACTGACGAAATTCTTCGGCCGTCAACTATTCTATTGTCGCCATCTTCAGTGCTGCCATCTATGGTTGAATTTATGAACTTCGAAATCAATGTAATTTCGTTAGGGATATCAAAATTCATTGATCTATTTTTGTTTTTCTGAATGTATATTTTTTCCCAAACTGTCAATTCCAAAGGTTTCTCTACTTGTTTTAAAAGTTTAATTAAATATAATCAGTTTAGTTGAGTTGTTTCTTGACTCACCTCATATTTCTTAACTCCCTTGCGATCCGGATTTCGTCACTCTATTTGTGACATTCCCAATGCTGTTCACGTTCACAACTGATGTCCAGTGGTCTCCTCTCCTGCAGACTGATCTCCGCGGAGAGGAGACCATTGGACGTCAGTTGTGAACGTGAACAGCATTGAGAATGTCACAAATAGAGTGATGAAATCAGGATCGCTAGGGAGTTAAGAAGTATGAGGTGAGTCAGGAAACAACTCAACTAAATGAAAATAAACCTCATAGTGTTATTTCCTACCTACATAACTTAACATGATCAGTCTTTGAATTCAAATCCCCATTCATTGGATACCATGAATATTTTAAACAAGGGATCTCGGGAAGGAAGAGAAAATACTCTGTGTTAGCTCACCAAAAGAGACCGTATTTTAACTTTTAAAACGTTGTGGCTTTTACAGAGACATGATAATGTTTAGCAATTTAATTTTTTAGTTTTATGAGAAATTACTTCACAATATATTATGGAATAATATGCCATATAACTAATTTTTTTTTTGCATGAGCTTCACCCATATTTTCTCCCTCATACACATAAAAGTTTCTCAGAATTCAACACTAATACTATTATTAAATATTTAAAATTAGCCTTAGTGATTCTAAATCTATAATGTCAAAGCCCACTGTTGAACCTAGTCTCTCCTTTATTTGGAGTTACTAGACAAGTTCATTTAGTTACCTTATTTGCCTATAGATGTCATGAATGGTATGCAGTCAACATACCAACTCAATGAGACATCTAGGAGGGAAGTAAGGTATTACTAGGATGATGAGAACGGTACATTTTGCTTAGAGGCCTTTTTATTCAGGCTTAAGGATCTTTTACGAGCCTGAAAATCTTCAGGCTTGGGACCCATGACTTAAAGTCCCTCCCAGAGGACTAGCTCCTTGTATTTTTACATCTTAAAAAAATCCATTGGCCCTGGCCAGGTTTGAACCCGCAATCCTCGGGGCCAAAGGCAAGGAGCATAACCACTAGTCCACCACAGTCAATAACCCTAGTGTAGGAGGTTTTATTTATTCATAAATTAAAGTATCATTTCATTTTTGTTAAATTTAACATAAGACATTCTCTATGGGACTTGGTGGCAAGCGGGTCCGGCATCAGCTTTCCTGGTGAACGGGGTTCACTGCATTTGCACACTATGTACATCACTCTTTCTCTCTCTGTCCCTGCTTTCTTTCTTTTTTCCCCCCCTTCAAGGACATAATGCATGGTCACATTCTATCAAATAGCTGTTTTTGGTTGCCTATGCACTCTATTGTTGTATTGATGTACACTTAGCAAAAAAAGAATGAGCGGCTTCAAAACACAGAGTCTCTGTTATGACTCATTGCGCATGCTCGAAAAGCTGAAGCTATGGTTCATGATATAACACATTGTTAAATGTTTTAAATATGCTGTATTCGGTTTTAATCATCTTAAATAGTTAAAGAGCAGTGAAGGAGATATATTTCTAATATTTACGAGTTTGACGTATACAATAATACTCAAATTGTGACATTTTGAATCAATTATTACAAGAATTTGTTAGTGGAATGTCGAGAAGAGTTTATAGAATTAAATAAAGGTATTGTGGAGATCTGGGGCACGCCGTAGCGTAGTGGTTAAGGCACTGAGCTACAAGCCGAAGGGTCGAGGGTTCAAGTCCCGTTGGGGTCAGGATTTTTAAACTGACCCAAACCCTCTGGCGGCACCATGGCCCTGGGGTCGACTCAGCCTCTAACGGAAATGAGTACCAGATGCTTGTTCTGGGGGTAAAGGCGGCCGTCACGCAGGGCTGACAACCCGGCTGACATTAAGTGCCGATTGTCTAGAAAAAGTGGGAGCCTTAACCTCCTACTACCCCAAGGGCCTCCGGGCCTGTTGTGGGATCACTTTTTTTTTATTGTGGAGATCTACATGATCAACTGTGTTGTTTTATTAACACATTCAGTACCATAAACCAGTTAAGGCATTTAAAGAGACTATCGTGTATGTGGCCGTCAGTCAGTTAACTCGTTTTAGAGCGGGTGCGAACAAGCTGCGTTTATATTCGGCGCCTAAATATTGTGTTGGCTTAGTATGTCTTGGAGATCATAGATGGCATGTAAATGTACATTTTCTATTCCCGTTTGACACGTTTAACCTTGGTGAATCCCCTTTTATTTTTAAAACAAACAACACATGGAATTCGTTCACCCATACTTCCCTCCATGCTCCAATGCAGTCGTATATGTTTCTCGTTATCGCGCTGTTGTTTGTGTGTGAGTGAAACCATGGCGAAAGAAAAATATCTCACTGAAGAAGAATTAGTGAATATTTTGTATAATAATGATTCAGGTGATGAATTGATTCCTGAATTGGAAGATTCACAAAGTGAAAGTGAAGATGAACTTCCACTTCCTGAAATTGATATGCCGATACCATGTGATATCAATCACCCAAGTTATTTGACCATCAAATCCTACTAGGATATCTCCTTTAGGTATGTACAAAATTTGAATTTTCTAGGACTAATAGTTTGTGAATAATGGTCTATTTTCTGAAGTGCCACGAAAAGGGTAGGTGGGGTATTTAAATGGCTGGCCTGTGGGTTTAAATGTCCTGCTCAGTGCCTGGTACTGAATGTGATTAATAGAAAATTACGTGAAAACTGAATCCATGGCATCCTATGACAATATAAATAATTGCATCTCAGTGACACTTGTGGAATTTGAGAGGTGTGCGTATTAGGATTGTAAAAGAGTCTTTTGTGTTTTTAGGCAGCGATTACAGGTTTCTAGGTTCCTAATATTTTGACAGAGACTGCCTCTGCCATCAAGTTTAAGGCTGCAGAGAGTATGAGGCAAACCAACATAAATATTGTGGGAAGTGTATGACTAAGTCAATCTCAAACTAATCACTAGGAAGTTAGAAGCTCACAACCACTGATCAAAAGCTAGTTTCTCAATGCTGTGACTCTGGATGTGAAAACATTAGATATTACAATTATTAGTCTGTGGTAGATGAAACGGAGCTTGGGCAAGTTTTTCCTGGGATTTCTCCCGTTTTCCCCTGCCACAAATTTCATTCCACCATTTCTCCATACTCATCTCATCCATTTCGTTTCATTTTGTTCATCTGCTCCTGTGATGGTGCGTCAGGGATGGTTGACTGTCACCCTCTATAAATATAGGGGCTTCATCTCATCTCATTCCTCAACCCGACCCTGAGTTAGACACGAGTTGAGGATATTTATTTAGTTATGTAAAAGCCAGTATGAAATAAAAATAATTAATGCCTGGTTTGGTGATACCACACTGAATAATTTTGGAAAATAAAATCCATTTAAGACATAATCCTGAGATTTTCAAAATATTTATTGTTTCTATTGTATCATTACTTTATTTTTTGGCAAAGTGAGTGTTGACAGTATAAAATAAAAAAAAAAACATTAGAAGAATCTTATAGAATATTTCATCATTTCTACAATACTTGCTTCCAATCACATGATTAGCAATGTAGAAAGTAAAAGATAATCAAAATGTGAGCAAGAGTTCCATTTTGAAAAATCACTTTATTAAAGTAAGAATTGGTTGGTTTGTGCCCAGAAAGCCTAGAAGTAGTTAATATTATTTCATTTGTCGCTTGGTATCAGAAATGTACACTAAGATACCTCACACCTCAGCCCAATGGTACAGAGTAAAAAATTTGTTTATATCCATAAATTTCACAAAATAACATATTATAATGAATATATTTTTCCTTTTATTATTTCAAATTTATGTTTTGCAATTTTAAAATACAGTAAAAACCCTCAGATTAAAATTCTTGTCATATTAAAGATTTTTGTTTCAATATCACTTGCCTTATTCTCCATAGTATTAATACAATGAAAATCAGTATTCTTACATATACTTATATTTAAGTATATTTGAAGAGAAAAATTATACGCTCAGACCGGGACTTGAACCCGAGACCCTTGGTTCTCTAGACCAAGTGCTCTACCAACTGAGCTACCTGAGCAAGTACCGATCTAAACGCAAATCTTTCTCTATATACATTGTAATTCCCATCCACCAAATGCTGTGAAGCCATGCTTCTATCTTGCAAATGGCGGCTCCTTTATTAAGAAGACATATTTGGGAATTATACATTACAGCCAGTACGGCTTTTTCCAAGTTTTTATTATTGATTTTTCTCTTCAAATATGATTTATCCATCATTGAGATGTACGAAATCAATAATAAAAACTTGGAAAAAGCCGTACTGGCTGTAATGTATAATTCCCAAATATGTCTTCTTAATAAAGGAGCCGCCATTTGCAAGATAGAAGCATGGCTTCACAGCATTTGGTGGATGGGAATTACAATGTATATAGAGAAAGATTTGCGTTTAGATCGGTACTTGCTCAGGTAGCTCAGTTGGTAGAGCACTTGGTCTAGAGAACCAAGGGTCCCGGGTTCAAGTCCCGGTCTGAGCGTATAATTTTTCTCTTCAAATATGATTTATCCATCATTGAGATGGTCGAAATCAATAATAATAATAAAAAAAAATATATATATATATATTTAAGTAGTTTTATTCCTATTGATACTGAGTGCAAAAATATAGTCAATAAAAGTCTTTAATGTTTTATAGACATAGTAAGTAAAGTAAAGTGATCCCACAACAGGCCTGGAGGCCCTTGGGGTAGTAGGAGGTTAAGGCTCCCACTTTTTCTAGACAATCGACACTTTATGTCAGCCGGGTTGTCAGCCCTGCGTGACGGCCACCTTTACCCCCAGAACAAGCATCTGGTACTCATTTCCATTAGAGGCTGAGTCGACCCCAGGGCCATAGTGCTGCCAGAGGGTTTGGGTCAGTTTAAAAATCCTGACCCCAATGGGACTTGAACCCTCGACCCTCCGGCTTGTAGCTCAGTGTCTTAACCACTATGCTAAGGCATGCTCCCTAGCTATTTTTAATTTCCTGATTATTCTTTGATATCTGACAGCAGCCTGTCAATGTTCTCAATTTTTAAAGGCAACATTTCTGTTCTGTTTTGAATCAAGAGACAAAAAAAATTGCAAGTATTCAAAATCAAGGTTCCAATTTCATGAAAAAAAAAAAGCAATGAAATTAATTTTGATGGTATATTTAGTTTAACATGTTTCAGTCCTGGAAAAATTTATTTTTTGAAAGGAAAAATTATTGTATGAACCAAGAATCGAGCCATGCACCTCTGACTGTATGTCAGTGTGCAGCCCACTACACCATTCGAGACATGGTACAAATCCTAACATCTCATTTCACTTATACAATTCTCTTATATCCAAAGGCAGATAGCTAGAGCTATTAACAATGCCATCAGATGACTTGTATGCACAGTATTTTTAACGAGAATTTTACATTACTTTTAAGGGTAAAACTTAATATTTTTATGTTATATTTAGTTTAATATGTTCCAGTCCTGGGACAAATTAATTTTTTGAAAATAAAAATTATCTGATGGTGTTGTTAATAGCTCTAGCTATCTGCCTTCAGATGTAAGATAATTGTATAAGTGGAAAGATGGTCAGCTCTAAGAATTAAATCTGGGACCTTCCAGTTGTTATAATTTGAGCTAACTTCCTCAGTCCTTTACAAATAGCATTTTTATTTTGCGACACATGAAATTATTCAAATAGCATTAGAATGTTTGGATATTCCATTAGACTCTGTATTTCTATTTTGGTATGGATTCATGTGTCTTGTGCAAGTTTACTATTTTTAAATTAATTGTGAAATAATTAATGGCAAAATGGTATGATATTGGATTTCCAACTTAGCATTTCCCTTGATAACTGAGATAAACCACAAGAATTAAATTCTTTTTAGTCTGATCATCTTACCTCAATATTAATGTTGATTTGTTCTTGAACATGTTTCGATTATATAATAATCATCATCAGCATCTTGCCCAGACTGGTTAGATTTATGTTGCACACCCTGGATGTCGATGTCAGCTCCATCCTGTGGTTGGGCAAAGAACCTCCAAACAAGGTCACTCTTAGTTGGTATTTCAAAATTCATAACTGTGATTTTGTTCTTCTGAATATAGATTTTTCCCAAACAGTCAGCTCTTTTTGTATTTTCTAACTGTTTTAATAATTTAGTGTGCAAATTTATATTATGTTTTTAAGACCAAACGTGAGCAGCAACTGCAGATTTTTCTATTTCCCCATTTTTAATATTTCTTATGTGTTCTTTGATTCTAATTTTTAGGTTTCTTTTTGTTTTTCCTATATATATATATATATATATATATATATATATATATATATTTTCACAACCTGTACATTCAATTTGATATATTCATGATTTTTTGTTATATTATATAATAAAAAAAAATTCAGGAATATATCAAATTGAATGTACAGGTTGTGAAAAGATATATATAGGAAAAACAAACATCAACGGCAGTAAGTTTTCGTCATCATGACACATTATTTGGCATTCTATTAATGTCCAATCCATATCAAATTGCCAAGCCTTAGACCTATGTATGAGACAATATCAAGATCTCCTAGTAATTGTATTAATTCTTTATTATATCTTATTCTCCAGATGTTATCTACACAAACTGCTCCCAATATTCTTCTCAGTACCTTTCTTTCAAGAATATTTAAATGATTACAGATATAAGAGTCAAGTACCCAAGTTTCAGAACCGTAACAATTGATTTTGGTACATCTAAGAACAGAATGGCTCTTTAATATGGGAAGAAGAGCAAAATATGCTTTATTTGCAATTCTAATTCTTCTATTTATTTAAAAACGAAGTGAGATCAGGTGATACAATTTTACTTGAAAAAAAAGAAAGAAAGAAAGAAAAGAATTATGATGTAATCTATTCATAAAGCCAATGTGTAACAATGAAAGGGTTTTTACTGGAAGATCTAATTTGCTTCATATATTTGAAATTGCTGAAAAAAGGAATGTCAAGGTTTTAATACATTGAAACAAATAGTAAATTACAATTATACACTCTGTACCATCAGTGCAGACATACTGTACAAATCCACTACACACTTGGGATAAATAGAACAGCTTCAGTTAGTTTATCTCAAACATCGTTATACAGTATTAAATAAGACTGTCTTAAGACAATTCTTTCTAGTGATTCCTACCTTCACAGTCTTTTAAATAATGGTAAACTATATTATAAAAAATAATAATAATAATAATAATACCCTCAGGGGTCCTCATCTAGGGGATATGTGGATGGCGACCACAAGGTGCCCAAGCTGAGCAAAACATTTCTTCCGCTTACTTGTGTTTTGCACTCTTTTAACTTTACTATCTAACCTCTCTTGGTTAACTCTTGTTTTTTTCGACCCCGACGCTATTAGGGCATCCGAGGGCTAGGGAGTCTTTCCTTTCTTCCATTTGTTCTTTCCTTTATTTTCTTTTCTTCTCCAGAAAAGCCTAACCAGAGGCTATAAGATGGCAGCCCCATCACTGGTCTTGCCTTCCTTTGGCCAGCAACCAATCGAAGGGACTATTATTATGCTTTCAAGTCTTATACGAGAATTTCCCGGGGAGGGAAAATTTTCTATAGGATCGTAACAGGCCTTGGCCTAATACTTGGAAGGAAGAAGAAGAAGAAGAAGATAATTTGCAATTATAATGAAATAGGTGAGTTCTAACATAAAAGGTAAATTATCTTTGAATCTACAACAATCTTAGTTACATAATGTTATTTTAATTTTAAATAGTTTCGTCCACTGCTGTGGTCTTGAGGTAGCGTGCTGCCTTGCCACGCAGCGAGCCCGGGTTTGATTCCCGGTCGGGATAGGCTCCTGGGTGAGGTTCTTTCGGGGTTTTTCCTCACATGTAAGACAAATGTCAGGAAGCTTAGGGCCCAATGGTCCCCGAAAACCATCCGGTCATCATAATCATCCTTACCATTATCATCATCATCCTTCACCGGTGTGGAAAGCAACGGGAAGTTAACACACCTATAATTCTCTAGAAAAGCTGCAAAGCATAGCATGAAAATGCTATGATTGCAGTGAAAGACCTGCCCTCAGGGCAGAATTGCTATGGAATGGAATATGTGTATCATCATGCATGTCAACTATAGTGGGGCAAGGAGGTCCATGGCCCACATGAACTGAATAGTATAGCATGGCTCCATATAAAATATTAATAAAATTATCAGTACTTTTATTATTATTGTGTAGGCCATGCTTCAACGACCTTCTCTCACCCCCTAAGAAACCTAAGGTAATACAACTACCATGTGCCAATGGTTCCACTTTCCAATGTTGCCTCGTCCACATTACTCTTTAAAAATAAGATTTTAAAATGAAACCATTTCTGTGGTCTCGAGGTAGCGTGCTGCCTTGTCATGCAGCAGGCCCAGGTTCCATTCCCAACCAGGACAAGCTTCCTGGGTGAGGTTTTTTCGGGGTTTTTCTTCACTCGTAAGACAAATGTCAGGTAGCTTTGAGGCCCAAAAGATCCCCAAATATCATCTGGCCATCATCATCATCCCACGGTGTGGAAAACAATAGGAAGCTACCACACATATAATTCCCTAGTAAAACTGCAGAGCATAGCATGAAAATGCTATATTAACATGCACATATCTGTAAAAAGATTGGTTAGTTGATTTGACAACTTCGGAACATCTCTGTCTCTTTCTGTCTATTGAGGGTTGAAAGGCGGTCTGCTTTTGTTAAGTGACACTCAGGAGAAGTTGAAACCGAAGATTTTTATCAGTTCCAGGAAATGAGGCCACTAAAGCATGGCATGAACAATAACCGCTTATTTGCCTGTTATTTTTGATTTGATAAAAAATATTAGATTCTTATCCATATATGGAAACCATAAGACAACATCTATGTCATTGCCATTTGTATGTAAGGATCTTAATTATCAACTGTAGGAACGTATACTTTTTTAAAGAGTAAGTTTGCTCATGAATCTATTATAAAAATTATTGAAATTGTGGAGGTAATGTAGGAAAAATGACAAAAATTAAAAAAATCAATACAAATAAAACTCTGTGAAGGTCAGTTTCACAACTAATCTACTTTCAGACTGTCCTAATATGGAGCTGTTCCCCCATTTCTTCAAAATGTACAACACCAACATAGTATTACGATAAACACACAAGTAAATACAGAACTGAAACCCCCCCCCCCCACTCACTAACCATCATTCACAAACAGTCTTTGATTTCGTTACAGTTCTCTTTGGCAAACACCTTTGAAAAGGAATATATTTTTATATATATTATTTATATAATAATTTATACAAAGTTGGTTTGATCACTCAGAAGAGAAGCACCACAACAGCATAGAATGCTGCCCAACATACAAACATAACCTGAAAACAGCTTCCTCAATCCTAGTGGTATCTATATTCTAATTTTATCTTTAGCGCTTTTGTATCATACCAAACAGAAAGTAAAGTAAAAGTTTATAAAACATGTGTATGACCAATAATGACATATGGTGCGGATACATGAGCAGATACTAGTCAAACGAAACAACTCATGAGATGCGGCAGATATTTCAGTACAAGCTTCGAGGTTCTCTAGGGTCAGGCTGAATTTTGTGATTTTAGCTGGTGATAGATAAGGGACAATAGCAGGGACTTAGTGATAAATATATCTTTAGGCGACGTAATGGAAGGATTTATTATTTTACTATCTCAATAGTTGTGAATAGACTAGCACTATTAACTTGGCTAAGAAACTGCCAAACCATGACTTATTAACTTTAATAATGCGAATCTTTGCAATTTAATTTATCTTCAGTCAACATTAAGGACAAATTAAAATTTTAAGTTCTTCTCCGATATTTGCGATGACTCTACTTGTTTTTCGAGTTGGAGCGCTGGCCCTACGCTTGGTATGTTCTTCAAATGGGAGCACTCGCTTTACTTGCTTTTGACTATAGCTTACGAAAATTTTTTTTTATATTTAATTTTTAAGAAAGTCGTGAATTTGACTTTTTATTTTCCATCGCCATTACACTTTTAATACAAAATTTTCATTGGAGAAAATAAATATTTTGACACATCTCTATACATGTGCAAGACGATAGACCTATACTAAATTAAGGGTGTGACCTTTACCGGACCACCTTCCTTATCATCCAGGTTCAGTTACTTGGGGTCGATGATCTTACTTTAGCTACCCACTATGTTTTTGGAGGCTACATTTTGTACTGGTACAGAGAACAGCAGAAATGAATACTTTAAGAGCCACAGTCAACAAAACAAGACTTGACAGAGTCAGGAACCAGGATGTGAGGGAGGAATGCAATATCATAGATGTTGGGATATTTATTACAAGGAAAAGGGAATGGAATACCCACATGGACAGAGCTGATGATATGAGGTTTATTAAAGCAGCAAATAACCTACGTCCAAGAGGAAAAAGAGAAGTGGGCAGACCCCTCAAGTGATGGAATGAGTCGTAATCATCATTGACATAGTGTGTGTAAATAAACAGGCATATGCCTATATAAAAGAAGAATAAGTACCATACCAGATTTAATAATTTGATTACTTAAATTGAACTTTTATAAGAAAAAGTCACTATGAGGTTTAATTTAAGATTTAAATTAAAATGTTCTTTTCCTCATCTCATATCCTGTAACTGGATATGAGGTGAGGTATAAAATATTGTAATTTAAATCTTTGATTACTTAAATTTAACATCAATTCTCTCATCCTAATTCTGTACTTCCTCAAAATTTTTTTTTATATTTCTCTTAAAATTCACTGTCCTTATGCTGCATAGAGAACATTGATGTGGCTAGAGAATATTTATATTACTGAGTTACTCAAACATTCATCTTGGACTGATTCAAACATTTTTTTTTGTCTGTCACCAGGTTCTCTTTTATGACATTTCTGGTTTTCTCACCTGGCATTGGGCGGAATTGTAATCCATTTCTTAGGTTGGGGCACCTGGTAGGCGGAGTTACTTTACCCCAATGATATGATGAATGATAAATGATAATGAAGTGCCAGGAGAGTTCTTAACCTAAATTCCAGACCATGGGCAACCACACGAATAATTTTTGCTTTAAGGAAAAATTCCCATAATTTGATCGGGAATCGAACCCAGGACCTCGAACTGTAGTCAGAAATGCTGACCACTAGCCCATGAGGTCTGATTCAAACATTCTTGCAAAAAAAGAAAAGTAAATTTTTTTTGGGATTTATTTTGCTTTTTTGTTTTTACTGCATTCCATACAGTATATTATTTAAGTTATGGTATTAGTGTGAAATTAATTAATCTGCCATATTTTTTACAATGATTATTGTCAGAAACAAGTTCAGACCTAGACTGATAGGCTGTTTAAGGATTAAATTAAAATTCTTTATAACTCACCTCATATCCAATCTTCTAATTATACCAGTTTTAACACCTAGATGGTTTCATATTAAGTAATTTTTTATTTATTTATTTTTTATTTATGTTATTATTCAACTGCATGCTCCATTACGTGGAGTAATACTACATGCATTGTGGTGTTCTTATTATACAACTATAAAATTAAACAGTGTTTACAATTAATCTTACTTAAAGCTAGATGGTTTACTATATAATACTATTGTTCTATGTTTTACTTAACCTAAAGTGTATCAAATTTAATTGTATTTGAAAATATTGAAAATGCCTTAGTGTAATTGTCAATGAGTTCATTGTTCTTAATTGGCCAATTCTGGTTTCTTAAAACTATTGATTTGAGTTTATCCCTTTCGTTATCTAATAATTTACATTCCTGTATTATGTGTTTTATATCTTGCACTTTATCACAGCAGGGACAGTTTGGGTTTTCTATTATTTTAAATCTATTTAGATAGGATCTGATGTTCCCATGACCTGTTAACATTATAGTTAATTTATATGTCAGTTTGAGTTTTAATTTTAGCCTGTCGTGTATTGTGGGAAAGAAAGACTTGGTTACTTGACCCTTAGTGGTTTTTCCCATTCATTTTGCCACTTTTGTACACTTGTTTTGCACAGTTCACTGATCACTACACTTTTCGGAATCTTCTTGTAGCTCTCCTCTAGGTCTCTGCTCGCTGCGGCTTCTTTAGCTAATTGGTCCGCCAACTCATTCCCTTGGATCCCGATGTGGGCCTTCACCCATTTGAAGTTTATTATCCAGTTGTCCCGCTGCATAGATGATACTTGTCGTCTGATTTCTTCAATCAAGTATGAATGAATTTTGTGATTTCTTAGTGAGTCTAATGTGATGTGACTGTCTGTATACACGGTCGCTGTTCTCCCTTCCCGCTCCATGTGTTCCAAGGATTGCAGAGCTTTTAGTATTGCTAGCTGTTCGGCTTGGTTGTTGGTGCATTTTTCATTTAGTTTGTATTTACATGTTTTTATTAGAGTTTTGTCTTTATATATAGCCACCCCTGATCCTACTCCTTCATTGCTCTTGCTTCCGTCTGTATATATCTGAATTGTGCTGTCGGTGTATTCATTTTCTGTGATTACTTTAATTGTCAATGCAGGGTGTGGCCAATATTTCGATTCCATATTGTTGTCGAAGAGATATTTTTCTACGAGATATTAAGTAATATCTCGACCGATGTTATGTCATTCAGCAGAATGATTCTTACTCCCCCTCTGATGGTGGATCGATACATCTCTGAATTAATCAAATTCCCTGGGAATTTCAAAATTCATAGATTTTTCTTTTTTTTTAATACCCAGGAAATTTTATTTAATACGGAGGTTCGTCAGTCCACCAACAGAGGTAGTAAGAATCAGTTCTCCTGAATGATGTAAGATTGGTCAAGATATTACGGAAGATGAAACCACCTAGGTTTTGAAACCGGTATAATTAGAAGACTGGATATGAGGTGAGGTATAATAAATTTTAATTTAAATCTTAAATTAAACCTGATAGTGATTTTTTCCTATAAAAGTTCAATAATAGCTGTTTATTGGTAAATGTTGTTCTGATGTTAGCAGAATAGAAAATCATTTTTAATGACTAGCGAAAAAAATTAAGACTAAATAAGTATATTTTATTAGCCATTGGAAATATGAAGTATTTGCAACATTGAACTTTTATAGGAATAAATCACTATGAAGTTTAATTTAAGATAAATTAAAATGTTTCATACTTCTCCTCATAATTAATCTTCTAAGTAGAACACGATTTCAGGGTCTTGGCAACCCCATCCTAAGTACACTCTTGCGAACTGATGTTATGTTGATCAGGCCAATGAATCTTTTAAGTAAATATTCCATAATTTTATACTTTAATTTTGAATAATACCTCATAGGAAGCCAGATATAATGAGAACAGTTAAGTCTCGTAGACTGCGATGGGCAGGACATGTGGCATGAATGGGGAATGAAAGGCAGTGCATGGAAGCTTCTTGTAGGAAAACCAGAGGGAAAACGCCCAGTTGGTAGACCAAGAATGAGGTGGGAGAATAATATTAACTATGATTTGAGGGAAGTAGATTATACAGGGGATAATTGGAAAACATGGTTCGATAGTGCCAGTGAGTTAGTTAGTTATGATAAACACTTGTAATTAAACAATCTATAGTATATTGTTTTATTCCTTCTTGTTTTAACCTTTTATATTTCAAATATGTAATTTTAATTGAATGTATTCAACTTACTGCATTAAAATTATTACCGAAGTCAACTGAGGATGTCATTACTATTAGGGCATCCGAGGGCTAGGGAGTCTTTCCTTTCTTCCATTTCTTCTTTCCTTTATTTTCTTTTCTTCTCCAGAAAAGCCTAACCAGAGGCTATAAAATGGCAGCCCCATCACTGGTCTTGCCTTCCTTTGGCCAGCAACCAATCGAAGGGACTATTATTATGCTTTCAAGTCTTATACGAGAATTTCCCAGAAGGATCAAACTTATGATGACCAAAGCAAATATCTCTGGGTCATCCTATGAAATGCTGGAGGGAAAATTTTCTATAGGATCGTAACAGGCCTTGGCCTAATACTTGGAAGGAAGAGAAAGAAGAAGAAGGATGTCATTGTTTACTTTTTATTTCACTCACCTCATACTTCATAACTCCTAGCATACCCGGGTTTCGTCACATCCCTTGTGACATTCAGAACGTGACACAGCATTGAGAATGTCACAAAGGATGTGACGAAACCCTGGGTATGCTAGGAGTTATGAAGTATGAGGTGAGTGAAAGAAAAAATAAACAATATTAAAAAACCTCATAGTGTTATTTCCTATCTACATAACTTAATAAGGATGTCATTATTGGTGTTCAAGTTCCTTTTAGTTCACATTGTGTAAAACTTCAAACCTCTAAGACAAGGAAGCTGTTTCACAAGTATCTTAAACAAAACTATTTAGAACACAATTCTGTATAAAGAGAGCAGTGATGAAAAGCCACATTTTTTTTTTGTCATTTGAATCTGCACACAACCATTATGTACACATATAGATGTAAGGTTTTACTATTTTGGGGGAAACGTTGAGAATCTCGGATCAATACAAAAGATATTTTCACATTGGTAAAGCATCCTTTTCTGCTAGTTGTTACTCAAATTATTGTCACTTTAATAGCACAATTAAAAAGACAGAAACTTCATTTCACACTGGGTCAACGCATATGAAAGTATTTCTAGCAATAAAGTTCATCGTACATATATACACATTCACACAGAATCATTCTTTCACGTCAAATCACATTATACTGAATGAATGGGCTGAGATAATTCGTAGTGTATTGCATTTCAGTACAGGAGGGCTAATTTATGCTATATTTCATTCTTTCACTCTGAAAAATATTAAAGAATGTGAAGTAGTTATTGAAGTTATGTTTATTGTATAAATAAAAGAGTGAATTTAGTTTAAATTTAAAATATACCTCATAGTGTTATTTCCTATATAGTTTAAGTGAATTTAGCGTTATGAATTCCACAAATGCAGTAACTTATATATCATTAACAAATTTTATATGTTATTTTCAACAGATATAAATAATTACTATAATAAATTTGGGAATTTTTACATTATGAGGTTTTCTTAATAAGAATTAAATAAATCATGAATTCTTCTTACCTCATACATGTATGTTTTTTAACACAGAACTGCAGTATTGGGAAACATATCATTCCCGTCTTCAGCTTTTTTCACAACTGTCAATTTTTCATTATGCCAGTAATTTTCGAAACTATCATCTGGTGTACTTTTGAAGAGCTTTGTAATAAAATTAGATTCATCTGGAAACTCGAAGTTCATGGTTCTAGTATGGTTTTTTTGAATGTATATCTTTTCCCAAACTGTTAATTCCAAAAGTTTAGATAGATGTTTCAAAAGTTTTGGGAAAAGATATACATTCAAAGAAACCATACTAGAACCATGAACTTTGAGTTTCCAGATGAACCTAATTTGATTACAAAGTTCTTCAAAAGTACATCAGATGGCAGTCTAGAAAATTACCGGCGTAATGAAAAACTGACAGTCGTAAAAACAGCTGAAGATGGGAATGATATGTTTTCTCTGACTGCAGTTCTGATTTAAAAAAACATAGATGTATAAGGTAAGAAGAATTTCATGATTAATTTAATTCTTAATTAGATATAAATAACATTAAAGAGACGTAATTAAATAACATTAAATGATTAATAATTAATAAAAAATGAGTTGTATCTTATCTCATATTTTGTGTTCTTCAAGCATGGAACCGCAGTTTCGGGAGGCATTCCTCCCATCCTCAGCCAAGTTTTTGATTGTCAAATCCTGGTCTATATCTTCATCTTCAAAGTTGCCATCTGGTGTTGATTTGATGAAATTTGAGACTAGATCATGTTCGCCAGGAATTAAAAAATTCATGGATCTATATTTGTTCTTCTGAATGTATATCTTGTTCCAAATTGTTAAATCCAAGGATTTTTCCAATTGTTTTAAAAGCTTAGCTTCTTTTTCAATTTTATGACTTTCTAGCAAACTATGAGCTGCCATTGCTGATTTTTTCAATTTCACCATTTCATCATCAGGACAAATATAGATCCATGAATTTTGAAATTCCTGGCAAACAAGATTTGATCTCAAAGTTGATCAACTCAACACCAGATGGCAACTTCGAAGATGAAGTTGTAAACCAGGATTCAACAGTTCTGTAGACCAGGATTCAACAGTCATAAAGTTGGCTGACATTGGGAGGAATGCCTCCTGAAACTGCAGTTCCATGCTTGAAGAACATGAAATATGAGGTGAGATATGACTCATTTTTTATTAATTATTAACTTGAAAACCTCATAATGTCATTTCCCATAATTATATTATGAATTAAATCAATTGGTCTGAAATAAAAACCTTTGTATATAGCCTTGTTATGTCAATATACGGTATATCAGGATATTGTTCAAAATATGTTTTTTTATTGGTAAGCAAGATGTTGAATTTCAGAAATTAATATCTGAAGTCACAAAAAAAATGTTGATAAAATAATAGCATATTTCAATACCATAATTGTTGCTAATGACATCTTCATGATACTTAAGTGGTATAACGTGCTCGAGATGAAATGAAGTATAAATAGCATAGGCTTTTTTTATAAAGCTGTTACAGCTCAAACTATTACAAAGGAGTCTATGCATGCTGATAGTAATTTATTCTCAGTTTAACAAATTTTAAAAACAATAAAAGAGTAGAGATGGTTCATAATTTTGATATACAAAAGAATATATGTTTGTTAAATTTAAAAGTTATAAAATATTACTTAATTTGAAGCTATATTAGCCATATTAATATTTTTCATAAAATTCTAAAAAAATATTCATAGTGGGGTGCTGTATATTCCTTTTTTTCTTTTATGTTAAAAAACCTGTTTTTGTCTTTCTTTTTTCATTGCATGTTTCCAGTCATAGCTGATGACATGAAGAAACCTGTTTTTGTAAATTTGTAGAAATTTGTAAGAAAGATATGCAAAAATGTGCTTTTGTTGTAAATTTTGGATTGTATATTCAAAACTACTGCATTAATATGAAATTATCTTGAATTAGTGTCATGCTTAATCTTATTTTTCTGCCACTATTAACAAATTAAGAAATCTTTTAGAATGTGTAATACACAGGAACGTACCGTACAATATTTTAAAATTCTTTTTGAGAGAGAAACTAAATTAAATAAAGGGGAAAATATTCATTTTACTACAATAACTTAATTAATGTGAATATTTTAGCTAGTAAATTTTGTAATGCTGAAACATCTTAATAAAAATTGATGTCTGTTGATATTTTTAAAAGATTCCTTCTGTTATATGAATACTTTATTGAAATTTAATATTTGAAGAGAAACATTTACGCCTAAACTGGGATTTGAAACCCAAAGTCTCTTCTGATTCTATGTACCAGCAAACTAAACCACTGTGCTACTTAGGCATCTCATTTTAAATGGTATGTAGCACACTGGTACATAGATCCAGAGACCTTGGGTTCAAATCCCAGTTTAGGGATACATTTTTCTCTTCAAATATTAATTTGTCCTTTAGTGTGAGTGATAAATTTCAAATAAAAACATTGAAAACTTTATTGAAATTTTCTTAATAGAGTTTTAGTTTTTTATTTATTTCATCCATCATCTTTGATTCATCTGTGAAATTAATCTTTACTCAACAAACTTTACACAAAGTTTTTGTACCCAAAAATGTTTGTAATAAATTAATATCCTGCTAGATTACATAATATGTCACTTATCCTGATATATCTAACCACACATATTTTAATTGAATTGAATAATAAATTCAAGATAATACAGGTATACAATAAGAACATAAAACAGAATTTTCTTATCTCATGAATGCAAAAAGCTTAATATTCTTACTTATTAAATTTTTTTTCTCCTGCTGCCTTGCATATTTAATTAAAAAAAGGAAAAAATAATCATAAACATATTTTAAGAAATATTTTCTAAGGTAATGGACAAATTATACCGAGGTTAAAAAAAAGTTATGTTGCTATAAATAATGTGTAATTTATGATGATCTTGAAGAAGATTTTCGGGCTGTGGCCATGGTCGTGAGGCTTGTAGTTCCCCGACGTTTTGCCAGAGACTGCATCTGGCATCCTCAAGGGTTGTCTTGAGACTGGCAATTCTGTCCACTGTCCTATTTATATGTTCACTGCGATGTGTTCGTAAGTTATATCTGCCTCTTGAGGATGCCAGACGCAGTCTCTGGCGAAACGTCAGGGAACTACAAGCCTCACGACCACGGCCTACAGCCCGAAAATCTTCTACAAGATCATCATAGCAACTCCGGCCGTGAAAGTCTACGTGAATACAATGTGTAATTTGTTTGCAATAGTTCAGAGCGTCCCACATAAGACTGGGCCTGGCAGACAACATGCACGCTCCCACATATATATATATTCGATTACAGACCTCTCTATACGACTATTTTGACATATGTGTCATACAAAAACACTTTTTTTCAAGCGTAAATTTTTTTGGCATTTCAATGGTGCAACAAGCCACACAAGCAAACACGTCTTCATTCAACTAGCAAACTCCTCTGACTGACTACGCGTGGCTATGCAGTGAGTGGGTCATAAATACAACAGCGCACTGTTGTCTGCCAAGCCCAGTCTTATGTGGGACACACGGTATAAGAATAACAAACTTTTAATAATTAATAGTGTTAGAATTTTAACAACTCGCCTTGTATTTGTAGATTTCTTGAAGACTAGTTTTGATATGCTATGTATCATTATCAATTCCATCTAACTGTTGAATTGGCAGTTGGTGATCCTGTAGGTTGATTCCTGCTTCCTCTGTTGGCTGACTGATGAACTTCCAAATTAAATCTTTTTCGCCGGGAATTAAAAAATTAATGATTTTCCTTTTAGTTTTGTGGATGTGAATTTTCTCCCAGAATTTTCACATCCACAAAAATAAAAGGAAAATCAACAAAGGAAGCAGAAAGCACCTACAGGATCACCAATAGCTAATTCAACATTTAGATGGAATTGATAATGATACATAGTGTATCAAAACTATATTCTTCAAGAAATCTACAATTATAAATCTCATTGTGTCACTTTCTTTAAATATTAAGAAAAAAATTTAATATTGGAAAGCATTCAGAAATATAGTTTTCATGTAGGAAGTGCAAAAAGTTTTCATATATTGCATATTTTTAAAACAAAATAAATAAAATATATAATAAATTGACTGCAGTTGATTAAAATTTTCTGATAATTTTACTGACTTTCTACTAACATTTTGTTCTTACTCACATTAAAGTAGTACATTAGTAACATTTTTCTATATATAAAATACCTTCTTACATATACAATAAAATATGAAGTGTGAGGCTCCCTCCTGTGACAAAGCTTTCAGGTTTTTGTACTGTTGAATGGCCTGAGTTGAACTCCCTACCCATACATTTACACATACATGCACACACTCCAGCTCTCTCAACTAAGTTAAAGGGAGGCACTAACTTTTGCAGCCAGACATTTTGATTTGAAGTCTTAAAAAAATATTATTAAGAATTATATGTAGGCTAATAAAATATAAAATTTTAAGAGTTTTAAATAGTGGTTATTTATACGAGGGTTGGGGTATAAAGCATGGCAACAATTTTTTTTTGTAAGAATTTGAGCGTGGGTGAAAAATCTAAAATATACATATGAAAGAACAATGGATAAACAAGATTTAAGGATATTTAACTTTTATAGGAATTAATCACTATGAGGTTAATTTATGGTAAAATCAAATGTTTCTTACCACTCCTCATATAAATATTCTCAGTAGATCGCGAAAATAGTACTGAAGATGAGACCGTTATGGTCTCGAAATCGCGATCTACTTAGAAGATTTATATGAGGAGAGGTAAGAAACATTTGATTTTACCATAAGATTTAAGGAATTTAACAACACACCAACATTTTGCTCCTCATGTTTATTAAAGTAATTGTCATATCAATACAGTTTTCGTGTTCCAGAATCATTACATCACACCTTTTTATTTTTTCACTCTTTTTTTTATGGTTTGGGACATGAATGGACATTACAAATGCTGTTCAACAATAGTTGACCAGATTCACACATGGTGAAGAAAATGGTGAAGCAGATGGTGCCTCCCAAATCGTTGGCAGCATGTTGTGAACGTTACAGGAGACTGCTTTGAGGGCCTGTAGAATGAGAGAGTGAGTTAGTGAGTAAAAAAGAAAGGGAGTGAAAAAAATAAAAAGGTGTGATGTAATGATTCTGGAACATGAAAACTGTATTGATATGACTATTACCTTAATAAACATGAGGAGCAAAATGTTGGTGTGTTATTAAATTCCTTAAATTTCATTTATCCCTTGTTTTTTCATATGTATATTTTAGATTTTTCACCCATGCTCAAATTAAAAAAAAAAAAATAGTTACCATGACTTATGCCCCAACCCTCATAGTTATTTTAATTGCTATTGGCTATTCTATTCCTCTTCAGTTCTTAGCATATTAGATCTTAAAAAAAAGTGCTTTAAATTTTACAAACTTGAAGTCTCCGATAGCAGATTTTGAGTTTATTGGATAATGCATAATAAGATTACTATACCCCACCCACTGATTCTCCGGCCCTGAAGTTTTCACGACAGTGTTGCCGATATGGATATTCAGTGGGAGGGGCCGCTTTATGTATGCGGTTAGCAGACATATACAGCTGACAACATCTCAGCAATTTCAAATCTTACTAGCGCGCTATAGCAGCGTGAAGAGCAGTGATTGGTTGTGGCTGACGTGCACTCCTACATCACCCATTTCCTTATTGGCAGTAGAGGGTGAGCTTCTCCCTTTACCCCTCGTATAACCTAAAGTTCAGAGCCGGAGTTACAGTGGCTGTGGTGTAATTTTATGGTCTCAATAGTAGTAATATTAAAAAATTTGCAATCATCATCATAATCATCTGCCATTGTCTTATGGAAACCAAATGCTATTCCTCTCTGTCAGTCTATTGATCTTCCTCCAAACCTCTGACATTCATAACTGCTTGCACACCCTCTCTCCAGATTTTCTTTGGCCTTCTTTTCTTCTTCCTTTCCATTGGGATCCATTCCATAATAAGTTTAGGCAATCTTTGCTCTGACATTCTTTTGACATGGCCATACCACTGTAATCTTTTCTTTTCTATAAAGTCTATGATGTCTGGCTTCTTTTGCACACCCATCATATTTGTATTCTATCCATTCTAGATTTGCCAGCTGATCTTCTTAAAACACCCATTTCTGTACTTAAAATTCTTTTCATTTCCTTGGTAGGAATTTGACAAACTTCAGCACATATGTTAAAATGCTCTGAACTATGAATTGATATATTTGTAATTTTATATTTTTTTGTAATTTTTTGCTCCAACAGAGTTTAAAGCATTTATTGCTTGTTTTGTTTGTGTGATTCTGTTTTTAATTTCCACAGTGTTATTGCCTGAGTGGTCAAATTTTATACCTAAATAAGTGCATTCAATATTAGGTTTTAGTTCTTCTCCGTTGTTGAGATTTATATTTTCCCTTTCTTCTCCCATACACAGATATTTAGTTTTCTCTATATTTATATAAAGTCTTCATTTTTCATAATTTGCAATAAGAAATTAAATTGTTTGTTTATGTATAATTGAATAGTTGCCCCGAAAAGAGATGTAACAAACAAAAATTCAAAAATTGAGTTTTCAGTGGATTAGTGATCTATCCGGAGATTATCATAGTACGGTGGATGTAAAACTATCCCTACTCTCTTCCAGACTTGTTTAATTTATTTTTAAAAGTTGGCTTTCAAGTGAATAGTGATCTATCTGCAACAAAATGGCAGAAGTCATGAGTAGCAGTGCAGAAAAACAATTATTGTACGTGTGCAAATTCACTCCACCACAGTTCTGTGAATTCTCTCTGAATCTTAGAGAAATTGAGTGAAAATAAGTAAGACACAAAAAAATGTAACAAAATAACATTAAATGGAAAATAAATATTGAACACTGATTCAGTTACAAATTTTTCTAACTGAATCAGTGTTTAATATGTATTTCCTATTTCTTATTGTAGCATTTTAGTTAAATATGGGTTAGATAATCTTCCACTCTATAAAAATAGGTCACTTTTGCGCTCAATTCTGTACTAAATTGTTAATATTTAATTAGTAGCATGTTATTTTGCATTCAAATTGGCTTTATATCTTTCCAATAGGATGACAGATTAAAATGTATATCCATCCATCCATAGTAATTCTGCCCAAAGGCAGGTCTTTCACTGCAATCATAGCATTTTCATGCTATGCTTTTCAGCTTTACTAGGGAATTATAGGTGTGGTAGCTTCCCATTGCTTTCCACACCGATGAAGGGTGATGATGATAATAAAAATGTATATAATATAATAAAATAAACATTGTACATTTTTTTCGTTTTGCCAACTATTTGTAGTTTATGGGTTAGTTCTGTTTTTGGGGCAACTATTCAATTATTAATATTTATTAACTTCTGGACTAATTGTTCAAATTAATGATCAGTATCATATTTATTTGTCCCATGCCGTAGCCGAGTGGTTAAGGCAAGAAGCTTTGGCGCAGAGCTACGGGACTTGCGTTGGTTCGAGTCCCCCATGGGGGAAGACATTTTCTCATGGAATTTCGGCCAATATGGGACCAGTATTGTGAGGCATTTGGGTAGCTACAATAAGTTGCGCCTCCAGGTTTAGAAAACCAGCTATAACGGCTGTGGGACCTGAGATGTTGACTACATGTCACACCTACATTGGCTTATGATCATCCATCTCTGTGATTAAAACATATGGATGAGAGGCCAGCAGCCGGCTGGTAGGTCAAGGGCCTTCTAAGCCTGTCATGCTTGAAGTTAAAGTTAAGTTAATCATATTTATTTACGTTTAAGATCATTTTTACAAAATGTGATGGGTTATTCAAATATAATAAATTATTTGTAATCAATTATTATGTAATGCTCATAAAAAATATTTTAATATGCAAAGCGAAACAAAATATTTTTAAAGAAGTTGTACATCTTCTACATACAAATCTTAAATAATTAATTAGCATAAAATTTGACCTAACTTGCCAACCCTTCAGCCTAATTATTGCATTTCAAGTGAAATGTAGCTGGAATCATTATACAATTTTTAGGCCATAGAAAACAGACACATCAAATAGGCCGTCAACATTGACTACAATCATCTCTGAAAGACTCAAATACATTGTGAAGATTTTCTTGTTATGCAAAGCATTGGTCCCATCTGTTATATATTCACATTCAAAAACTTCAATCATTATAAACTGTAAATTATAAAAAAGGCTTAAATATTATTGACACACTTTGTGAATTAGTAAATTATAAAAATGCAATATTACAATATTTAATAAATTGTCATAATTTAACACGTTAAAATAAATATATTTATTGAAGGTGACATAGATAGTAACATAAATTTAAAGAGAGATGATTATTTTAAGCCTTGGAAGTTATCAATATCAATAAGTGAGTTGGAATTAATATTTAATTTTAGGAAGTGATATTTTGAGGTTATTTTAATTAAATTATTTTCAGTCTGATCATCTTACCTCAATATTAATGTTGATTTGTTCTTGGACATGTTTCAAAACAATTCTGTTTTATCTGACAGATAAAACAGAATTGTTTTGAAACATGTCCAAGAACAAATCAACATTAATATTGAGGTAAGATGTTTTATCTGACAGATAAAACAGAATTGTTTTGAAACATGTCCAAGAACAAATCAACATTAATATTGAGGTAAGATGTTTTATCTGACGATAAAACAGAATTGTTTTGAAACATGCCCAAGAACAAATCAACATTAATATTGAGGTAAGATGATCAGACTGAAAATAATTTAATTAACCCAGATAAAACAGAATTGTTTTGAAACATGTCCAAGAACAAATCAACATTAATATTGAGGTAAGATGATCAGACTGAAAATAATTTAATTAAGTGAGTTGGAGTTTGACTAATGATGAAGAAAAATGACCTTTTTAAACTGGTATCGTGAAAACACAGAATTTTATTAGGTGAGATGTAAAAACATTTTACCCTGCTCAATTATAAATTAAAAATCAGGAAGTTTATATATACAAGATGTTGCAAAAAAAAAACACTGACAACGGAGGTGAGGTAGTATATTGAGATATGTTGATCATTTTTTAATGTCTGTGTACCAATGTCTGGAAATGGTGCGTTTTCACATTATGAGTAGTTAACTTTTCAAGAGTTCCGTTAGTTGGATTTCAAGATTCAATACTTGACAATACTGTCACAGTCACATCAAGTTTTCAAATTATCCACCTCCCATCTCATTGCAGAGCATACATCGGCAGTGTAGTGATTGGTGCACATGTTCAAATATACCTGGCCCCATTTTAATTATTTCTGTAGTAGCGTGAATTCAGGCTATAAGATCCATACGTGACTCTATTGGAGTGTGATAAACAGATTGTCACCCCACAAAATGTACTCAAGAGGGTTAAGATCAGGTGATCTCGGAAACCATGTGACTTGTCTCCCCTCTGCCAATCCATCGACCTGGATACGTGGTATCCAAATGTCTCCTCACATTGGCATCGAAGTGAGCTGGAGCTCCGTCATATTGTAGCCATATTCTGTTGCAAAGCCACATATCATAGGTTTCATATCTGTGAGGTGTTGTCAAGTAATGAGTCTTCAAATCCTTCGAACTAACACTGATTTTGAGACACAATTAACTAGTCGTAGTGTGAAAACGCATCATTTCCAGACATTGGTACCTTATTAAGAAATTATCAACATATATCAATATACTACCTCACCTCCATTGTCGGTGTTTTTTTTGCAACACCCAGTATTTATATTAAAAGTACAATGTTTCATTTTGCATCATGTGAAATAATAATATGCCAAGTTACAAAAACAGTGTTTTGGGACCTCACCAATAAACTTAGTAATAACTGGTCATACAGAGAGGATAATTTATTTGAAAATACGATAGGAGGTAACATTATGAAGTTTTATTTAATAAAATAAGTTTGGTCTGTGTTATTCTTACCTCAGGTTGTCTGCCCTGGATCTTGACTCCCGCTCCATCTTTCCATGGTCCAAAGAACTTGCTAATTAGGTTCCTCTCTCCAGGAATTAAAAAATTTAACAAGTTTCCTGGGTGAGGTTTCTTTTTGAGGTTTTCCTCACCTGTAAGACAAATGTCAGGAAACTTTAAGGTCCTACCGTCCCCAAACATCATATGGCCATCATTATCTTCATCATTCATATTCACTTTAGATTAAGGACTCCTGGTGCACCACTATCATCATCATCATCACCCATCATATCAGAGTACTGTAACCTTGCCTTCCAGATGCTCCAACCTCAGAAGTGGGTTATAATTATTATGTCCATGCCAGGAGAGAACACCAGAAATGTCGAAATGACAACCTGGGGGATTGAATATAAGTTCATAAAACAAACAGAAATATTATCAGAATTTAAAATTGAACCCATTCTTGAAAAAACACAAAATTATAAAAACAAATGGAGACTACAAGTTAGAAGAATGACTAGAGAAAAACTGCCCAATTTAATATTAAAATACCACCCAGTTGGTTAACAAAACCAAAATCGACCACTTAGAAGAATACTGGATCAATAATGAGACCAGAACAGACTACTAGGTCTCTATCTTTGACTGCTTGATGATTAAGAATACAAAATTATCCTCTATGTATTAGCTGTCAATCCTAAAAGTTTATCAGTGAGGTCCTGTAACATTATGTATAATTTGAAAATAGGTGTTGCAATACAAATATACCATAATGAATAAGTTGAGTTTATTGTCATTGTATGTACCTCATAGTTGTTGAGTACTTTTAGGACATTATATTATTTTTAGTCTGATCATCTTACCTCAATATTAATGTTGATTTGTTCTTGAACATGTTTAAAAAAATTCTGTTTTATCGTCAGTTTGTCCAGACTGGTTTGATTTATGTTGCATTATGTCTGGACAAGCTGACGATAACACAGAATTGTTTTGAAACATGTTCAAGAACAAATCAACATTAATATTGAGGTAAGATGATCAGACTGAAAATAATATAATTAAAATAACCTCAAAATATCACTTTCTAAAATTAAATACTTTTAGGACAAGTTTGAAAATAAATCTTCTGGAAAGCTGAAGATAGAACAGAAGTTGAAATTTTATAGGAAAAAATCACTATGAGGTTTAATTTAATCTTATAGAACAGAAGATTAGTTTTGAAACATATCCTAAAAGAACTCAACTGCTACGAGGTAAGATGACAACAGACTTAACTTATTTATTAAGAAGAATCTCATAATGTTACTTCCTGTTGTAATTTCATAACAATATACCGTATTTATCACAATAAAAGCCAAGTTTTGTTTTTCAATTTGAAGAAAGTGGAGTTGTTTTAAGTCTTGAAATTATATTAGTGTTTTCACATTGTATAAAATATTAAAAATGCTTCAGTTATGTGATTTTATGAATGGAAATGTCACTAATATTAAATCCTCAAAAAAAAAAAAAAAAAGAAGACATTAACAGTAATAGTGAGTGGAGAACTTATTTTTAATGACTGAAGAGGGACAAGATATTGTCTGAAACCACCGGTATCAAAGAAATTTGAATTATATGAGGTGAGTCGTTAAAAATAAGTTCTCCACTCACTATTAATGTTATAACCTCATAATGTTTACTTCCCAATATTAATTTAAATATAACATTAACAGTATATTATTATTTAATTGGATATGTGCTAAATTTTCACATTTTTATGATGATTATTAATTTTTAGACATAAAATTATATTTTAGGTTACAGAATAGTAAATCCATCAACATATTTATTTCAGACTTCTCATTTTATCTTCCACCATGAATATGTCACATAAGACAATGAATTAATAAGCAGATGGAGTTAGAATTGTGCGTGTTGTAGACTAGTGCTCGGCTTGTTTCGCACCAATTCATTGCATATCAAATGAAAATCTTCTGCGGTTAGACATAGCCCTTATTAATTACAGAAGTGTACATTGTCCACTTTAATCCTGCGGTAATTAAGTCTAATAAATCTAAGTTTTGTTCCATATAACAAACAATACTTCTATAATGTTGAGTGATTCCGGGTTATGTGGCCGTGGTCCATAGTTGGTGTTGATACCAGACGTTTCGCCCTCAACTGCGGAGGGCATCTTCAGTGGCGAGTGCTTCTAGGCGTGTTTCCTGGTCGGAAGATCTACTAAGAGTGAGCGCTGTGGACGTAGAGGACGTTGTATTAGTGGTGGGTGCAGGGTGAGTGGGCGTGGCTCTTGCTGATTGGCTAATGGTCGTCTCCTTGTTGTCACTGGTGTTAATGCATTTATTTTCTAGTGTATGAAACCAGGCCTTAGACAGTTTGATACCTTCCTCTTTTCTGTTAATATTTCCCTTATGCTTGTATATTTCTATAGCCTCTCGGTATAATCTAGGGAAATAGTAGGAACTTATGTATCGTCGAATAGAATCTGGTGTCCATTCATAATGGCATGTTCTGCTACAGCTGATTTATCCATTTCTCCTTGTCTGCAGTTTCTTTTTATGTTCTGATAAACGGGTGGCTATACTTCTTTTCGTGGTCCCTATATATACAAGCATAAGGGAAATATTAACAGAAAAGAGGAAGGTATCAAACTGTCTAAGGCCTGGTTTCATACACTAGAAAATAAATGCATTAACACCAGTGACAACAAGGAGACGACCATTAGCCAATCAGCAAGAGCCACGCCCACTCACCCTGCACCCACCACTAATACAACGTCCTCTACGTCCACAGCGCTCACTCTTAGTAGATCTTCCGACCAGGAAACACGCCTAGAAGCACTCGCCACTGAAGATGCCCTCCGCAGTTGAGGGCGAAACGTCTGGTATCAACACCAACTATGGACCACGGCCACATAACCCGGAATCACTCAACATTATGATTACCGGCCGTGAAAGCCTGCATTCAACTAATACTTCTATAAACAACATCCAACTCCATATTGTGTTCATTCTAACACAAATCACTTCTTTGTTATTTTCTTTCCTATGTCTCATTACTTACAAGCTTATTAACATTAGATTGTCTTAAAAGTAATGTCGGTTTTTAATGTGCATTGTGTGTCGGGTGGAATTTTGAAGATGTGATTCACTGGGAGTTTGTTCCAAAGGAGCACGTAGTTGATGCAGATATTTATTTTCAACAACTGGAATGAATTAATGAAATTTTGAGAGTTGCGGGTTCTTTTCTTTCTTCATTACATGTTTCCAGCCATGACATGATTCCATTGCATAGTTACACTACTTGAACAGTTCATTGGTGATTTTTCCTAAGTATACTATATACAAGTTCTGCAATAGTCCAGAGCTTAGGCGTGGTTAATATGAGTTGAAATGTTAAGATTGTTGTTGTTTTCTAATGGCGAGATTTGACGTTTAAGTCATTTTCTCTCTGGCTTCCCAGTACAAGTGAACAAGGTCCTTTAGAGTGTTGTGCAGTTGGATTTAAAGCTGGACAGACTAGAAGGTGGTGTTTGTCCATGATCAAGTCCGGGTCTTTGCATACGACACATCTGTCTGATTGAAAAACATGTATTCAGTGGAGATGGTGAGCCAGGCAGCATGCCCTGACATCAGTCTGAATTTCGCTACTGCTTCCTTGCGGCCTTTATTTTTTACTTCTGTGTGTAGCTCATCAATTTTTTCCCATGATTTCCCTCTGACTGTTGCAATTTTTTCTTTCAGGTTTTCCATTTGGATTGCTTTCTTGATTTCTTCGATAATGTTAAGATTGTTGACGTAAGAAAATATCAGTTCTCAAGTGCTCCTATTTATAGGTTTTTGAGAGATAATTATATAAATGTTGTGATAGATTTTGATATATCAGTTCTAATGAAGGGTTTATAGATTATTATACATAATAAAATTATGTTTTAATAGTGAATTGTGGCTTCAAAAGATTAAAAATATATAATTTTGGAAATTGTTTACCTTAGCAACCATATGAGATATATAAAATTTATAGAACATTTTATAAATACTATATAAATATTTTTATTACTTATTGATGGAAGTATTAGGGTTGTGGGTTCAAATCTGACCAAAATAACCGTGCATGAACAACCATGACAAAAATTTACTATTGGGAGGAATCAAACTGCTACCACATGCAGCATATTGCCCTGATCTTGTGCCTTCAGATTATCATTTGTTTCGATCCATTTCTTGCGTGAAATTTCGAAAACATTGAAGTTGTGGATGTGGGTCTCAATGAATTCTTCGCATAAAAACCAGAGACTGGTACTGTCATGGGATAATAAATTTCGCTGAAAGATGGCTCAAGACCTTAGAATCTGATGGCCTCTATTCTGAAGAGTAGTTTAATTTCTTGTCAGAAAAAATTCCAAACAAAATTTTGTTTAAAAAGACTTCATTTATGAGACAGTATCTCTAGCAATTTTATCATGCTCTTTTTTTTTGTTGTTTCTTTCTGTCATTTTGTTAAATTTTTTTTCAACTTTCTCTATCTGTCCACAATATTCTATTCAGTGACCAAGAAAATTGTTGATGTTTTAGTACATAATTCAGAATACATATATCAATTTGTGTCTAATATGTACTAGCTTTGATTAGTATCTTTTTGGTGTAGCATAAGCAAGTTCTGTTTGATAATTAAATAAAATTCAGGTTGTCTGCACGGCCATGAACCTACAGGTTCGATAGAGCCAGTGAATTTGTTAATAGTACACTGTGTAGATGCAGATGCACCTCCCTGAAAGTAATCCTGGCGGCGTCCATGACTGAATAGTAATTTAAAAACATACACTAAATACAATGCATAGTTTAATAAAATTAATTATTTATAAACAAAATGTTTAAAAAATATTGTATATAATCATAACAAAATATGTTAATGATTTTTAAGGAATTTGCAATTTTTTTTCCAAAATTAAAGTGAATATTGGCATATTGATATACCAACCAACTGCTGATATTACAAATTTAGTCTTCTTCTTCTTCTAGATATCAAGGATTATGCTGCTAGACCTGTTCTGAGGCTGAACTGATTTTCCATATCCTGCGTGGTTATCCTATTGTCTCTTTGTCCTTTTGGTCTGTACTGTAATATTTATCATGGATATCTT
The DNA here is from genome assembly GCA_030220185.1 of Diploptera punctata. NCBI lineage: Eukaryota > Metazoa > Arthropoda > Insecta > Blattodea > Blaberidae > Diploptera > Diploptera punctata. Next base: position 280,320 of record JASPKZ010009352.1, on the reverse strand, counting down.
GAAGCAGCATCTTCAACATGTTCTCTCCATTTATTTTGGTATTGTTTTATGTCTTCTACAAAACTGTCTTCCTCTAATTGTGTTCTTATATCCTCATTCCTCTTCTAATCATTCCACATAAGGATCTTAAAAACACATTATTTGTGCTGCTTCAAGTCACTGTATGTCACACCCTCACAATGCCCATGTTTCACGGCATATCTAATTTCTGGTTTTGACACTGCATTATATGATTTTAATCTGCTATTCTTCCTCATGCTTGTGCCAAAATTCCTTATTCAGTTTAGTGAAATTTCTTAAATTCTTTTATAAATCCAATGTACATTTTTATTACAGAAATTTTGCAGCTTACATAGTTAACATTTTCATTTCATAACATCATTATTATTTTTAATCTCCTTTGCTCACTGCCTTAAAACTTTAAAAAAAGTTTTATTGCAGCATATTTTCAGATTATAAAAAGTTGCAACTTGATTTAATTTTGTAAATTGTAAATCAATCTTAAAAGTATGAAAAAATCTACAGTTACCATATTTAACACTAGAGGTAAACAGGATGATATTGAGAGCAGTGAATTCAGCAGTTAAACATTTTTTGTATTTTTATTAAGGATTGTTTGTTATTTACACAGGTATCCTCAACCAAAATATACAATTTTTTTCTTCCACACTTCTCGATCTTGTGTGTCAGCTTCTGTCATATTTATCTTTTTCATGTTGTCTTGAATTCCCTTTATCCACATTGGCTTTGGTCTACCACGTTTCCCTTTTCCAGGAGGTATCCATTTTAATACCTCTTTGTTTGTTTCTGTGTCCCTTCTTCTCATTACCATATCATCTTAGTTGGATTTCTTCAATCTCTTGTACAATATATTTTTCTACATTCACAATTTCTCTTGTTGTACTATTTTTTATTTTATCTAATTTTGATATTCTTGCCGATCTTAAAAAGTCCATTTCTGTGATTAATAATTTCTTTCTGTGTTTTTGCTTCAACGTCCATGTTTCTGCTCCATATAATAAAATACTCTTCACAATTGTGTTATATATTAAACAATTAATAAAGCAATATATCTAATAAATCAGGTAATGTAAAATTGTAGACTTTCACGGCAGGTATTTTGATTCATCTATTTTATGTCTTTTGGGCTAAATGGCCGTGGTCTGGTTTTATTAAAACTCGACGTTTCATCTACTACTGCGGTAGACATCCTCAGGAGATTCTGCGTGTTCTTTGAAGAGTCAACAAGTCAAAGAACACGCAGAATCTCCTGAGGATGTCTACCGAAGTAGTAGATGAAACGTCGAGTTTTAATAAAACCAGACCATGGCCATTTAGCCAGAAAGACATAAAATACATGAATCAAAATCAGGTAATGTTGATCTTTAGTGAACAGGTCATGTTTTTATCCAGTTCTTCTTGCTGTAATTGACAATAATCATCATTTATAGAAGTAGGAATAAGCAGAAAAATAGTGAAAATGTATACTTCTGCTGATTATACACATTTATTCATATATACACACAACAATTCATACCGCAAACATACTTGCAACATCAACAAACAACAAGAACAAAGAAGAGAAAACAACTATTTTAAAGTTTATGTAAATTATTTGTTCCCATCAGAATGCCATCTACAGCTAATGTGAGGCATATGAGCTACATGTCCCAAATTCATTTACATGAATGTACGACCTGCTGTTTAACAAGTCACAAATTGAAGTAATTACACTCAGATGCTCGTATACTTCAAACATTCTATTAACTTTTAAATGCAGAATCTTTATATCACTGCCAACATTGAAGTCTGTGCCATCTTCAGCAATTCTCACATTTCACTGACTCATGTCATTTCAGCTACTGTAACAACTTCACTAAGAAATACACAATCCTACTTCACTGAACACAGAAATTAGCCTGCATTTACAGAGATGAATTTTCCAATTTTTTTCCAATTTAAATATCAGTTATGCATACTAGAAAAATAGCATATTCAAAAACAACAAAATATTATGGATCGTGTTATCAGATTTGAGGTTGAATATATCAGATTGAAGTCAATAATAATAAAATAATGATGATGATGATGATAATAATAATAATAATAATAATGATACTGTTAATTATGATAATCAATATTGTTTTAAATTTGACATATAAAAATTTTTAACTGAAGACATTGTGTTATCTGAATTTAAAAATCATGTCAAAAATTTAAATAACCAAATAACTTTTAATATTTAATCAAATAACCATCAGGAAAAACTAAATATGCTACTTTTGTCAATTAGTTATGTGAGTATGCTGAGGAATTCTGTATGTTTACATTTTAACATCGTGTAAATGAGGCTTTTATTTCAAAATATAATATTAATATTTAACAATACCTTTCATTCAGTTTTCACATAATTACATGATCTGTAGATTACATTGTTGAATATGGCACGACAGTTTGGCATTCATTGTATTATTTGTACACTCAAACATATACTCATATTATCACTGCTTTTAATTTTTGGAAAGAGCAAAACCCTCATTTCTTCCAACTGCTAGCTCCCTACATTTTAAAGCTCCGTAATTTGGTATGGATTGTGATCAACTTCCTCACTGACTTCAGATGGCTCTGCCTTCCTGCTGAGAGTTCCATGACTGTCTGTCATAATAGAGGCAGGCATCTGACAGTGATCAGTGACTATAAACGGAGCCTGACTGCGTTCCCAAGTGTAGTGAGAAGGTTCTACATCCTCAACATATGGAATGGGTTGTTCGCAGCTCGGTGATCGAGTAGGGGGCATCATTGTTGATATGCCATGTAGGCTTCTTTCAATAGAAGTCGGAGGACTCGAGGGTCTTGCACTGCTTGCTCAGAGTCGCGTACTGCCCATGGTTGGGTCCAAGCATTGCAGAGGCTCCGGAGGACCCGTAGTGCTCAGACCCTCCCCCGCTGTGCAATCCCGACTCATGATGGGTACCGTGCTGGGACTTTTCCTCGCGGGAACTCCTGCCATCTCTGTAACAGAATATCCTAATCATAATCAAATTCATTTATAAAACTTACTTACTATTATATACAATTACTGTTGTGATGTAATAATTTACCAATGTTGAACTTCTGAGAAAGCACATGTTCACATTAGAAGGTATTCAATCATAATACATGATAACTAGTATTAAAATATAATCCGATCCAATGCCCAGGATACGTTTTGTTGTGGTGCCGTTTCACTGGCCGTATGGAATGTGCAGGAGCTCCGTCATGCTGAAATCACATACGACCTCGTGTTGCCAAAGTATTCTGGTAACACATTTTCAAGGAATCGGTCGTGATGGATTCATTGCTTGGCCACTGAGATCACCCAATCTTATCGCATTAGATTACTGTTTGTGGAGTTGGCTTAAGAGTGAAATCTACAAGCACAGAGTGGACACAAAAGAGGTACTTCTCACTCATGCTTGTGCTTAAGGAATGTACAAATTAGCTCAGGTCAGCAACACAACAGCTGTCTACAAGAGCAGCAGAATGCATTGAAGTAGGCGGTGGAGTGTTGAACATCTTTTTGTGAGGAATTAAACAAAACTTAAGATAACAGAATGTTCATTTACTGTCATCTGCACTTCTCCGGTTCCTTGTTGTTTTCATTAAATTACTCTGAAACGATTAAGAAAAGACCATTTGTATATTAGAAGTTTTTTGTTCAGAATCACCAGTACTATCACCCCTCAAAGCATGTACCTTTCCTCCTGACTCATCCTGTATAACGTCTCTTATGAACAGGATAACTAAAACATGTTTATTGCAATGTATATCTAAATTTTGACAGTTAACTTGCAAGAGCATGCTAACTCTGTTAGTAGCAGATGCATGGCCTCCCACTCAGCAAGCATATGATGACATGGATCATATACATTGTACGAGGGTCACTCCAAAAGTAATGCACACTAATTTTTTTAAGTTATTTTTCATTCTACATCTTTGCAGTTTATGGAGTTTATAGATACATCTTTCCCACTTGTGTTCAAATGTATTTCAACCCACTCCCGTGAGTGGTGCTGTCATAGCATGTTTTCAAAATGGCTGCTGCACTTGAAATTCATCAGAAACAACTTGCTGTTATAGAATTCCTCTGTTGTAGAAACGAGACAGTGGAAAACATCCACACGAGGTTGAAAAAGGTGTATGGAAATGCTGCTGTCGATTGCACTACAGTTAGTCTGTGGGCAAGCAGATTATGTGATGAAAGAGGGCACACCAATATTTGGGATAATCCTCACAGCGGCAAACTCCACACTGCACAGACTCCTGACAATGTGCAGAGAGTTAACGATGTGGTTTTGGCTGACAAATGCATCATAGTGGCAACTCTGAAGAAACTCCAAGCTTGACTGCATCATGTTCAAACACATCGGGAGAAGCAGGATGTTTTGCTGTTGCATGACAATGCATGGCCACATGTCAGTCACCATACCACGAAAGAGATTAGAAAACTTGGATGGGCAGCATTGAAACACCCTCCTTACAGTTCTGACCTGGCTCCATGCAACTACCATCTCTTAGGTAAACTGAAGGAATCCCTTCTTGGAACAAGGTTTAAAGATGATGACTCCCTGCCAATCTGTGGCTCAAACCTGCTGGTCGAGAATTTTACTAAGCGGGTTTACAGGCCCTAGTTCCAAGGTGGCGTAAGGCAGTTGAAAAGGAGGGGATTATGTTGAATAATGAAATGTTGTTACTAAATACGAGGTGTGATCAATAAGTTTCTGGAATGGCTTCAAAACAATTATGCCATTGAGGTGTTTTTAATTTTCACCCAGGCTGTACACTCAGAATTTTCTTGTGATGAATTTGAGGAGTCGCGCGACCTTCTCTGACCTTGCAGTATGCTGGTAGAAGCTCTGAAGTGAAGACGTGTTTTGTGCATGCTGCGATTTCTCTGTGTAGCAACAATGCAGGATTACGAGGAACAAAGAACATGCATCAAATTTTGCTTTAAACTTGGTAAAACTGCAACAGAAACATATCAAATGTTAAGAACAGCTTATGGGGAGGAAGCAATGGGCAAATCTCAAGCATTTGAGTGGTTTTCGAAATTTAAAATGGTGACATCGGTTAAGGATGAAAATCGTCTGGGACGACCAACTTCCAGCAAAACCAATAAAAATATCGATCAAGTGAGGGAAATGGTATTAAATGATAGGCACATTACAATACGAGAGCTGTCTGATGCACTAGCACTCTCGTTTGGAAGTGTTCAAAGCATTTTGAAAGACGATTTGAACATGCGAAGAATTGCTGCGAAGTTCGTGCCCCGCCTCCTTTCAAATGACCAAAAGAAAAGTCGTGTGATTGCCTGCACAGATCTTAAAGAACAGCTTAAAAATGACCCAAGGTTCATGAAAAAGGTTATTACTGGTGATGAAACATGGATTTATGGCTACGATCCAGAAACTAAACAACAGTCTTCGCAATGGAAGAGTCCTGCATCTCCACGCCCCAAGAAAGCCAGACAAGTTCGATCGAATGTGAAGTCAATGATGATTGTTTTTTTTGACATTAATGGAATTGTGCATAAGGAATTTGTACCACGGTGTCATACAGTGAATCAAGTGTACTACAAACAAGTGTTGCAAAGATTGAGGGAGAGTGTGCGACACAAACGGCCAGAGAAATGGAGGACTGGTGACTGGTTCCTGCATCACGACAATGCGCCCGCGCACAAAGCAATTTCTGTCTGCCAGTTTTTGGACAAAAATAGGATGAGTACTGTTCCCCATCCAGCTTCTTCTCCAGATCTGGCTCCAGCAGACTTTTTCCTGTTCCCACGGCTAAAAATTCGGCTCCGAGGACATCGTTTTGAGAACATTGATGTCATCCAGCGCGAATTGCAGAAGGCATTGGACACATTTAAAGAAGACGACTTCCAGAAGTGCTTCCAGCATTGGCAGAAGCGCTGGGACAAGTGTATCAACTCCCAAGGTGACTACTTCGAGGGTGACAGTGCTGAATAGAAACTTTGAAGTGTTGTGTTGTGTTTATGGCCTCATTCCAGAAACTTATTGATCACACCTCGTATGTATCTACACACTGTAAAAATAGGAAAGCTGTAGGATGAAAATGTAAGTTATAAATAAATGTTGTGCATTACTTTTGGAGTGACCGTTGTATATATTCATACTGCACTGTATCTACACTGTATCTATAAATTTGTCTGTATTCATCTCTCTTGTCCCTATTTATTCTAGTTTATAGTATAACAATTTGAATATTAAAGGAAAACTGTTCAAATCTGGCAGTAAATTATTTAATAAATTAATGAGTCATTTTTATGCCTTACCTCATAGTTTATGTTTTTTTAAACACGGGAACTGCAGTTTTCAAAAGAACCATATCTCTCTTACTCTTACTGCAGTTCCCGTGTTTAAGAAAACATAAACTATGAGGTAAGATGTAAAAATGACTCGTTAATTTATGAATTAAGAACCTCATAATGTTATTTCCCATATTTAACTATGAGTAAATTATTATTTTTTTTTTCTCAGGTTGTCACCTGATTTTCAATCAGTCTACCTATACTGGAATTTATCTGAAACCGATCTCAAAACTTTCTACATTGGTAAGTTATATTTTATAAAAAAAAGCAGCAGTAATGTAATATTTACCATATAAATTGTTTGCACATCATAGAATTAAATATATGGTGATATGTACAAAGGGTCTACAATTATGTATTATTAACTGTGAAAGTATTATTACATCAGCTTCATTACGAAATATTTACATAAAATATGTATTCTGAAATTTGTACAATTCTAAAAAAAATATACCAAATAAAAAATCTTTATCTTTATTCACGTATAATTAAAATTATAAAAATAAATATGTTATTACAAATATAAATATGTTAGTTTTAAAATAAAATTCACTAAACATCAAAACTAAAATGGATAGAATCATATTAAAAAATCAGTAAACTTATGTTATCTACGTAGCAAATAAATATTATTTTAAAAATACATAATTCCAAAATTATTTTTGTCTAATGCCACAAGGTTATCTTTTATGACATTTCTGGTTTTCTCCCCTGGCATTGGCATAATTGTAACCCACTTCTGAAATTGGGGCGCCTAGAAGGCAGTTTTATTACCCCGATGATATGATGGGTGATAAATGATAATGAAGTGCCAGAAGAGTTCTTAACCTAAATTCCAGACCATGGGCAATGACAGGAAAAATTCCAATGGTTTGACTGGGAATCGAACCTGGGACCTCATGAACAGTAGTCAAAAATGCTGACCACAAGCCCATGGGACTGGTCATTAAAAAAAATCCAAAATATATAGAACTTAAGAAATCTTTGTAAGCATAGTTAATTTTTATCTCTGTTCTCTTTATCTAGCCTTGTGTTCCCATTCCAGGGATATTTTTATAATAATTTTAAACAAATATAACCAATAAATATGCAGTTATTTTAATATAATGTTCTAATTACTAGTTAGGCATACTATTTTTTTATTTATTTATGTAATATAAGCCTACTAATCTTTATTTTTTGTCTTGTTTTACTCATTCTTAGTAATAAAATAATTATGCATGTTTTTCAATTGCCCAAATGTTTCAATAACCGTTTTTCCATTTATCTAGAAATACAAAACTACCAAAAATTAATGACTGACAGCATTCATTGTTAGAAAATTTATATATTAATTCTTGGACCTAAGAGAATGCAGTTGTGAAGTATCAAGTAGGGGCTACCTAATGAAGCTATTAACTATGCCAGAAATTAACAACAGTGGTAAAGACAAATCAAAATATGATGAGATGATTCAAAGAATCTTCAGTGTTATAAAATAATTATAAATTATCGTATTTTATGGACCATAAGATGCACTTCTTTGAAAAATTGCCTCCAAAATTCAGGTGCGTCTTTTACTCTAAATTATTATAAAAATGGCCAATGGTAAATTTTGCATAGAGGCCTTTTTATTGAGACATAAGGATTCTTTTATGAGCCTGAAAATCTTGAGACTCGGGACCATGGCTTAAAATCCCTCCCAGAGGATTTGCTCCTTGGATTTTTTCATCCTAAAAAATCAGTAATGGAAGAAAAACCATAGGAATGTTAAACCCTATATTATGGAGTAAAAACATCATTAACAGAACAAAACAAATAATTTATAAGTCCATACTAGAAAGTAAATGTTATATGGATCGGCAGTTAGGACAATGACACAACATGCCAAGAGAATAACTGCAGTTGAAATGGATTTTTGGAGAAGAGCTGCCAGAAAATCTCAACTGGAAAGAATTAGAAATACAGAAATTATAAAATGGATGAATGCAGAAAGAAGTATAATGGATGAGATTGTATGGTATGGGCACATAAGATGAATGCAGGATGGAAAAGTACCAAAGGCCATCTATGCATGTAAAATTGAAAGGAGCAGAAAGAGGAAGACCAAGAACAACCTGGAAGAATAACATTCAGAATTCAATGAGGAAATTTGGTGTAACAGATGAAGACACAGAGGACAGAGAACTTTAATTAAGGGAATTTTGTGAAGGTGTATTACAAACTGATAGTCTATAAGACCGCAGTCATTTATGTATTTTTAAAATTCATGTTAATTATTAAGATTAGTTGGAGAAAACCCTCAATGATGAGGAAAATTCTCAAAATGAATGAATGAAAAAAAAATAAATCCATCGACCCTGACTGGATTTGAATCTGCAACCCTTGTGACCAGAGGCAAGAAGCATAACCACTGATCCTCTGGCCCTGACTTTTCACGACAGTTTTGCCAATATGGATATTCAGTGGGTGGGGCAGATTTATGTATGCGGTTAGCAGACATACAGCTGACAACATCTCAGCAATTTCAAACCTTACTAGCATGCTATAGCTGCGTCAAGAGCAGTGATTGGTTGTGGCAGACATCTACTCCCAGTTAGCTATTTCCTTATTGGCAGTAGAGGACAAGTTTCTCCCTTTACCCCTCGTATAACCTAAACTTCATAGCTGGAGATCCGGCAGCCATAGTGTAGTCTACCACAGCTGATAACAAGTAGACCTGAGACTTGTTAATATCCTTTGATTTAGAATAATTTAGGCCATTTACAAATTTTATAACTTCATTACTGGATACTAATTTACATTTAAATAAATTAAATAATAAAAGTAAAGGATTACTGCAAGAGTAAATTTGGAGATATCAATTGAAATTACCTTGAATATTCTATTTAAATTTTATCTTTGTACTTGTTTCAGTTTTCCAAATATAGATGTAAAATAATACTGTCACAGTTTATGAACTAACAATACATAAATAAGCAGAACAGATGACAGTAAGTTTACATTATGAGAATAGAGCAACACTTCAACATATGTCAAATTTGCCACTCTTTCATGGCTGGCATTATTAAAATCAAGAGATTATTGGGTGGATCAACAATTTTCAATAATATTTGAAGAGAAAAATTTTCGCCTAGACCGAGACTCGAACCCGGGACCTTTGGCTTGCCAGGCCAAATGCTCTACCAACTGAGCTATCGAGGCAAGCCAAAGGTCCTGGGTTCGAGTCTCGGTCTAGGCGAAAATTTTTCTCTTCAAATATAATTTATCTTTCAGTGAAAAATGTTAAATCAATAATAAAAACATAATTTTCAATAAACTGGTTATTTGCTGATATTGGAAACTATTGCAATTATTAATTTAGTTATTTTAATTTAGTGTGTATTGTTTCATACTATTTGCAGTTTACTCAATAATATTAAAATATTATTTAATACAAGTTTTGGTTTTCTAAACAGAAATAATTATAAAGTAATAAAATTTATTTATTTTTCTATACATAATTTAAAACTGAACGAAATCTAGCTAATAAAGTAATTGTAATTGGTGTAATCGATATACATTTATAGTCCTAATATTTTTCTCTTAAAATTCTTTATCTTATAGTTTAAATAATATTCAAGGGATAAATTAAAATGTTTCATACCTCTCCTCATAATCAATTTTCTAAGTACATCGCGATTTCAAAGCCTTGGTGGCTTCATCTTCAGCACTATCTTCACGACTCATGTCGATTGGAAGAACTACTTCTTCTTCCCCTTGTTGGTGGACTGATAAACCTCAGAATCAAGTCAGAACCTGCAGAAATTTCAAAGTTCATAAGTTTATCTTTCTTGTTTTTCTGAATGTGGATTTTTTTCCAAACCGTGAGTTCTTTTTGTTTTTCTATTTGATTAATTAGACTGACTTTTGAATCAATTAGATGTTTTTCGGACCAAGGATGAGCAGCTACTGAATCTAATTGCTGCTAAACATCTAATTGAATCAAAAGCCAGTCTAATTAAACAAATAGAAAAACAAAAAGAACTCATGGTTTGGGAAAAAATCCACATTCAGAAAAACAAGAAAGAAAAACTTATGAACTTCGAAATTCCCGCGGATTCTGACTTGATCTGGAGGTTATCGGTCCACCAACAGAGGGAAGAAGAAGTAGTTCCTCCGATCAACATTACATCAGTCGTCAAGAGAGTACTGAAGATGAAGCTGCCAAGGCTTTGAAATCGCAATCTACTTAGAAGATTGGTTATGAGGAGAGGTATGAAGCATTTTAAAATTAATCCTGGTAGTGATTTATTCCTATAAAAGTTCAATATTCAAGGGAATCGGATACATTGTATTTCCTAGTAAGTTATTTAATAAAACAATTTGAGAAAAAATATGTTAATTCGTAAGTAATGTATAACTAAAAATGATGCAGAATTTTATTAATTTGATATGTTCAGTAGTTCTGTCCTATCTTAGCAATTTTTTTTTCTCTTTATTCAGAACATTCCATAATGTTATTGGTGTTGCTATAATCTCATAACAGTTATTTTATTTTCTGTTGTTCTATTTTTTATTCAATTTTTCAACAAAAGTGCAAGGAACTGTGTGAAAATATCTGCGGTCACAGGGAATGAATGCTACTTTTAAGAGAAGTACTTTTTTATATTTAAATTAATATTGGGAAGCAAACATTATGAGGTTATATCATTAATAGTGAGTGGAGAACATATTTTTAACGACTCACCTCATATAATTTCAAATTTCTTTGATACTGGCGGTTTCAGACAATATCTTGTCCCTCTTCAGTCATTGTCTGAAACTGCTGGTATCAAAGAAATATAAAATTATATGAAGTGAGTCGTTAAAAATATGTTCTCCACTCACTATTAAAGTACTTTTTTAACCGAGAACAAATATATGAGTTATCAAGAAACAACGTATATTGAGTTAATACTTTTAAAATTCATGATGAAACACCATTGAGGTCACTATGTAAAAATTAAAATATAAAATAGATACCTGAGATCTGTCGTCCTCAACTTTATAAAGGCTATGAAGTGAAGTACTTTCGGAACATATGCTTCATCATCAGCATGTAAATGCTGAGATCTCAGGTATCTATTTTATATTTTAAATTTCATATATTGAGTTGCCAACTTCTTCATGGTAAGCACAAGGCTTTGGGATATGATTACAGCACACTTAACTTAATTTGACCATTTTATTTTACTTAACGACTTATTCGCTGAGACCACACATATATTCTTCAGTGATATAACTCACATCTTATACAGCAATCCTACTTGATAAGTTATTGTAATTTCAAAGTTAATCCATAATTCTAATAGGTTCATATAATATCTTTCTCACATGCAAATATAATTTTAAAAATGATCCATAATAAAAATATTGATTTAATATTTACTGAATGAACATGAACTTAATCTACACACAAATTAATTTACTCTAATAATATTTGTATTATATTTTCAGGAATTTAAATGTTTATAAATGAATAGAATACATAATTAAAGAATTATATGCATAAATTTTGCTGCATGATAAATTTTCATTATAATTTTTTAATTATTGCATAAGTTTTAATATTCATGTTTGAACACCGTTGAGGTTAAAATAATTTCAATTATAAAAATTTCTGTACCTTATATAACACAGTCGTCCTCAACTATAATAATTTCTGTTATCTTCGTTAAATTATTAAAATTCAAAGCTTTTCGAAGTCATGCTTCATCTTCAGGAACCTTCTTGATACTGAAATTATTTATATATTTTATACAGGGGGCTTTGGTTATTAGGTGTATTTTCATTCAATAAATTCTTATTCTCTGCTTCTTTGATGATTTCAATTTCTTCCAAAATATTAATCTTTTGTCTACTGTTTTATTTGTGTATTATTTCCAATGCTTCATCTATTTTGCTGTGTTTTGCTGAACACATTTCAGAAACCTGCTATCAATTGGGCAAAATAGATGAAGCATTGGAAATAATACACAAAGAAAACAGTAGACAAAAGATTAATGCTTTGGAAGAAATTGAAATCATCAAAGAAGCAGAGAATAAGAATTTATTAAATGAAAATACACCTAATAGCCAAAACCCCTGTTATAAAATATATAAATAATTTTAATATCAAGAAAGTTCCTGAAGATGAAGCATGACTTAAAAAAGCTTTGAATTTTAATAATATAATGAAGATTATAACATAAATTATTGTAGTTGAGGATTATTGTGTTATATAAGGTACAGAATTTCTTATAATTGAAATTATTACATAAGGCAGATAAAAGTGACATACACCAGCGTATCAATCATCATTGTTAATAAATAAAATTAATCATAATTTTCTCATCTCATACACTCTGTGTTCTTCAAAGCACAGGACCGGTTTCAAGAGCAGTTGTTCCTATCTTTACCATCTTTATAGTCATGAAGATGGCTGAAGATTGGAACAATTGTTCCTGGAACTGGTCCTATGCTTTGAAGAACACGGAGTGTATGAGATGAGATAATTACAATTCATTTTATTTATTAACTTGAAAGCCTCATAATGTTATTTTCCATAAGTTTTATGAAATCGTCATTGTGTTCGTCAGCAACTTGATTCATGTTAGAATACTGTTTTAATAAATGTATTTCAAGTTTCCAAAGAAGGAAATGACAATTTTAGACTGGTGTATATCACTTTTTACTTTCTTTAAACATATAATAGAAAAAATTTGCACATCAAAATTTATAAATTTTTATGGCTTAGACAGTTCTCTTTTAACTGTTAAAATGCATACAGGTGTGAAATTCTAATGAAAATGAAATAACTGCAAAAATGATGTAGCTTGGAACTTTTTTTTAGGAAAGTCTTCAATTATTATATTAAAATATAAATTTAGAAGTTAGGTATCTTTTGTTTCTTCAGTATTGATATACAGCAAAAATATTTGATTTGAAAATTTTGTTTGTTTAAACTCTGTTTAAAAAAATAAAAAAACATACAAACTATTGTGGTAACATTTTTGATGATGTTTGAATTTTATTAACAACATTGTTGATGTTATCTGAATTTTATTAACCACGTTTACTAGATATTAACTTAAATTTTAAAATCATAAGCTAAATCATTTTATAGTTATATTTGAAGAGAACAATTGTATGTTCAGACCAGGTTTGAACCCAGGAACTTTGGCTTTCTAGGCCAATGCTCTACCACTGAGCTACCTGAGCACTCCAATCTAAATGCAAATTTTTCTCTTATACATTATACTATTAATAATTTTATAGTCGTAAATAAATAATAAGTTAGGTCTACATAAGAAAACAAGCAATACGAAATTATATAACTTTCCCTATAAATGCTTAGAAGGGTGCACTAAAATGCTCAAGTATAATATATTATAAAAATTACCAGTATCAAATTACCTACCAGTAATGTACTATATAATATAGAATAAAAATTAAGTAGAATATTTGGTGCCATGTCACTTACTTATCAATGATTATAATGGAGGTAAATAATTTGTGAAAATTACTGACACTTTTATAATTCAGCAACATTTCCTTAAAGGTATATGTTAAATTTTTTTAAAAATTACCTTACCTGATACTAGTGTAGTCTATATCATTTATTTTTAAGTTTACTACACAATACAGAATTATTATTATTCATCCTATGAGACCATCCCTCATAAAGACAAATTTTTCTTGGAACTATTAGTGGTATTATATTATTTTTGGTCTGGACATCTTACCTCAATATTAATGTTGATTTGTTCTTGGACATGTTTCAAAACAATTCTGTTTTATCGTCAGCTTTCCCAGACTGGTTTTATTTATGTTGCATTATGTTGCACCACCTGGATGTCGATGTCAGCTCCATCCTGTGGTTGGCCAAAGAACCTCCAAACAAGGTCACACTCCATTGATATTCCGATGGAGGGTGACCTTGTTTGGAGGTTCTTTGGCCAACCACAGGATGGAGCTGACATCGACATCCAGGTGGTGCAACATAAATAAAACCAGTCTGGGAAAGCTGACGATAAAACAGAATTGTTTTGAAACATGTCCAAGAACAAATCAACATTAATATTGAGGTAAGATGTCCAGACCAAAAATAATATAATTAAAATAACCTCAAAATGTAACTTCCTAAAATTAAATATTAGTGGTATATTAGTACAGGTTTTACTGATATTTATAGTATACTGTATGAGCCAATATCTTAGACCATCTTCACATAAAATTGTAATTCAAATTCATGCTCTGTTATAATTCTTTTATCATCTTCTTCCTTTCATGTTGTAAGTCTTAAAAGAACGGCTATGGTTTACAAAAAACTGTAAACTGTATAGATTACAGCTCTTCCTAGGATTTCCCAATGATATTTTACCATTTGGTTACTACATTAAAATTGCCTTAGGAATCCTGAATTTGGACTACAGTCCACATTAATAGTGAGTGGAGAACATGTTTTTATCAACTCACCTCAAATGATTTCAAATTTCTTTGATACCGACGGTTTCAGACTATATCATGTCCCTCTTCAGTCATGGCTTCCATTGATGAAATTTTGTGATTGTTGATTTCTCTAATGACATCACCTCTTGTGCTGCCATCTTTCGTTGGGATTATAAACTTTGTAATTAAATTTTTAGCCACCGGATAATTTAATTACAAAGTTTATAATCCCAACGAAAGATGGCAGCACAAGAGGTGATGTCATTAGAGAAATCAACAATCACAGAATTTCATTAGTGGAAGCCATGACTGAAGAGGGACAGATATTGTCTGAAACCATCGGTATCAAAGAAATTTGAAATCATATGAAGTGAGTCGATAAAAATATGTTCTCCACTCACTATTAATGATATAACCTCATAATGTTTACTTCCCAATATTAATTTAAATACAGTCCACATGTTGATGCCAGTTCTGTTGATCTGAAGAATGTAATTTATTATTAGCAATATATTCAATTCCTCAAGGATATAATTTTCTTTTGTGATCCCACCTGGTAAAGCCTGTTGTTCGGCACACAAACCTCATCTCATTAGCTGTAATTCTACTTTCATAAATTTTTCACATAGTCTATGCCTCGCTCCCATTGCAGAGAAACATTCTTACCAATATATTATATGTATATATATACTGTACATACACACACACACACACTTATGGGTGTGAATATATTTGGCTTCATTACTGGTACATTATTTATTATTCCTATACACTTTTTACATTTTCTAATCTTGTCGAAGACATTCTGTCAAAAATTATAATCTGAAGTAGAGATAATATAAATTTCTATAATTTTGTCATCTATGCAAATTTTATTATGTACAGGGTATTATTTTGATTTTTCAGCTATATTTTCATAAAATATTTTTCTACTATTAATTTCAAATTATGTAATGACCTTTGTAAATCAACCTCTATTGTAGTCAATAATACCAAATCATCTGGATATATTAAGACATCCAAACATAAATTGCAATTTTTAAGTATTTATAGTAAAGAGAAAAATATCTGCCTGGACCAGAAATTTAATCTTGGACCTTCAGCTTACATACTGAATGCTCTATCAACTGAGCTATCCAGACATTCATTCCCATTCAAGCAGAAAACTTCTTCTTAATCCATCACTATTAATCCCTTCTTTACTCCAGAGCCGTGAACCATTGTTCACAATGTAATGGGTAGCTTCTAATTCGAGAAGATATTATGATGGGATTTAATCAGCTAAAAGCTACTACTATGATCAAAATAAGTAAATTACTGTACACACCTAAGCTATTACAATTTATAGTAAAGAGAAAAATATTTAAGGTTAAATGCTTCATACTTCTCATATCCAGTCTTCTAAGTAGACCGCGGTTTCAAAGCTGTGGCAGCTTCATCTTCAGTACTTTCTTGTTGACTGATGTTATGTCGATCAGAAGAACTACTTCTTCCCTCTGTTGGTAGTTCTCCTGATCCGACATAACATCAGTCGACAAAAAAGAACTGAAGATGAAGCCGCCATGGCTTTGAAACTGTGGTCTACTTAGAAAACTGGATATGAGGTGAGGTGTGAAGCATTTTAATTTAATCTTAAATTAAACCTCATACTGATTTTTTTCCTATAAAAGTTCAAGAAAAATATCTGCGTGAATGGGAATCAAATCCTGGATCAGCATATAAAGTTGAAGGTCTGGGATTTGATCCTGGTTCAGGCAGATATTTTTTATTTACTATTAGCTTAGCTTTGTATAATAATTTACTTCTTTCAATTATAAGTGTTTCTCTATGTCTTGCATTTTTAAATTCTCTGATAGTTAATATATTCAAAATTATAAAATATTAAAATAAGTACCAGATATATCAGTTGTTCTCAAATAAAATGGATTTCTGTTTAAAAAACTTTGTCAATTAGATAAAAGTTTTTTGAACAGAAATTCATTTTAGTTGAGGATGACTGATATATCAGGTACTTATTTAAAAATTTACTACATAATGCCAACTGTGATATACGATGAATTTTATAAGTATTGATATTATATTCACATAGATATTGAATAAAAGGGATTAAAGCGCCCACATCCTTGTTTCACATCAGTAAAAATGTTTCTTTTAAAATATGTTAGTGGTCTACAAATAGCTTGTAGAGCAATGTAAGATGTTTTGTCTTGTTACACATTCAAACTTCAATCAGAAAATTTATTACATATAGTTATAAGTTCAGGTTGTTTTCATTGATATTAAGTGACATTTTATTTTGGACAAAAATCAATTTATGTTGTAAATATCATGCAAGAGAATTGAAGAGGTGAGATCAATTCATGGTCACTTTTTAAGAAAACTGAAACTTTTTCAGATTTTTATCGTAATACATTTTAATTCCATACAAGTTCAAGAATTATTCAAATAGCTTGGATTGTTAATAGATTGAATCAGATGGATGGAGTTCTCCTGAACTACATAACATTGGTCGAGATATTACTGAAGATGAAACCACCTAGGTTTTGATACCGGTTTAATTAGAAGACTGGATATGATGTGAAATATGAAGAATTTTAATTTATGAGAATTAAATTAATTGTGATTTCTTCTTACCTCATACTTCTATGTTTTTTTAAACACAGCACTACAGTATCAGCGACCATTGTCACCATCCTCAGCGCACGACTGACAATTTTTTCTAAACTGCCATCTGAAAATGTTTCCTTCAAAAGAACACCAGATGGCAGTTTAGAAAATAATTCTTTCAAAAGATCACCAGATGGCAGTTTGGATAATTACCGGCAAAAGAAAAAAATTGACAGTCGTGAAAACAGCTGAGGATGATGACAATGGTAGCTGATACTGCAGTGCTGTGTTTAAAAAAACATAGAAGTATGAGATAAGAAGAAATCATGATTAATTTAATTCTCATGAATTAAACTTCATAATGTTAAAAATTCCCAAATTGATTATATAAATTTTAATTTAATTTTTACCTCACCTTATAGTTTGTTTTTTCACCTGGAATATGTTTTGGTGATCATCTTTGCTATTCTCAACTAGCATCAGATTCTACACCCTAACCACTCTTAAAGTGATCCTCGTCAAAACAAAACCATGTGACCTGCTCGCTTTTTATTGGTTATGGACACCAATCTATGTTGCAGAAGCAATAAGTATGCGAAAAAGTATTTCCCTTCATTAAATTAAAAATATGTCCTCTAAATATACTTGTTATTCTTCGTGAATGAAAATAATAATATTTAAAACATACAAAATATTCTAAAATATGCCCAATCAATAATTACAACTTAAAATAGTTTATTACATATGGATGATGCATTTGAGTCATGCTTCAGTCGATTCTCATGAAACAAAATGACTGAAAGTGTCGAGTCTTCTGTTGCTGTGTATTCATCTCCCTGTCAAAAGTGACAGTAATTGTGGCGCAAATGGCAGAAGGATATTGCTTCTACAATGTAAGTCGGTGTCCATAACCAATGAAAAGCAAGCAGGTCACATGGTTTTGTTTTGACGAGCATCACTTTTAGAGTGGACAGGGTATAGTTGAGAATGGCTTAATGTTCACCAAAACATGTTCCAGGTGGGAAAACAAAATGTGAGATGCGTGTTTACACTTCTATTGTTAATAAATTATCTCCTAGAGTTATTTCCTGTCAATTCTGAAAATCTTCAATTATATTTCTTCTTCTTCTTCTTCTTATTATTATTATTAATCTTCATATTTCATGTCCCCTCATTTAGAAAATTGAGTCAATATTATTATTATTATTATTATTATTATTATTATTATTATTATTATTTCACTAAAACTCTCTGCAAAAGAAAGATTTTTTTTGTAAATTTTGTATCTTCATATTCATCTGATTAAAAAACATTTCTATTTAAATTATTTCATTAATCATTAATTTCAAACTTTAGATCAATAATTATTCATTTTAGCATTAATTTTGAAATTCTTTCAAGTAGTATACATTTTGACAAATACAAACATAATGAATCTGTCCATAAGAATGATATGTACTGGAAGTTTTTAAGGCAGCATTTCAATTGAGGAATTACATCAGAGATAGCTGCAAGTGACAAAACCAAAATTCAACATTTAAAAACTACTGTTCTTTAATAAAACATTAGATCACAAATTTCAAAACAATACACATCTATATAATATTTTACAATTATGCGATTTTGGATCCATTTTCAGATTAATGGTGGAACTACAGAAAAATGTTGATTTATGTAGAAGTGTGCTTGGTGAACACTTACAGTCTGGATAACCTGAAGATAAAACATAGATTTTTAGAAACGTGTCCTAAAAGAAATCGATGAATATGAGGTAAGATAAAAAAAATACTCTACTTACTTATTAAGAAGAAACTGATGTTATTTCCTATTGTAATTTCACTTACATTTATTGTTAAAAGAGAATTCTAATTATAATTTTTTCCAGATCTTAATCAAGTGCAGTAGAATCTGTATGATCTTACCTCTTCAATAATTATTAATCCTTTTAGAAGTGCATCATTCCAGACTAGTGTTTAGAAATGATCATTATATAAATATTTTTTAAAAATATTTGAAAATGACTCTTTCACTAACATATGTGATGGTAATTTGTATGTAGACAAGCTCATGCCATTTGTGATTAGTATTGTTATATAATGCATTGTGATACCATGACAGTTCCTTGCACTCAGTAACCATAAAACATACAGAGTGTATAAGGGACGAGGAAGGGCAGATAGGAATCGGACTGGATTAACAGAACCATGCTAAAATTTCATGCAATGCATAATTTAAATCATACATAGAATAGTAAAAAGTGCATAATGCAGTCCATTACACAAATCTGGAGTCAGAATAAGAACATTCGTGAGTCTATGACATACTGTAACCTAATTCTGAATTAAAATGTTTTCATAAAATGGTAACAAATATACTTACATATAAATAAGGTGAGCCTATTACATCTTATCTCATAAAAGTTTGAATTCTTCAAGGACATGTTTCAAAACAATTCTGTTTCATCATCAACTTGTCCAGACTGTTGATTTTTAAGTTGTCAGCCCTGGATGTCGATTCCTACTCCATCTTTTGGTGGTCCAAAGAACTTGTATATCAAATTTCTCTCACTGGGATTTTCAAAATTCATGCTCCTATCCCTGTTCTTCTGGATGTAGATCTTCTCTCAAATATTTTCTCTTTAATATTTTCTAACTGTTTTAATAATTTGGTGTTCACATCGACTTTGTTTTTTTGACCAAACATGACCAACTACTGCAGCTTTTTCTATTACTTTTTTTATATTGCTAATGTGTTCCTTAGTTCTAATGCTTAAATTTCTCTTTATTTTTTCCCTATGTATATTTTATCACAATCAGCACACTTTATCTGGTATATCCTGATTTTTTGCCATCGTCAATCTTTTCATTTTTGTTGGTTTTTGTAATTTTTTTAGGCTGCAAGCATTTTTTGGCACTAATCTGATATTAAAATTAAACCTTTCTTTTATTTTATCTTTTATTTATTTCAAAAGATTTTTGAAAAAAAAAAATCAGATTAGCACTAAAAAATGTTTACAGCCTAAATAAACTAATATAAACCAACAAAAAATGAAATGATTGATCATGGCAAAAATCAGGAATATACCAGATAAAGTGTGCTGATTGTGATAAAGTATACATAGGGAAAACAAAGAGAAATTTAACCATTAGAACTAAGGTATACATTAGAAATGTAAAAAAAAGGAGAAGTAGAAAAATCTGCAGAAGCTGCTCGCGTTTGGTCAGTAAAACATAAAATCAATGTGAACACCAAATTAGTAAAACAGTTAGAAAAATATTAAAGAAGTCACCATTTGAGAGAAGATCTACATCCAGAAGAACAGGGATAGAAGCATGAATTTTGAAATTCCCAGGGAGAGAAATTTGATATGCAACTTCTTTGGATCACCAAAAGATGGAGCAGGAGTCGACATCCAGGGCCAACAACTTAAAATTCAACATTCCGGATAATAAGAATCAAATGAATTGTGAATTCTTACCTCATATATCTATGTTATTTTAACACAGAACTGCAGTATCGGAAAAAACATCTTTTCCATCGTGAAAACAGCTGAAGATGGAAAAGATGTTTCTTCTGATACTGCAGTTCTGTGTTAAAAAAATACATGTATGAGGTAAAAAGAATTCACGATTTATTTGATTCTTATTGAGAAAATTTGATGATGTAAAATTCCCAAATTTATTTATTATATTAATTGTGGACAAACTGATGAAACAGAATTTGTTTTGAAACATGTCCTTGAAGAACTCTACTTTTATGAGGTAAGATGCAATAGACTGACCTTATTTATTAAGAACAAGTTCATAATGATACTTCCTATTGTAATTTTATAAACTTACATATAACTCGTCTTCATTAATTAACATAGGCCTACATTAGAGTCTCTGTTAACCAAAACTATGAATGAAAATTTAGATATATTCCAAATCTTGAATAACTTTTATTAAATATGATATGTTTCATATACATTGTATGGAAAAGGCTTGTTGATCATTAGTGTCTCATGACCCAAAATTTGATTGGGACTGATATATGTGCGATCAGGTATGCTTTATTCTGCTGTGCTACCAACCTTGACTTGTACATGGCTAACAAGCACATGCTCACTCATAGGAAAAACACACCATGAAATATATATTATTGCACTGTAAAATGCAAGAGATTCATGCAATAGTTTGCTGCGACATTACAGAACTAACTCCAGCTGGTGATTAAAATGGTTGATGTCCCCCTTATCTATTTTGGTCAGTTACCATAGTATTGCTGCCAAGCCATGCCTATTCAAGCAACTACCCCGGTCAGAAAGATAGCTACAGTTATAATAGACTTTGTTTCATTTGAGTGAGCCACAAATATCAAACATAACTAACTAACTCACTGGCACCATCGAACCTAGGTTCATGGCCACATAGACAAACTCTCCATATATCCCTATTCTGAGTTAATATTTTCCAATAATTTCCTATATAATCTACTTCCCACAAATCATGGTTAATGTTATTCTCCCAACTCATTCTTGGTCTACCAACTAGGCATTTTCCCTCTGGTTTTCCTACAAGAAGCTTTCATGCAAGTCTTTAATTCCCACCAGGGGAAAGATTTTGCCAGATGCCAATGTTCGGCCTATCACAGTCTATGAGACTTAACTGCTCATTATATCTAGCTTCCGAACATACTATAATATAAGAATTAAATTAATATTTTTATTACCTCACCTCATATCCTTTTTCTTCTAGACTGCAGTTTCGGAGCTATATCTCCATCATCAGTAGCCTCTTGTTGACCATGTGTTATGTTGTTTCCTTGACGGCCAAGAAACGACATAACACCGGGTGTGACGAGAGGCTACTGATGATGGAGAATAAGAACACTCCGAAAACTGCAGCTCTAGGAGCAAAAATAAAGGATATGAGTGCGAGGTATTAAAAATATTAATTTAATTCTTAAATTAAACCTCATATTGTTTTTTTCCCCTCGTGAAAGTTAAATAAATACTATTAATATATTGACAAGCTTTAAGATCATAATGACTGCTGTTGATAGTGAGTCCATTTTTCTTTCCGAGCTAATCTTGGGATGCCCCAAAATGGGTTTGTGTTTTTGATTGTAGAATATGGGTGGAAACATATATGCATTTTTTTTCATTTTGTATAATATAATCAAATATTGAAATTTAAATCCAAGATGTCCATACATAATATGATTCACATTATAGAAGTTAACTTGGATATGTGTAAAAATGTGAACTGAAGATTAAATGAGGGAAAAATACATAAGTGAATATTATTATTTAACTTAATGACAATTTTATTTGATTAGAAAAATATATTAAGTTATGTAGATAGGAAATAACACTATGAGGTTTTTTAATATTGTTTATTTTTTATTTCACTCACCTCATACTTCATAACTCCTAGCATACCCAGGGTTTCGTCTCATCCTTTGTGGCGCAGAGGTCAGTCTGCAGGATAGAAGGCAGCTGGACGTCAGTTGTGAACGTGACACAGCATTGAGAATGTCACAAAGGATGTGATGAAACCTTGGGTATGCTAGAAGTTATGAAGTATGAGGTGAGTGAAATAAAAAATAAACAATAGAAAAATATATGCCTGAATTAGGATTTGAATTCGGTACCTCAGCACTCACACCATTAAGCTACCAGCTTCCGATTCAAATTCATATTAATTCTCTCCTTTATATGAATTTCCATGTGCCGAGGCTATGAATTTTTCATTCTACATGCTGTCTGTGACTTCTTTAACAAGAATTTATTGGGAATTAACACCACATTTATAGCCAGTGAAACTTATTTTCAGTCTTAAACTAACTTAACTCGCTGGCTCTATCAAACTTGTAGGTTCATGGCTGTGCAAACATAAGCTCTCCATACATCCCTATCCTGAGCTAATGTTTTCCAATCGTCCCTTGTATAATCTACTTCCCTCAAATCATGGTTAATGTTATTTTCCCATCTCATTCTTGGTCTACCAACTGGGAGTTTTCCCTCTGGTTTTCCTCTTCCATTCCCCATTCATGCCATATGTCCTACCCATCACAGTCTATGAGACTTAACTGTTCTTATTATATCTGGTTTCCTATAAAGACCATGTAGCTCACTGTTATGAAGTCTTCTCGTTCACATGTCTGTTCATCTTTCTTTGGTCCAAAAAATTTTCTAAGAACCTTATTCTCAAATACTCGTAATCTTTTCTCCTCCCTTAAATTAAATTCCAGACCATGGGCAACCACAGGAAAAATTCCTATATTCTGACCAAGAATCAAAACCTGGGACTTCATGAACTTCAGTCAGAAACGCTGACTACTAGCTCATGAGGCTGATCTTTTCTAGATTAATATTTAACTGTCCATTGGTTGTGTCTAGACAGATGATTAGTTTAGAACTAATTTTTAGGAACAGAACTGAATATGGAATACACTTTTCTTCTCATAAAATGAATTTTCTTATCTAGACTGAGAAATTTATTTTATGAGGCAAAACAGTCTGATTTCTGATTAGTTATGCTTCCACTTGTGTGACAGCACTAGTGTGTCCTTATTTGTATACATATAAGTGGCAGAAAACCTGAATTATCACAAGATACTAATATCAAAGTACATTACTACAATTTATGTTGAGTTGTTTTTGACTTGCCTCATACTTCTTAACTCCCTCGCAGACTCGAGTTTCTTCACTGCATTTGTGACATTCTCAGTGCTGTATCACGTTCATAACTGATGTCCAACGGCCTCCTCTCCTGCAGACTGACCTCCGCGCCATCTGATGGCTGACCAACGAACTTCCAAATCAATCCCCTCTCCTTTTCACCGGGTATTTCAAAATTCATAGTTATGTTTATATTCTTGCATATGTAAATTTTTTTCCCAAATTGTGAGTTCCTTCAGTTTTTCCAATTGTTTAAGTAATTTTGTTTTGGTTTCTATTTTGTGTTTTTCTAACCAGGCATGTGCAGCTATTGCAGATTTTTCTGTTTCTCCATTTTTAACATTTCTAAGATGTTCCTTTAATCTTGTATTTAAATTCCTTTTTGTTTTTCCTATGTATATCCTTTCACAATCTTTACAATTATTTTTATCTGTCTGACAGACAGAAATTGGTAAAAAATTCAGGAAATTCACATACCACTCCTTAGTATTTAACAAGTTTCAAAAAATCTTCAACAAATTCAATATTAAATTAGCACCGAAAAACGATTACAGTTTGGGTAATTTAATAAAAACCAACAAAAATGAAAAGATTGAAGACTGCAACAAATCAGGAATTTATCAAATTAATTGTAAAGATTGTGAAAGGATATACATAGGAAAAACAAAAAGGATTAAATACAAGATTAAATGAACATCTTAGAAATGTTAAAAATGGAGAAACAAAAAAATCTGCAATAGCTGCACATATGCCTGGTCAGAAAAAACACAGAATAGAAACCAAAACAAAATTGTGATGATCTTGTAGAAGATTTCCGGGCTGTTGGCGTGGTCTTGAGGCTTGTAGTTCCCCGATGTTTCGCCAGAGACTGCATCTGGCATCCTCAAGGGTTGTCTTGAGACTGGCAATTTTGTCGGCTACCTGCCCTATTTATGCATTTATCCGTGATGTGTTCTCTGCGCATCTACGAAGTAACGGACCATGCAGAGAACACGTTGCAGATAAATGTATATGCAGGTAGTCGACAAAATTGCCGGTCTCAAGACAACCCTTGAGGATGCCGGACGCAGTCCCTGACAAAACATCGGGGAACTACAAGCCTCAAGACCACGGCCAACAGCCTGTAAAATCTTCTACAAGATCATCATAATAACTCCAGCTGTGAAAGCCTAAATCAAAACAAAATTACTTAAACAATTGGAAAAAAAACCAAAGGAACTCACAATTTGGGAAAAAAATTACATATGCAAGAATAAAAACATAACTATGATTTTTGAAATACCCAGTGAAAAGGAGAGGGGATTGATTTGGAAGTTCGTCGGTCAACCATCAGATGGTGCGAAGGTCAGTCTGCAGGAGAGGAAGCTGTTGGATGCCAGTTGTGAACGTAATGCAGCATTGAGAATGTCACAAATGCAGTGAAGAAACTAGAGTCTGCAAGGGAGTTAAGAAGTATGAGGTGAGTCAAAAACAGCTCAACATAAATAAAATACACCTCACAGTGTTATTTCATACCTACATAACTTACATTACTACAATTTTGACATAATAGTAAGTAAATAATTATCCATTATTGTCATATAAAAAAATATATTTTTCCTCTATCATCATTGAAAGTGAATTCCTCTAAATACATTTTTGTAATGCATTATATGAGTAGCTTATATTTGAATTCTGTGTGTTATTTACCAAGTTTATTTAAGTTTTTTATATATTTTTTTTAAAAATGAAATATACTATAACTTTTTAAAATATTCTCTATGTCAAAATGAAAAGAAATTCAAAGAAAATCATAACAGTGCTACACAATCTACAAAATACACATGCAAAAATTCATTCAAGCAAACTACAAAACTTTATGTACCAGATACTTAAATTACTACATTATTTAAAACATATTTACTTTTGATGTTTTCGTGTTAAATTCATCACTTCCCACTGAAGGACAAATTATATTTGAAGAGAAAAATTTATGTCTAAACTGGATTTCTGTACTAGTGATCTAAACCACTGAGCTACTTAGACATCCCAATGTATGTAAATTTTTCTCTTCAAATATAATTTGTCCTTCAGTGAGAAGTGATAAATTAAAAATAAAAACATTGAAAATAAAGCTTTACTGGCTATAAAAGATGTGTTAAATCCCATTTAAAGTCTGCTTGAGAAGAAGCAGCCAGATCGCATGTGGAACAAAGCTTTATTACCTAGGACACGCGGGGATTGTATAAGAGAGGGAAAAATTATCATAAGTAATGCCACGAGTGATTTCCAAATTTATCTAGAGAATTTGGAAATCAAGAATGGCATTTGTTAGGACTATTTAACGAATAAAATTAAGCTGTTTACTCACAAATCATTATTTAACTATAGCTATTTTAAAATATTTATATATTTAATATAAATGGCGATGTTTGAAAACAAATGAGAAACAATTGGTACGCTTCATTTGCTCCTTTTGTTCATCACTGCAACCAGATCATAATATTATTTATTGCCAAAGGATTGCAATGTTGTAAAAATGCACCCTAGTGGAGAAATTTATAACCAACATTAAAGGTATTAATTAATTTGATGTCCTACTATGTAAATATGTCAATTATATTTTTCTGCAACGTCATTTCCTGGAAAATAATTTGTTTAAGAAAATGCAAAGAGTGGTTTCTTTTTTTTGTGGTATAATCAATTGTTACAAATCTTTTTATATTATCTATCGCATGCGCTTTCTGCTGACATTCATGCACTATATATACAATCTGGTAACCGTATTTGTTGGAGGGTCAGTCACTGCAAAATAATGCTATGACCTATTCAGAATGTTAAAAAGGAGGTGCTTTCTTTATTATGATAAACTTTAGTTGGTAAATTCTAGGCGAAACATGACTGTGATTGGTTGTAAATAAAAAATCATTGAAATGTGATTGGTCATTGACTCCCATTTGGGGCATGAGTTAAATAGTCATTTAAAATGGGATGCTTAAGTACCTCATGGTTTAGAGCACTGGTACGGAAAACCAGAGACCTTGGGTTCAAATCCTTGTTTAGGTTTAAATTTTTTTCTTCAAATATAATATATACTGATAAATTTTTAGTAGAGGTAACCAAAATATATACCGGTAACCAATTTATTAATCCCAACTGAAGAGAAAATGTCTTTTTTCAATTATTTTTTATTTAAATTTGTCACTTATATTAAAGAACAAATTAATATTTTAAGAGAGCAATTTTTGCCTAAACCCGGATTTGATCCCAAGGCATCTGGATCTCTATTCCAGTGATCCAGAGATCCTGAGTTAAATCCAGTTTAGACAAGAATTTTTCTCTTAAAATATATTTTTTTTTTCTTTAATATAAGTGACAAGCTTATATAGAAAACATAAAAAAAAAACTAACTCGCTGTCACTTAATGACAATAAGGTTTGTTTTACTTTGATATTAATTTCTCCATTTGGTTTGAATCACTCTTTGTAAAAGCCACTTTGGCACGTGCCTGCAGTAAAAAAGTTGCCAATGCATTAATAAAGGATACTAAACCTTCTAATATAACAATTGGATCCGCGAATAAAGAAATTTTTAGCTGCGAACATAGGAACTGTGTCACAATTTATTAACCCAGAAATAAGAGAACTGCGAATAAGGAGCTTTTACTGTATATATTTGGTCTTCGTGCTAAATTTAATTATAACATCAAAATATGTATAAATTTTGCTTTTCGTGGATACATACGTATAAATTTTGCTTTTCGTGGATACATACTCAATAGCTTCATTACACTATCACAACCCATTTTTTTATTTTATTTAATAGTTCTTACTAAGCAGCATGTTCCATTTAAATTTAAATATATATATATATATTGACGATTTTTATTATTAATTTAACACTTCTCATAGAAGGATAAATTATATTTGAAGAGAAAAATTTTCGCCTAGACCGGGACTCGAACCCGGGACCCTTGGCTTTCCGGGCCAAGTGCTCTACCAACTGAGCTACCGAGGCGAGTTACGATCTAGACGCAAATTTTTCTCTTATGTACGTTGTAATTCCCTAGCGCCAAATGCTTGAAACCATAGCTTCTATCTTTGCAAATGGCGGCTTCTTAGTTAAGAAGACATTTATTGGGAATTTAACACTACTTTATAGCCAGTAGGGCTTCTATTGACGATTTTTATTATTAATTTAACACTTCTCATAGAAGGATAAATTATATTTGAAGAGAAAAATTTTCGCCTAGACCGGGACTCGAACCCGGGACCCTTGGCTTTCCGGGCCAAGTGCTCTACCAACTGAGCTACCGAGGCGAGTTACGATCTAGACGCAAATTTTTCTCTTATGTACGTTGTAATTCCCTAGCGCCAAATGCTTGAAACCATAGCTTCTATCTTTGCAAATGGCGGCTTCTTAGTTAAGAAGACATTTATTGGGAATTTAACACTACTTTACTTATAGCCAGTAGGGCTTCTATTGACGATTTTTATTATTAATTTAACACTTCTCATAGAAGGATAAATTATATTTGAAGAGAAAAATTTTCGCCTAGACCGGGACTCGAACCCGGGACCCTTGGCTTTCCGGGCCAAGTGCTCTACCAACTGAGCTACCGAGGCGAGTTACGATCTAGACGCAAATTTTTCTCTTATGTACGTTGTAATTCCCTAGCGCCAAATGCTTGAAACCATAGCTTCTATCTTTGCAAATGGCGGCTTCTTAGTTAAGAAGACATTTATTGGGAATTTAACACTACTTTATAGCCAGTAGGGCTATTTGCAAAGATAGAAGCTATGGTTTCAAGCATTTGGCGCTAGGGAATTACAACGTACATAAGAGAAAAATTTGCGTCTAGATCGTAACTCGCCTCGGTAGCTCAGTTGGTAGAGCACTTGGCCCGGAAAGCCAAGGGTCCCGGGTTCGAGTCCCGGTCTAGGCGAAAATTTTCTCTTCAAATATAATTTATCCTTCTATGAGAAGTGTTAAATTAATAATAAAAATCGTCAATAGAAGCCCTACTGGCTATAAAGTAGTGGTTAAATTCCCAATAAATGTCTTCTTAACTAAGAGCCGCCATTTGCAAGATAGAAGCTATGGTTTCAAGCATTTGGCGCTAGGGAATTACAACGTACATAAGAGAAAAATTTGCGTCTAGATCGTAACTCGCCTCGGTAGCTCAGTTGGTAGAGCACTTGGCCCGGAAAGCAAGGTTCCCGGGTTCGAGTCCCGGTCTAGGCGAAAATTTTTCTCTTCAAATATAATTTATCCTTCTATGAGAAGTGTTAAATTAATAATAAAAATCGTCAATAGAAGCCCTACTGGCTATAAAGTAGTGTTAAATTCCCAATAAATGTCTTCTTAACTAAGAAGCCGCCATTTGCAAAGATAGAAGCTATGGTTTCAAGCATTTGGCGCTAGGGAATTACAACGTACATAAGAGAAAAATTTGCGTCTAGATCGTAACTCGCCTCGGTAGCTCAGTTGGTAGAGCACTTGGCCCGGAAAGCCAAGGGTCCCGGGTTCGAGTCCCGGTCTAGGCGAAAATTTTTCTCTTCAAATATAATATATATATATATATATATAGATGTTATAACTATATTATTGACATTTGGCAATGAAGGCAAATATGATATGAAAAGAAAAATGAATGCTTGAGTCGGGATTTGAACCTGAGTCTCTAGTATACTGTAATATTCTCATATACTACATATATAAGAAAAATGTATGTTTGTGTTGGAATACTTGAGTAGCTCAGTTGGTTAGAGTGCTAAACATACAGAGTTTAGAGACTCCGGTTCAAATCCCGACTCAAGCATTCATTTTTCTTTTCATATCATATATATATATATATATATATATTACATATTCTTATATCTTGTTACCTCTAGTAATTGTACTTTGTTCCTACTTTTGTTTAACCTATTATTTATTTAATAATAACTAAATTATCTATTTTTTCCTCCCTGTTGTAAACTGTCAAAATCTATGCCGTTAGCAAACTGTTAAATGTCTAACATAAATTAACACTAATTCATTCACAACCCATGGTTGGTCAAATGCTGCATAACATGTAAGAGTGCATTGATACAGCATATTATTTTATGCATGCCATTTACCATAGCATACCAGTACACTCTAGAAAGAAGGTAAACAAAAGCAGCAAAAACCTATTGGCTCTTCTATTTGCATGCCTTAATTATGTAATATTACATGCCTTAGCCAGGCAGTAGATGCATTAATGTCTTAATGAGACCTGCGCTGATTGAATATCCATGGGGAATGAAATTTTCTAATAGAATTTCTGTCAGCATGGGACCGGTGCCCACTCAGCATCATTAGGAATTTGGGTAGCTAGAATAAGTAATGGATGCAGGTTGATAAAATCAATTATAATGGCTGGGGGATCTGACATGATGACTGCATGTCACCCTTATATTGACTAGATGATCTTCCATTCCAGTGAGTAACACATATGAGGTCAGCAGCCGCCTGGTAGGAAAGGGACTTCTAGGTCAATCACACCATGGAGCTTAATTCTGTACTATACTGTAAGTAAAAGCTCCTTATTCACGGTTTCATTATTCACAGGTTAAAAAATTGTGACACAGTTCCTGTATTTGCAGCTAAAAATTCTTTATTCGCGCATCCAATCGGTATATTAGAAGGATTAAGTATTCTTTATTAACGCATCGGCAACTTTTATATTGCAGGCACGTGCCAAGGCGGTTTTTACAAATAGTGATTCAAACCAAATGGAGAAATAAATATCAAAGTAAAACAAATCTTATTGTCACTAAGCTTAAATGTAATTTTTAAAAGCCGCCGCCATATTTCACGTGCTGCTATGTCCTTTGATAAATGCTGCACTCACCGTGATTGGTCTTTTATTGTTTTAACCGTCATTAGTTACAATAATTTTGATTGAATAACACGTGTCTCTTCTGCTTAGTTCCCAATTTCTAATGTTGAATAAATGGAAAGAAAAATTAGTTCCGAAGAAGAGGCTTTTATGAGCACTGAAAAGGTGACATTTAACATGAAAAACCTGAGTGAAAGAATACAGATGACAAGTGATATTTGTGATTTCTTCATGAAAATTGATTCGTCTATGGAAAGAAGTCTTATTTTTAAAAGGCAAATTGTTAATGCCACAGCTGAGTATCAATATGAATTGAAAGATCTTTTAAAAGTGGCAAAACAGGAAAAAAATTAAGTTCTTTAAGCCTGTGCCTAAGCCTGATAGTAATAATTAATAGAAATTGTTCAAAAACTCTCATTAAGTTGATTTTATTTTGATAATTTTTATTTTATTTTGGAAACTTTGAACGTATCCCCTATATACCCATACAAATTACCATTCCATATTTACGGTTTCTGTATTTGCAGCATATTTATGGAACATATTCCCTGCGAATAAGGAGCTTTTACTGTATATAAAAATCATTGAAGTACTTAAGTCTATTTTTCAAGAGAGAAAAATTTTCATGGCCTTCAAAATGACTAATAACTCATATTCAAAATGATGTGGGAAGTATGTAAGCAGCAGTAAGAGTCTTTCCAATGTATTGTCAGACCATCGGATATGTGCACTTTTAGCGCTGTCTATGTTTTTTTAGAAAAGTAAACGCCTATACTCACTCCATTCCACGCTCTTCCCTCCCACCACGTCAAACAGCAGCCACAAACCTTTTTGAGTAGGGATGTTGCCAAACTTCCCCCAAACAGTGTCATGGCTCTTGAATATTGATGAATTTAAGATTATTTATTACTGAATTTTTTAGGAAACAAATATTGACTTTTTTTTTAAATACAATAGGAAGTAACATTAAGAGGTTTGTTTAATAATTAAGACTTTTGTCTGTACATTCTTACCTCTCACGGTTGTTTTTGTTGAACATATGTTTCAAGGCTTCTGAGCCCCACCATCAGCGATTACAGACTGAATTTTCTCAAGTTGTCGGCCCTGATTCTTGATTCCTGCTCTCTCTGCCTCTGTCCAATGAATTTATGATTTTTGATTCCTACTCTCTCTGCCTCTGGTCCATTGAATTTACTAAATTTATTGGAGAGAGCAGGAATTTACCAAATTCATTGGACCAGAGGCAGAGTGAGCAGGAATCAAGAATCAGGGCCGACAACTTTAAATTCATTGAACCAGAGGCAGAGAGAGCAGGAATCATGAATCAGGGCATACAACTTGAGAAAATTCAGTCTGTAATCACTGATGATGGGGCTCAGAAGCCTTGAAACCTATGTTCGACAAAAACAACTATAAGAGGTAAGAATATACAGACAATGTCTTAATTATTAAATATTGATCTGTTTACTTTTTTTTTAGGAATTAACACTGTGAGGTATTATTTATTTAAATGAAATTTTATTGCCTCACCTCATATTCTTCTTCTTAGACCAGTTTTGGAACTTCTTTCTTCAGTTCTATCTTCAGTATTTTCACAACCATTGTTTTGTCATCTTAAAGAGTTGTCTCTTTAAGATGACAAAACAATGGTAGTGAAAATACTAAGGATAAAACTGAATAAGAAAGTTCCGAAACTGGTCTAAGAAGAAGAAGAAGAATATGAAGTGAGGTGATAAAATTTTACTTAAACTGACCTGTTTGTTTCTCTTCATCACAAAATGCTATTATTTGCTTAATAATATTTATTTCACCACTCCATGCTACAGTATTCATGTTGAGTTGACAACACTGGACTGCAATTTCAAATAATCTGTCCCACAAGAAGGCTCAAAATTGTGAATGGTAGGAGGGGAGAAAGAGAGAGATAGGAATGCAAGGAGGGTAATGATTTACCGAGGCTGAAATGGAATTAGGGTTCAGTTTGCATATCTTAGGGGGCCAGATCCGATGGTCAGACAATACAATTCTTTCTAGTTGGCCAAATAAAAACTAGATATAGACCTAAATGTTTATATCTGAAATGTCCTATAGTCCATTGAAGATGGTCAACATTTAGAACTACTGTTGATTATATTTGAATATGAAATTATATCATTCCACTGCCTAGATATTGATTAGAATTGTTTATTGTTTATACAAATGATAAAACTGCTATAAATTTGTTTTATAAAATAAAAGCAGGTGCTTCAAAATTTTGTAGTAAGCGAGTAAGTTACATGAAAAGCATTAAGTTATGTAGATAGGAAATAACACTATGAGGTTTTTTAATATTGTTTATTTTTTCTTTCACTCACCTCATACTTCATAACTCCTCGCAGACCCGGGTTTCGTCACATCATTTGTGACACAGCATTGAGAATGTCACAAATGATGTGACGAAACCTGGGTCTGCGAGGAGTTATGAAGTATGAGGTGAGTGAAAGAAAAAATAAACAATACATGAAAAACATGTCTAATTTAATAGCATAAGTAAGATATCGATACAGTTTGAGATACAAAACAGGCTCTTTATTTATAATTAAGAAATAACCAAATTTTAAAATAAATTCAGTTCACCTCACCTCATATCCCATGTTCTAATTAGACTGGTTCCAAAACCTAGGTGGTTTCATCATCAGTAATTTCACTACCAATGTTCTGTCGTCCAGGAGCACTGCTTCTTACTCTAAAGTAATATAATCTCTGTAGATTATTGCATACATTTAAACAAATATAATTTTAAGGTAATATATTGTACTCTTAGTGGGATTTTTTTGTATGTTCTTTGCTTGAAAGAAAGCCTACATAAGCCATATCAAATTAACAATTTCTCAAATAAGAGATTAAGATGATGAGATTTTTGTGACATGCCGTAGATAAATAAAGTTAGAGTTATTTGAATCTCAAAAATCTACATTACAAGAAATCTAACAGAAATCATTACAAAGAAATGCCAGACAGATGAATTCTCTTCATGCCATGCATCCATAGTCTCCGAATCTAAAAAAAAACATCAGGCATATCTTTTATTATAATCCCAAAGTTAAAAAATTTAATAATCTGATGTGGACAATAATAATATAATTAATAATAAATACTATTAAATAATAATAATAATAGATAACTATTAATAATAATCACAAGTATTTTGAAATTCATGTTTATATAATCTTTACTCGTGTCCTGATTTTATCACATTTAGAACCCAAGTAATCCAATGGATCGTAAACTAAAACATGTTCATTTTCTTTCCTTCTTATGAAACAAATCTAAAAGACAAACTGAACATCCATTATTAAAATATGAATTTCATTTAGCATAATTGTAGTAAGAAGTAAAAGAATATGATTAATTTGTCTTTAAAATAGTGAAAAAAAATCAAAATATTAATTAACATTATGAGTTTAAAAAAATAGAGAAAAATCCCAGTTCCTAAGTTGAAAAGAATAACGTGATAAATTATTTCATTTTAAATCATGTAATAGTAGCTGATTTAAACCAAATAGAAATGACATCAAATCATAAGATCTAACTAATTTTTGAACTAAATAAACTAAATTTGATTGAAATTTATATTATGTAATGAATTAAATGCAAAATTAAACTGAAAATGTAAAAGACAAAAAAAAAATGCATTAATTGAAAGAAAATTAATCCAAAAGCACTAATGAATTAAATTCATCAAATACATTTTTTGGAAGATAGCGAAGAATGGAGAAAGAAGAATAAAAATATTTTCACTAAAACACGTTTTGGCAATATAGGCTATATACAGTAAAACTTGTTCTATCCAAAATGTAAATAATGTAGAAATCTGTTCAATATGAACAAATCTATTTATCCCAGCAATGATAATAATTCATAGTTAAATATGGGCAATAACATAATGAGGTTCTTAATTTGTAAATTAATGAGTCATTTTTTAACATCTTACATCATATTTTATGTTTCTTCAAACACTGGGACTAGTTTTCGAGAGAAGGATGTCTCTCATTTTCAACCGATGTTATGACTACCGGATTTTCGTTGGAATCTCCATCAGTAATGTTGCCATCTGGTGTTGATTTGATGAACTTTGAGATGAGGTCACGTTCATCAGGAATCTCGAAATTCATGGATCTAAATTTGTTCTTCTGAATATATATCTTCTCCCAAATTGTCAATTCTAAAGGTTTTTCCAAATGTTTTAAAAGTAGGGCTTCTTTTTCAATTTTATGATTCTCCAATAAACTATGTGCTGCAATAGCTGATTTTTCAATTTCACCATTTTTAATATTTTTGAAGTGTTCCTTAGTGCGAGTGTCCAAATTTCTTTTTGTTTTTCCTATGTATACTTTATTGCAGTCCTTACAATTAATTTGATAAATTCCAGATTTTTTGCTATCTGGGGTGTTCAATTTCTTATTAGTTATTAATAGATTACCAAGGCTAAATTTATTTATCGGTGCCAATGTAATATTGAATTTCTTGAAAATTTTTTGAAATTTGTTATGTATTTCAGGATGATAAGTAATTTTCTTAAACTGTTTTCCTTTCTTTGAATCAGATTGCAGGGTAGTGTATTCTTTCAATTTTTTTGTTTGAATTTCTTTAATTTATTTACAATTATTTCTTTTCCAAAACCATTTAAATTGGCTATGTTCAAAATGTGATTGTATTCTTTCTTAAAATCTTCTTCATTTAATGGAACATTTAATAATCTATATATCAAACTATTGAAAATTGCATGTTTATGTGCCATATGATTGAAACCTGAAGATTTTATATAACTGTCTGTATGAGTATCCTTCCTATATATATTGAATTCAATTTTTCCTTGTAGTTCATTCCTTATTAAGTAAAGGTCCAAAAATGGGATTTGTTTATCCTTTTCCAATTCCATAGTAAATTTTACAGTTCCATCTTGAAGGTTGAGTAATTTCAATGCATCTTCAATATATTTAGAATTTATCACAGAGATAATATCATCTACATATCTATACCAACATTTGAATATCCAGGGATAAACATTGATAATAATGTTTTCACCTTCAATGAAAAATTTTACAAACAAATCTCAGGTCTGGCTATGGGTAACCCACTTTCACCATTTTTGGCAAATTTATTTATGGGTTATTTAGAGTCTCATATCACCAATTCCTTGAAATAAAATAAATATCCAAACACAAGACCAAATGAATCAAGGCTCATTCCTCCATTTATTTGGTGGAAAACTACATTATTTACCTTCCAGGACAGTATTTTCTTTTTAAATTTAGATAAGCCATACTTTCAATATACAAAAATAAATAAATAAATGTTGAATTTCGTACTCAGGAAATATAATAATTTACTTTTTATTTATTGTCTGTTACTTTATAAATTTGGAAAATGTTTACACTATGTTAGTAGAAAGCTGTCAAATGCCGAAAAAAATCTCCCAAATCTAGGTTTGAATAAAAATTAGAACATTAAAATAATTGATCTGAATTATTAAATAATTAAGAGGGAGAATAATTGTCATGATATAAAATTAAAAAGTTAAATCAATATAATAAAATTTAAAAAAATAATTTGTTTGTGAAATTTTATTTAATCTACACTAAAATAAAAAATAAATAAAAAAATATAGCAATCAATTGATTTGGTGTTTACTTGATGAAAATCCATATTTATTCAATTAAATAAGAATAAAACTAAAAAGTTTTATATGATTTTCATATTTATTACAGTAAAAATACGTAACAGCTGTTTCGGTACTTTGTACCTTCTTTAGACATGATTACAAATGAATGAATTTATATTGTAATAAATATGAAAATCATGTAAAACTTTAAGTTTTGTTTTTATTTAATTAAAAAGATTAATGATTTAAATTAAAAGTAAATATGCTTACACAATTTCTTAATGAAATAAGTAAATAAAATTGTTAAAAATAAATAAATAAATAAAACAAAATATGTAATAAATAAATAAATAAATAATAAAGATAATTAAGAAAAAACTAGAATTAAAAATAAGTAATAAATAAAAATAAATGAGTATAAATAATAATTGTTGATGTTGTGCACTCACAAACCATTGCTGACATGCATCTGCTCTAACTATGTAATACAAACAAATGACAACAACAGGCTTCAACTTAACCATGCGACGTACAGCGTTCCAGGATAAGGCGGCGTGGGTGGGGGGGTGTGGTGGTGATGGTGGGGAGAGTGGTGATGTTGCCGGAAGTAGCCTGTGCTGCCATACGACCCTTGGCTGCGCAGTGTCCGCGCGGCGATGGCCTGTGATGCGGCCGACGGAGGCAGGAACGGGTCCTGCTCGTCCACTTGCAAGTAGTCACGCCTGCAACACACACCAGCAGGTGTCAGTGTCGGCCTGGCTGGTGACATTTAATTATAACAATCGGGGTGTGGGAAATGTATCTAGAAAGTATAAATTTAATTCTGTGAAGGCCTGAAGTTTCTAGTAAAATAATGAACTTGTTACTCACTTCAAAGCAGTTACATACAGAAACATAAAATATATCATTTATATAAAATACATTTTAAAAAATTGCAGTTCCAAAAAGTGACATTATTTCATGGGATTGATAAAGCTACCTGCAATATGTGGGTTATTGGTTATCTGACTATGATTAAACTGATTTGCAATATTTTACCTAAAATGCATTTACCCTAAAGTTTTCATGGATATATATATATATATGTTTAAGAAAGGTTTCTTGGGTTTTCTGCATCAAGGATTTAAGGTTGGTCTCTGACCACTGTTTTCGAAGTTTTGATACGATCCCAGATGCCATTATCAAGGAATGGTAGGAATATATTAACATTATATTTGAAGAGAAAATTTTTTGTCTAGACCGAGACTTGAACCCGGAACCTTTGCCATTGGCAAAGATAGAAGCAAAGGCTTCATAGCATTTGGCATGAGGGAATTACAACGTATATAAGAGGAAAATTTGCATCTAGATCGCAACTTGCCTCGGTAGCTCAGTTGTAGAGCATTTGGCCTGGAAAGCCAAAGGTCCTGGGTTCGAGTCTTGGTCTAGGCAAACATTTTTCTCTTCAAATATAATTTATCCTTCAGTGAGAAGTGTTAAATTAATAATAAAAACATCAATAGAAGTCCTACTAGCTTTATAAAGTAGTGTTTATATTCCCAATAAAAATGTCTTAACTAAGAAGCCGCCATTTGCAAAGATAGAAGCAAAGGCTTCATAGCATTTGGCATGAGGGAATTACAACGTATATAAGAGGAAAATGTCCCGTGCCATAGCCGAGTGGTTAAGGTAAGAAACCTTGGCGCAGAGCTACGGGACTTGCGCTGGTTCGAGTCTCCATGGGGGAAGAAATTTTCTCATGGTATTTCGGCCAGTATGGGACCGGTGCCCACCCAGCATCGTGAGGCATTTGGGTAGCTACAATAAGTAGCGGCTCCAGGTTGAGGAAACCAGCTATAACGGCTGGGGGACTCAACATGCTGACCACATGTTACCCTTAAACCGGCTGATGATCATCTACCTCTGTGATTGACACATGTGGATGTGAGGGGCCAGCAGCTGGCTGGTAGGCTAAGGGCCTTCTAAGCCTGTCGCGCCATGAGTTTTTTTTTATAAGAGGAAAATTTGCGTCTAGATCGCAACTCACCTCAGTAGCTCAGTTGGTAGAGCATTTGGCCTGGAAAGCCAAAGGTCCTGGGTTCGAGTCTTG
The DNA here is from genome assembly GCA_030220185.1 of Diploptera punctata. Taxonomy (NCBI): domain Eukaryota; kingdom Metazoa; phylum Arthropoda; class Insecta; order Blattodea; family Blaberidae; genus Diploptera; species Diploptera punctata. The sequence continues at coordinate 241,672 of JASPKZ010009352.1, read as the reverse complement.
GTCTAGGCAAAAAAATTTCTCTTCAAATATAATTTATCCTTCAGTGAGAAGTGTTAAATTAATAATAAAAACATCAATATATTAATATAATCAACCTTCCGAAAGGAGGACACGATAAGAGGATGATGATGATGATGAAATATTCCTTGATAATGCCATGTGGGATCATGTTGAAACATCAGAATCAGTGGTGAGAGGCCAACTTTGAATCCTTGATGTGGAAAACCCAAGAATCCTTTCTTAAACATACAAGTACATACCCCAAAAATCTAAAATATAACATATGAAGTGTTGCGGATATTAAGAGTGAACTCAACATGCTTACTCGTATTTAAACTATAGTGGTTTTCCGAGATAATTCACCCCTAATATCCGCAATGCCTCATATATAATATTACTGTTATAACTTAAAGAACTGAGTGCTTATAAGTTGGTGACCTACTCTTAAAAACTGGTATCACATTTAGCTGTCAAATACTTTAAAATTACACATTATCATGAAACAACAGTATAGACATTTGTGGTCTATACTATTTTGTAAAAGTGTGCTCGAGTTCATTTTTAATTTTATTTTAGAAAGAAAAAAAGTAATGCTCGAACCGGGACTTGAACCACAGATCTCTGACTCTATGTATCAGTATGATACCAGATGCAAAGAGTCAAAGTTCGAGTCCGGTTTGAGCATTAATTTTTGTTTCTAAAATAAGAATCTGTCCAGGTCTGGAAAGTGTTAATTTAAATAAAACATCAAAATAATTTTTAATTGTTTTAAAATAACTAGAACTGCAATTGTGTAAAAGAGGCAAATAGTTAAAAGTTCATGGCCTTCATTAAAATAAAATATTTATGCAAATTCAGAGAAATAAAATATGTTAATACAAATGCATATTTAAATTCATAGCATATGAACAACTAAAACCTAGTTACTTATTTTAGGAATTCTCACTATGAGATATATTCATTAAGGTAGAATTTTTTATCACTCACCTCATATTGTTCTTCTTATTTGACTATAAACTAGTTTTGGAACATAGTTTCTGTTCCATCCTCAGTATCGTCACGACCATTGTTCTGTCGTCTTGAAGAGCTGTCCTTCGCTCCTTCCATTGGCTGACTGAAAAACCTCGAAACCAGGTCATTCTCACCGGGAATTTCAAAGTTTATCAATTTATTCTTTTTGCTCTTTTGAATGTAGATCTTTTCCCAAACATTCAAAAGAGCGAAAAGAAGAAATTGATAAACTTAGAAATTCCCGGTGAGAATGACCTGGTTTCGAGGTTTTTCATTCAGCCAATGAAAGGAGCGAAGGACAGCTCTTCAAGACGACAGAACAACGGTCGTGACGATACTGAGGATGGAACAGAAACTATGTTCCGAAACTAGTTTATAGTCAAATAAGAAGAACAATATGAGGTGAGTGATAAAAAATTCTACCTTAACTAAAACCTAGTGCCTGGTTTTTACATGTAGCAAACATTTTTGTTGCTTATAATTTGAGGATTCTGAAGAGGAATGTTTTTATGGTGTTGTGTGAAAGTGCAAACTACTTACTTCATTGTGAACTTCACATAATCTCTCTCTTTCATTATGTTATGCAAAATATTGAAAAATTAAACATTTAATATTGTTAAGATTATTGTCTGTTAGAGTAATCTATTGACAAAATATGTTATTAAAATTATATTATCTTTAGTCTGATCATCTTACCTCAATATTAATGTTGATTTGTTCTTGGACATGTAACAAAACAATTCTGTTTTATCATTAGCTTGTCCAGACTGGTTTGATTTATGTTGCATTATGTTGCACATCCTGGATGTCAATTTCAGCTCCATCCTGTGGTTGGCCAAATAACCTCCAAACAACCTCTGACGGAGCGTGACGTTGTTTGGAGGTTCTTTGGCCAACTACAGGATGGAGCTGACATCGATATCCAGGGTGTGCAACATAAATCAAACCAGTCTGGACAAGCAGACAATAAAACAGAATTGTTTTGAAACATGTCCAAGAAAATTAATATTGAGGTAAGATGATCAGACTAAAAATAATATAATTAAAATAACCTCAAAATATCACTTATTAAAATTAAATATGTTATTAAAAACTGCAAATTTATTTATTTAATAAGATAAGAGAGAGAGAATGCAAAGTAATAATCTGACGAACACAACACAGTACAAATCTCATTTTACAATCAAACAATGTCAACTTCTTTACTTAAGCTTGAGTGCATTATGCAGGACATATTTGGCAAAGTCTGAAGAAAATTTGATAACAAAGCTTTACTATTGTCATTTTATACATTAATTATAAGCATCTAAAGTGAAAATGAGAAAAGTAATTTAAAATGTATAATAAAATATATAAATTTAATATTATGAGAAATAATATATATATATATTATAAAGGTAAATAAAATAACATAAGTTAATTATTTCCTGCAATATATGGAAAATGAAAGTTATTAAAATAAAACATTATCTTCCAAAGAGCAATTCATATTTATAAAAAAAATACTATAGGGTTTAGGAGATTTTAATACAGAATTATTATCACCCATCTTTCTTGTACACATGAAGCCAAGATTGAACTCAAACATTGTTATTATTATTACTGTACTTAATACTTTTATTATTATTATTATTATTATTATTATTATTATTATTATTATTATTATTATTCCTTAATAATTAAATTTGGTCTGTGTATTCTTATCTCATATGGGGCAAACATGCCTTGAAACATATGTCCAACAGAAACAACTGTATGAGGTAAGAAGACACAGATCAAACTTAATTATTAAGTAAAACCTCATAATGTTACTTCCTATTGTACTTTCAAATTAAAAGTAAAGTGATCCCACAACAGGAGGCCCTTGGGGTAGTAGGAGGTTAAGGCTCCCACATTTTCTAGACAATCGGCACTTTATGTCAGCCCTGCGTGACGGCCGCCTTTACCCCCAGAACAAGCGTCTGGTACTCATTTCCGTTGGAAGCTGAGTCGACCCCAGGGCCATAGTGCCGCCAGAGGGTTTGGGTCAGTTTAAAAATCCTGACCCCAACGGTACTTGAACCCTCGACCCTCCGGCTTGTAGCTCAGTGCCTTAACCACTACGCTACTGCATGCCCCAAAAATAGTCCCACCACAGGCCTCAGGAGGTCCTTGGGGTAGTAGGAGGTTACTGCTCCCACTTTTTCTGGACAATCGGCATTTGATGTCAGCCGATTTGTCAGCTCTGCATGACGGCCGCCTTTACCCCCAGAACAAGCTTCTGGTACTTATTTCCATTAGAGGCTGAGTCAATCCCAGGCCATAGTGCCGCCAGAAGGTTTGGGCCAGTTTAAAATTCCTGTCCCCACTGGGACTTGAACCCTCAACCTTCCGGCTTGAAGTGCAGTGCCTTAACCACTACGCTACGGCGTGCCCCCACTTTCAAATTAGTATTCCTATGAATCTATTAGAATTCAACAGTTTAATTGATTAAATATTAAAAATGTATCACCTTACCTCATATTTTGTCTTCTTTTAGACCAGTTTCAGAATTATTCCATCTTCAGTATCTTCACGACGTTGTTCTGTTGGGTGATGCACTCTTCTGACTCCATCTGTGCATCATCATGACAGAACAATAGTTTGTGAAATACTTAAGATGGAATAATCTGAAACTTATCAAAAAAGAAGACAAAACCACTAATTAATTTTATTCATAGCAGTATCAATTGCTATTAAATTAGATTTATGATTGTTTATTTTAGAAAGTAATATTTTGAGGTTCTTTTTGTCTGAGCAAGCTGAAGATGATATGGAAGATTATATCGAAACATGTCCGAGAACAAATCAACATTAAATTGAGGTAAGATATTTTCAGACTCAAAAAAAAACTTTATTATATTTATGATGTTTTACGTAAATTTATCCGCACTGGTTGATTGATAAATCATTTTTCTCTTAAAAAAGAAATTTGATTTTTTAAATTTAAGATCTGGACTAAAACACTGTCAATAAATTTTCTTTGAATTCAGTATCTGATCACCTGTGTAGTTCTCATCTATGAGTACATAAAACATTAAACCTAACTCATTTTGTAATATTCTGTTCCATAAAATTACAATGGTAATTGCAATATCAACAAATCATAAAAAAATAATAAGGGGTTATTGCTGTTAATGGATTTTTCTCTTATAGTGTGTTTTATTGAGAATTTGCGTTGTTAATTAAGGATTGATAATTTTATTTTAATTTTCTCATGGCATACTAGTGGCACATTCACGGCAACAATGTGCCGCAATACACTGGTTGAAAAATGCTATACTACGTAAATAAAATTTTATTTAAGGGTAAACAATTTGAATTTATATTTGAAGAGAAAAATTTTCGCCTAGACCGGGACTCGAACCCGGGACCCTTGGCTTTCCGGGCCAAGTGCTCTACCAACTGAGCTACCGAGGCGAGTTACGATCTAGACGCAAATTTTTCTCTTATATACGTTGTAATTCCCTATCGCCAAATACTTTTGAAACCATTGCTTCTATCTTTGCAAATGGCGGCTTCTTAGTTAAGAAGTCATTTATTGGGAATTTAACATTACTTTATAAAGCTAGTAAAGCTTCTAATGATGTTTTTATTATTGATTTAACATTTCTCAATGAAAGATAAATTATATTTGAAGAGAAAAATTTTCGCCTAGACCGGGACTCGAACCCGGGACCCTTGGCTTTCCGGGCCAAGTGCTCTACCAACTGAGCTACTGAGGCGAGTTACGATCTAGACGCAAATTTTTCTCTTATATACGTTGTAATTCCCTATCGCCAAATACTTTTGAAACCATTGCTTCTATCTTTGCAAATGGCGGCTTCTTAGTTAAGAAGACATTTATTGGTAATTTAACATTACTTTATAAAGCTAGTAAAGCTTCTAATGATGTTTTTATTATTGATTTAACATTTCTCAATGAAAGATAAATTATATTTGAAGAGAAAAATTTTTGCCTAGACCGGGACTCGAACCCGGGACCCTTGGCTTTCCGGGCCAAGTGCTCTACCAACTGAGCTACCGAGGCGAGTTACGATCTAGACGCAAATTTTTCTCTTATATACGTTGTAATTCCCTATCGCCAAATACTTTTGAAACCATTGCTTCTATCTTTGCAAATGGCGGCTTCTTAGTTAAGAAGACATTTATTGGTAATTTAACATTACTTTATAAAGCTAGTAAAGCTTCTAATGATGTTTTTATTATTGATTTAACATTTCTCAATGAAAGATAAATTATATTTGAAGAGAAAAATTTTCGCCTAGACCGGGACTCGAACCCGGGACCCTTGGCTTTCCGGGCCAAGTGCTCTACCAACTGAGCTACCGAGGCGAGTTACGATCTAGAATTTGAATTTAATTGTTTGATAGCACAGTTGTCATTATAAGGATTTTTTTATACATACGTGTGTTTGTTTTGTGTATGTGTGTGTGTGGATACATGCATGCATTGATCATGGATGAAATGCCTAGGGGGTTAATGAGGGTGGCATGTTGAAATAATAAATTACCAATAATAGTGTTGCTTCGATGAATAAAAACACTCCCAATGCTATTTAAGTCCAAGTTCAACCCCCATTAGCATGGGGATGAAAAGGGGTAAAAAATAAAGGGTCCAAGATGATTGTAATTAGTGTTGAATCCATAGCTTTTGGGGTCACCAAGCTGATTGGTGGCAAGAATGTAATATGAAAATTAATATACACAGGCAGACTATCTACAACCATAATTAACACAACTAAAGAGAAAAATTTATATATTAAATTTGGGAATTTTTAACATTATGAGGTTCAATTAATAATAATTAAATGAATCGTGATTTTTTCTTACCTCATACATCTATGTTTCTTTAAACACAGCACTGCAGTATCGGCAATACTGCAGTGCTGTGTTTAAAGAAACATAGCTGTATGAGGTAAGAAAAAATCACGATTCATTTAATTATTATAAAGAGAAAAATGTCTATTATAAATTAAGTATGAGAAATAACATTATGAGATTTTCAAGTTAATAACTAATAAATAATAAGACGTATCTCATCTGATACTCCGTGATCTTCAAGCACGGTACCACAGTTTCAAGAGGTATCTCTCTCATCTTCAGCCATCTTTATGACTCGTACTTGAAACTGCGGTACCTTGCTTGAAGATCACAGAGTATGAGGTGAGATACGACTCATTATTTATTGATTCCATCCATAGTAATTCTGCCCGAGGGCAGGTCTTTCACTGCAATCATAGCATTTTCATGCTATGCAGCTTTACTAGGAAATTATAGGTGTGGTAGCTTCCCATTGCTTTCCATGCCGGTGAAGGATGATGATGATAAAGATAAGGATGATGATGATGAAGGCCAGATGATTTTCACTGTTGGGCCCTAAGATTTCTGACATTTGTCTTACAGGTGAGGAAAAACCCCAAAAAAAAAACCTCACCCAGGAGCCTGTCCTGACCGGGAATCGGATGTGGGCCCACTGCGTGACAAGGCAGCACGCTACCTCGAGACCACAGCATTTATTAATTATTAAAGAAAAATTTTCTGCTTGAACCAGAATTACCTGAGTAACTCAAAAGGTAGTGTGCCATTGTGCAAAGCAGAAGGTCTTGGGTTCAAATCCTAGTTCCTGGAATTTCCCAAATGGCTCAAATAGTATGTCAGTGCACAAAGCAGGAAGTCTCGGGTTCAAATCCCAGTTTTTTCTTATATTTTTATTTGAAGAGAAAAATGATATGCTCAGACTGGGACTCGAACCCAGGACCTTTGGCTTTCTAGACCAATGCTCTACTGACTGAGCTATCTGGGCAAGTTCCAATCTAAATGAAAATCTCTCTCTTATATATATTGTCAATTCCCACGCAAGAAATGAGCATTGGTCTAGAAAGCCAAAGGTATAATTTTTCTCCTCAAATGTGATTTATGCATCATTGAGATGTATGAAATGAATAATAAAAACTTCAAAAGAAGCCGTACTGGCTTAATAATGCAATATAAAATTCCCAATAAATGACTTCTTATTAAAGAAGCTGCCGTTTGCAAAGATAGAAGCAAAGGTTTTATAGCTTTTGGTGCGCGGGAATTGACAACGTATATAAGAGAAAGATTTGCATTTAGATTGGAACTCACCCAGATAGCTCAGTCAGTAGAGCATTGGTCCTGGGTTCGAGTCCCAGTCATGAGTGTATAATTTTTCTCTTCAAATATGATTTATCCATCTTTGAGATGTATGAAATTAATAATAAAAACATAGAAATGTTTCTCTTTAGTTGTGGTGACAAGAAGATTGGGATAAATAAATATCTACCAGGTAATCAAATACCATAGTGTAATATGAAAATAATTTTTTATCCAAGATATCCACTTCAATAATACAAAAGTATAATTATTATTTAAAATCTTAAACTGTTAATTTTCAAAATAACTACTGATAATTATTAACTAATAGTTACATGGAAGTTGAATAGAAACTGAGTTCAAGATGTATTTATGTGTATAAGAGATATGATAATCAGATTTGGAATAATGTTAAATTAACAATTAAAAAAAGTTTTGTTTATTTATATATAACAAAATTGAAATCAAATTACAGTTCTACTGGCATTTCATTTATCTACCACTACTAAGAAGCATACATACAAAACAAGGAAATGGAAATTAGAAAGCAATTCAATAGCACTTTCAAATAGAATAATATTTCACAGATATAGCATATATATTCAAACAAAGAAATTACGAAGATATTTAAATTGCATATTACTATTTACCTTTCACAAGGAAAAAAACACTATGAGATTTAATTTAAGAATTAAATTAATATTTTTAATACGTTTATTCTTCTAGACTGCACTTTCGGAGCTATATCTCCATCATCAGTAGCCTCTCTTTGACTGGTGTTATGTCGTTTCTTGGCGGTTTTCTTCTTCCTTCTATTGGTGGAATGATGAACTTCTGGATCAAATAAAAATTTGCAGGAGTTTCGAAATTCATGAGTTTTTCTTTCTTGTTTTTTTTGGATGTGGATTTTTTCCCAAACCATGGGTTCTTTAAATTTGTCTGTGTGTTTGATTAGGCAAAGAGAGATGAACAGACAGGTGAATGGAGAAGACTACATAACAATGAACTACATGGTCTTTATAGGAAGCCAGATATAATAAGAACAGTTAAGTCCCGTAGACTGCGATGGGCAGGACATGTTGCGCGTATGGGGAATGAAAGACGTGCATGGAAACTTCTTGTAGGAAAGCCAGAAGGAAAACGCCCAGTTGGTAGACCAAAAATGAGGTGGGAGAACAACATTAACTATGATTTGAGGGAAGTAGATTATACAAGGAATGATTGGAAAGCATTAGCTCAGGGTAGGGATGTATGGAGAGCTTATGTCCATGCGGCCATGAACCTACGGGTTCGATAGTGCCAGTGAGTAAGTAAGTAAGTAAGTGTTTGATTAGGCTGGCTTTTGTATCAATTAAATGTTTTTCAGACCAAGCATGGGCCGCTACTGCTGACTTATCCACTTCACCCTTTTCTTTCTTTTTTTTTTTGAAGTGGACAAGTCAGCTGTAGCAGCCCATGCATGGTCTGAAAAACATTTAATAGATACAAGAGCCAGCCTAATCAAACATACAGACAAACAGAAAGAACTCACGGTTTGGGAAAAATCCACATCCAAAGAAAACAATAAAGAAAAAAATCATGAATTTCGAAACTCCTGCAAATTTTGATTTGATCCAAAGGTTCATTGGTCCACCAATAGAAGGAAGAAGAAAACCGTCAAGAAACGACATAATACCGGTCAAGGGAGGCTACTGTTGTTGGAGATATAGCTCTGAAACTGTAGTCTAGAAGAATAAAGGATATGAGGTGAGGTATTAATAATATTAATTTAATTCTTTCATATTCCTAAATTATGAGAAAGATGAATCACAGATATTATAAATTCCTCTTTCCCAGAATATCATGTTACCTTTAAATTATAGCAGTGATCTAGTAATTGTTACGTCTTTATTATTAAATATTATCAAGCTTATTATAATTATAAATAATAAAAGAAATTAACTAATAATACATGATAATTGACTAGTTAAATAAGCAAATTTATGACATAACAGTTCTACTGAGCCAAGGGATCTAAACTATTTTTTGTCGCTGGCTAGCAGATGACATGAGGCAGCCACTTAGCATAATATTTGTATTCTATTGTGATATACATTTAATTATTTATATCATTCTTCTTCTTCTTCCTTCCAAGTATTAGGCCAAGGCCTGTTACGATCATTAATATAAAATAACTATTATAAATTAAATAATAAAATAGATCGTAAATATTATCTTACCTCATATACTCTGAGTTCTTCAAAGCACAGGAGCATGGTTTCTGGAACAGTTGCTCCTATCTTCAGCCATTTTTACGACTGTTGAATTTTCGGCTAAACTTAACAACTTGTGACGTGACTTTATTAATTCCTTTATAAACTCCTGTCAAATTTTATTCTTAGGGTTTCATTTTTCAAATTGTTTCCCACCATTTACAGTGATTTTTACATTTTTCTAACAATTATTTCAATATATTTTTCTATGATATTTAACTACATACATAGCATGAAGACGTGGCAGCCATATTGATTTTAACAAATATTCTATGCAACAACAAAGATATTTTCCAGTGCAGCCAACATAGAATATGTACTAATTAACTGTACACATACGAGGTGTGATCAATAAGTGTCCGGAATGGCTTCAAAACAATTATGCCATTGAGGTGTTTTTAATTTTCACCCAGGCTGTACACTCAGAATTTCCTTGTGATGAATTTGAGGGATCGCACGACCTTCTCTGACCTTGCAGTATGCTGGTAGAAGCTGTGAAGTGAAGACGTGTTTTGTGCGTGCGGCGATTTCTCTGTGTAGCAACAATGCGGGATTACGAGGAACAAAGAACATGCATCAAATTTTGCTTTAAACTTGGTAAAACTGCAACAGAAACATATCAAATGTTAAGAACAGCTTATGGGGAGGAAGCAATGGGCACATCTCAAGCATTTGAGTGGTTTTCGAAATTTAAAAGGGGCGTGACATCGGTTAAGGATGAAAATCGTCTGGGAAGTCAATGATGATTGTTTTTTGACATTAATGGAATTGTGCATAAGGAATTTGTACCACGGGGTCAAACAGTGAATCAAGTGTACTACAAACAAGTGTTGCAAAGATTGAGGGAGAGTGTGCGACGCAAACGGCCAGAGAAATGGAGGACTGGTGACTGGTTCCTGCATCACGACAATGCACCCGCGCACAAAGCAATTTCTGTCCGCCAGTTTTTGGACAAAAATAGGATGAGTACTGTTCCCCATCCAGCCTATTCTCCAGATCTGGCTCCAGCAGACTTTTTCCTGTTCCCACGGCTAAAAATTCGGCTCCGAGGACATCGTTTTGAGAACATTGATGTCATCCAGCGCGAATCGCAGAAGGCATTGGACACATTTAAAGAAGACGACTTCCAGAAGTGCTTCCAGCATTGGCAGAAGCGCTGGGACAAGTGTATCAACTCCCAAGGTGACTACTTCGAGGGTGACAATGCTGAATAGAAACTTTGAAGTGTTGTGTTGTGTTTATGGCCTCATTCCGGAAACTTATTGATCACACCTCGTATACTTCAGAACCTACTATTTATTTTTGGACATAGCATTCTTTCACAGTCTAGAGTGCTTAAATTGCATTAGGTCGGTTTTTCACAGGTTAGAGTACTTAAATTATGTTAGGTTAGCTTTTAGGCTCATTAAATATTGTGTATATGTTGGCTGCATCTCGTGATTCCATAGTGTAAATCATTTTGTGTTTATTGGCGCATGCGCATGGTATATGATTGGAACTTTAGAACAATTTTTTGTGTCACATGTTGCAAAGTATTTCCAAATTTTCATCTTCGAAAAAATTTACATCCATGAGTTTTGAAATTTTTGGCGAGCAAGATTTGATCTCAAAGTTCATCAAATCAACACTAGATGGCAGTTTAGAACATGAAGCTGAAGACAAAAATTTAACAGTCGTAAAGATGGCTGAATATAACAATGACTGTTCCAGAAACCAAGATCCTGTGCTTAGAAGAACACAGAGTATAAGAGGTAGATGTTACAGCCTATATTATTTTTTTTAACTTGAAAGCCTCATAATGTCATTTCCTATAAGTTTTATGAAATAATAATATTTTTCAGTATATTAATTTCTCACAAATATTAATCAATGGGATATGAATTGAGATGTTAAATAAAGTATTAACAAATCTCCATGGCGCATCAGGCCTAGAAGGCCCTTGGCCTACCAGCAGGCTGCTGGCCTCACATCCACATGTGTTCATTACAGCCGTTATAGCTGGTTTTCTCAACCTGGAGTTGCTATTTATTGTAGCTACCCAAATGTCTCATGATGCTGGGTGGGTGCTGGTCCCATACTGGTTGAAATTTTATGAGAAAATTTCTTCCCCCATGGAGACCCAAACCAGCGCAAGTCCCGTAGCTCTGTGCCAAGTCATTCTACCTTAACCACTCAGTTACGGCATAGAACTAATAAAGTATAAACATACTGATATTATGTTACTTATGTTGTATTTATGTCTACGTGGTGAATCATAAATATGGCTATACGTTTGATCGCATTGTGTGATGAAAATATTACCATTACAGGAAATATGAAATTACCGTTGGAGAGGCAATTATTCAAATTACAACAATGGAATAAAACAAAACAGTGTAGAACTTATTATCATTAGTCAAAATGGCATTGAATGTGCAACAGCAAATTACAATTTCTGCATGGGCAACAACGTATGTTAATGATCGTGAGGCCGCAAGACGTGAGTTTAACTTAGCATTGCAGCCATCGACTGTGGGGAAGTGGAGAAAACGACTGCTGGAAACGGGAAGGATGCAGAAAATCCAACCTCCTGGAAGGCCTCGCATTAGCACGGATGCAGAAACAACGAAGATAATTGTGGAGGCGTTCGACACTAGCCCACAAAAATCAACCCGCCAAGCTGCACATGAGCAGTGATTTGTTTTGTTTTATTCTATTGTTATAATTTGAAGGATTCCCTTTCCAATGATAACATCATATTTCCTTTAATAATAATATTTTCGTCACAAAATGCTATCAAACGTATAGCCATATTTCTGAATCACTCTGTAAGTTAAACAGAATTTGCATTCTGCTACTGTAACCCATTTTCCTTAAAAATAAATAAATATTAAAAAAAGCTATGAAGTTATATAATGTTTTAAATGATGTACATGACTAGTATACATAACAAAGCTCTGTTGATCACTACTTTGATTCACAAGACATAAGCGTACTGTACACTGCAGGTAGCAACTTACCTCCGCCTGATGTAGATCCATGTGTGGGAGTCAACCCAAACCAAAACTGTGAAGAATAAACCAGCTGCTACGCTTGCTGCCAGCATGAAAGACAATCCATACCTATAAAATACAATATTAATTAAGCAACTGTGTTGGTGTTTACTTGATGAAAATCCATATCTATTAATTAAATACAAATAAAACTAACAGTTTTATTTGATTTTCATATTTATGAAGATATAATTCAATGACAGCTGTTTCGATACACTGTACCTTCTTCAGACATGTCAACAAATTATGAATTGTGTTATGTTATTATAGTACATATCAACTGATCTAAGCAACAATACAACAATAATTTATTTAAATTTTTAAATTTAACAAAGATGATTTCATTCAAATAAAGTTGAGAATTTAACAATTTATTAATTATTATTAATAATCCTCTTTGTTAAATTAAAAAATTTAAATACATTATTGTTGTATTGTTGCATAGATCAGTTGATATGTACTATAATAACTCAATTCATAATTTGTTAACATGTCTGAAGAAGGTACAGTGTAGCGAAACAGCTGTCACTGAATTATATCTTAATAAATATGAAAAACCAAATAAAATTAAGTTTTATTTTTATTTAATTAATATAAATTTGTATAGAATAAAAATTACTGGAAAGAGTAATTTCATTTACCTACCTTGGACACACATTAACATATATATGGATGAAGTAGACATAGCAAATAAAATTATTAATTTTAATAAAACAATGGGAATAATAAATTCATTAATAAAATCTTCACTAGTCCAGAGAGGTACCAGAGTACAGTTATACAAAACCTTAGCAAGACCTGCACTTTGCTATGGCAGTGAGGCATGGACTTTGAGGAAAGGATAAGAGAGCAGGATAACTTCTAGTGAAATGAGATTCATGAGATATACAGCAGGATATATCAAATCGGATCACAAACGCAATGATGATATCTTGAAGGAATTAAGTTTAGAACTGGTCATTGAATACATACATATATTATATTTGAAGAGAAAATTTTTTGCCTAGACCGGGACTCGAACCCGGGACCCTTGGCTTTCCGGGCCAAGTGCTCTACCAACTGAGCTACCGAGGCGAGTTACGATCTAGATGCAAATTTTTCTCTTATGTACGTTGTAATTCCCTACTGGCTATAAAGTAGTGTTAAATTCCCAATAAATGTCTTCTTAACTAAGAAGCCGCCATTTGCAAAGATATAAGCTATGGTTTCAAGCATTTGGCGCGAGGGAATTACAACGTACATAAGAGAAAAATTTGCGTCTAGATCGTAACTCGCCTCGGTAGCTCAGTTGGTAGAGCACTTGGCCCGGAAAGCCAAGGGTCCCGGGTTCGAGTCCCGGTCTAGGCGAAAATTTTTCTCTTCAAATATAATTTATCCTTCTATGAGAAGTGTTAAATTAATAATAAAAATCGTCAACATACATATATACTTATTTTAGGAATTCTCACTATGAGGTACATTCATTAAGGTAGAATTTTTTATCACTCACCTCATATTGTTCTTCTTATTTGACTATAAACTAGTTTCGGAACATAGTTTCTGTTCCATCCTCAGTATTATCACGACCGTTGTTCTGCCGTCTTGAAGAGTGAAGGACAGCTCTTCAAGACAACTGAACAACAGTCTTGACAATACTGAGGATGGAACAGAAACTATGTTCCAAAAGTAGTTTATAGTCAAATATGAAGAACAAAATGAGGTGAGTGATAAAAAATTCTACCTTAACATACATAGATACCAGAACAACTGTATGAATCATTTGTAACGAATGAGCTCAGATAGAGTTCCCAAGGCTATGCCTCGTTATTCTCCAACAGGGAAGAGATCTCTGGGCCATCCAAGGAAATGCTGGATACAAAATTCTTCTAGGTCTATAGGCCTAAGACTTGGTTGGATGAAGAAGAAGATAAAATAAGTCAGATAAATCTTTTACATCTCACTCAAAACTCCGACAAAAAAAAATCCTGTGTGTGTCATTCTAAATTAGATACTTACAGGCCAAGGTCACAAACACTGCGTGTTGCATTGAGGTACTGGCGCTGGAGGTTCTTGCAGTCCAATTGAGTTGCAAGACCCGATGCTAGTTTGTCCACTTGATTAATATCATTTGTAAGAACATCTAACTTAGGGTGAAGTTCTGTGGGCTTATACAATTCTTTAGCAATACGAGCAATTGTCACCAGATTTGAACCCATAGCTTGCACTGCTGTATGACCTTGGGTTAAACGTCTGGAGAATGGATTGGTCCTTGACTGATCACATCTTGTATAATAACTCAAAATATCTGACTTTATCATTGATCCTGATTCTTTCTCTAAGAATCCATCTGGAGACATGCAAAGATCACCCAGTGCCTGAGAAAAATGGAAATTGATTTTTAAGTTATTAAGTAATAACACTATGAGGTTTACTCTAATCATTCTGAATTGTTTTTTTAACTCACCTCATATTTCTTGACTTCCATGCTGTTGTGAACTTGGTTTGCATCGAGAATGTCACAAAAGCAGTGACGAAACTCTGGGTCTGCATGGAAGTCAAGAAATATGAGGTGAGTCAAAAAAACAACTCAGAATGATTATTAATTATTTAAAATTATAATGATAAATGAGCAACAAGAAAATATTGGGAGAAATTATCTGACATACCACTACCAGAACTTCTAAGAAAATTTGCAGTACAACTTTTAAATTACATATCTTTATATAACGGGCTTCCAATATAAAACCGGACCGGCCTCACGGAGTTTCACCCGGCACGCAGTGCTCTCTCTTCCTCCCGCAATTCACCCTGCCTGCCACCCGTCCTTGAACTGTTTCTTACCTTATAGAAAATGCTGGAAATGTTGTCCTCCCGCACACGTGCTATGGGATCACCTTGGTTTAGACAATGAACACGTGTACACTTGTAAGGTTTGAGTTTTAACAATTTTGTTGCTGTATGTGCAGAAGATACTGAAATCCCAACTTGTGCTAATTTCGGTAATGATTTTTGTGGTGAATGTTCCAAATTTTCGCCAATTTTGTCTAATTATTCTTTGGTGAGAACCGTACACCTTCACGTGTGTTTCTTATTTTGTACTGAACCAGTGGTCTCAAATTTAGTCACAAGATCGTGGATTGTCGATCTGGAAGGAGGTAATTGTCCAGGGAAGTTCCGAATAAATTCCTCGCGAACGCGACGAGCTGATTCGTATTAATATAACATTTACACACATAAATGCGCTGCTCTAATGTCAGCTGACGTCTCATCTTGTCGAACGATAGTAAACTGACTAGTTCAAGGACGAGCGGCTGGCAGAGTGAAATGCGGACGAGGAGAGAGCGCTGCCTGATGGGCAAAACCCCGTGAGGCCGGTCCGGGTTTATATTGGAAGCCCGGTATAAATAAAAATTAGTGTGATTCTATCTCTTTGTCTGCCTGTCCTTTATGGACTCAGAAACTCCTTGACCAATTTGAATGAGATTTTTACATCATTTAGAGAAATTTTCTGGGACAATTAATGTATATAACATATTATAGGGCCAGAGCTAAAAAAAACAAAAAACACACACACATCAGTGCGCTTAAATGGCTTACGCTGCCTAAACCAAAACAAAAACACCAAATTAATGTACCTAGAATTTAATATCTAAAAACATTTACACAAAAGTCCACGACAGCGTAATCCTGCCTTCTAGGCACTCCAACCTCAGAAATGGGTACAAGTATGCCAATGCCAGGAGAGAATACCAGAAATGTCATAATGACAAACTGATGGCATTGAATAAAAAAAAAGTTACCATTTGTTGCTCACCCAATATTTTTAAAGAAAAGTGTATGCTAGTTGTGATACCCCTACAGAAAGTAAACAGTGAAAATGAATGATAACAACAGCTTTCCTAAAGAGTAATATAAAGTGAGAACTTGAACTTACCACAGCAGTGGCAAGGTAAAGCGATGACAGTAACCATGAGATGATGACAGCAAACAATCCAAAAACTGAAAAACTGAATCAAAATAATCACAATAAATATTTATGTGTAAGGTACAGAAAAATGAATTTTGGAAAATATTAAGCATTAAAATTAAACAATTTACAATAAGAAAGTAGGAATCAGAAACTCTCGACAGATACATACTTAATAGCTAGAGATATTAAAAATTGTGGAATATTATTATGTGCAAGAAATAATTTAATTATATAGTATCATTATTATTATTATTATTATTATTATTATTTATTTATTTAATTTAAAGGTGGGATACATTGAACAAAATTTCATTGGCCCATGAGACTCGTCATTTTAGTTCTTGCTTCCCAGTATAGCAGTTTCTGTGTTGAGCTGTGCAGAACATTACCTTATGAAGATGTCTGTCCATGTTTTAATCAGAGTTGCATAGCATGCAGGTTGGTGATGGCATTATCCCAAAGCGATGAAAATGTTCCCTGAGACAGTCTGTGACCAGTGCTGAGGTAAAATTTTGTAATGAACGTTCTTTTATGTATTTGTATTGTAAGCCTATGTTTTCCCTTTACAGAGATTCAGGCGCTCTCCCCCTACAGGGAAGAATTTGAACCATGCTAATTTAGTTACACTTGTTTTCGTATAGATGTCATTTTGAGTGGTACGTGGTCAGCGTTCTGCCTCATACTGACATCTAGGAAACCAAGGTAGCACTAGGACGGGAAAATTCGGTAAATTTTGCTTAGAGGCCTTTTCATTCAGGCTTAAGGATTTTTTTACGAACCTGAAAATCTTCAGACTCGGGACCCATGGCTTAAAGTCCTCCTTGGATTTTTCCGTCCTAAAAAATCCATCGACCCCAGCCGGGTTTGAACCCATGACCCTTGGGACCAGAGGCAAGGAGCATAACCACTAGTCCACCGTCTTTTATGTAATTAGTTAATTATGTAAGAAATTGGATGGGAAAATTTATAAAATTCCATATTATTGCATTACATATTGATGTGTACTGAGATTTGCATTAATTAATTGAATAGCTTCCTGGAATAAGGTTGTAACCCTCATTTTTCCCCCAAAGTCAGTTAGACGTTGAAAATGATTGTTTATGGCATAACTAGTTATTACTATAATTATAATAATTATTATTATAATAAATCTACTTACGTAATGAGTGCACATCTTGAATGCCTTGCTACTCCAAACAACAGCACCACACAAAACACAAGCAAAATGCTTAGCATAACCATTGTGACAGGCCACCTGAAAAACAAAACATGTAATTTATATATATATATATATATATATCAGAACAATATCCATCCATCCCTAGTAATTCTGCCCAAGGGCAGGTCTTTCACTGCAATTGTAGCATTTTCATGCTATGCTTTGCAGCTTTATTAGGGAATTATAGGTGTGGTAGCTTCCCGTTGCTTTCCACACCGGTGAACGATGACGATGACAATGATAAGGATAATGATGATGGCCGGATGATTTTCAGGGACCATTGGGCCCTAAGCTTCCTGACATTTGTCTTACAGGTGTGGAAAAACCCTGAAAAAACCTCACCTAGGAGCCTGTCCCAACTGGGAATTGAACCGGGCCCACTGCGTGACAAGGCAGCACACTACCTCGAGACCACAGTGGTGGACCAGAACAATATAAGATTTATATATATAGTAGTATATAAAACATGGGAATGCCCCAGATTATATACACAATCTCTTCGCTCATCAGGTGATCTATAAAGTTGAACAAAACATATAATAATGACTAGTTCAAAAGGCTATATGGTCCACAAAAAATATGTATTTCTTAGCTGCAAAGGGAGTAAGAAACAGTTCTCCTGAATGACATAATATCGGTTGAGATATTACCGGGGATGTAACCACTAAGATTACGAAACCAGTCTAATTAGAAGACAGGATATGAGGTGAGGTGAAAAGATTTTTATTTCAAATTAAACATCATAGTGATATTTCCTATAATAGTTCAATACCCACACTATTACTTGTATAAAAAATTCACTCATTGATCTAACAAAGAAATGACAATGTCCTCACTTGTATCCATACATATGCTTTAATTCGTATAATAAATTGACTCGAGTAGGTTTCACATAAACTGGTCTCCATGTGTAACTCTGCAATAAAATTTGGCTTTCTTATTGGTTGAGAAGCAGTTGTCTGGATTGCCTACCAAAGACTGCAGCCTTATCTGTTGAACAATTGAAGAGACCGGTGTAAAAAGGGGATAGCCCCACTTTTTCCCGAAATGCAGATTAAGTTTGTATATAATAAAGAAAAGGAGCCTGCTTCAGCTTGTGCAAAAAGGAAGTAGCTCCGTGCCTTCCATACTGAAGAGAATGAAGAGAATTGTTAACTCCAATTTTCTTTCGGAGCAAAAAAGAGATACCTAATGAAGATTTGCACCTTTATTCTGCATCTCTAGCACTCAAGCAGCCGAAGTTCCTTCAAGTAAAAGAACTGGCATCAAAATACATAGGAGTATCATCCAACTGTATGTAGTTCTATGACAACCTGAAGTGCTAGGGAGAAGATTCTCATCATGATTCTGATGAAAGTGTCACTGACAACACCTGATAATATTGGAACCAGTTTAAGTAAATACCTTCATGTGAAGCTATATTTCTTATTATCTTCCTTATTAAAAAGTTTTTAGGCATAGATTCTTCAAATGCCTACTCTCCGGTGCAAAAAGGAGGCAGCTCCAATGGGATTATTGCGATTGTACACAGTTGTGTAAATAAAAAAAATTGAAACTGATCAAGAAAAGAATGTGTTTCATGCTAAACTACCTTAAATCAACACTAAAATTTTGATTATACTATTATCACCTTTCACATTCAGGGTCGTATTTATGAATGCATTAGACCGTAAAAGTCGTTCTCAACATGTACTCTGCTGAGAAAGTTGCATCCAAAGATGTTTTTGCATACTCAAAAATCTGTTCATGTGATAATAATTGTCGAAATTCCTAACCTACCTGGCGAGATGACTTTGCAGAGAACGAATCGTGAGCAACCCGATGGTAATCGATGTACTTCGAAATCTTGCTGCTTTATCCAAGATGTCGGACCTTGAAGACTTTGATCATGTTTTCGGTATACGTGGAGAAGAGTTCTGCATTTGATAAATATTACTTTTTGTCACTATTGAATTTAAAAAAAAAACTTCTCTTGAATTATGAGCCTGGATGTTAATCCAACTCATGAAAGTTGGAGTGAATATTGTAATACTAAGAATTCTTGTTTGTCATCATCATCATCATGAACAAATTCGTTTTAGGCCATGTGGCCTGTACGGTAAACCTAGCGAAGATGGTCTTGATCTTTCCACCGATGTTTTGGTCTTCCTTGGTCCCTATGTCCAGTTGGGGTATATTGGAATGCCAATTTTGGAAGTCTATTTCTTGCCATTCTTCTCAGATGATTTTTCCATTCTTGTTGGTATCTTTGGATATCTTCATTTAAACTTGCTACTCCAAGTTTTCCTCTGATAGTAGTGTTCCTTTGGTGATCCAGTCTATTAACTCCTAACAATGATCGTAAGAAGCGCATTTGGCTTACTTGAAGTTTATGAGAGTTTCTTTTATTTAAAATCCAAATTTCACTTCCGTATTTTAGAGCAGCTTTTGATGTGACGTTATGTAATCTTAGTTTTGTCTCTGTCCTCATCTGTTTACCAAAATGTCTTCTTATTACCCCATTCATTTTATTATATTTTTGTAATTTTGAATCAATGTCACTCTTATACTCTGCAAATACACTTCCTAAGTAAGAGAAGTGTATTTGCAGAGTATAAGAGTGACATTGATTCAAAATTACAAAAATATAATAAAATGAATGGGGTAATACGAAGACATTTTGGTAAACAGATATTCTGATAAAATGGGGCATGCCGTGTAGTTACTGAAGATATAACCACTAAAATTACAAAACCGGTCTTATTAGAAGACAAGATATGTGATAAGGTGAAAATAATTTTATTTTAAATTTTAACCTTCTGACCGCCGAATTTCCTTTTTGCCAGCTGGGCTGTGGGAGCCATGTTTTTTAAATGTAAAGTACTATGACATGCTATATAATATAGACCTATATAAAGTTAATTTACTATCTACATGCCGTGCTAAATTGAATTGAAACTCAATATTATACATGTTTTTCTTTTATGTTTATCTGAATGTGGATTTTTTCCCAAACTGTGAGTTCTTTTTGTTTTTTCTATTTGTTTAATTAGACTGGCTTTTGATTCAATTAGATGTTTTTCAGACCAAGTATGACCAGCTACTGCTGATTTTTCCACTTCACCATTTCTAAGATGTTCTTTCACCCTTGTTACCAAATTTCTTTTTGTTTTTTCCTATTTAAATTTTGTTACAATCCCTGCATTTGATCTGATAAATTCCTGATTTGTTTTCTTCTTCAATTTTTCTCATTTTTATCGGTTTTAATTATCCTATTTAGGCTGCATTCGTTCTTCGGTACCAATCTTATATTAAACTTTTTGAAAATTTTTTTGAGACTTGTGGTGTTTCAGTGGATGGTAAGTGAATTTCTTGAATTTATTTTTTTCTTCTGTTTGTTTTATAAGTGTGCTTTTATTAATTAATTTTTGTCTTTTAAATTTATTTTATTTTCTTGTATCCATATTGTTTTCAAAACTGTTTTCTGTTGCAACATTTAATACAGTCCCTCATCTCATCCTGGACTCTCCAAATTTTGAACCCAAAGTCACTGAGTGACTTGGACTAAATTTTGCAGAATTCAAAGTTAGTGTAACTTTATATTATTGTAAGTATAGCTATAGTAAAATAATTACATTAGATGTTACGTGGACAAACAAGTGACTTCAAGTCGTTTATTTACACATCACATTTTCCTATATATCTAATACTTGAGAATAGTTGAATGCAGCCATCGGTTGGGCAGACACTGTAGCTACACAACTGAGGGCCATAGTAAACTATTTCAGAATGTTAGATAGATAGAAAAATGTGATTTATGGAATAACGACTTAGGTTGTTAGTTCACATAATCCCTCAATTACTAGAGATTTGTGAAATTCGCGAGTTGCAATAACACGAAATGCTCTAATTTTGTAATTTTCTTGTACCATTTCTTTACTCCACTTCCCATAACCTCAAAAAAAGCATTTATGAATCACGAAATTACGTGAAATCTTACAATAATGTAAAATAACACCGAAATTTAAAGTTTCCATCGAATTCTGGAGATTTTTTTGCTCTATTTGCAAAATTTTCATAATGCATTTTAAACACTATTTTTGGATTTCATCTTCTTTTTAACTGCCATATCTGATGGCGCCATATCTGCATCTTGCATGCACTCTTACAAAGGGAAATGATTGCAACACAGTTCACAACATAGAAGTAATATTTTCTGTCCTTCTCATGCTCAAGTATGGTATCTCCATAGATTTTAAGTTCTATGGCCAATATAAATTCCAAGAAATACGAATTATATTAACATGTAAGATAAATTTTTTCCCTCTAAATTTTTGCAGACATAATTATCAATTTTCTATCCCTTAAACTATTGGATATATCATTCTTATTGGGTTTAATATACTAGGCTAAGATTGAAAAGACTCAAATTTACATTTTTTTTTTAGAATAACACCGCCAAATTCCCAATAACATAAAATCTTGAAACTTTAAAACAAATTTTCCCTGAAAATAAAACCACTTTTACGGATCTCTATCAATTACACATTATTGTATTATATATTTGATTGTGAATAAATACCTGATCTTCTCAGCAGTCTCCACAATAGAAATGATGCCTTTAAGAGTAACACCTTTGAGCGGCCCACTGATTTCCTGGAAGCTGTGTAAAGCAATAGTTGCATTGCTTGTCACAGACTTGAGAGCTGATAAGACTATTACTCTGGCAGTCTGGTTAGCTACTGGACCATCAAACACATCTCCCAGATCTGTCAATAAGGGCTCCACTTTCTCTGTTAGTGTCAGTTCTATAGAGCCTGTCTGCAATCAAATTTGAACTTTTATTATTTTAAAGGAAAAAATCATCACTACATAATCATCTTTTAAAAACTAGGGGAAGCAAAAAAAAGAAAAATGTAACATTTTCAAAACAATGGTGCCTGTAAATATGGAAGAATAAATAAATCATTTATATGAAAATATAAACTAGATAGTGGTAAGATATTTAATCGTGATGGATAATGACAGAGAAATAAAACTACTTTCAAGTCTCAACACGAAAAAATTCAAAAGACTTCTGGATGGTATTTCTCTTGAGGCCGAAACAGGTCAACAAATGGCCTAAATTCGTGAATGTACTATGTTGATGATGAAATAAAAGAAAAAAAAAACTTTTATAAAACTGGACCAAATGAAAAGTTGGAAGGAAGAATTTGGATAGAAAACAATATTGAATAAACCATGTTTTAAGATTTACACCATGTTCCAAAATGATGGACAACAAACATAAATTAGTCATTGAGAAGAGAAAAAATATGTCTAAATTGGGATTTTAATCCAGTATCTCTAGTTCTGTACACTAGTGCTTTAACGATTTAAACTATAGGTATTCTGATTTTACTCGTAGATTTTTTTTCTTATACTAATATGATTCCTGCATGCCAGATAGCAGTGAACTTCATTCCACTAACTCTTCAAATTTAATTTGTCATTCGGTGAGAAGTGATAAATTTAATATTAAACATTGAAGAAATCAGTTATATTAACAGATTTCAAAGCAGAAATTAAAACCATTTGCACTGTACACAACATCAGAGAAATTGTCAAACTTTTTAAATCAAGATTATAGTTAATTGTGTTGCAATGGATCCCTGTCCATGTTGGCAATGTTGTGAAAGAAAGTGGCAGATATGCTGGCCAAAAAGAGAGCAACTATTGTTTGCAAGCCACAAAAGAAATAAAATCTAACTTAAAAAATTCAAGACATGAAAACCGAATTCAAATAAAAAAAGAAACAAATAATAAAGAGAACATTAGAAAGAAAGAGATGTGCAAATATCCACCTCCAATCCAATACTCTGACAATGCCAAGAAAATCTGCTGTAGCTACATTCCACCTCTTCACTTGCCACCACTGCTTACCTGACCACCTCCAGAAAACGGAATTGTTGATGCCGAATGCACAATGTGTAATGAAACAAGACAATCACTCAACGAGGAACATCTAACATGTAAACAGCTGGACAGGAACAAAAGGAAATTCAAAGTCTCTGTTGGGAAGTAAGAGAAAAATTGGTGCAAGCCAATTAAAGGCCTCACCATTCAGGCAATAACACAGTGGAAATTAAAAATAGAATCGCACAAACAAAACAAGCAATAAATGCTTTAAACTCTGTTTGGTGGAGTAAAAATATTACGAAATATAGAAAATTAAAAAATATATCAAACCATAGTTCAGAGCGTTTTAAACATATGGTGCTGAAGTGTGGCAAATTCCAACCAGGTAAATGAAAATAATTTTAAGTACAGAAATGGATGTTTTAAGAAGACCAGCTGGAAAATCTAGAATGGATAGAATACAAAATAAAGAAATACGGGAAATTATGGATGTACAAGAGGAGCCAGACATCATAGACATTATAGAAAAGAAAAAGATTACGTTGGTATGGCCATGTCAAAAGAATGCCAGAGCAAAGATTGCCTAAAATAATTATGGAATGGATCCCAATTGAAAATAGGAAGAAAGGAAGACCTAAGAAAACCTGGATAGAAGGGGTACAAGCGGATATGAATATCAGAGGATTAGGGGAAGATCAATGGATGGACAGAGAAGAATGGCATTTGGTTTCCGGAAGACAGTAGCAGCTGTCATGATACCTGATGATGATAATAATCAACATGTGACAACAACATTATATTTAAAAAAAATAGAATAAATTTACATATAAGAAGATTGAAAGAGAAATAACCCCTCAGGGGTCCTCATCTAGGGGATATGTGGATGGCGACCACAAGGTGCCCAAGCTGTGCAAAACATTTCTTCCACTTACTTGTGTTTTGCACTCTTTTAACTTTACTATCTAACCTCTCTTGGTTAACTCTTGTTTTTTCGACCCCGACGTTATTAGGGCATCCGAGGGCTAGGGAGTCCTTCCTTTCTTCTTTCCTTTATTTTCTTTTCTTCTCCAGAAAGCCTGACCAGAGGCTATAAGATGGCAGCCCCATCACTGGTCTTGCCTTCCTTTGGCCAGCAACCAATCGAAGGGACTATTATTATGCTTTCAAGTCTTATACGAGAATTTCCCTCAAACGCTGGAGGGAAAATTTTCTATAGGATCGTAACAGGCCTTGGCCTAATACTTGGAAGGAAGAAGAAGAAGAAAGAGAAATAATTAATACAAATGGACTGGACTAATTTCTTGTAGGAGACCAGTACGTAAGTCTATCTATGTATTTTAATAAATTAAATAAAATTAGTACCTGAGATAACAGTTGTCCTCAACATTAAAATTCATTAAAATTGCCCCTTTCAGAACCACTTTTCCATCTTCTGCAGCTTAATGTTAAAAGTGACTGTTATCTCTGGTACTAATTTTATTTTTTAACTTATTACAAAACAAGCTCAACGATGATTCAGTATGAATTTTAAAAGTATTGATCTATTTTGTTCAAATTCTAACAAGAACTGTCATGTTTTCATCCTTCTTTCAAGTCTTCTAATGTCCTCAGTACTCAGTCTTCTAATATCCTCAGTACTCAGTCTTCTAATGTCCTCAGTACTCAGTCTTCTAATGTCCTCAGTACTCAGTCTTCTAATATCCTCAGTACTCAGTCTTCTAATGTCCTCAGTACTCAGTCTTCTAATGTACTCAGTCTTCTAATGTCCTCAGTACTCAGTCTTCTAATGTACTCAGTCTTCTAATGTCCTCAGTACTCAGTCTTCTAATGTACTCAGTCTTCTAATGTCCTCAGTACTCAGTCTTCTAATGTACTCAGTCTTCTAATGTCCTCAGTACTCAGTCTTCTAATGTACTCAGTCTTCTAATGTCCTCAGTACTCAGTCTTCTAATGTACTCAGTCTTCTAATGTCCTCAGTACTCAGTCTTCTAATGTACTCAGTCTTCTAATGTCCTCAGTACTCAGTCTTCTAATATCCTCAGTACTCAGTCTTCTAATGTCCTCAGTACTCAGTCTTCTAATATCCTCAGTACTCAGTCTTCTAATGTCCTCAGTACTCAGTCTTCTAATATCCTCAGTACTCAGTCTTCTAATGTCCTCAGTACTCAGTCTTCTAATGTCCTCAGTACTCAGTCTTCTAATGTCCTCAGTACTCAGTCTTCTAATATCCTCAGTACTCAGTCTTCTAATGTCCTCAGTACTCAGTCTTCTAATATCCTCAGTACTCAGTCTTCTAATGTCCTCAGTACTCAGTCTTCTAATATCCTCAGTACTCAGTCTTCTAATGTCCTCAGTACTCAGTCTTCTAATATCCTCAGTACTCAGTCTTCTAATGTCCTCAGTACTCAGTCTTCTAATGTCCTCAGTACTCAGTCTTCTAATGTCCTCAGTACTCAGTCTTCTAATATCCTCTTACCACAATATTGACACTTGATCACAAGATAACAGTCTGCTAACAATCCCTCTTCATAGCACTTCCTCTTATTCTACTTCCTTCACATTAGCCTCTGCCCGCTCCTGGAAATTCCTTCCTCAAGATATCAGGGGTTGCGCACACTTGGCACTTTTAAGTCACGCTTATGCAGTTACCTGATGTCTAATAATTAATTTTTCTCTATTTATTTAAATTTATACTGTCATTAATAATTTTTCTCATTTTTTTATATATCTTGTACGTATTATACATTAAATTCATTAAATCTAGAGTAAATCAAAATACATTATAAATATTAATTGTATTGTATTTATAACATGTAATTGTTTATGTTTATTGTAATTTAGATGTAAGACTATTTTTTTTTGTATTTTTTAAAACCTGGTTGAGTAGCAGACAAGGCCTTAACTCTGCCAGGTAAAATAAAGATATTATTATTATTATTATTATTATTATTATTATTATTATTATTATTATTATTATTACTCAGTGTTTCTCATATTATATGTAAATGTTATTAGTAACATAATTAATTCAGCTAGCATGACAGATTTGTAGGTGGAATTAATGCACTACTGTATCTTGCTATCATAATTCTTTGTTTATCTCACCTGATTTTTTACAGTTGAAATGCTGGAATCCATACTTTTTGTAGCTGTAACAAACTGCACCAATCCATTGTGGACATCGTCATTTCCATATAGCCCAACGCCAATTGCTGCACTAAAATGCACAATTACAGCATTTTATTATTCTATGTTCATTACAAATGGGAAATATATTCTGGCTTTCTTCAAATAATTATGTAATTTCATTGTAAGATTAAATTAAAATACTTCATACCTCACCTCATCCATCCATCCATCCATCCATGGTAATTCTGTCCGAGGGCAGGTCTTTCACTGCTATGCTTTGCAGCTTTACAAGGGAATTTATAGGTGTGGTAGTTTCCCGTTGCTTTCCACACCGGTGAAGGATGATAATGATGGCCGGATGATTTTTGGGGACTGTTGGACCCTAAGCTTCCTGACATTTGTCTTACAGGTGAGGAAAAACCCCAAAAAAACCTCACCCAGGAGCCTGTCCCGACTGGGAATCGAATCCAGACCCACTGCATGACAAGGCTGCACGCTACCTCGAGACCACAGCAGTGGACCCTCACCTCATACAGGACAAAAATCCACATTTAAAAAAAGAAAAAAATGTATGAACTTTAAATTCCTGCATATTATGATTGCATCGGGAGGTTTATCAGTCCACCAACAGAGGGAAGAAGTAGTTCTTCTGATCGACATAATATCAGTCGACGAGATATTACTGAAGATGAAGCTGCCAAGGCTTTGAAACTGCGGTATAATTAGAGGACCGGATATGAGGTGTGGTATGAAGTATTTTAATTTAATCTTAAATTAAACCTCATAGTGTTTTTTTCCCTATAAAAGTTAAATTTCATTGTACTTTGATTATTAAGAAGAATATATAATAAACATCAGACTCCTTAACACATTCAGTACCAGGCACTGAGCAGGGTATTTAAATCCACAGGCCAGCCATTTAAATACCCCAGCTACCCTTTTCGTGGCACTTCAGAAAATGGACCATTATTCACAAATTATTAGTCCTAGAAAATTCAAATTTTGTACATACCTAAAGGAGATATCCTAGTAGTATTTGATGGTGAAATAACTTGGGTGATTGACATCACATGGTAACGGCGTATCAATTTTAGGAAGTGGAAGTTCATCTTCACTTTCACTTTGTGAATCTTCTAATTCAGGAATCAGTTCATCACCTGAATCATCATTATACAAAATATTCACTAATTCTTCTTCAGTGAGATATTTTTCTTTCGCCATGGTTTCACTCACGCACAAACAACAGCGCGATAACGAGAAACGTATACGACTGCATTGGAGCCTGGAGGCAAGTTTGGGTGAACGAATTCCATGTGTTGTTTGTTTTAAAAATAAAAGGGGATTCACCAAGGTTAAACGTGTCAAATGGGAATAGGAAATGTACATTTACATGGCATCTATGATCTCCAAGACATACTAAGCCAACACAATATTTAGGCGCCGAATATAAATGCAGTTTGTTCGCACCTGCTCTAAAACGAGTTAACTGACCGACGGCCGCATACACGATAGTCTCTTTAAAGGCCTTAACTGGTTTATGGTACTGAATGTGTTAATGTAGTTATGGCATTTTTTAATATGAGAACTGAATCATATTCTTACTTTCATATATGAAGGACTTCAGGCCACACATGACTAACCAAGTAGGCTACTGGATTTTAAGATATTAAAGTGCAAAGTTAAACAGGAATAATTAAATGATGAAACTGGTTCAACATGAAACTAAGTGTAATAAACAATCATAAAAAGTTACAAAGAACTAACTAACTCACTGGCTATATCAAACCTATAGGTTCATGGCTGTGTGGACATGAGCTCTCTATACATCCATATCCTGAGATTTTTTAATCATCCCTTGTATAATCTACTTCCCTCAAATCATGTTTGTTATTCTCCCACCTCATTCTTGGGCATTTCCATCTGGTTTTCTTACAAGAAGCTTCCATGCCCCTCTTTCATTCCCATTCGTGCTAAATGTCCTGCCCATTGTAGTCTACGAGACTTAACTGTTCTTATTACATCTGGTTTCTTATAAAAAATATGTAGCTCAGTATTATTAACTATTGTTACTTTCACTATCTGTTTTAGCAGGAGCAATTACTATACTATTAACAGATCGAAACTTAAATACATTAAATTAATATTGAGAAGCTAAAGTTATTACTATGATAGAAATAAGTAAATTAATGAACACAATTCCAATTATTGTAAATCAATGGTAAAGAGAAAAATCTTTGCCTGAACCGGGAATCGAACCCCAAACCTTTAGCTTTCCGTGCTAATGCTCTGTCCACTGAGCTAATCCAGACTTTGTTCCCATCCAAGGAGTAAGGTAAAGGAAGGATTTCTGCTTGGATGGGAACGAAGCCTGGATTAGCTCAGTGGACAGAGCATTAGCACAGAAAGCTAAAGGTTTGGGGTTCGATTCCCAGTTCAGGCAAAGATTTTTCTCTTTACCATTGATATACTTAAATACATCTTTCTTTGATCTTGTAGTCTTCTCCATTTGTCTGTCTGTTCATCTCTCTTTGGTCCAAAAATTTTCCTAAGAACTTTATTTTCAATTACTCATAATCTTTACTCCTCCCTTAAAGTAAGTAACAGTAGCAGTATTAATAACAGAAACTTTTAAATGTACAGAAAAGAGCTCACATAACTCATATTGGCAGCATTTTCCTGAGGAAGGGAATTGGATGTCGTGCGTAATATTCTCAATAATAATCATGTGCATGTGAGCGAAACACAGGAGTTTAGACTTACCAGCAGAGAAGTGTGAATATGGCAAGTGTCCATTTAAGAGCTATAATGCTATGTTTTGGTCTAGGTTTTCTGTCGCAGCATCTTGTCAGGAGATATATAAGCAACACAAGGAGCGTGAGGATCAGCCATGCTGCTGGAAGTGATCCCAAGATTCCCAATGACTGAAAATTAATTAACATCTCTTTTAGAATAACAATTTCAAACATAACAAGTTTTGTCCTTCATATAATACCTCTATTACTGGTAATTTTTTAAATATGATGATGTAATAGAGTTTATGGCACTTAATAATTATGGATTAAGGATAAAAAGTCAGAAGGAGATTTTTCAAAGTATATATTTAAATGTTTTCATATTTCAAATGCAGTTCAAAACATATTTGTCTATCATGAGTTCATGGGCATTGCAGGATATCAGGAAAAGAATGTGCGGATGTTTTAACCAAGTCTATAGCAGATTCTAATTTACAGTATGTGTATGATCTCTGTCATATTTCTTTCCTGATGTCACAAATAAAGGAACATATCGCTCATTTGCTGCAACAACGTCATAACTCAAAAATTGTCGATTTTGAGTTATTGGTACTACATAAAAGACAAAACTCAGTTCTATATTCAGGAAGAACAACATAAGATATTGTATACAATGAGTTGGTATAGCAATTTGATATTTATGACAAATACAGGTAAATGTATATGGATTTCAAACCTTTAAATGCTTCCCCTGAAAAACTATGTTTTTGAGTTATGACGTTGTTGCAGCAAATGAGCGATATAATAGCAAGATGGAACAACATGTGGCTCAATGGTACCACAGGTACATTAACATGACAACTTTTTTTTAAGTATTTATGACAGATTAAAATGCAAACACATTGTTCCAAATTTTATATTAACACAATTCCTCACTGGGCACAATAAATATAGTCAATACCTCCAGAGATTTAACATCAGAGAAAATGCAAATTGTAATTGCGGTATTAGCAACCAAAGCATTGAACATATTGTCTTTGATTGTCCTTTGTTCTGGAACAAAATATTCAAATTCACATGTCTTCTAAATAATACCATCTATTTAAGTAAACCACTCATTACAGAAGTGATTTTGACAGAAAAAACTACAGACTTTTTAATGTTTTTATAAATAAAGTTCATAAAAAAACTTTGGTTTTAGATAAAATTATTCAAAACTTTGACACAAACTATAACCCTAATGTACCTTAAGTAAAATAGGGTTTTTAAACTTTGGATATTAAATAATAATAGAATTGTTGAGGATATTGATAAAAAATAGGCTATAAAAGACATTGGTGTTTAATAGACTACATGATCAATAACAGAATAGAGATCAAGAGAATAAATATATTTATGAGCTAATAAAAATAAATAATGAGTCATGAAAATCTCATCTCATAAACTCTGTGTTCTTCAAGCACAGGACCGCGGATTCAGGAGGCATCCCTCCTATCTTCAGCCATCTTACATGCTTGAAGATCATAGAGTTTATGAGACATTTATAAATGAAATTGTGAATGGTCATTTGATTTTGATATTTCAGTTTTATATTCCAGAATAACTTTGTTGTTAACTCCAAAGCATTAGCTACATATATACATTCTCACCTGCAGTTATTTGGAACAACAAAACAGTAACACCTTTATCAGAGCAAGTTTATTAATATCATCATCATCATCATAGTACATTCACGAATTTAGGCCATTTGTTGACCTGTTTCGGCCTCAAGAGAAAGAAACACCATCCAGAAGTCTTTTGAGTGGACGTCCTGGTCTTCTTCTTCCTGCAGGTTGATATCTTAACATTAGTTTGGGTATTCTGTGATCTTCCATTCGATGAACATGTTGTATCCATCTTGACTTATAATCAGAAATTTTGTTTTCTAAAGATTCCATGTGTAATTCTTCTAAGATGTCTTCTTTTTTTGTGATCTAGTAGTGTGTATCCTGCAGTCCTCCGAAGATATCTCATTTCAGCAGATCTAAGTCTCTGTATATCCTTCTGTTTCAACGTCCATACTTCGCTACCATACAAAAGAATTGGAATAGCCAGTGTTTTATACACTTTCAGTCTTGAATGCTTTTGGACTAACTGTGGCTTGAAGATAGAATTTATTAACCCTAAAATTCTTAAAAATTTAGATATTTTTGCATTTACATCCTTTTCTTCTTCATATGAGATATTGCATCCTAGATATGTAAAATTATTCACCTGCTCCAAAATGTTATTGTCCAGTACAATTTTACTTCTGACAGGATCTACACCTTGAAATGCCATAATTTTTGTTTTTTTCTGTAAAGTTTATTAATAAGAAGAAATAAACTTTGTTTCACAGAGTTTTAAAACAAGACAAGTGAACATCTTTTGAGATTAAGGGTTTCTCTGAAGATATCTCCTTCTGTAATGCTCTCAATGTGTTTTCTTGGCATTCTCCATAAATGAGGACCATGTGGACCTTCCCATCATTACAATACATCATACAATTGATATATTTAGGAAGCAGCACTATGAGTGAGATGCCAGTTGATAGTGAAAGGAATACCTTTTGAAACCGGCCCTGAGTTCATACAAAATATATGAGGTGAAGTTTATTTAATAAACCTTGCAAATCAATTGAATGAATAGACCTGGAATTTGTATTTGGGATTGTTTATATGTTGTGTAGTTGGTACATGCAAAGGCATACAGAGAATATAAAAAACAAAACATGCTGATTGATTAATTTTTTGCTGTGTTATTGTTGCATTATTGTTTTGGATTATAACATTATGATACATTTTAGAACTCATCTTAAAGGCATAATTAATTGAACATTGGCAAATTATGTGATTCCATTAAAATAATTATGACGTCTTATACAAAAAAAAATCTGTGTTTATTCCAATGCCACCCACTGTATACATTGTGCTAGGTGGTTAGATAGCACGAATAGGTCTATTTTTAATTTGTACACTGCTTTGGTAGACCACTTTATTTAGATGATGTATACTTGTATTGTGTGCAGGGACAAGTGTAGGATGAGTGCATAACTATTTGTGTGGAGTGTTAATGTGTAGTGTGAGGGATGATGATGAAGAGAAGGGAAGAAGTGAAATCTAACTCCTGGTGAAAAACTGCCAGGCTTAACATCTCCAACCACTGGACGGATTGCATCAACATACTGTGGAGGGGTTTGGAATTTAGTTCAAGTACCATAGCGTAGTGGTTAAAGCACTGCGCTACAAGTCGGAAGGTCGAGGGTTCAGTCCCGGTGGGGTCAGGATTTTTAAACTGACCAAAAACTTCTGGCGGCACTATGGCCCTGGGGTCGACTCAGCCTCTAACGGAAATGAGTACCAGACGCTTCTGGGGTAAAGGCGGCCGTTACGCAGGGCTGACAACTCGGCTGACATCAAGTGCCGATTGTCTAGAAAAAGTGGGAGCCCTAACCTCCTACTACCCCAAGGGCCTCCCGAGGCCTGTAGTGGGATTACTTTACTTTACTTTATCTAGTACATAATCTAGCAATTAAAAATTGTTCACCATCACACCTTCTAGTTTTGAGGTTGAAAATTTTATAATTAAAATTTCCAACTCTGGTAGGTACTGAACCTAGACCTGCTAGTCAGGAAGGAGACACACTATACCACCTGAGCTGGCATGACAAACTACAAGAATGTAATCACACTAATGAAATCTCCATACTTATGTTAGTCACATGTTGTAAAACAATTTCTAAAAAATCAATAGCAGTCCAAACATAAGAGTTATTCGAAGTCATCATCATCATCATCATCATCCGCTTATCGTATCCTCCTTTTGGAAGGTCGATTCCAAATATGCCTCCAATCAATTCTACCTTCTCATATTTAAAGAGAAAAATTATACGCTCAGACTGGGACTTGAGCCCGGTTCTCTAGACGAAGTGCTCTACCAACTGAGCTACCAGAGCAAGTACTGATCTAAATGCAAATCTTTCTCTATATACGTTGTAATTCCTGCCCTCCAAATGCTTTGAAGCCTTTGCTTCCATCTTTGCAAATGGTGGCTTCTTTATTAAGAAGATATTTATTTGGGAATTATACATTATTAAAAGCCAGTATGGCTTCTTTCGATGTTTTTATTATTCATTTCATACATCTCAATGATGGATAAATTTTTCTCTTTAAATATGATTTATCCATCATTGAGATGTATGAAATGAATAATAAAAACATCTATCTTCTCATGCTTTCTTCTTTTAGTTCTTCCCAGTCTTTCTTATACCTTTTTCTTCACCTGGTTAATCCATCTTTCTCGTAGTCATTTTCCTTAACAGTCTTTGTGGTAGTCTTTCTTTTTCCATTCTTTTTAAATGTCCAAACTATTTTAGCCTATTTTTTTCTATGTCTGTTGTTAATTTTTCTACATTTAATGTCTCCCTGATTTTGTTGTTACTTATTCTGTCTCTCCTTGTTTTACATACCATTCCACGTAAGAATTTAATTTCGTAGCTTCGATTCTGCTCAATTCCTTCTTTGTGTATGTCCAAGTCTCAGCTGCATATGTTAGAACTGGTTTGAAGTAAGTTTTATACATTGCCATTTTACTCTTGTGGATGTATCTTTATTCCAGATTAATTGTTTAGTTAAATTATAGACTTTTAAACTTTTTTTGAAGTACACAAGATAACTGGGACACCTTGTATATTCAACACATATGTTAAGTAATTTGTGAAACATAAGCAGGCTTATTTATTCCTACTTTTGGTCCATAAATGTTTTTATGTCAGTCAATTTTATAATTGGCCATTTCTCAAATAATTTAAACACATCCTCTCGTCAAGTTAAAATAAAAAAGACTTTAATAGAAATGATGAACGCTTTTAAACATGCTATATGTATGGGATCGGAGCTAGTAGATTTCTATCATTGTCATATAACATCCTGCTTCGGTGCTGAAGTGAGAAAGTGAGATAGTTAGCAAGCAAGGGCTATTCAAGTCATTATCTGATTTAGCAACTCCATGCAGCCCACATTTTAAAAATTTGATAGATAAACTGAGATAGTGGCATATGTATTCACTATCCAAGGTATCTAATACTGACAAAGTATCATCACAGTGAACATTTCTGTCATTCTACAGAGTGAGTTAAATTTAATGTTTTGAATGTTCTACTGTAAAGTAGAAGGTTTACAGTTTACATGTTTATTAATTTATCAAAATTATAATTGTATCTTAATAGTAGTTATTCAAGTGAAATTTCTTTACATTGAATACATAAATGATTTAATGAATAAACTAACAATTTAGATTTTTTTTTAAAATTTTGTTTAGTTGTTTCTTGACTCACCTCATACTTCTTAACTCCCATGCAGACTCGAGTTTCTTCACTGGAATTGTGACATTGTGAACGTAATCAGCATTGAGAATGTCACAAATGCAGTGAAGAAACTCGAGTCTGCGTAGGAGTTAAGAAGTATGAGGTGAGTCAATAAACAACTAAACAAAATTAAAATAAACCTCATAGTGTTATTTCCTACCTACATAACTTAACAATTTAGATTCTTACATTGCTTCTTCTTCTTCTTCGTCACAGTTCAGGCTTATTTACTAGCCTGTTCCAGCTCCAAATTGCTACTGTTTCCATCTTTTCTTTGGTCTTCACAAACTTCTTCTTCCTCTTGGTGAATACTTGTATGCTGCTTTTGGTATTCTATTCTCAGTCCATTCTTGCCAAGTGTTCTTTCCAGTGTGTTCTGTATTTCACTATTGTTGTGTTAATTCCTCTACTTTTAGTTGTTGTCTTATTTCTGTGTTGTGTTTTTTGTCAGTTCTTTGATATCCTACTATTCTTAGATTGCTAAAATAATTATTTAATGCCATTATTCTGTGTTAATTTATTTAAAAAATATTTAAGAAATTGTTAAGATTTTAAATTCTTAACGAGACCAGCTTCATGAGCTAGTGGTCAGTATTTCTGATTACAGTTAATGGGGTCTCGGGTTCAATTCCTAGACAGACCAAGTTTCCTGAATAAGGTATTTTTGGGATTTTTCCTCATCTATAAGATGTCAGGAAAACTGAATGTCCAAAATAGACCTCAAACACTATCTGGCTATCACATCACCTATATCAAATTTGCCTCGTTTAAAAACACTTTTCAAATATAGAATAGAAACAATAAGATTAATGGTTACACCTAAATATCTTAAGTCGACTCTGGTGGATTAGTGGTTATGCCCCTTGCCTCTGGTACCGAGGGTTGCAAGTTCAAACCCAGCTGGGGAAAATGGATTTTTTAGGACAGAAAAATCCAAGAAGCGAGTTCTCCAGGAGGAACTTCAAGTCGAGTCAGAAGATTTTCAGGCTTGTAAAAGATCCTTATACTTGAATAAAAAAGGCCTCTAAGCAAAATTTACTGACCTCAACATCCTAGTAATACCTTAATTGCCTGCTAGATGTCACAATGAGTCAGTGTGTTGACTGCAAGCCATTCATGACATCTATGAGCAAATAAGGTAACCCAAAATTAACTTGGCTCCTGACAAGGGAGAGGCTATGGCTCAACAATAGGCTATGCAAACAAAGACAGATAGATAGAAATATCTGAAGACACATATGACCTTGATGTTAAAACATCTATAAATAAGATAAACTAAATTCATTTAATGTTGATATTGCATATTTCTCTTTCTGGTTTCTAATTTTGATTACTCTGTTGTAATTTCCATCTTTGTTATTTATTCTCAGGAATTCTTTATAATCTGTGATGCGAAAAATAATCATACACCATGTGCATACACCAACAAACACAAAGCGGGTTACACTATGGAATCACAGGATGTAACCAACATATACACAATATTTAATTAATCTAACACAATTTAAGTACTTTAACCTGTGAAAGACCAACCTAAAAGCTAATCTAATGCAATTTAACCTCTGAAAGACTGCAATACTCAAAAATAAATAGTAAGTTCTGAAATTCTGAAGTATGTGCCAAATTTAATATGGAAATATCAATTAACAAAACTAAAATTATGGCATTTCATGGGAAGGATCCCATACAAAGTAAAATCTGTCTCCAGAATAAAATTTTAGAGAGATCTAATCAATTTAAATATCTTGGATATTATCTTTCTATCTGGGATGAAAAGGATATCCCTGAAAAAGTTACCAGTTATAATAAAAGTTTAGGAATTATTAATCAAGTTATGAAACCATCCCTTGTACAAAAAAACACCAGATTACGTTTATATAACACTTTGGCTAGACCAGTGTTGACCTATGGTAGTGAAGCATGGACACTAAAAAAACAACACGAAAGCAGAATAACGGCTTGTGAAATGAGATTCATGCGCAGAACAGCTGGTTACACCAGATGGGATCGGAAAAGGAACACCGATATCTTAAAAGAATTGAAGACTACGCCAATTTTGGAATATATTAAACAGTACCAACTAAATTGGAAACACCATCTTGAAAGAATGAGTTCAAATCGGATCCCCAAAGCTGTTTATAATTATATACCAAGAGGACAAAGATCACTGGGCCGTCCTATGAAACGCTGGAGGGAAAATTTTCTATAGGATCGTAACAGGCCTTGGCCTAATACTTGGAAGGAAGAAGAAGAAGATGTATACAGTTAATTAGTACATAACTCTATGATGGGTGCACTGAAACACAACTTTGTTTTTTCTTAGAATATTTGTTAAAATTAATATGGCTGCTATGTAGTTAAATATCATAGACTACTTAACTCATGTCGCAAATGGTAGTCAATGACCAATCACGTTTCAATGAATTCTGTTTTACACCAATGACAGTTGTGTTTCATCTCGCTCTTTATCAGCTCCTGCTTTTGTGATAAAGAAAGCTCCTCCTTTTTGAATATTCTGAACAGGTTAGAACATTATTTTTCTCCAACAAATACATTGAATATAGCAAATAATGAATAGATTCAGAGATTTTACTGAGTTGTTTATTCAAAATATAAATGATTAACCTATAATGTTGATTATAATAGTTTGATGTGTTTCATTATTTCTCCACTAGAGTGCATTCTTACAATATTGCGATCCTATTTGGCAATAAATAATATAATCGAATTGCAGTGAATATACATAACCTCACATTTCTAATTTGTTTTCAAACATCGCCATTTACCTTAACTATATAAATATTTTAAAACACCGGTAACTATATTCAAATAATTATTTTTTA
Organism: Diploptera punctata; assembly: GCA_030220185.1. Taxonomy (NCBI): domain Eukaryota; kingdom Metazoa; phylum Arthropoda; class Insecta; order Blattodea; family Blaberidae; genus Diploptera; species Diploptera punctata. The sequence continues at coordinate 204,114 of JASPKZ010009352.1, read as the reverse complement.
GTAAAGAGCTTAATTTTATTCGTTAAATAGTCCTAACAAATGCCACTCTTGATTTCAAAATTCTCTAGATAAATTGGAAATCACTCGTGGCATTACTTATGAAAAATATATTGAAATATTCACCAGAAAAAATGTAAAAATCATTGTAAATGGTGGGAAATAATTTGAAAAATGGAACCCTAAGAATAAAATTTGACAGGGGTTTGTGAAGGAATTAAAAAAAGCTGTGTGACATGTTGTAAAGAATGTATATTTTTTTGAATGATATATATAAAAGAATGCATAGAGTTAATCTGTATGAGGGGACATGAAGATGAGGGCTGTACAATTAACCAGAGAGCCAGTGTCCAGGAAAGGATGAGTTAAGGAAATTACTAAGAGGGGATTTGATAACAGCCAATATGTGAACCATCCTGTACTAAAATTAATGAAACAAGGCTAAGCTATTACAACTCTCTCATAGCATGTCTCACTAGAGACTATTGAAATAAAAAAGTAATAATGTAAAAATTAAATTGAATTTATTGTAGTTTTGATCTATTCTATTTTTAAAGGTTCATAAATAATTTTTTAATTCAAATTCCGTAGATTCCACATTTGTTAGTATTGACTATTTAACTCATGCCCCAAATGGGAGTCAATGACCAATTACATTTCAATGAATTTTGTTTTACAACCAATCACAGTCGTGTTTCACCTCAATATTTATATACTTCTATTTGTCATATTAAAGAAAGCTCCTCCTTTTTAATATTGTGAACAGGTCAGAGCATTATTTTATGTGACTAACTCTCGAACAAATACGTTGAATATAGCAAATAATGAACAGATTCCTTCGATCTACACATTTGATAATTGTGTGTTCAATAATTGTGTTTTTAAATAATGATTTTATGGAGTTGTTTCCTAGAAAAAATAATGAAGTTAATAACCTATAATATTCATTATAATATACAGTTTGATTTCTTTTTTTTCTCCACTGGGTGCATTCTTACAATATTGTGATCCTATTTGGCAATAAATAATATGATCTAGTTGCAGTGGATGAACAAATGAAACTAACCAAACATTTCTCATTTGTTTTCAAACATTGCCATTAACATTAAATATATGCACATTTTAAAATAACTATATTTAAATAGAAATTTGTGAGTAAACAGCTTAATTTTATTTGTTAAATAGTCCTAACAAATGCCACTCTTGATTTCCAAATCCTTTAGATAAATTGGAAATCACTCGTGGCATTACTTATGATAAATAATATGATCTTGACATTACTTTCAAATGCAATAACCAACTTTTAGTGACAAGACCAGTGTCATCGGCTAGTGGTCAGCATTTCTGACTAGAGTTCATGAGGTCCCAGGTTCGATTCCCGGTAAGACCATAGGAATTTTTCCTTAAAGGGAATTGATTATTCCTGTGGTTGCCCATGGTCTGGAATTTAGGTTAAGGACTTTCCTGGAACTTTATCATTTATCACCCATCATATAATCGGGGTAATATAACATGAAAAGATATTTGAAGATAAAATTGGGCTGTGGTAATGAAATTCTAACCAGCATATTTTGCCTTGACAACTGACGAAACACATGAAAAAAATTGTGTTGTAGACCCCGGTATTTAAACTGGGACCTTCTGAATACAATTTTCAAATGCTTTAGATTAACCCTCCACTCCTAATTGTACGATTTTGCTGATTACTCAACTCTTAACATTTGTTACACAAAAGTGCCGATACGTGCCGTTTCGTTGCGAGAAAACAAACATGGCGGCCGCTAGGGCGATTATTAATTTTCGGTTTTCAGGTAAATTCCCTCTCCTAATGATCCGATTTCGCTGATTTTCGGTGAATATCTTTCCAGTTTTATTTCAGTGAAATGTACTTGATTTCGTTGTGAAGAAAACAATTGCGGCCCCAAGAGCGAGTTTTAAATTTTAACTTCAGGTTGACCCCTACTTCTGTTCCGCGCGGCTTAAGGCATGCATGATGCCTTGGTGCAGAGCTCACAGGACATGCGCTGGTTCGAATCCCCGTGGTAAATAAATTTTCTCAGGGAATTTCGGCCAGTGAGAGACCAGTGCCCACCCAATATTATGAGGAATTTGGGTAGCTAAAATAGGTAGCAGCTTCAGGTTGAGAAAACCAGCTATAACAGCTGGGGAATCTGACGTGCAGACCACATGTCACCCTTTAATGCCAGAATGATCGTCGGCCTCTATGATTAGCTCATGCGGACGTAAAGCTAGCTGGTAGGCCAAAGGTTTCTAGGCCTGTCATGTCATTGCGTTTAGTTTTTTAATCTCACTCCTATTAGTCCGATTTACTGGTTAAGGAACTCGATTTTACTTTATTAATTTATTCCTATATGCCAAGTTTGGTTGCGTAAAATATATAATCATCAACTTGCATCTAGTTGAGATATGATGGAATTTCTGTTAATTTCTTCTCCAAATAGTCTTCCTTGTCAACGGTAATAAAGCATGGTTTTTACACGCTTTATATTAGCTTGACCTGTATCTATATAACGGATTCTTTCAACGCGATTTTCACCCACTTAAAAATCATTGGATCGACTTGAAACTTTGTATACTTGTAAAGGACCCGTGACAATACAATAATTTCATATATATATTCTCTCTGGATATACAACTTCCAATTGAACCGACAGGACACCCAACGGGCAGTCCAGGTCAGCTATAGCTCAGGGCATTAAAATAGTGAAATTCATATTATATATTTATGAAAGATTATTTTCAGTACCGGTAGTTGAGACTTTATTAATTTCTTCTTCTTTTAATTTCTTCTTCATCTCTACAAGGATTAAGCCGTTAGCTCGTTCCGGTTTCATGAAAGCTAGATTTTATTAACTTATTGCACAAAATTAAGTTCCACAATTAATTAATTTTATCATCTTTCAGTGTTAAAAGACCCAAAATCTCGAAAAACTGGATGGAGGGAGTCCTGTATAAAAATTAATTTTGAAAAACTGATGCTAACTGAAGTTCTTGTATGATAATTTAAATTTATTTTGTGATTCAGTTTGGGATAACCAGCTATTTTTCTTGTGATTTCATCTCATTGGTTGAGATTTGATGCTATATATTTTTTACATTGTCTAGTTTAACATCATCCTGCTAGTAATAATACAGATGTTTGTTGTCTAGTTCAACTTAATTGCTTCAATTTCCTTACTTTATCTTCTTAACTACTGTTTTTCATGTAATTGGAGCACATTTTTGTAAAGGTTAATGTAATTCCTTGTACACACTCAGAAGCAAGCAATTTCCATAGGCATGTGACATAAATGAAAATGCACAATGTCTTATACAGTATGATACAAAAGGTATCTGTGAAATACTATGTGATGAATAGTACATAAACTATTTTTTTTTCAACATATTAAGGTAATATTAGTCCACCGCTGTGGTTTCGAGGTAGCGGGCCCGGGTTCGATCCCCGGTCGGGGCAGTTTTTCTGGGTGAGGTTTTTTATCGGGGTTTTTCATCACCTGTAAGACAAATGTCAGGAAAACGGTCCCCGAAATCCTATGGCCATCATCATCATGATCCTTCACCGGTGTGGAAAGCAACGGGAAGCTAACACACCTACAATTCCCTAGTAAAGCTGCAAGCATAGCGTGAAAATGCTATGATTGCAGTGAAGGACCTGCCTTCGGGCAGAATTAATATGGATGGATGGAAGGTAATATTGATTTATATAATATTATAATTTACTTTTTTTTAATGAAATATATTTTTCGTTATAATTAATTAAATATTACTTATAAAATTAACTTTTGTAAGGTGGTACCATTCTTGCCAAGAATTTAAATAGGCATACATTATGCATTACGAAACTTTAAAGATTGTGTTAATTATTCACTTGTGTCATATACTTTTTTTATTTTATAGCTGTTATTTAATTAATTAAAAATAGAAACTGTTAAAACAAAATATCTTAGAAACAAATGAAATGAATATTCTAAGGAAGATTGCATGTAAATCAAGGAAATACCAAATTAGAAGACAGTTGAATATTCAGGCAATATGCGAATGGGTGGAAAAAAACAAGATTTGATTGGAATCAACATATATCCCACATGACACCAGATAGAATTGTACGCATAGAAGGGATAAGTTGTCAGAGGATGGGAGTACATCTGAAAGACAAAAAAAAATAAAAAAAAGCGGGTCTCTTAATTCTAGATGAAACACGTCATGACCTAAAAACAACTATTCATTGTATAAGATAAATTAAACCTCATAGTGATTTATTCCTATAAAAGTTCAATACTCATTGTATGTTGGATCATCCTATATAAGACATATCTCTGCATTTTCATTCATTTCACATACCTATGGAAATTCTGAGTAGGTACAAAGAATTACCTTAACCTTTACAAAAACTGTGCTCCAATTACATGAGAAACAGTAGTTAAGAAGATTGAAAGTAAGGAAATTGAAGCAATTAAGCTGAAGTAGACAACAAGCATCTGTATTATACATAAAAAAACTAGCAGGATGATGTTAAACTGGACAACACAGCCAAACTGCATGACAGCAAAAACTTGTTCTGCTCCACTCAGAATCACATAGAGGACAGCCGTGAGTCATTAATATGCACAAAGCTTGCTTCCTAAAAATATTTAAGAAGACTCTCAAGATTAATTGAGTGTGGCCACAGGGTATATGTACATAAGTCTGAAAACATAACTTTTCACAAGAATTTAAATATACAAATAGCTTATTAATAAGGAAAGGATTTTTAAGGTGCAAATTTTGGTCGTAAAAGGGGGGAAAGGGTTCTGAAAATACATACAAAAAGGTGCTGCTAAAACAATTAAATTAAGGTTTAAACCAGTTACATGAACTCAGTTTATATAATATGCATGTCATTTTTCACCAATGTTTTTCTTCTTTGTAGAGTCCATAAGAGGCAATTCATAGTTCTTTAGTTTATTGTAATATTTACTTCGCAGATGGAACATCAAAGAATGATGCAATCAGTTTCGATAAATTGCGTTTTGAATTCTGAAAGTGCATACAACTTATCCTTCTTAACATTCGCCATGTTATTGTTGTGACAACCCAGTTGTAATACCAATAAAAATACGTTGTGATTCAGTCGAGTAAAACAGCCAACAAGAAGTCGGTAGATAGAAAACTGTTAAATTATTGCCAGTACTAACTTATTTTAAACTGTTATAGCAATACTGTTGAAATTTAAATTTGACTTCACAGCTACAGATTGGCCATTGTTGTTGGGATATAAATTACTGGTGGTTTACATAAATTCTTCTTCTTCTTCTTCTTCCTTCCAAGTATTAGGCCAAGGCCTGTTACGATCCTATAGAAAATTTTCCCTCCAACGTTTCATAGGACGGCCCAGTGATCTTCGTCCTCTTGGTATATAATTATAAACAGCTTTGGGGATCCGATTTGAACTCATTCTTTCAAGATGGTGTTTCCAATTTAGTTGGTACTGTTTAATATATTCCAAAATTGGCGTAGTCTTCAATTCTTTTAAGATATCGGTGTTCCTTTTCCGATCCCATCTGGTGTAACCCGCTGTTCTGCGCCTGAATCTCATTTTACAAGCCGTTATTCTGCTTTCATGTTGTTTTTTTAGTGTCCATGCTTCACTACCATAGGTCAACACTGGTCTAGCCAAAGTGTTATATAAACGTAATCTGGTGTTTTTTTGTACAAGGGATGGTTTCATAACTTGATTAATAATTCCTAAACTTTTATTATAACGAGTAACTTTTTCAGGGATTTCCTTTTCATCCCAGATAGAGAGATAATATCCAAGATATTTAAATTGATTAGATCTCTCTAAAATTTTATTCTGGAGACAGATTTTACTTTGTATGGGGTCCTTTCCATGAAATGCCATAATTTTAGTTTTGTTAATTGATATTTCCATAAATTCTATTTTAATATTTATCATTTATCATTGTTGACTTCACACTACAGATTGGCCATTGTTTCTGTGATATAAATTAATTATATTGTAATATTTATTTAATATTGTTGACTTCTGATAGGGATTTTAAAAAGCTGTTCAAGAAGAAAAAATATACATTTTTCTGGCCTATCTTTTAAAAACGCGGAGGAAAAGGTGCTGAAGCATGAAAAAAGGGGTGAAATGTAATCTCACGAAAAGGTGCAACAAATTGTGTTCATTTCGCTCCATTTCATCCCAAATACATATATTGAACTATTGGTGCCGCACCTCAAATTCCTTTCCCTACTTATTAATAATTGAAGATTTGCATTACTTCTGACCAAGAAATATCTACCATAAGAACTCTACCCTTATGATAGAAGAAGAAAATACTGTGTTTCTGACATATTAATCTACAATACAAAAATTACTAAAATTGGAATGATGTACTTTTACCCTAATGCCATATAATTAATATTTTGAACTATAATTACAGTTCATGATAACTACTGCAAAAGTATATAAATTATATGTATTAAAAATTATCTTCCATAGAAGCTTCCTTATCAGTAATTGAATCAGTCATTTCGAAAAGGGATCGTCTCCAATTTTTCTGAAGTTCACTTCCTTCATTATTGCATGTGTAGATACCTACTTCCATCATTTTCATGTGAGAATGGATCAACTACACTTTTATTTTACCCTTTGTAACTTTATTCAGCAGGAATTTCAGATTCAACGCTTTATCCTGAACAAGTTGAATCGTTTTTTTTTTCTCTCCTGTTAAATTTGATCAGCTGTAGATGATCCCTTTTCGAAATGACTGATTCAATTGGAGTCCTTTTTAGTGTCCTTTCTTTTTATTATTAGTAAAAGATAAATTAAGTCCATCTCTTTGGTTTAACATTTAGTATGTCCGGCTAGAATCCCGGGGTTTGTCTTGTTTCTGTGTGTATAATAATTTAATTTTTTTATATGTGACTATATCCATTCAGCCTTTCTCTGGAGATGTCATGCTATGTATTTATTTATTTTTATATGTTATGTACATATTTTTATTGAAGATAAAGATGGCAATAAAACTGAAGTACAATACAAGAAAATCATCAGTTTGTAACCAAATTCAAGGAAAACTGGACAAAATCTTTCATTACTTTATGATAAAAAATGTTTAATTTTGAAGAACTTAAATTACACATTGAATTTACTTCTGAACTTAAAAATATGTTATACAGCAAAACTTGTTTAATCCGGAACGTGAATAATGCGGAATCCGTCCAATGTGAACAAATTTATTGGTCCCGGCAAAATAATAGTAATTTTACGTGTATTTATTTTGTATGAAACGGAATCTGTCCAACGCGGAAACTGAAGGATATTTCTACACAATTTATGAAAAAATGTTTTTAAGGCGGAAAAATATAGAGAGAAATAAATTAGTTTCCACTTCATTGAATTCCCATTAGGCCAATTAACAATAAGTGATGATTCCTGCCGCCAGAAGAAGTAGAGTTTATACCTGTATCTGGAATTTTCTTTCGGCCTCACTGCACACCCGTTTTGCGAAATACAGGTTCGTTTAACAAATATTTGGCGTGTGACGTCTTACAAATAACCAGTGTACTGTAAAATCGTAAATTAGTTTAAGATCTGGGACCGATTGTGTACTTATCTTTCACAGGTAGTATCCTGAATTTACGGAATAAAGATGGCTAAATCGTATGTATCATTGCCATTAAACGAAAAAGTGAAAGTGATTGAAGATAAAGAAAAACTGACTCGCAGTACGCGAAATAATGACTACGTTTAAATGTGCAGAAACCCAAATTTATATCTTAAAATACAAAGAAAGAATAATGAATGAATGGACGCAAGGGAATGGTCAAATTAAGAGGAAAGAAAAAAAAAAAGAGAAAATCAACAAAATCTTTTGCAAGTCCACGATAAAAAAATCTCCAAATTTCCGGACCGATGCTCCAAAGTCAAGCTCTAGGTATATCCCTAGGGATTTCAAGGCATCTTCAGGTTGGTTGTGGACAGTGTTAAAAGACGACACAATGTAGTGTGGAATGAAATTATCGGGGAATCAAAGGATGAGGATGAAAATATAGTTAGTGAGTGGAAACCGAAACTGCACACTTTAATTTCAGGATCGCACCTAAGAGACATTTTTAATGCTGATGAAACGGGACTTTTTTCGCGCATTGCCGTCGAAGTCGCTCGTATATACTATACTTCATTTTCCAACGGCAGCGGAACTACACAAAAATACATATACGGTGCTCTATAACACTGGTCAACATGATTTTTTTCTCATGATATCAATAGTTTTATCGTGTTTCTAATATGTATTCGAAGTTTCTCCATCACCCGCAGTTTTTTTATTTCAATTTCAATTAATGGATTTAAATAATTATTTTTTAATAAAAGTTTTTTCGTCCATTTGTCGATTGTAAAATAAAACCAAATGAGCTAACTCAAATGGTTTCAGCTATGGAAAAGAGATAGGCCTATCAAGGCAAATGGAATCCTAATATGCTGGCCGATTATTGTTGAACCATCAAGAGGGATGCTCCACAGGCGAAATATAGCAGAAAATCGTCATTTCTTACTTTCTAGGTGAGTCCATATGTTCGAATATTATGTAGTTACGAATGTAGAAAATATTAAAGTGTTGAAATTAAAAATTCCTGTCTCTCGGAAACCTTGCGTGATGGAGAAAACCCGATATCATATTTGAATTCAGGAAAAAAAAAAATACTATCAGAATCACATATTTTTCTTCTGAGACAAAAAAAAAGTTTATTTTTTGTTGCTCAGTGTAATCTAAGATTGGTTTATATATTTTTTTGTTCTTTTATAATGCAGAATGTTGTCTAATGTGGGGGGGGGATGGTCCCATGCGATTCGGCTTTGGACAAGTTTTACTGTATTAAGATTTACTCATTCTTTAGCGTTATTATTTATTATTATGAGATGTTTCTTTTCAACTAAATACAATAATTTACAAAGTTTCTTACAGAATTCAGTAATAATAATAATAATTAATAATAATAATGTTTTATTTATTCTGGCAGAGTTAAGGCCAGAAGACCTCTTCCACTCAACCAGCACACTTAAAATAAAGAGTTCATTCAATGTTTAGAATATCCCCTCATTTTATTAGCTGAGAAGAAAGCAACGCTTAATTAAACTTCACAGGACACAAAAACAGTAAGAAGACTTGTAATAAATCAAACTCAAGACTAATTTCAACTCAAAGTCATTCCACGACAAAATTTGGAAAAATATCAGATACACATGGCATGTGAACAAAACCAAATCTTGAAAAGAAGTCACAGCAATGTTTCGACCAAACTCTGGTCATGATTGTCTAGCATCTCATCTTAGTGCATTAAAATTTACACATCTGCAAAAACCAAAGCACCAAAATGTATGTAGAGCATCCACTTCATTGCTGAAAATTGGACCCTCATCTCCAGAAGATAAAGAATCTCTTAAAATTGTACTGGAATGCCAGAAGACTTGGGAGAGAATCCTCATGCCTCACCATTGGACAAGAACATATAGTAATCTAATACATATATAAAAATCAATGTTTGTTTGTTTGTTTGTTTCTTCGTATTCTATGCGCAGCCATTCCGTTTATCCGATTTCGATTATTTTTTTTTGCAAAATGTTCAGGAGATTCCCGGGACGAACATAGGCTATAAGGAAGTTGTAATACTCAACCCCTTCACCCCTAAAAATCACCCTTTGTAGCGAAAAACGTGAAACAAAGTCCCTGTTTTGACGCTTAAATGACTTACGCTGCGTAAACCATAACAAATACATCAAATTAATGTACACAGAATTGAATATCTCAAAAAACTCTACAAAAAAGTCCCCGACAGCATATGTTTGTCTTTTACGGATCACTCACAATAACCATTTTTGTCTTTCATTGATGCCAAAAAAATAGGGATAAGCTGATTCCCGGGCAAGCATAGCAGCTCAAGGCGGGTGGTAAAAACACATTAACATTTATTTAGGAGTAGCAGCGCACGCCGGGCATTAGCTAGTGTTAAATAAACAATGATATTGATTTTATTATTGAACCACAACAGACTTTAAAATCTTTAAAAAAATTACACAATGAAGAAAGTAGAACTTTTGGTTATTTTAGTACAACATTTCACACACTGGAGCATTGTCGACCTAATATAAAAAAACTGACATTATACAGTTTTAAGAATTGGGGAAAATGAGAGTATGGTGTCCAGTATCGAACATTAATTTAATATAAAATTGTACCTTTCACAGCCGGCATCTTAATTCCTGTTTGGTTCGTCTTCCGGGCTAAATGGCTGTGACCCAGTTTTATTAAAACTCGAAGTTTCATCTACCACTGCGATAGACATCTTCAGGAGATTCTGCATGCTCTCTGTGAAGCCCTGAAAATGTCTACCGCAGTAATAGACGAAACGTCGATTTTCGAGAAAACTAGACATCGGCCATTTAATCCGGAAGACGAACTGAACAGGAATTAATTTAATACGTTATAAAATTGCTAAATATACAAACAAATCAGATAAGATGGAAAAATGCCAATATTTCTCTTTAGGAATCTTAAGTTACATCAATTTGACTATAGTTATATCTCACCTCCAAATATATGCTGCTGTCTGGATCAAAGGTAGAATTGACAAGATGGCATGTAATGTTGAGATGTGGGAAGGCATGGAAGAAGCGAGCCAGAGGTGGTGGAGTGTACTCGTCATTGTCTCGATGATGCATGGTCTGCATGTGTGACTCCATTTTGGCTGCTTTACTACCAGAACTTTAGCGATGGATGAGGTGCACCATATATCATGGTGCCTCTCATGTCTTCATCGTAGCTTCTGAAAACACAAATCACTTTATTAGCATATTTTTACATTTTTTATTATGGAGAAGACAAAAAGAGGAATTTGTTCTGAGATCCCACAGACACCTTGGGAATTCAAATCTGTGTTTTGCAAGAGGAAGATAATTTGTGTAGTATTGCTAGAGAAAGTTGCAGTTACCGGGTAGATTCAACATGATTATCAATTTTCAAATTATCCATTTGGTCCTTGATCATTGAAGGGATCGGATCATTTAAAGAACAGTGTTTTGAGAGCTCTCCTGGCCAGCACAATACTCGATTGTGGACATTGATGGCTGCTGATGAAATTTCATGGGAAGGCACTCACATAAGCTTATAGGCTAACACTCAAAATAAACTAAAAATTAATAATTAAACAGATTTGAAAAAAAAGTTATCGTAATATCTTGAACATTTATTTATAAATAACTAGCAGACCCGACATACGTTGTCCTGCCCGAATTATTCTCAGGAGGTCAATTATTCATGAATTTCTCAGAGAATTTTTAGCTCAATTATTATTTTTTATTTTCAAAAGTATTCGTTGGTGGTGGGGGTTGAAATTTTGGGTTTATATGTTCTGATAAGTGAAAAATCTAAAAAAAAAAATTAAAAATCGTCAAAACGGTTAAAAAAATATAACATAACCCTATAACCCGTACGCAGCGCCACCTACTGGGTCCAATAGTGAATCTAAACCATCCAGAACCAACTAAAAAAAAAATCCCATAACCCGCTCGCAGCGTCACCTACCGGGTCCAATTATAAATCTAAACCATCCATGGACCCACTAAAAAAAAAATCAAATTCGGTCCAGTCGTTTAGGAGGAGTTCAGTGACATATACACGTACAGAAGAATTATATAAATATATTGTTTTCTTGCTGAATAGATAAAGAAAATGAAGTTCTCGCTTCTGAATTAACTTTTATGATGGAAGTACTGGTCATGATTTAACTCATGCGAGAGAAAATTCGTCTGCTCCAACGTGAAAGAAAAATAAGAGCGAGAGCGACAGAGGAACAGTATCAACCAAACATGCACAGATGTGGTACTCCATATTTTTTTTTTAGATATTGACTTCTGAATCACCATTTAAACATTGTTTCCTTCTCCCATCTCCTCTTTTGTTCCACCCAAAATTTGGAGTCACAAGACCGACTGGTGAATGGGTCTTGGAGTTCATGATTATTTTAATGCGTATTTGGGCGCGCGCTCGTTTGAATTGTATGTAATACGCGATAGACAACTTTTGACATTTTAATTGTTTAGTGATGTTTCATTTGTATTTATTGATATTAGAATATCAATGCCGCCCCCGCGGCACTGGTTGTAGAGTAGCAGTGTAAAAGAGAGGGGTAGCTAATTCAATCTCCACCCCTTGGCCAGGGATTACTAGCATATTTTTCACAGGTGACTTGGAGAAATTGTAAATATGATCTTTACTTTTTTCAAAACATTAGAGAAAAGGACGGCTGGTACAGGGATAGGTTGTCAAGTATCATGTCCAAATATTCTACTTTGTGACTGTTACATAGTGCGTTTGGCCGTTCATAGACTCCACACGCCAACATTTTGAAGTTTCCCCTTCGAAGAAAGGGATGGACAGCCGTCACTATCCCCATAGGGCGATGCAAGCACTCAATTTTTCTCAGTTGTTAGAGTGCTTTGCTGCTATCTATGGTTTCCTCATCACAATGTCAAACATTCAAGGCCGGTATTCAAGAACCAAACTTTCCTCGAAGTTATTTTAGTCCGGCTGAACACTGTGAGAGAGATGGGTTTGGAAATTTTTTACGTGGTCGGGTTACCAGCTCAGACGCACAACCACCTTCCTAGTGGATAGGGGATTTATTTCAGAGTTTCTTTCTCCTAGACGGGTTGCTAACCAAAGCTTTGGAGTCTCATCTACCTCTTGGCTTGCAGGTTTCCTCTTCCGCCTTCTTTACCGTTGAGAACAATTTTCTTCATCCGCTTCTGAGGCCGTTGAGGTATCCCTTGTTGGAGCTAGTTCGCTTCCCTTCTCCTCTTACTAGATAGCAAGATAGTTAAAAACCAGACTTCCCTATCTAGTCGTCTGGGTCATTAGGTATTGAGCCCCTCCACCACGACAAGGTCTAGCCCGTGGCTGCACAAAATTGGATCGGATAAGGAACGAAGATATAAGAACAGAGTTAAATATATATCCATTGGGTGAGAAAATCAGAGAATATAGAGAGAAATGGTTTACACATATGGAAAGAATGAATGCAACAAGGTTACCAAGAGCAGCATTCAACTACAAGCCAAGAGTTTCAAGGAATGTAGGAAGGCCAGTGAAAAGATGGACAGAACAACTGTGAGGCGGAACAAGCAATTTGCCTAGCCCGTGAAGTGAAGAAGAAGAAGACGTTATTTTAGTTTTATTATTTATTAATAAGGTGTCGTACTATATTTGAGGTGTGACAGAATTGATCTGCTAATCTCAGTGTTGTTTTTTGTTTTATATAATTTTTATTGTTTGTTTACTTGGATGCACGGATAAGCCATTTCTGCTACATGCGTACACGAAAAAAAAAAAAAAAAGGTGTTTCGTATCCATGAGTGTTTTGAAAGTGAATGCGAAGATGCTAAATAGGCCGATAGTAGGCCTAGTCCATTATTTTTTCGTCACCAGTGAAAAGAACAACAAATGCCACTGAATTATCTAGGAGTACTCGAGGCCTGTCGTGCCGTGGATTTCAGTTTTTATAGTATGAAAGATTTTATGTGAGAAACGGACAAATGGGGTCCTGGAAAGTCCACTAATACGAGATCTCGCGAAAACAAAAATATAATTATTGATAATTTTAATCGGAAAGCATTGATGCGACTTGTGTCAAATTTGTTCAATGAAAGGTTTATTCCCATCTTTGATGCCTTAGAGAAACATCTTGAATAACGTAAACTTGTCGGCGGTCTCTGGAAATTTATGAATGACATAAGGTTTCGTTATAAAACAAATAATAATAATAATAATAATAATAATAATAATAATAATAATACTTTATTTATTCTGGCAGAGTTAAGGCCATAAGGCCCTCTCTTCCACTCAACCAGCACAAATACAAATAAATATTCGACAAATATAGATATACACTATACTAATTATAAACAGTTAAAGATACAATAAATGTAGCAATGTAAATGTCATATACAAACAACATTTTATAGGGTAATAACAATAATGATACGATAATAATAATAATCATAATCATAATAATAATAATAATAATAATAATAATAATAATAATAATAATATGATACATTATACGGGAAACACCAATTAGATTTCTTTTAAAAGATGCCAATGTCCGGCAGCCCCTTATTTCTTGTGGTAGGGAATTCCAGTTGCGAGAAGTGGAGATGGTATATGACAAGAGAATATTTTTATCAAATATACATATATTTTAATTAACCCTGATACACAAGGTACAAAAATAACATAAACTTTTAAAATAAATAATGCCATCCGAGTGATGTGATGTCCTATGTTGCGGTATATTAAGTAAGAGACTATGTTGTGATCTTGTGTTTAAGTTATGGTTTGAGGATAGATACTGGAAACGGGATGATAAATAATTGGGATTCGAGGTATGTAGGATCTTAAATAGGAGAATTAGACAGTGCGATTTTCTTCTCTCTTTTAGATGTAGCCATGACAATTCGTGGAATAATGGAGAAATGTGATCGTATTTTCGAACATTAAATATGAATCTGATACACATATTATGGACACGCTGCAGTTTGTCCGACAATCCGTCACTTATGTCAGTTAGTAGAACGTCACAGTAGTCAAAATGCGGCATCACTAAAGTTTGGATTAAAATTCTTTTAAGAGTTGTAGGAAGAAAATGTTTAAGTCGCTTTAGGGAATGCATTATGGAGAAGATCCTTTTAGATGTTTGTTTTACTTGCTCATGCCATTTTAAATTAGAATCTAAGTAAAATCCCAAGTTTTTAACGACGTCGGTATAAGGAATTTGTTCATTATCTAATATGACAGCCGGCATATTGCCATTGTTTATGAGGTGTAATAGCCTAGGATGTCCGATAATTATTGCTTGCAAACTATAGTAGCAGAACATTTTTAATGGATCGAGATGATATACAAAGAGAAATACATTCTTAAATCCTCTGTTCATGTATTTTGATTAATATATTGTTCAGCTTATTAGGCTTGAGGAAAATTTTTGAGGAAGTGGCTGAATTCAAATACCTAGGAACAATAATCACAAATAGGAATGAGATGCACAAATAGAATTAAACATAGGCTCAATCTTGGAAATGCGTGCTATTATGCATTACAGAGACTCTTGACTTCCCAACTCCTTTCAAAAAAGTTAAACTGAAAATATATGAAACTATTATTCTACCAGTTATATTATATGAATGCGAAACATGGACTCTTACTTTAAGGGAGGAAAGGAGATTACGAGTATTTGAGAATAAAGTTCTTAGGAAAATTTTTGGACCAAAGAGAGATGAACAGACAGGTGAATAGAGAAGACTACATAACAGTGAACTACATGGTCTTTATGGGAAGCCAGATATAAATGTGAAAAGTTAAGTCTCGTAGATTGCGATGGGCAGAACATGTGGCACGAATGGGGAACGAAAGATGTGCATGGAAGCTTCTTGTAGAAAAACCAGAGGGAAAACGCCCAGTTGATAGATCAAGAATGAGGTGGGAGAATAACACTAACTATGATTTGAGGGAAGTAGTTTATACAGGGAATGATTGGAAACCATTAGCTCAGAATAGGGATGTATGGAGAGCTTATGTCCGCGTGGCCATGAACCTACGGGTTCGATAGTGCCAATGAGTTAGTTATTAAGCACATATCATAGGTAGATAATAAAAATAATTCAATGTATTTTGTTAAATTATTTATTAACTTATTATTGCAACAAAAGATAGCGAAGTTGATTCTTTTAACGTGCAATGTTTTGTAGTTGTCATAATTTTGAAGCATTGGATGCCTCTTCTCCTTCCATTGCAATGTTACGTGATTACGGTTTAAAATCCGTGACGGGCGGAGTCTATTAACTGACAAACATAAATTATAATAGTCCCGTCCTGACATACAAGTGACGTAACAGGGCGAATGATTGAAGCTTCTTACTCATTTGCGTCAACCTCCGCAAATAAGTACCGTCATTCAGGTATATTGTGACAGCAAGGATAATTTGGGAGAAAATTAGTACATATTGGCAGCACTGTTAAAAGAATTGGTGATTACATTTTGTTTCTAGCAGTACAGTGGAATTAACTTGTGATAACAGACGATACTTAAGTTTTCTAGCGAGATATAAAGTAATAATAGATTTGTAAAATAACTCTTTTTACCTTAATAAATCTAAATATATATCTCAGTGATTGGCAATCGTTCAATATTGAAGCTACGAAACTAATTTCGCTTATGAATTGCTTTTCTAACCTCACTTTTATTATGTATCACAACCACCTTGATCAGAACGATCATTCAACTTTCCCGGAGAATTATTTAGCTTTGTTTTTCGAAAACGTAACTGTCCCATGTTACAAGGATCAATATTACTGTAACATTTCTTGTGTTTATTAAAGATTTGATCATTCCAACTCATCCAAATATGGGAAGACGACACAAAACAGAATATGACGCAAGGAAATACCACGATTTTTCTGAAGTTAATGTACAGAAAGTTCCTGATGCTCAAATCATTCGTGAACGATTACAAGCAGGTATCTATTTTATTGTTCTATATTTTATTAGCATCTTTACCTCAATGTGTATTATTTTATTTAGTGTTCATAGATAAGATGACGTAAGTGGAGAAAATGGCTGGACATAAGTAGGGTATTTTTAAGGTGGTCATAACTGAAGAAAAGTTTAATTAGTTGTTAATATTTATAGAACATTTTCTATTAACCCTTTGTACTTGTTAATGCTTAATCATAACATAATATTATATTGTACACATATTGATAATTATAATTTTTAAGCGGCTCAACTGCACTTCAACTAGCGCTTGATTTTTCAATTATGTTGTTGTAAACTATAGCTCTTCTTCTGTATTTACTAACATCATTTAATATTTTTAACTTTTTCAAACAATTTTTATAACATTATTAGACAGTTTTGAATTATTTATTTAAATATGCAAGTCACAGTATTATGACACTGTTAGACAATATTGTGATGCTAACTGCTATTTTCTCCACAGAATATATTAGTCAATGATTTGTCTATCGCTGTTTTGGGTATCGCTGGTTGGATCAGCGTTAGGGAGTGATAAGTAAGTGTACACCCATTTTTAATAAACGTTTGGTAATTTTAATATTAATATATATTTTTAACATAGATTTGGAGATTTATTGCAAATATTGGTCATTTAAATTTCATAGCGACGGATAGTAATCGAGGATGATAATCGATATGTGGTTCGATTGTGGGTTATCGCTGGCTCTATAAACTCTGGCGCATGCGCACTGTTGTTCTATAGGACTTCGAAAATATTTCACCCTAGTTTAAATGCAGTTTTTCCTCTTTAAGCTATTAGTAAAATTCATTATTGTTTCCAAAATGCATACAATTGTACAATAATTCTATTCTCTTAAGGTGGCCATAACTAGTGTCTCCATCCTAATTTACCTATGTTAATTCTTGAAAGTCTTTTCTTGTGTCCTAAGTAATCCCACCTGGGGAGTACATTCTAGAACGAAGACCTTGTTTTTTAAGTCAATCATTGGTAGTTAGTCATACTGTAAAATTAACAAAAATACGTTAATTGTTAAATACATACACAATTTTGTATAGGCTATTAAAACTGTATAGTGTCCCAAGGATAGCCTACTCGATTGACGGATCTTCTTATAACTAACTAACTCACTGGCACTATCGAACCTGTAGGTTCATGGTCGCGCGGACATAAGTTCTCCATATATCCCTATCCCGAGCTAATGTTTACCAATCATCCCCTGTATAATCTACTTTGCTCAAATTATAGTTAATGTTATTCCCCCACCTCATTCTTGGTCTACCAACTGGACGTTTTACCTCTGGTTTTCCTACAAGAAGCTTCCAGGCACGTCTTTCATTCCCCATTCGTGCCACATGGCCTGCCAATCGCAGTCTACGAGACTTAACTGTTCTTATTATATCTGGATTCCTATAAAGATCATGTAGTTCATGTTATGTAGTCTTCTTCATTCACCCGTCTGTTCATCTCTCTTTGGTCCAAAAATTTTCCTAAGAAATTTATTCTCAAATACTCGTAATTGCCTTTCCTCCCTTAAATGACGGATCTTCTTATAGTCATTATAAATATCTAGGCATTACTCTTCAGATCTCTGGCACCACCTTCAAGATACACGTCAGAGAGAGAAGAGCAGCAGCGGCTCTAAGAGCCATGGATGAATATAAACCACCTGTCCTACTATCAATAGACACAGCTGTGCAACTCTTCAATGTAAAAATAGTGCCAATAATCGCGTAAGGGATAGAGATAGTTTGGGAGCATCTGAAGACAAGCGACTTAAAAATCTGGGAAAGCGTCAAGGCCTCCTTTCTAAAGAAAATTCTACCAGTCTCTAGATTCATTCCCTCGAGACTGGTCTATGTACTAACAAGAGAACAGTTCTTTCTGGAATACCTCAGAATGCGCTACTACCTGCCATCCACTAAAGCATTACGACCAACTGATTACAAGAGAGAAGACAAGCGGGGCGACATTCCTGAATAATTCTATGGTACGCCTGCCATGATAGATAGGAGCTGGTCTGGACCAAACAAGGAACTAAGACACCAGATAAACCGATATGCAATCCATGGCTTCCATCATAAAGTGTGTATGAATGTATCTTACCATCAAATTGAAGACAGTTGCAGATGTAAACTATGCGGACTAAAGTGCACAAGATATCATCTATATATTAGGGAACTGTAGATATGCTCTACTGAGGCAATAGATTAACTTGCTCGTACTGATATTGGTTGTGACTGCCATTATGAATTGGTGACATAAAGGGTTCTATGTAATGTGGGTTCCTATCACCAATGCATGGACATCCTCATGTTGGAGATAGAGGATATGACCATCAGATATGGAAGGTAGCTGAAAATATATTAAATAAAGCAGTTGTGGACAGGCGATAAGAAGTAGATCTCTAGCTTGGAGGTTTGGAGTGATTGATTGAGCCACGTTAGTCCCCGTCTGGGACATGCGTGCTCCATAATGAGGAGTTTTTAACCAGACTAATTTAGTTACGCTTACTTCCCTATAGATGTCGGTGAGTGACTTGTGGTTAATACATCGCCTCAAGGAGACATCTGGTAAGAAACTAAGGTACTACTTGGATAGTGAAGATCGATTAAATTTTGCTCAGATACACTATGTAGCCCGAAAATCCTCAGACCCTGGACCCACGGCCTAAAATCCCTCCCGGAGGAGTTGTGGAGTAAGGCTGTAAAAATAAGCTTGTTCAGAATCATTCAATAAGACCTCGGAATACAATTACTCGTATTCTGAGGAGCGCACAGAGATAATCGCTAATATTAGAATAGGGTTTTTATTCACGGGAAAATTAAATAAACATCTAAAAAGATTGTATTGCCTTAGGCTTTCACAGCCGGAGTTATTATGATGATCTTGAAGATTTTCGGGCTGTTGACCATGATCTCGAGGCTTTAAGTTCCCCGACGTTTCGCCAGAGACTGCGTCCGGCATCCTCAAGGGTGTCTTGAGACGAAACGTCGGGGAACTTCAAGCCTCAAAGAAGACCACGGCCAACAGCCCGGAAATCTTGAATATCATCATAGTTAAAAAGATTGACATAAGATGTTAAATTCTCATATACGGTATAATAGTCGCACTGACTATTATTTCGTGAATTTCAATATTACAAACATGATATATATATGATAATTATTCTTAATTACAAACCAAGACGAGACAGGAATATTGGTAGACTGAAAAATAGATGGATTTAACTTTTTGAATGAGAATCTATGAGACCGAAACAAGCCAAATGGGCTTAATCCATGATTGTTGTTGATGATGATGCAAACATGATCTATATATGGACATTTTTAGAAACTTGAAATTCACCGCCATTGACAGAGTGTGAACCCCCGATCTTGAAGCCGTGACGAAAATGTTGTCATTGCTGAAACATTATTTAATAATTGTAATAATTTAAGCTTGTTAATTTGTATGGTGTACTAAGCTTTATGTTTTCGTGTTTAAAATTGGCAATTCATTTTCAATATTAAAATAAGTATCTGATATAACAGTCGTCCTCAACTTGCATTAAACTTCTGTTTATGAAACTTCAAGTGGTTAAAACTATGAAGCCTTTCAAAATAAGTTTCATCTTCTGCGTTCTATTTTAGAAATATTTAGAAGTATTGAATACATTTTCAATAAAAAATCAGGGGAAACTAATGCTCTGCGGGATGAGCATAAATAGCTATTTGGAATTGTCATAGAATAACTGTGATGAAAAGGTTTTTTTTTTTTTTTTTTTTTTTTTTTACGTATTTAAACACATTTAAAATGTAACGAACCTAAAAGCTAACCTAACCTAATTCAATCACTCTAACCTAGGCGAATCTCATGGAAGGCCTTCTTTTTTATTTTACGCAGTTAAATATGTACATTTTTTGTTTTACGCGGTTAAAATCGTACATAAATCTTTGTTACCGGCAGAGAAGTACCGTTTTTGGCAGAGCTATGTTGTTGAAACCAGTTTATAATCGACAGAGATGCTGTGGCAGTGGGTTTTTATCGCTGGTTAGTAGTGTGATTATCGCTGATTAGTAGTTTGGTTATCGCTGGTTATTTGTGTCGTTATCGCTGGTCATTAGTGTGGTTATCGCTGGTTATGACGTCAACACTCACTTGTTTCCCGATCGGATAATCAAAGTAGCCATGATAGGCCCGCAGAACACTCGAGCAGCCAAAAATCCCTCAAAGAAAGAATGGTATTTTAATCTTCAGAAAAAAATAAAATAAATTTTTATAGCAGCTATTTGGTTTTAAAAGAAAAAAAAGTTAGTGCGATTGGAGTGAATATTTGAGTGAAAGAAGGGCTTCTTAAAATGTTGCATAGTTTAATATGATTTACACCTCTTCTATGTAAAATCAGTGAGAGAATAGCACTTTGTTTTTCCCTCTATCTGCTTGATTATTCATCAAAGTTGAGAGTACGTGTCTAGGGATCGGCTTTAGTGCCTCTTAACAAAGTTAGGAAGTACATAATTATACATTAGGACATTGCATCTTCACACACAGAGATCCTTTGTCCCTACCATCCCTGGGCATATGCTCTATAACAGGGGTTCCCAACCTTCTTTCGACTCGCGAACCCCTTCCATAACGATCTGAGTTGGGTGAACCACAGACTTTTAAATATATATATAGCAGGACACGAATAAAATTTAATTCCAGGCAAAAGGTTTAATAACCTTAAATTAACTTAACCCTTAACGGTTAAAACCTACTCAGGGATTCGCGGTAAATGTTAATTTATTGTTGAAATGATGTATTAAATTCCCGGTATTACACATATGTAACAAGGAGTATTACAGGGTTAATTTAATTTTAAAATAATAATAATAATAATAATAATAATAATAATAATAATAATAATATTATTATTATGTCACAGAAATGAAGGAAAAATTAATAGGCCTAACCTCGAAATCCGCCATTACAAAACAGTTTTGGCGAACCCCTTGAAATATTTTTCGAACCCCAAGTGTGTTCGCGTACCATAGGTTGGGAAATGATGCTCTGTAACACTTTTAGGATAACAGATCCGCGAATTTAATACACATATTTCAAGAAGTTCGAAGTTAAAAAAAGACAGTTTTGTTTTTATTTATTAATTTTTTTATGATCATTAATGTCTGGAAGTCAGTATGGGTAGCGCTTTGATATTTAAAGTGCTTATCAATGATGGCTGATGATTCAAGTCTGACTGTGACAGCTGATTTTAAACTAACAAGGGAACTCTCAACCATTCCATGCCGAAAACTATCTTAACAATTCTTCCAGAGAAGCGTTGTGATGTACCAAGGCCGTGTCAAAAAAACGGCCGCTTTTAACTGCAAGGCATAGGTTTAGTAACGAGATGCTGTTCTAAGAGCAGTGAGTTACTAAACCTAATTTTGTACATTTTATCAATGTTCGGAGCATTTTAGTATATGTTGTATATTTAGTATATTTAATGAAATTTATTTATTGTGGAAACGATATGTTTAGAGAAAGAGTAATGTGGGCTTTGGGAAGAAAAAGAAGAAAAAAGACCAATCAACAAAAATTGTTATATTCTGCAATTTTCGTATGTGAATTTGAAGTAAAAATGAGCGGAGAAGGTGATTTTCACGGTTCATCAGGAAAATTTTTAAAAGCAATCCAAGATGCAACTATTAATATACTTCCAGAAAATTCAAAGAAAGTTTATTTATGCAGATATACGAAATATCATTAAAGTGTATTTTACGTTTTGTTGAACCTGTTTTTTCATGTTTTGATAGCGTCTTTATATTTTGTTAGAATATTTTTTTTTGTCTAATGCCACCGGATTGTCTTTTATGACATTTCTGATTTTATCCCCTGGCATTGGCGGAATAGTAATCCATTTCTTAGGTTGGGGCACCTGGAAGGCGGAGTTACGTTACCCCGATATGATGAGTGATAAATGATAATGAAGCGCCAGGAGAGTTCTTAACCTAAATTCCTGACCATAGGGAACCGCGGGAATAATTCCCTTTAAGGAAAAATTCATATGCTTTGACCGGGATTCGAATCCGGGACCTAATAGACAGTAGTCAAGAACGCTGGTCATTTTTGTTAGAATATAAAGTATAGCTTTTGTTGCCTGGTAACTACGAACTAA
Organism: Diploptera punctata; assembly: GCA_030220185.1. Taxonomy (NCBI): domain Eukaryota; kingdom Metazoa; phylum Arthropoda; class Insecta; order Blattodea; family Blaberidae; genus Diploptera; species Diploptera punctata. Next base: position 181,378 of record JASPKZ010009352.1, on the reverse strand, counting down.
AGCGTCACTGATTGTTAAAGTAAAGTAAAGTGATCCCACTACAGGCCTCAGGAGGCCCTTGGGGTAGTAGGAGGTTAAGGCTCCCACTTTTTCTAGACAATCGGCACTTTATGTCAGCCGGGTTGTCAGCCCTGCGTGACGGCCGCCTTTACCCCAGAACAAGCGTCTGGTACTCATTTCAGTTAGAGGCTGAGTCGACCCCAGGGCCATAGTGCCGCTAGTAGATAAAATTAATACAATGTGTAACGACATTTTGCCTCACAACTAACACGTGCCCTTATACAGAACATTGCCATCTTTCTGTCCCATAAATAACATGTGTTCTTACACAGAACATTATATATAATAGTTTTTTGTTGTTAGTTTGCATGACGTTAACAACAGATATAAACGTTGAGTTACAAAATGTCGCCTTTTTGCCCTGTAGTTGTTTACATTATAATGGCTCGTAAGAAGAGTTGCATTGAAAATAAGTAGACAAATAACTGAATTAACTTATTATTAGGGAAAGGATTTTAAGGTACGGCACTTTTCCAAAAATATAGCTGTTTTCATGCCAGTAGTCCAATATGGGGGATGAAATGATGCGAAATGAACACAATTTGTTGCACCTTTTCGTGTGATTATTACATTTCGCCCCTTTTCCCCTCTTTTTTATGCCTCAGCACCTTTTTCTCCATTCTTCTCTACATTTTTAAAAGATAGGACAGAATGTGTATTTTTTCTTCTTGAACAGCTTTTTAAAATCTTGATTATACCTCTTGATTATTATTCGAAAAATAATACAGAATTCATGTTGCAATAGATAACGATTATGAAGAAAATATGATACACAAGAAAATAAATAAATTTGAAAGACAAAAAATAATTAATGAAAGCACACTTATAAAACAAAAATAAAATTCAAGAAATTCACTTACGATCCATTGAAACACCACAAGATTCAAAACAATTTCAAAAAGTTTAATATAATATTGGGACCGAAGAACGAATACAGCCTTATTAGGATAATTAAAACCAATAAAAATGAAAAAAATGAAGAAGAAAACAAATCGGGAATTTTTCAGATCAAATGCAGGGATTGTGACAAAATTTATATACGAAAAACAAAAAGAAATTTGAAAAATAAAAAGAAATTAGAGATGTCAAAAATGGAGAAGTGGAAAAGTCAGCAGTAGCTGCTCATGCTTGGTCCGAAAAACATCTAATTGGATCAAAAGCTAGTCTAATTAAACAAATCGATAAACAAAAAGGAACTCACGATTTGGGGGAAAAAATATACATTCAGAAAAACTTATGAACTTCGAAATTCCCGCGAATTCTGACCTGATCCAGAGGTTTATCAGTCCACCAACAGAGGGAAGAAGAAGTGGTTCTTCACCCAGAAAAACTGTCCCGACCGGGATCGAACCCGGGCCCGCTGCGTGATAAGGCAGCACGCTACCTCGACACCACAGCGGTGGACATATATATATAAGCTTTAGTCTAAAAAATACATGATATTCACAAGGATTCATCAACAGATGAATTTTGTTAAAAATAAAAGTTCATTTTAAGTTAGTTGTAAAATTATTAACACTAAACTACTGTTTATTATTATTATTATCATTAATATTATTATTAATAATATTATTATTATTAATATTATTATTATTAATATTATTATTATTATTAATATTATTATTATTATTAATATTATTATTAATAATATTATTATCATTATTATCGGCAAAATGGTACTGACGATGAGTTCGCCATGAACCCGAAATCGCGATCTACTTAGAAGATATGAGGAGAGGTATGAAACATTTGATTCTATCTTAAATTAAACCTCATAGTGATTTATTCCTATAAACGTTCAATATTATTGGACCTATCTGGACTCGTGTATGCAGGATATGGGACTTTGCAGCTATTTTCACTTCAATAAAATCCACATTGCAAATCATAGTTTAAGACTGATTGTCGATGGACAATACTATACTGTAGTCCCATACTATTGCCAAAGTTATAGACAATTCCCATACATTCTGAACCAGGCTTCATCCTAACCCTAAGTTATGTCAAAATTCCTATTAACACTTTTACCCTAAAAGGAAGCGTTTGTAGCAGTTGAGATTATACATGGGGTATAAGTAAATATGCCGGTTATTAGTTAATTTAATTAAATCACGTGTTAATTTTCAGGCGTAATTTAGATGAGTAAAATTGCAGTGTGTTTTCTCTCTCCTTCTTCTTCTTATTCATAATTTGTAGGATTTTAATTCTGTTTATTTCAAAAATCACCCCTCGGAGGAAGACATATTGGATATGCATCCACTGTCCATCTATCTCTTGGCTGGTCTTCCTCTTGTTCTTCTCCCGTCCATTGGTCTATCTTCTTTAGCTCTTTTTGCAAGTCGGTTGTCTTCCATTCTTTCTATATGACCCTTCCAATATTTTCGTCTATCTATAATGCATTTGGTTATGTTTTGAATATGACATTCGTCCCTAATTTCTGTGTTGTGTATCTTATCAAATAATGTTTTCCCCCGATTAGTTCTTAAGATCTTCATTTGACATGTGCTTATTGTTTGTTTAGTTTTTGTTGTAAGAGCCCTAGTTTCTGCTCCATATACGATAACTGGTCGTTTTGTCGAATTTCTTAAAATATTTGTTAATATTTCCTTTAGAGCCTATTCGCCACAAAATAAGAGTTCTGTGTGTCTATTTTAACTAATAATGACTATCAATTCAAAAGACGACAGGGTCACTCAGTTGTGGTGATACGTTGCAGTATTTTCTACATTCCTTTGACAGAGTATTATTTTGTTAATAGATTGTGTTCACACCCATGATGCTTGCTATACAAGTTGGCGCTATTATGACGTCATTGATGCTTGAGCCAATCAGAAAGTGCGGCGATGGACGCTGATTAGGTCAGCCATCAATGACGTCACAATAACGAGAACCGTATAGCGAACGTCGTCGCGTCGGTGTGAAAACTCTCTAATGCTACGGTTTATTATACAGCGTGTAGCGCCCGGCGTGACGCGAATTCGCGTTTCGCTCGGCGTGATGCTGGTTCCTCATGGAGCGCGTACGCTACAGCGCATATGTTTATGGAATTGTCGCCAGATGGCACCACATATATGGAAAATCAAAATGACCAACGTTCATAATAAATTTCCAAATGTGTTTACAAAAACTAATGTATACAAACCTGTCCCTGCATAACCTAATAAAATAAATTACTTACATACTATTTAGTAAACTGTAAACTAATCTGATGTACACTAAACTGACCCATCGGAATCTAACAAAATGAAGTGATTTAATATTTATTTCTTAAAATGGTTGGAATTAAATGCAAATGTTGGTAATTCACACATATGTCCTGCTATCTAGTGGATTTAATTTTATGAGCGTTCATGTATGCCAACTTCAATTCTAATAAAGAACTTTGAAAATAAATTGAGAGGAAAAGTCATAATTTGTGTACATTGATAAACATATTAAAATTCTTCATAAAAAAGTTTCAAGTGTCGTTGCAAAACGATTAAAATAGTTCGAAATATTAGTAAAGACAGAAAAAGTACCTAGAGCAACAGCATCATATGAATGTTGTATGGAAAATCATAGAATAAATTATTCTTTAGTTCTTAAATAAGCATATGGTTGATGAATATACCAAATTTTAGAATACTTCAGATTTTCGCCTGAGCAGTTTTATCAGGTTTTGAATTTAATAGAAGACGAAATTTATGCACATCCATAATATCCCCGATATACAATATTTACAGCTTTTATTTATTTCTTGACCTCTCTTGACTAAGTTCAAGCCACAATAACTTTTTTCTGTACATCTCTGTACTCCTTCATGCTCATATTGTAAAAAAACATGTATAGATCTCGATGATTTGCAACAAAACTGTCTAACTTTCGTCGTTAAAATTGGAAAGTTATAAAACAAGTACTGTATTTCCGACATTTTGTTAACAAATCTTAGTTTGTTTTTAGCAATTACACCAATGAGTATGGGTAATATCTTCTATATTCTTTGTTTGCGCTGGCAAATTGCGTCCTGGATTCAAGAGATTCCAAAACACGACGCGACATGTCAGCGTAAATTTTTTTGCGCCAGCAATTTGCGTTGTAGATAAACCACATCCATTTGAATATATGGAGAGCAATTTTTGCGCTGGCGCGTTGCGTCGTAGATAAACCACAGCATAAAACTTGCCACTAACGTAGAATTTTCATTTCATCCAGCTTTATCTCCTATATACTAATTCTCAATATCCAAAAACATAAGTAAATACAAAATCCACTTTTTTTCCCCCTGAGAGAAAGCATAAAAAAATTAAAGTCAAAGAGAATGCATTTAAATATGGACTACTGTTTCCCAACCTGTGGTTAGCGAACCCCCAGGGGCTCACAAAATATTTCAAGGGGTTCGCCAAAACTTTTCCCTAATGACGGGTTTCCAGGTTAGGTCTATTATTGTTTCCATCATTTCTGGAGCATAATAATAATAATAATAATAATAATAATAATAATTAATAATAATAATAATAATAATAATAATAATAATAATAATAATAATAATAATAATAATAATAATAATAATAATAATAATAATCCATCCATAGTAATTCTGCCTGAAGGCAGGTGCTTCACTGCAATCATAGCATTTTCATGCTATGCTTGCAGCTTTACTAGGGAATTGTGTAGGTGTGGTAGCTTCCCGTTGCTTTCCACACGGGTGAAGGATGATAATGATAAGGATGATGGCCATATGCTTTCGGGGACCGTTTGCGCCTTAAAGTTTTCCTGACATTTGTCTTACAGGTGAGGAAAAACCCAGAAAAACTGCCCCGACCGGGGATCGAACCCGGGCCCGCTGCGTGACAAGGCAGCACGCAACTTCGAGACCACAGAGGTGGACATAATAATAATAATAATAATAATAATAATAATAATAATAATAATAAATGTATATTCATTGTAAAAGCCGGAATAATAAAAAAATAATTATTTTAAATCTAATTTACCTTATAATGCACCTTGTTGCATATATGTAACTTCGGGAATTTATCACATTATTTCCACAATAAATTAATATTTACCCCGATTGCCTGATTTTACAGTTACGTAACAACGTTAGGAATGCATTTGATTTTGCTACAATTAGGCCAACATGTTGTGTAACTTTTAAGCCGTAACTAGAGTAACTTCAGGTTTTAACCGTTTAAAAAAACTCCAAGTGTGACAGGCCTAGAAGGCCCTTGGCTGACCATCCGGCTCCTGGCCTCACATCCACACGTGTTAATCACAGAGGTAGACGATCATCTAGCCAGTGTACGGGTGACATGTGGTCAGCATGTCGTGTCCCCCAGCCGTTATAGCTGGTATTCTCAACCTGGAGTCGCTACTTATTGTAGCTACCCAAATGCCTCACGATGCTGGATGGACACCGGTCCCATATTGGCCGAAATTCCATGAGAAAAATTTCTTCCTCCATGGAGATTCGAACCAGCGCAAGTCCCGTAGCTCTGTGCCAAGACTTCCTGCCTTAACTACTCGGCTACGGCGAGTAAATTTAAGGTTATCAAACCTTTTGCTTGGAATTAAGTTTTATGGGTGTCTATTGTTATGTATATTTAAAAATCAGTGGTCCACCCAACTCAGATCGTTGTGGAAGGGATCCGTGAGTCGATAAAGGTTAGGAACCGCTGATATAGACGATGGCCTAAGATGACTTTAGTGTTAGCTGGACATTGACAAGAATGTATTGATGACCATGGGGAACCGCAGAAGAATTGAGTCATGAAAGTAGTAAGGACCACACAAAGGACAGGAGCACACTTCAGAGCACAAGACTTCATGCTCTGCTGATCAATTTATTCACACAGTAATAATCACAAGGTTCATCCGTTTTTACACTCTTGTGGGTAAATCAAAATAACCAAAACTACTAGCATTACAATTAACTCCTCTACACTCGTTTCACAATTTGGTTACAGTTACGTAGTTTTATAGATTAAACCTTTTACTGTTATTTAAAATTAGTGGGTAGATAAAATGTAATTAACACCAACTATGATCAGTGTGAATAATATTTAAGGTAAACAATTTATAATTAATTTATATTATAATTAATTTTATATGATACCTATCGGTAATTCTGGTCTACGATTCCACAAGGGAACCTATACCTTATCCGCCTTTACAGTGATCCTAACATCAACAAATGCCAATTGCATCCTTCCGCCATTCGCGCCACAATTACTGTAACTTTTGACAGGGATATGACGACACAGCAACAGAAGTCTCGACACTTACAGCCATTTTGTTTCATGAGAATCGACCGAAGCATGACTCAAATGCATCACCCATATGTCATCATCATCATCATCATCATCAACAACAACAACAACAACAAGCATTAATGTATTCACGTAGACTTTCACGGCCGGAGTTGCTATGGTGATCTTGAAGAAGATTTTCGGGCTGTAGGCCGTGGTCGTGAGGCTTGTAGTTCCCCGACGTTTCGCCAGAGACTACGTCTGGCAGTCTCAAGACAACCCTTGAACGTCGGGGAACTACAAACCTCACGACCACGGCCTACAGCCCGAAAATCTTCAAGATCATAACAACAAGGATTAAGCCCAATGGCCTATTCCGATCTCATTATAGGTCGAATTGGTACTTCCATCTCTTCAATGGTCTTCCCAACATTCTTCTCCCTTTTGGTTTATAATTCTTGGTATGTGCTGTTCATTCATTCGTAATACGTGCTGAAGATAAGCATTTTGATAATATTTTATTCTTTTACAGAGATTAAATATATTAAGTTCTGTTCTTATATCTTCGTTTTTCTTTTTATCGGTCCTTTGGTATCCTGCTATTGCTCTCAACATCTTCATTTCAGCAGCCTCTATTTGTTTACTATCTGCATTTTGATAATACTTTATTCTTTCACAGATATTAAATATATTAAGTTCTGTTCTTATATATTCGTTTTTCTTTTTATCGGTCCTTTGGTGTCCTGCTATTGCTCTCAACATCTTCATTTCAGCAGCCTCTATTTGTTTACTATCTGCCTTTGTTAATCACGCATTTGTAATAAACTATTTTAAGTTGTAATTATTGATTTGGTATATTTTAGAATATTTTCCATGTTTTGAATATTATTATTTTCATTCACGAAGAATAATAGGTATGTTGAGAGGACATATTTTTAATTTAATGATGGGAACTACTTTTTCGCGTACTTATTGCTTCTCTACAACATACGTCGGTGTCCATAACCAATGAAAAGCGAGCAGGTCACATGGTTTTGTTTTGACGAGGATCACTTTAAGAGCGGATAGCCTATACGAAAGCTATTTAAGAAACTCCTATTTGGTTTGGCAATCCACAACTAAAACACAAATTTGATATTGACCAGTCTGTCCATCGCTGTGTTCTCGAGGTAGCGTGCTGCCCTGTCACGCAGCGGGCCCGGTTTTTTTTTCGGAGTTTATCCTCACCTGTAAGACAAATATCAGGAAAATTTAAGGCCCAAACGGTCCCCGAACACCATATTGCTACCATTATCATCATCATAATTCATTCTCCTTAGATTAAGGACTCTCCTGGCGTACCACTATCATCACCACCAATCATATCATCGGGCAATCATATCACCCCGCCTTCCAGGCGCCCCAATCCCAGAAGTGGGTTACAATTACGCCAGTGCCAGGAGAGAACACCATAAATGTCCAAATGACAACCTGGGACATTGAAAAAAAAAATATATATTGACCAATCTCATAGGCCAGTGGTCAGTGTTTCTGGCACAGTTCATGAAGTCCCGGGTTCGATTCCCGGTTAACCATAGGAATTTTTCCTCAAAGGGAATTATTCTTGTGGTTTTCCATGGTTTGGAATTTAGATTAAGGACTTGTTTTCCATGGTTTGGAATTTAGGTTAAGGACTCTCCTGGCGCTTCATTATCATTTATCACCCATCATATTATCGGTATAACAGAACTCCGCATTCCAAGTGCTCCAACCTAAGAAATTTATTACAGTCCCGCCAATGTAAGGGGAGAAAGCCAAAAAAAAAGTCATAAAAACAACTGGTGGCATTGGAAAAAAACATTTGCATTTTTATTTCACTTTTTTGGTTTTTGTGTAGTTTGCTGACATATTGAAAGTAAACAATATCGTGAAATTTCTTGTTAGAAAAATAATTGTTTCGAGGTATTTTGCATTTTAATTAATTATCAGAGTTTGGAAACAAAATCTGCATTTTTTAGTAAAACTTTTTTTAATTTAGACACAAGATTCAATTTCTGCGTATCCTCATGTAAATTTTAACTGATTATGTAGGTACCCTACTCACTGTTTTCAATATTAATATGATATTCAAATTTTGTTTTTTAATTTGTTTTCTTAATTAAATTTCTTAAGATTTCGATAGAATACTATTAATTAACAATATTATTATTGACAAATCCACGAAACAAAAATATTTTGAAACTTTTAAATTAAAATCAAACAGGCCTAACACGTCCTTTCGTATATTTACATAAAATGGACAAGCAGATAAGATTTAAGGACTTACAGCAGCGTATATTATAATATTGAAATCGCGTAAATACATAGATTTTATTCTGGTGTCAATTTACACAGTACGGTATAAGAACGGAACAAATTTGCTTAGATGATAACATTTGGGACCGTATTCGGAAGTTAGGAGGTCTGTTAGGCCGACCAACCTGGCTGAGGTTTTTACGTAGATTTTCTTCAATTGTCATAAGTAATGCCACGAGTGATTTCCAAATTATCTAGAGGATTTGGAAATCAAGAGTGGCATTTGTTAGATTATTTAACGGATAAAATTGAGCTGTTTACCCACAAAGCATTATATAAATATAGTTATTTTAAAATATTTATATATTTAATGTAAACGGCGATATTTGAAAACAAATGAGAAATGTTTGGTTATGTTTCATTTGTTCATCACTGCAACTTGATCATACTATTTTTGACAAATAGGATCGCAATATTGTAAGAATACACCCTAATGGAGAAAAAATGAAACACATCAAACCGTATATTATAACCAACATTATAGGTTATTAATTTATTTTTTCGGAAAGAACTCAGTAAAATCAGTATTTAAAAACACAATTATTGAACACAATTATCAAATGTGTAGTTCGAAGGAATCTGTTCATTATTTACTATATTCAACGTATTTGTTAGAGAGTCAGTCACTGTAAAATAATGCTCTGACCTGTTCAGAATATTAAAAAGGAGAAGCTTTCTTTATTTTGGTAATCAAAAGTCAATAATTATCGAGGTGAAACGAGACTCTGATTGGTTGTAAAACAAAATTCATTGAAACGTGATTGGTCATTGACTCCCATTTGGGGCATGAGTTAAATAGTGAAAGAAAATTCTAGGTTGGAATGTCGTCTCAGCCTATTTCATAAATTCATATTTCATTAGAAATTAATACTAGTGAATTTGCACAAAACACACAAACACACACGATAAGACATAAGTCAGCGTAGGCCTACCCGTACAAACACACAAATTGTAGACTCCATACGTGTTTAAACGACTCAACATTTAAGTATACAAAAATAAGCTTATAATATAATGTGGTGTGAGGAATAGGCCCTTCAAGTTAGGACTTTATAACTAATTAACTATGTCACCGATACTATCGAACCATAGGTTCATGGCTTCGAGGACATAAGTTCTCCACACATCCCTATCCCGTCCTAATATTTTCCAATCATCGCCTGTATAATCTACTTCCTTCAAATCATGGTTTATATTATTCTCTCACTTCTTTCTTGGTCTATCAACTAGGCGTTTCCCCTCTGATATTCCTATGAGAAGATTCCATGCCCCTTTGTCATTCCTCATTCGTGCCACATGTCCTGCCCCATCGCAGTCTACGAGACTTAACCCTTAAATTTAAAATGTATCCTTTAAAATACATCAATTGATTTCATTCAATTAATAAGCGGTGGACTAGTGGTTATGCTCCTTGCCTCTGGTCCCGAGGGTCGCGGGTTTTAACCCGGCCGGGGTCGATGGATTTTTAGGACGGAAAAATCCAAGGAGCAAGTCCTCCGGGAGGGACTTTAAGCCGTGGGTCCCGAGTCTGAAGATTTTCAGGCTCGTAAAAAATCCTTAAGCCTGAATGAAAAGGCCTCTAAGCAAAATTTACCGAAATTTCCCGTCCTAGTACTACCTTGGTTTCATAGAAGTCAGTATGAGGCGGAACGCTGACCCACGTACTACTCAAAATGACATCTATACGAAAACAAGTGTAACTAAATTAACATGATTCAAATTCTTCCCTGTAGGGGGAGAGCGCCTAAATCTCTGTAAAGGGAAAACATGCGCTTATAAAAAAAATAAAAACAGATGAAAATTAACGAGAAGATATTGCTTAATTTTTTATAATTTCACAATATACCTAATTATAATAGTTACGCAACATTTTGTTTTCACTGCGGTCCGCCACATTTAAATAACCGACTCAAGAAATAAGAGTTTTGTCAATTTAAGGGTTAATTGTTCTTATTATATATGGTTGTCTATAAATACATGTCGTCGGCGTTCAAGCAGAAACCACTAAGTACAAAATTGGCTGTTTTGAGATATGTATAACTACTATATTACGAAAATGATTCTTCACAGTCTGCCACTAAGTGCTATCCCTATCCTTTTCTAATTTATAGACGCATAATATTTTCTGGCGTAACAGACTTCTGATGTGTGATCATATTTTAATATCGCTGTTTATCAAAACAACAATTTTGGACTTAGTGAAATCTGCCTGAACGACGACGATATATAAATGGTCTTTAATAAATGGGATTTTTATTGAATTTTTAAATATTTTTTATCCGTTCCTTGTCCACCCGCTAAAATCGCCATTATTCATTTGTCAAATGACTACATGATCACCACTTTGTGTTTTATCTTGGTATACTTGCCTTCATTCTGATTATCCTTACGACACTTCGATGAACTGGTACAAATTGAAACACAAGAGTAACAGTCAATGGGAGTAACTATTGTAGAATGTAATACTAGCTCACACATGTATTAAAAGCTCATTTGCTATCAGCTGCACTACGCTGGTTGTGACGTTACTCTGACGTTCAATAATTGAAATACTTCTCCTGCACAAGTGGTGCGTGCGACGCTTGGGTCATTGGTCTGTTACTCCCTCCCAATGCTATGTTCTGTCGGAACAGGTCAAAGAGTAGCGGGGAGAGAATAGACTAGCTACTGTTAATTTAATGGAATTCTCAGGATTTTTTCCCCTAACATTGCACGTTTTGACAAAAGACGGATCGATTGTGGTTTAACGGGAGCATGGAATTAAGGGTCACGAAGTAGATCGTTGTAGTTTTAATTCCGTGTCGGAGCTCGTTTAATTTTTGCTTTTAATTCCCCGAATTGTTAGGTGATCATTAAACATAGGCTCAATTCTGGAAATGCGTGCTATTATGCATTACAGAGACTCTTGACGTCTCAACTCCTTTGAAAAAACGTTAAACTAGAAATATATAAAACTATTATTGTACTTACTTACTCACTGGCACTATCGAACCCGTAGGTTCATAGCCGCGCGGTCTCCATACATCCCTATCCTGAGCTAATGCTTTCCAATCATTCCCTGTATAATATACTTCTCTCAAATCATTTGAGCCTTTGGCATGGGTTCTCTGAAGTAGTCCCCGCCCGGAGAACCGAATGGGGGACTACTTGACCTCCGGAAAATTTTACCCCAGTAGAACCCATGTCCGCATTTCTTGACGGTTGTATTTTTACGGTGAAAGATCGTCACTCTTTCGACCAAGGTACTTTTTTCGTCTGGCTTAATGACCTTCGACCAGTCCGGCATGGGTAACCCTATCGGCAGCAATGCTACCGCCGGCATAGCTCTTAGGATCATTTTAAGCACGCAAGCCACTCCACCACGACAAGGTGAAGATACCATGGAGGGAAACTATTATTGTACCAGTTATATTATATGAATACGAAACATGGACTCTTACTTTAAGGGAGGTAAGGAGATTATGAGTATTTGAGAATAAAGTTCTTAGGAAAATTTTTGGACCAAAGAGAGATGAACAGACAGGTGAATGGAGAAGACTTCATAACAGTGAACTACATGATTTTTATAGGACAGTTAAGTCTCGTACACTGCGATGGACAATACATGTGGTACGAATGGGGAATGAAAGAGGTGCATGGAAGCTTCTTGTAGCAAAACCAGAGGGAAAACGCGCAGTTGGTAGACCAAAAATGAGGTGGGAGAATAACATTAACTATGATTTGAGGGAAGTAGATTATACAGGGGATGATTGGAAAACGTTGGCTCAGGATAGGGATATATGGAGAGCTTATGTCCGCGCGGTCATGAACCTAGGGGTTCGAGAATGTCAGTGAGTTAGTTAGGTGATCAGTGATAGCGAATTTATTCACGAAAAGGGTAGCTATATAATTTTCGAAATATGAAAATGGCGAAGAGAGCAATTTCGTGACGTTTCACGCGAGTTCAATATCCTCCTCCATTCACGGAATCACATGCCTGCGAGATTGAATATTTTCATCTTTAATGAAACATGTCAGACATATTGGAGACGTTCGTTTTGCCCAGTTAGGCCTTTATAAATACAAATAACATTATTATTATTATTATTATTATTATTATTATTATTATTATTATTATTATGGAAGTAATACTCTGCGTGCAAAAATAGTAATTAGAGACGAAATTATTGAACAAGTATCCCACTTTAAATATTTAGGATGTGACATCAGCTATGGGTATGATAAAGATATTGAACACAAAACACATCAGTTTCAAGCTATTTGTGGTACAATAAATAGAACATTGAATAATAAAGCCCATAAACAAACAAAATTAAAATTTTATAAAACAATGGCTGTCCCTGTCCTTTTGTACGGGAGTGAATCTTGGATTACCACTACCAAACAAGAAAGTAAAATCCAAGCAGCCGAGATGAAAATTTTAAGAAGAGTAAAAGGCTGCACTAGAATGGACAAGATAAGAAACGAGGATATCCGTGAAGAACTGCAGATCTACTCCATAAAAGAAAAGATATTTAACAACAAGATACAGTGGAAAGAACATGTACAAAGAATGGAGGAAAGAAGATTACCAAATAAAATCTTCCATTATTTTCCAAGAGGAAGAAGAGTTGTCGGACGTCCTCGGAAGAGATGGTCTTAGATCTATTAGTGAAGACGGAACAGGCAACTCTTGCCTAAACCAGGAAGTGAAGAAGAAGATTATTATTATTATTATTATTATTATTATTATTATTATTATTATTATTATTATTATTAAGAATATAAGTATTTGGAAATTAAAATTACTAAAGATGGTAAACAAGAAACAGAGATAAGAAACAGGATCAATATAGGAAAGTATGCTATATCTGCCCTAAATGGAATAGTATGGGACAAACATATCTTCAAAGAAACAAAAAAAACTATTTTTAATACAATAATCAGACGCATTATTACCTATGGAGCTGATGTGTGGGCTTTAAATGCACAAATGAAAAAAAAAAAAATTACTCGCCACTGAAATGGACTACTGGAGACGTGCTTCAAGAATATCCAGGAAGGATAAAATCCGAAATTCATATATAAAAGAAAAAATGCAGGTACAATATTCAATATTAGATTTTATAAAGAAGAAACAATTAATTTGGTACGGACACATTAGAAGGATGGAAGAAGGAAGACTAACCTAAGATAATCATGGATTGGGAACCACAGGGAAGAAAAAAGAAGGGTAGACCAAATATTACGTGGATTCAGGGAATCAATGAAACTAAGAGGGAATGGGAAACAGAAGAAGATATATGGATGAACAGACAAGAATGGAAAAATGTGTTGAATCAAATGTGTAGTTAACTGTGAACATAGGTACCGGAAAAATGTATATTCATTGTAAAATCCGGAATAATAAAACAATTATTATTAAACTAACTAACTCACTATAACTGTCGGATCCGTAGGTTCGTGGCCGCGCGGACATAAGCTCTCCATACATCCGCATCCTGAGCCAATGCTTTCCAATCATCCCCAGTTTGATCTAATCTACATCTCTCAAATCATGGCGGTCTACGAGACTTAACTGTTTTCTATAATATCTAGCTTCTTATAGAGACATGTATTGTAGTCTTCTGCACTCACGTATCTGCTTATCTCTCTTTGCCCCATACATTTTTATAAGAACTTTATTCTCAAATACTCGTAATCTCCTTTGCTCCCTTACAGTAAGAGTCCATGTTTCACACCCATATAGGCCTAATATAACTGGGAGAAAACGGTTTTATATATTTTCATTTTAATGTTTTTTTAAAGGAGTTGGGACGACAAGAATCACTGAAATGCGTAATAGCATGCCGGGATAGAATGGCGCTCATGACGGACAGATCGAAGGTGATAAGCCAGTTGAAAAAAGTAACGACGATCTTTCACCATAAAAATGCAACCGTCAAGAAACTTGGACATGGGTTCCACTGGGGTAAAATTTTCTGGAGGTAATATAGTAACTTATTCGGTTCTCCTGGCGGGGACTACTTCAGGGAATTCATGCCAAAGGCTCAAACACAGGGACATGTTCCTAGGAACATGGAATGTTAAAACATTATATAATAGCGGGGCACTAGATGTATCGTATTAACGCGGGAATTAGATAAATCACCCTTATATATATTATATTATTATTATTATTATTATTATTGATATTATCCCATTATAAGTATTTTCCTATGTCTTGTATTTTCAAATTATCCGATAAGAGTGTATTCGTATGGATGCTAAATAAAATGGGCGAAAGAAGATATGGGATATATGGACCTATTAAGGAAAATGGAGAGTGACGAATAAGATATAACAGGGAATTATATGAGTTGTATAAATCATCAGATATCATAACAGATATTAAAGTAAACGGACTAAAATAGGCTGGACATACGCAGAGGATGACCAAAAATGAAGCAGTTAGAAGAATTATAGATGGTAAGCCAGAAGGAAGACGGAGAATTGGAAGACCGAATTTGAGATGAATAGATGGAGTATTACAGGATGCCAAATCTTTAAAACTTAAGAATTGGTGGGATGTTGCCAGAAAAGAGAAGCCTGGAGAAAAAAATAAATAAATGAAGCCTTGACCCATCCAGGGTTGTTGTGCTGCTTGTTTCATGCCAATAAAAACCTCTTTTCGTGTAAAGCGTCTTCTATCAGAAATCTAAGATTTCTTGTAAAATTTAATTTTGAAATCAATAACTGAATAAATAATAGTTAAAAAAACTAACACAACACGCTTTATTAGAAAACCGAACTAAATAAATAATAGTTTTAAAAAACTAAAACAGTTTTTTTATTTTTTAGTTTTAATATTTTACAGAATAAGATAAGAATGTAAATATCTTTAAATTCCATACTATTGTAGTATGAGCTAAAAGTATTACTCTTCAAAAAAAAAAACCCTCCCCAGCCGGATTCGAACCAGCGACCTATGGATTACTGAAATTATATACTACTAGTTCACCGCTCTACAAACTGAGCTCTTACAACGATTGACTAAAAATTCGACAAGTCCGTAACCTATTATACCAGTTTTATTATTTTTTTTATTTTCTGATGATTCTGTCCAAGAATTTAGAAATAAAATATGAACTTATTGTAGTGTCACGGGTCCTTTACAAGTATACAAAGTTTCAAGACGATCCGATGTCTCTAACTGGGTGAAAATCGTGTTCAAAGATTCCGTTACATAAATACAAAGACGATTTTTTTTTATTTTATGATGATTCTGGCACGGATTTTAGAAAATAAATATGCAATTATTGTATTGTCACTGGTTCGTTATAGGTATACAAAGTTTCAAGTCGATCCAATGTCTCTAAGTGGGTGAAAATCGTGTTCAAAGATTCCGTTACATAAATACCAAAGACACTTTTTTTGATTTTCTGATGATTCTGGCCAGGATTTTAGAAAATGAATATGAAATTATTCTATTATCACGGGTCCTTTAGAAGTATACAAAGTTTCAAGTCGATCCAATGTCTCTAAGTGGGTGAAAATCGTGTTCAAAGATTCCGTTACATAAATACAAAGACATTTTTTTGATTTTCTGATGATTCTGGCCAGGAGTTTAGAAAATGAATATGAAATTATTATATTGTCACGAGTCCTTTACAAGTATACAAAGTTTCAAGTCGATCAAATGAGTTTAAGTGGGTGAAAATCGCGTTGAAAGATTCCGTTACATAGATAGATAGATACAGGTCAAGCTAATATAAATTGTGTAAAAATATATGAAAATGTCAGCTGAAAAATCTGAAATCGTGGTTTTAATGGTAATAATGCTGTACCCAGTAAATTTTGTACAGATAACAAAGTTATAGAAAGAGTAAACCAATTTAATTATCTCGACTTCAGATCGTCATTTTTGATAAAACTGTTTCAACAGAATTGTATAAATAATAGTTTTAAAAAACTAAAACAACACGCTTTATTAGAAAACCGAACTCAAAAATGAAGAATAAATTTAATTTCCAACACGCTTGGGATAAATTTAAAGTGGCCAATAAAAAAATCATCTCCAACACATATAGAATAAAACTAGAGTTATCAACAAAAAGAAAATAATTTTACCATCAAAAGCGTGGGGTGCTCTATATCAATTAATATATTTGATAATAAACAGATATTGATAAAAGTAAAGTCTCTAAGAAGAACATGTAAAAATCATAAAAAACACCCCACGCTTTTGATGGTAAAATTATTTTCTTTTTGTTGATAATTCTAGTTTTATTCTATATGTGTTGGAGATGATTTTTTTGTTGACCACTTTATTTTATTTCTAAGCATATTGGAAATTAAAATTATTTTTCATTTTTTAGTTTTCTAATAAAGCGTGTTCTTTTAGTTTTTTTAAAACTATTATTTATTTTTTAGTTTTAATATTTTACACAATAAGATAAAAATGTAAATATCTTTAAATTCGATACTATTGTAGTATGAGCTAAAAGTAATACTCTTCTATAAAAAAAAAACCCTCCCAGCCGGATTGGAACCAGCGACGTACGGATTACTGAAATTATATACCACTAAGAGTTCACTGCTCTACCAACAGAGCTCTTACAACGATTGACTAAAAACTCGACAAGTCCGCAACCTATTATACCAGTTTTCATTTTTTTTTATTTTCGGATGATTCTGGCCAGGATTTTAGAAATAAAATATGAAATTATTGTATTGTCACGGCTCCTATACACGTATATAAATTTTCAAGTCGATCCAATGTTTCTAAGTGGGTGAAAATCGCGTTGAAAGATTCCGTTACATTGATACAAAAACACTTTTTTTTATTTTCTGATGATTATGGCCAGGATTTTAGAAAATAAATATGAAATTATTGTATTGTTACGGGTCCTCTACAAGTATGCAAAGTTTCAAGTTAATACAATATTTCTAAATGGGTGAAAATCGCGTTGAAAGATTCCGTTACATAGATACAAAAACACTTTTTTTTTATTTTCTGATGATTATGGCCAGGATTTTAGAAAATGAATATGAAATTATTGTATTGTCACGGGTCCTTTACAAGCATACAAAGTTTCAAGTCGATCCAATGATTTTAAGTGGGTGAAAATCGCGTTGAAAGATTCCGTTACATAGATATAGATAGATAGATAGATAGATAGATAGAGGTCAAGCTAATATAAAGCGTGTAAAAATTGAGTAAATCTGTAGGAAGAATAAATAATGTAATGAAGTCTATCCCGATACAAAAACATGCATCCATATATAAGATATTGGCAAGTCCGGTTCTCTGCTATGGAGCGAGGCATGGTCCCTAGGCTATACCAGTTGGGATCAATGAATAAATTATGGCATCCTTAAGGAATTGTAATGTTGCCCATAATAGATTGCATCCATCGTTATCAACAGAACTGGTGTTAACATGTGGACCATGTGTCTGGATCCAGGATCCCTAAGGGAATTTTAAATACCAACCAAATGGTAAAATGTCGTTGAGTGGCGTAGGAAGAAGAAATGGTTGGACATTTTTTGTAGATCGTAAGTCCTTTCAGAACTACAGTCTAAAAGGGACATTATTATTATTATTATTATTATTATTATTATTATTATTATTATTATTATTATTATTATTATTATTATTATTATTATTATTATTATAGAAGAAAATTTAGGGACAATTAAATACACTGAAGAATATAAGTATTTGGGAATTAAAATTACTAAAGATGGAAAACAAGAAACAGAGATAAGAAACAGGATCAATATAGGAAAGTATGCTATATCTACCCTAAATGGAATAGTATGGGATAAACATATCTTCAAAGAAACAAAAAAAAAACTATTTTTAATACAATAATCAGAAGCATTATTACCTATGGAGCTGATGTGTGGGCTTTAAATGCACAAATGAAAAAAAAAATACTCGCCACTGAAATGGACTACTGGAGACGTGCTTCAAGAATATCCAGGAAGGATAAAATCCGAAATTCATATATAAAAGAACAAATGCAGGTACAATATTCAATATTAGATTTTATAAAGAAGAAACAATTAAATTGGTACGGACACATTAGAAGGATGGAAGAAGGAAGACTACCTAAGATAATCATGGATTGGGAACCACAGGGAAGAAAAAAAGAAGGGTAGACCAAATATTACGTGGATTCAGGGAATCAATGAAACTAAGAGGGAATGGGAAATAGAAGAAGATATATGGATGAACAGACAAGAATGGAAAAATGTGTTGAATCAAATGTGTAGTTAACTGTGAACATGGGTACCGGGAAAATGTATATTCATTGTAAAAGCCGGAATAATAAATTATTATTATTATTATTATTATTATTATTATTATTATTATTATTATTATTATTATTATTACACTTGTATATAAAAGTTGTCCCTCGCCGTAGCCGAGCGGTTAAGGTAGGAAGCCTTGGCGCAGAGCTACGGGACTTGCGCTGGTTCGAGTCTCCATGAGGGAAGAAATTTTCTCATGGTATTTCGGCCAGTATGGGACCGGTGCCCACCCAGCATCGTGAGGCAATTGGGTAGCTACAATAAGTAGCGGCTCCAGGTTGAGGAACCAGCTATAACGGCTGGGGGACTCGACATACTAACCACATGTCACCCCTACACTGGCTGTTGATCATCTACCTCTGTGATTGACACATGTGGATGTGAAGGGCCAGCAGCCGGCTGGTAAAAGGGCAACCGCTGAAGAGTGGAAAGACCCTCAATCGGAATCGTATACAAAAGTTAATTATTCTAATATGTGCATACGGCTATTCAACTACTGTTGAAGCATAAAGAGAGACTCGCGAAGGCAAAATATCATATATAACTTTTCACGAAGCAAAGATTAAGGGCATATTTATCAGGATTAATGTTTCGTAAGTACTAATTATTATAAAACTTTAAATAATCACGGCCAAAAAAAAAAAAAAAAAAAAAAAAACAAAAAAAACAACCTGTCCTGATTGGAAAAATTCTGAAAAAACAAAAATAATAAACTCAGCATGGAAATTATAGTTAGATTCGATTTATTTAGTCGTTGAGAGAGAAAAGAATGTTTTAAACCAGTGAAATATAGCCTAATAAAAATACTACTCAAAATTTATAACCGATAATATAAATTGTAATCAATTTTAATAATGACCCCCCTTATAAAATTCTTGCGTACGCCACTTACATGGGTTACTGACAAATGTCCTTAAATAAAACTTAGTATTATTACTGATAATCAATTGAGTTGGTGTTTACTTGATGAAAATCCATATTCATTAATTAAATAAAACTACGTTTTATTTTTATTTAATCAATTATTACTGATGTTTTTATTTTTTATTACTGTTATTATTATTATTATTATTATTATTATTATTATTATTATTATTATTATTATTGAGCATCAGACAATATGCAACATTATAATTCGCTCATAGACTTATATCTATGATGTCTTCAAAGTTTTACCAGCTGCTATTTGATATCTATTCCTGCAGATGGTTTTGTTTCCGGGGTTTTCGTAGTTGCACAAAAAGCTTACATGAATATTTATTATCTCTTTTTAGAAATGTGTAGGCGTGTATATATATAACTAATGTTAACATTTTAATTTTAATTTTGTTAACGGGAATATTTCGTAGAATTTCGGCATGAATTCTTTTATAATTACTCGTATATTAAAATGCTGAGGTTTTAACTATCTCTAGCTGTAGTGATGAAGAATAGAGATAATTTAAAGATAATGAGTGTTAAGCTCTTACGTTTATATTATTAACTTTATTGTTGTTATTATTATCATTATTGAAGAGGAAAATGCCATAAAGGCGTAAGCATTGTTTTCAAATAATATTTTATTGCTTATTTTTACATAATAATAATAATATAATCACCATTTATAACTTATGCTATAAAAGCAAACACAGTTATTTTCCCTAATAAAATATAATTTTACCTTTTACATTAAGCGTATTTGACAGACCTATCAACCGATTTACGCTATAGCTATACTTATAATAAGTCCTAATTTAACAGTATAAGCATGCATTTAAATGCATAAAGTTCTATGTTATACGAGTACTATAAATTATTACGTGACATGTTGTGGACTCGAATAAATTTGTTACGCGAAACCTTGTGGTCTCATAGGCTCAGAAGGTAAAATGATTAGGCCTATAGATTTTGTTACTATTTAACTCATGCCCCAAATGGGACTTAATGACCAATCACGTTTCAATGATTTCTGTTTTAAAACCGATCAGAGTCGTGTTTCACGAAATATTTATGTGTTATAATTACCATATTAAAGAAGGCTCCTCCTTTTTAATATTCTGAACAGGTCTAACCATTGTTTTGCAGTGACTGAGCCTGTGAGAAATACGGCTACCAGATTGTATATATAGTGCATGAATGTCAACACATGCCGCATGCGGGAGTTAATATAAAAACATTCGTAGCAATTGATTATACCACCAAAAAAAAAGAAACCACTGTTTGCACTTTCTTAAATGTATTTTTTCCCAGGTAACAATCCAGACAAATATAATTGTCATATTTACATCATACGACATCAGAAATGAATTAATATACAGTTTGATGTGTTTCATTTTTTTCTCCACTAGAGAGCATTCTTACAATATTGCGTTCCTTTGGCAATAAATAGTATGATCTGGTTGCAGTGATAAACTAAAGAAGCAGATGAAGCGTACCTATCGCTTCTCATTTGTTTTCAAATATCGCCGTTTACATTAAATATATACATATTTTAAAATAACTATAGTTAAATAATGATTTGTGAGTAAACAGCTTAATTTTATTCGTTAAATAGTCCTAACAAATTCCACTCTTGATTTCCAAATTCTCATAAGTAATGCCACGAGTGATTTCCAAATTATCGATAAATTCACGACTCACGAAGTGAGGAGTGAATTTATCTAGAGAATTTGGAAATCAAGAGTGGCATTTGTTAGGACTATTTAACGAATAAAATAAAGCTGTTTACTCACAAATCATTATTTAACTACAGTTATTTAAAATATTTTTATATTTAAAGTAAACGGTGATGTTTGAAAACTAATGAGAAACGATAGGTAGCCTACGCTTCTACTGCTTCTTTTGTTTATCACTGCAACCAGATCATACTATTTATTGCCAAAGGAACGCAATATTGTAAGAATGCTCTCTAGTGGAGAAAAAATGAAACACATCAATCTGTATATTAATTCATTTTTGATGTCGTATACATTTAAGAAAGTGCAAACAGTGGTTTCTTTTTTTGGTGGTATAATCAATTGCTACAAATGTTGACATGTAAGCACTATTATATACAATCTGGTAGCCGTATTTGTTATAGGCTCAGTCACTGCAAAATAACGGTCAGACCTGTTCAGAATATTAAAAAGGAGGAGCTTTGCTTAATATATGATAATCCTAACGTTGATAATTATTTCGTGAAACACGTCTCTGATTGGTTGTAATACAGAAATCATTGAAACGTGATTGGTCATTGACTCCCATTTGGGGCATGAGTTAAATAGTCTAGATAAATTCACTCCTCACTTCGTGAGTAGTGAATTTATCGATAATTTGGAAATCACTCGTGGCATTACTTACGACAAACCACGTGTATGTTTTAAGGTTTACCAAGTTCGTGTCATGGAAGCATTCAAATGATATTACGCTCTTCCCATTGAATTGCAAAGGCTGCTGAGCCGGAAATGTAATAATAAAAGATCAGCTTATGCGAACGATTGCCAAAACATTCCATTGTAGTTTAATCTACCAGAAGTGATTACGGCTTATTCTTTAGTTAAGCACTGCCAGTTAAGATACAGGAAAGCCAGAATAAAATAACTGCGTTAGAATTAAATTAAAAATTCATATTTTATTTAACTGAAGTAGGACATGCTACTTTATCGGTATGACTTGCTGACGGATAAAAGTTTAAAAAACAACGATGATCCACCTTATTAGGAGAAATTAGATTATTAAATAGAATAGTTGGATGGAACTTTTTTCTTGTAGAGCAATTCCATATATGACATATTTCCACATGTGAAATAAAACGAATTAATACTACTAAATCATTAAACTACAAATTGGTGAAATTTTGCGTGTTTATACAGGTTTGGAAAATTACGAGTTCTACCACTAATATTAGATTAAAATAATACACATTTCAAATATTATCTTATAGAATCAGAACATTTTGGATACAATAAAACAAGTTTCAGGGGGCGAAGTACTGCTAATAGCCTTGCTAATCTCGTTACAATCAAGGGGTGAACAAACTTGGAAATATCAAAGTTTTAAAAAGCCCAAATTACACGTCGGCCCAAATTACACGGATGTACCGGCACTGTCAGTTTGTTTCGGATTTAGTACCTGCGGAGTAACATTCAAATAACATCCGTAAATAGGTATTTATTTCAGGGATATGATTTTCATATCTGAAGATACTTGAACTTGTCTCTCATCTTAAACCGATGGATTTTAACTTCTCTTTCGAAGGAAACCACACCAGAAAAATGCCATAACCTTGGTCGGGATCCGTAGAAAGTTGAATCACCTCAGACCAACAAATTGGTTTATTGTAGGGATACCCAAACTACGGCCCGCGAGCCGGATAAAGCTCTCCACGCTTTCTATCCGGCCCCTGTAGGCCTGTAGCATTCTAATAAATTAAAATATGCTAAAATAGGCTTATAATATTCGTCTATCAGAAATGGAACAATAACTTATGAAATATTGTTATAACGACGTAACAAGAAATGTAGCAAATCAACACGCTAATAATAATAATAATAATAATAATAATAATAATAATAATAATAATAATAATAATAATAATATAATAATGTATGGTCATATCACAAGAATGTCAGATTCCCAAGAAGAATAATAGAATGGGTATCATGTGGTAGAAGAAGAACAGGATGGCCGAAAATAACGTGGGCTGGTGGTGTTTTTGGCAGCATGAGAGAAAAACGATTGGACGATGTATATTGGAATGACAGAGGTGTGGAAGAGAATGGCCATATATTAATTGGACGCAGGAAAATATTGTGAAACACTGTGAAACCTGCTAAATAATAATAATAATAATAATAATAATAATAATAATAATAATAATGTATGGTCATATCACAAGAATGTCAGATTCCCAAGAAGAATAATAGAATGGGTATCATGTGGTAGAAGAAGAACAGGATGGCCGAAAATAACGTGGGCTGGTGGTGTTTTTGGCAGCATGAGAGAAAAACGATTGGACGATGTATATTGGAATGACAGAGGTGTGGAAGAGAATGGCCATATATTAATTGGACGCAGGAAAATATTGTGAAACACTGTGAAACCTGCTAAATAATAATAATAATAATAATAATAATAATAATAATAATAATAATAATAATAATAATAATAATAATAATAATAATACTAGTAATAATAATAGTAATAATAATAATGATAATAATGATATTAATAATATATCGGTTTTTTAATGTCTTTGACATTGTCCGATTCCTAATAGCCAATTTTGTCGGTCCATCCAATCTCCTGGTTGTAGATGTTTCTCCTTCATGTGTAAATACAGTATATTCCCTGACTCCAGGAAGTTTTAGGCCTTCCTTTGCCTCGTCTTCCCTCAAGTTTCCATTCCAAAACACATTTTGGTAGTCGATCCTCTTGCATTCGCTGGACATGTCCGTACCATATTAATTGCTGAGTTTTAATATAATCTAAAATAGGTCTTCAACCTTCAGTTTCTTCCTTATAACTGAGTTTCTAATTTTTTCTCCATATGTGACAGTACTTCTCACTATTCATCATCATCATCATCAAGGTATGGGCCTGTTGGCCCGTTCCGCTCCCCGGTGCACTATATGCTGCAGGTGCAGGTCGTCCTTCTCACTATTGAATTATATATTTGTAGTTTATATTTTCTGGTTATATGTCTGCTCTATAAGACTCTATTCATCATTGCTGTTATTGCATATAACCTAATAATAATAACGGGGCACTCCGTAGCGTAGTGGTTAAGGCACTGAGCTACAAGCCGGAGGGTCGAGGGTTGAAGTCCCGCTGGGGTCAGGATTTTTAAACTGACCCAAACCCTCTGGCGGCACTATGGCCCTGGGGTCGACTCAGCCTCTAACGGAAATGAGCACCAGACGCTTGTTCTGGGGGTAAAGGCGGCCGTCACGCAGGGCTGACAACCCGGCTGACATAAAGTGCCGATTGTCTAGAAAAAAGTGGGAGCCTTAACCTCCTACTACCCCAAGGGCCTCCGGGCCTGTTGTGGGATCACTTTTCACTTAATAATAATAACAATAATAATCTACAGCAACTATAATAGGGCCTATGGTCCGCTCCATCTTGATGTTTCTTCCATTTGGCCCGCGATACAAATAAGTTTGGGTGGCTCTGATCTATTAGTTTCCATTTATTATGTATTATCTAGGATTGTAGAAAACGAAAATATTGCAAATGATACTGAGAGTACGGTTACATCTCTCCCCTACCTATTGCCCATCTGTAAGTTTAATATCGGAAGGGGGAGTTGAGTCACCTTTTCGAGTAACACCTGTCCCCTGAAGACATGTGTGTAGCGAGGGTTGCAACTGAAAGGCAGAAATTTCTCCCTTCAAGATGTGCATTTTTCTTACTAAGATGAATCGATCATATAGTCCAGCCTTCTGGGAGAAATGGAGGCTCAGGAAACACTGTATTTCACAATTACGGAGCCTCAACATGACTGTGTTCTATGCTTCTGAGCTCGTTTTTTTAAAATAAAAACTAATATAAAACTTTAGACGATATTTATTTTACTTTAGAGCAGTGACAAAGGAGAAGAAAGAACTTTCATGATACAAGAATATATATATATATATATATATATATATATATATATATTTAGATGTTATAACTATATTTTTGACATTTGACAATGATATAGTTATAACATCTAAATATATATTTAGATGTTATAACTATATTTTTGACATTTGCCAATGATATAGTTATAACATCTAAATATACAAGCGTTACTGCTATAAAGTAAATATTCTCTTTAAAAATTGCTGAACTGTTATGTTGGCCACTAGATGGTGTTGGAACGAATTCCCACTACCTCTTGTGTGAATTGAGAATACTGCATATATAAGAAAAATGTATGTTTGTGTTGGAATTCTTGAGTACCTCAGTTGGTTAGAGCGCTAAACGTACAGAGTTTAGAGACTCGGGTTCAAATCCCGACTCAAGCATTACTTTTTCTTTTCATATCATATCATATATATATATATATATATATATATATCCATCCATCCATAGTAATTCTGCCCGAGGGCAGGTCTTTCACTGCAATCATAGTATTTAACATGTTATGCTTTGTAGTTTTACGAAGGAATTATGGGTGTGGTAGCTTCCCGTTGCTTTCCACACCGGTGAAGGATGATGATGATGGCCGGATGATTTTCGGGGACCGTTGGGCCCTAAGCTTCCTGACATTTGTCTTACAGGTGAGGGAAAACCCCGAGAAAACCTCACCCAGGAGCCTCTCCCGACCGGGAATCGAACCCGGGCCCGCTGCGTGACAAGGCAGCACGCTACCTCGAGACCACAGCGGTGGACAACTAGATTATAATAAAACATAATGCATTCGGTTGCAGAAAGCGAGTTATGAATAACAATTCTGTGGATGCACGCAAGAACCTAACATGCGACTTAAAAGAAAATGAATTATTCTTTTTTTAAATCTAGGTGGTTCGCATTCACCAATTTTAATTAATTAAATAAAGATAAAACGTAGTTTTATTTAATTAATATTAGATTATTGCATGCGCCCATGGAATTATAACATTACAAGAGAAAATTCTAGCTAAAAATTACACAAAACGAAGAGAATCATGATAAAAAATCATTGAATGCTATGAATTATTACAGTTGACTAAGTAATAGGCGTACTTAAATTTTATCAGTGCAGCTGGTATTTTTGGAGCTGAAAGGAGCAGATGATAATGTAAATAGAACTTAATTTCGAGTAATATAACTGTAATAAAACAATAGACTAACAAATAACATTTAATTCTTTTAAGTAGAAAGATTAATGTTTCCGGCTGTAGACCTATATAGAGCATGCAACTCACTTCCCAGTCATGTCAGGGAGCGTCAATCGCTATCATTATTTAAATTAACTACAGAAGAATGCAGGATGGAAGACTACCAAAGGCCGAATATGCATGGATAATTTAAAGAAGGAACAGAAAAGGAAGACCAAGAACAACCTGGAAGAACAACATTCAAAAATTCAATGAGGAAATTTGGTGTAACATATGAAGACACAGAGGACAGAGAACGATGGAGAACTTTAATTAAGGGAAATTTGTGAATGTTTGTTGCAAACTGGGGCACGCCGTAGCGTAGTGGTTAAGGCACTGGGCTACAAGCCGGAGGGTCGAGGGTTCAAGTCCCGTTGGGGTCAGGATTTTTAAACTGACCCAAACCCTCTGGCGGCACCATGGCCCTGGGGTCGACTCAGCCTCTAACAGAAATGAGTACCAGACGCTTGTTCTGGGGGCTGACAACCCGGCTGACATAAAGTGCCGATTGTCTAGAAAAAGTGGGAGCCTTAACCTCCTGCTACCCCAAGGGCCTCCGGGCCTGTTGTGGGATCACTTTACTTTCTTTTGTTGCAAACTGATAATCTATAAGTTCGTAGTCATTAATTTTATTTTTTTAAATTCACGTTAATTACTAAGATTGGTTGGAGAAAACCCTCAATGATGAGGAAAATTCTAAAAATTAATGAATTAATTGTCCCGCGCCGTAGCCGAATGGTTAAGGCAGGAAGCCTTGGCGCAGAGCTACGGGACTTGCGCTGGTTCGAGTCTCCGTGGGGGAAGAAATTTTCTCATGGTATTTCGGCCAGTGTGGGACCGGTGCCCACTCAGCATCGTGATGCATTTGGGTAGCTACAATAAGTAGCGGCTCGAGGTTGAGAAAACCAGCTATAACGGCTGGGGGAGTCGACATGCTGACCACATGTCACCCCTACACTGGCTGATTATCATCTACCTCTGTGATTGACATGTGGATGTGAGGCCAGCAGCCGGCTGGTAGGCTAAGGGCCTTGTAGGCCTGTCGCGCCAGAAGTTTTTTTAATGAATTGATTAACTACAGTCTGTCCGTGGTATGTGTAGAGAAATTCGCAAGCTTTCCGATTACATGTCTTTCTTGCTTGAAGTTTAAGAGCAAAATGAGTAATGTCACGTGATCTGTTCTCCATCCTGCAATTTCTTCCGCGGCCTCATTGATCGTGCTTCTTGCGTAGATGATTTATTTTGAAGTGTCTCTACAGATTCATGGACAGTCTATAGTATCCTAAGTTCCACACAATGAAAATGCTACCTGCATAACAACTATATTCAGCATTTTGTATAAATATTCATCTAGGAAGCTTTTTCTATTTTATTTGATTCCATGTTTTGTTAGTGTTAGATAATATTAAACCACATCCGATTGCCCTTTGTTTAGTTTATATTTTAATAATATTTTAAAATTGTAATAAGCTTGTATGCTTTTATTATTCGCTGGTTGAGCGGAAGAGAATGCCTTATTATAGCCTTAACTCTGCCAGTTTAAATAAAGCATTATTATTTTTTTATTAGGAATATTCCACAATACAGTGTTTCTCTTTCAACCTAAAGTGATTTGTCGCCGGTTCCTGTCTAAAGCATCTTCTTCTCTCAAATCTCTAGATTCCATACTTCTCACTCCATCTATCGAACGTTCTCTAGGTCTGCCTCTTCTACTTCTTCCATTAGCTTTCCAATCAAGGATCTTCTTTGGTATTCTCTCTTCCTCCATTCTTATGAGGTGTCCATACCTGGGCAAACTTTTGTCTTATATTGTTTCTAACATTATATATATATATACTATATATATATATATATATAATTTATAGATATTCCAACTAAATAATTGCCCTAATTGTGCTGTTTCTGACTTTATCCCTTCTTGAAATTTTTGTCGCTCGTCTCCAAAAATCCATTTATACTACTAACAGCTTGTTGGCTTGTTTTCTACTTAGGCTACTGTCCTGGTTTCGGGCCCATATAATAAAATGTTTTGTAATATAACTTGAAATATAGTTTTCTTCGTTCTGTATATTATATTTCTATTCCAAAGCACTGAGTTTAACATACCAATGATTTCCAATGATTTTTCTTTCATCAGTTTTTCTTCTTTCAATTTCTGTAGTTGAATTCTCATTTTTATCTAAAATAGATCCTAAATATTTAAAAATGTTAACATTACATTATTATTATTGTTATTATTATTATTATTATTATTATTATTATTAGTAAAACACCATTAACAAAACAAAACAACTAATTTATAAGTCCACATTAGAAAGTATAATGTTATATGGATCGGAAGTTTGGACAATGACACAACAACATGTCAATAGAATAACTTCAGATGAAATGGATTTCTGGAGAAGAGCTGCCAGAAAATCTCGATTGGAAAATAATTATAAATACAGAAATTAGAAAATGGATGAGATTGAACACAGAAGGCTAAAATGGTATGGACACGTAAGAAGAATGCAGGATGGAAGACTACCAAAGGCTGTCTATGCATGGAAAATAGAAAGAAGGAGCAGAAAAGGAAGACCAAGAACAACCTGGAAGAATAACATTCAAAATTCAATGAGGAAATTTGGTGTAACAGATGAAGACACAGAGGACAGAGAACGATGGAGAACTTTAATTAAGGGAAATTTGTGAATGTTTGTTGCAAACTGGTAGTCTACAAGTCCGTAGTCATATATATATATATATATATATATATATATAAATGCACGCCGTAGCGTAGTGGTTAAGGCACTGAGCTACAAGCCGGAGGGTCGAGGGTTCAAGTCCCGTTGGGGTCAGGATTTTTAAACTGACCCAAACCCTCTGGCGGCACTATGGCCCTGGGGTCGACTCAGCCTATAAGGGAAATGAGTACCAGACGCTTGTTATGGGGGTAAAGGCGGCCGCCACACAGGGCTGATAACCCGGCTGACATAAAAGTGCCGATTGTCTAGAAAAAGTGGGAGCCTTAACCTCCTACTACCCCAAGGGCCTCCGGGTCTGTTGTGGGATCACTTTACTTTACTTTATATTTAAAAATTCATGTTAATTACTAAGATTGGTTGGAGAAAACCCTTAATGATGAGGAAAATTTTCAAAATGATTGAATGAATTATTATTATTATTATTATTATTATTATTATTATTATTATTATTAATTATTATTTATCGGAAACATTGAAATATTATCATATTGTATGGTCTTATTAATTGCCGTATAACATTTTGCTAATAAAATGTGAAACAAACGGATGACAGGCATTTGTTTCAAGGCAAGTCGTTAAGAAGTCTGCTCACTTTGGAAAATAAAACAAAACCTGACACATTACGACACCTTGCACTGCGGTTACATTACGTGTCCTTCAGTTGTACGTAAATCAACTTAGGAGTTTGCACTCAGTCAGCACATTTTGTCGGTTTGTTAAACAACGTGGAATTAAACTTTTTTTGAATATTTAACATCCATAAGCCATAAATTCGATGCAGTGTACATTCCATTATTTTCTACTCCATTTTAAAAGGCTACAGTTTTGGCATTTGACTAAAATGGCAAATTGTCTGCAATGCGAGGAAGAGATCCCTTCACTTCTTCTATCTCCCTACTTATAAACATGCACAATGTTACTTTCATGCAAGTCCTCAAATTATAGTTTCGTGAGGTCAATAAGGTTCAGCAGTATTGCTGCATTTTCCCTAAAATGACTCGTCAATTCTCATTGTGGATGTTAACAATCCTTTTGAAAATAATAGCCTAATGAAACCTAATTTAGGAAAACAGAAATGAAAAGGAGAAAAGTAGTAATTTGTAGTTATAGTATATCCGGCTTAACTTTCCAAGAATTTTGTAGAGAGAGATATATGTGCTCACTTCTCTCATTTGCACCAGTGCGAGTGTTGTCGGTGTTCCTTCACAAGATGTTAATAGGGGAAAGGGGGAAGACGGAAACTGACAACAGGGTGGGTTCTTTCTTTTGTGTCTGAGCGAAAGCGGTCAAGAATCTACCCTTACATCTCCATCTCTCTCTTTGCCAAGTTAAGCCAGATATACAATAGCGTATTACGAAGATTACTGTAATTCAAAATGTTTACAAAGAAGGAGCAATTTCGTTAGATTTATGTATTAATTTGTTTCCAAGATGTAGGCATAGAAGAATCATAATGACCTGATTGGTGTCGGCTCCTTTAATATCATAACATTATAATGATATTGTGAAAAGAAAAATTAATGTCTGAACCAGGAATCGAATCGTGGACCTCTAGTTCTCCAGACTTGTGTGCAGCCCACTACACCATTCTAGACTTGGTCCACGGTTCGATTCCTGGTTCAGACATTAATTTTTCTTTTCACAATATCATTATTTTTTTTTCAAATGCCCCAGGTTTGTCTTTCGACATTCCTGGTTTCTCTCCTGGCATGGCGTACTTGTAATCCACTTCTGAGGTTGGGGCGCCTGGAAGGCGGGGTTACGTTGCCCCGATGATATGATGGATGGTGATGATGATAATGGTGCGCCAGGAGAGTCCCTAATCCTAAGCTTAACCTAAGATGAATATGAATGATGATGATTGCGATGGCCATATGATTTCGGGGACCGTTTGGGCCTTAAAGTTTTCCTGACATTTGTCTTACAGGTGAGGAAAAACCCCGATAAAAACCTCACCCAGAAAAACTGTCCCGACCGGGGATCGAACCCGGGCCCGCTGCGTGACAAGGCAGCACGTTACCCCGAGACCACAGCGGTGGACACAATATCATTATAATATGATCCATTATTGGAACTGTGTTAAACATAACAGTATTGGAGAATGTTAAATCCTTTAATAGCATCATCAAATATATGGACAATCATTTAAAATACAAGAAAAACAACAAAAAGAAGAATAAGACATTTCATTTAAATTCATAAACTATTTAAAAATCTCATCTTTATTAATTATATTGTGTTACAAACACAATTGGATGTCATTATGCATCAATCGGCTAGCGCCATTATGTAAGTTTCAAGAAAAATACGTTTAAAATTTAATCAATCTTCACTATTTGTTGTAGCCCCAAACTAACGATACTGGATATTGCAAGTTATTTTCTTTGTTTGACAGTTTTGCATCAACAGTCTAAGGACGGGAACATTTGGCGCTTAGCTGCATGATGTAAAATTTATTAGTATTTTATGAAGATCTGGTTACATAGCCGTTTGCTGCAAACCATAGAACCTGTGATAGGACTGATGGCGTTTACATTTTTCTTCAATAGTAAGGCTACATTTAAAGATTTGGCGCTAGAAGTGTGCGTAGAATTACTTCACGAGCCAGTGTAACAGATGACATTAAAATCTCAACTTAAAAAAATGCGCATAGCCGGTTGATGCATAACATCGTCCAATTAATAAGTAGTTGGTATTTATTATTCATTTTATACATCTCAATGATAAATAAATTATATTTGAAGATAACAATTATACGCTCAGACTGAGGCTTGAACCCAGGACCCTTTCGCACTCTAGGCGAATGCTCTACCGAGTGAGCTGCCTGAGCAAGTTCCAATTCAAACGTAAATTCTCCTTTTATTTACGCTGTTAATTTCCGGGCACCAAATGTTATGAAACCTTTGCTTCTATTTTGCAAATGGTGCCTACTTTATTAAGAAGACATTGAATTGGGAATTTTACATTACATTATAAATATAATTTATTCATCATTGAAATGCATGAAATGAATAATAAAAACATCGAAATTAGCCGTACTGGCTTTATAATGCACCCATCATACAGTCCTGATTTGGGCCCACCAGACTTTGATTTGTTTCCCAAATTGAAGAAACCACTCCATGGAAAACGTTTTTGTACAATTGACGAAGTTTCCAAAGAGGTGACCCGAGTGATCAGACAGCTCAACAATACAGGTGTCATATCCGGAATACGAGATTAGCCAAAACGTTGGGAAGCTGTCATAAGGAACAGTAGATATTACATTGAAGGCCTGTAGAGGTATTTTGTTAAATATTTTAATTTTGTTCAATTTCATCTTCAGTGAGCAGAACTTTTGAAATTACCCTCGTATTATACAAATCTAATCCATTATAGCCTATGTTGAAAATTTTATTTAGAATAAATATTAAAACTAAAGTATATTCCTTTATTGTAACATTGAACGCCATTCTGATTGTAGTTTTTGAAGAACAAAGGAAGTATATCTACTTAAGAGTCGCAAAACATTTATCCCACATCCTGAGCTGGATGAAGAAGGTAGCAGAAGAATTCGTTTAATGAACATCCATTACATGATTTTTATGTTCTACTTGTGTCTCAGATAACAGCCATAAAGTTTGACCATATTACACTTCATAAACTGGTAATCATATAATTATTTTTATAGCTTAAGCTCAAAGACCTATGTCATAAAACTATCAGATTTCAATGCTTCTTCTATTATTGGCTAGATCCATTTTACAACTCATCATTATATTATTATTATTATTATTATTATTATTATTATTATTATGGTTATTATTATTGTCCACCGCTGTGGTCTCGAGGTAGCGGGCTGCCTTGTCACGCAGCGGGCCTGTGTTCGATCCCCGGTCGGGGCAGTTTTTCTGGGTGAGGTTTTTATCGGGGTTTTTCCTGATTATACTTGTGGAAAATTTTCGATTTTTAAGCCATTTTTCGAAAAATTCGTGTATTTTTTCGGATTTTCGAGTGCATCAAAATATCCTATATATTAGACTTAAAATAATCTATTTTAATGTATAAGTCCCATAACTTATAAATAAGTTCTAAAAAATGTCAGGAAAACTTTAAGGCCCAAATGGTCCCCGAAATCATATGGCCATCATTCTTATCATTATCATCCTTACCATTATCATCATCATCATCCTTCACCGGTGTGGAAAGCAACGGGAAGCTACTACACGTACACAATTCCCTAGTAAAGCTGCAAGCATAGCATTTTCATGCTATGATTGCAGTGAAGGACCTGCCTTCGGGCAGAATTAGTATGGATGGATGGATTATTATTATTATTATTTTATGTAAAAAAAGAAGTAAAGTAAAGTGATCCCACAACAGGCCCGGAGGCCCTTGGGGTAGTAGGAGGTTAAGGCTCCCACTTTTTCTAGACAATCGGCCCTTTTATGTCAGCCGGGTTGTCAGCCCTGCGTGACGGCCGCCTTTACCCCCAGAACAAGCGTCTGGTACTCATTTCCGTTAGAGGCTGAGTCGACCCCAGGGCCATAGTGCCGCCAGAGGGTTTGGGTCAGTTTAAAAATCCTGACCCCAACGGGACTTGAACCCTCGACCCTCCAGCTTGTAGCTCAGTGCCTTAACCACTACGCTACGGCGTGCCTGGATGGAAATTAAAAAAAAGTTAATTGCAAAAACAGTGAACAAGTATCATGGTTTATAATTTTTATTGTTTCCCAGACAATTATAAAAAAAACTGAAAATCTACTACCGTCAATTACAAAAATAAAAATTTATAGGAACAATAAAAAAAACACTCTCCTCCGAAAGTACGCCCAGATACAATTCTAAAATTTTATAAAACAATGGCTCTTCCAACTCTACTTTATGGCTCTGAAACCTAGACTCTTATTACAGGTAAGTTAAATAGGATAGTAGCTGCAGAAATGAAGTTATTAAGACCTTTAGCGGGTTATACGCTTTATGACCACATGCGTAATGAAGATATCAGCAAAGCTCTCAACACACCAGCCATAACTGAAACCATTAGAATATACCACAATAATTGGCATGAACACCTTCGAATGCCAAACAATACACTACCTCTGAAACTATTGAACTGCAGACCCACAGGACGAAGAGACCCAGGAAGAGATGGAGGGATCAATTTCTATCCTGAAGCGGGATAGGCCAATTGCCTTATCCATGACTGCAATTGATGATGATGGAAAACTGAATCAAATGGCTTTATAGCCATTACTGTGAATTTTCTATTTTTGTCATTGAAACATTAATAGTTATTTAGACGACTAGTTTTTTAAACCTAATTTTGTAACGTGTTGTCTTAGTATGTGTTGTATATATAATATCCATCCATCCATAGTAATTCTGCCCGAAGGCAGGTCCTTCATTGCAATCATAGCATTTTCATGTTATGCTTGCAGCTTTACTAGGGAATTGTAGGTGTGGTAGCTTCCCATTGCTTTCCACACCGGTGAAGGATGCTGATGATGATGATCATATGGTTTCGGGGACCGTTTGGGCCTTAAAGTTTTCCTGACATTTGTATTACAGGTGAGGAAAACCCCTATAAAAACCTCACCCAGAAAAACTGCCCCGACCGGGGATCGAACCCGGGCCCGCTGCGTGACAAGGCAGCACGCTACCTCGAGACCACAGCGGTGGACATACACAATATATTAAATTAAATTTATTTATTGCGGAAACGATATGTTTAGAGAAAGAGTGAAGTGGGCTATGGAGGGGAGAGAAAAAAACACGGTAAATCAACAAACATTGTTGTTATATGTATATATACATCATCATTAAGTGTAGGCCTATTTTACTTTTTGTTGAATCTGTATTTTATGTTTTGATTTTGTGTTTTGTTAGACTATAAAGTATATAGGTCCTGTTGCTTAGTAACTACGAACTAAAGCGCCACTGATTCTTATAATAGTGTATATATAAACGAGTGTATGTCTGTCTGTCTGTTTGTCCTTTATGCATTACTACACCGTTCATCCGATTGTGATGGTTCTTCTTGCAAAATGTTCAGGAGTTTCCCGGAAAGGTTTTAGGCTATAAGAGAGTTGTAATACTCAACCTCTTCACCTTAAAAATCACCCTTTTTGTAGAGAAAAACGTGTTTTTCGGAACTTTTTGGACGCTTAGCCCTAAATAAGCCATTTAGGACCCCGCTGCTTAAACCATAACATATACATCAAATTAAAGTACACAGAATTGAATATCTCAGAGAAATCTACAAAAACGTCCCTGATAGCATATGTCTATCTTTTACAGATAACTCATAATAGCCAATCTTTCAGCTCCTTGATGCCAAGAAGATCGGGATGGCTAGATTCCCGGGCAAGCGTAGCAGCGCAAGGCGGGTATTCTTTTACGGATAACTGTCAATAACCATTTTTGACTTTCAGTTCATTTATGCCAAGAAGATCGGGATAAGTAGTTTCCCGGGCATCGCTGGATAATCAGCACAGGTATCTAAAAATAATTACGATATAAATTTATAATTATTTTTATTTTTACATATTCAACTATACATAAAAACACATTTAATTTATTTAGGCGTAGCAGCGCACGCCGGGTGTTAGCTATAAATACTATATTAGCTATATATAGCATTGTAGGCTATATAAAAACGAATGTCTGTTCATGCATTACTACACCATTCAGCCGATTGTGATGGGTCTTTTTGCAAAATGTTCAGGAGTTTAGGAGTTTCCCGGTAAAGTTTTAGGCTATAAGAGAGTTTAATACTAACTCCTTCACCCTTAAAAAACGTGTTTTTCGGAACTTTTTGGACGCTTAAATGCCTTACTCTGCCTAAACCATAATATATACACCAAATTAATGCACACAGAATTGAATCTACAAAATCTACAAAAATGTCCGCGACAGCATATGTCTATCTTTTACGGATAACTCATAGGCTAATAACCATTTTTATCTTTCATATCATTGATGCCAAGTGGATATAAAATGTATGCTAATATAGTTAAGAATAAATTGAGGAAAATTTATGAAAATATAATTGGAGAAGAGCAGAATGGATTCAGAAAGGGTAGATCTTGTACAGATGGATTCTTTACTCTAAAACTACTATTAGAAAAGCACAAGGAATTCAATATAGAAACTCATATCGCCTTCGTTGACTTCATAAAGGCTTTTGACAAAGTAGACAGAAATATATTACTACAAATTTTAGCTGATGATAACGTTCCACAACAATATATTACTAATATCTTCAACATCTATAAAGATAATGAAATCTCTGTTAAACAAGATGGCAAATTATCTTCTTGGGAAAAGATCAACACTGGAGTAAGACAGGGATGTGGACTTTCACCGGTGCTTTTCATTATATACATGAATAAATTAATAAATGAATGGAGGAAAACACAACGAGGATATATACCCATCAATAGGAACCTCAAACTCGATGCTATTCTTTTTGCAGACGATTTAGCTCTTCTGGCACTTTCCGAAAATGATTTGCAACGATCAATTTATAATTTACAAAAAATAGGTGCCAAATTTAATATGGAAATATCAATTAATAAAACTAAAATTAATGGCATTTCATGGGAAGGACCCCATACAAAGTAAAATCTGTCTCCAGAATAAAATTTTAGAGAGATCTAATCAATTTAAATATCTTGGATATTATCTCTCTATCTGGGATGAAAAGGATATCCCTGAAAAAGTTACTAGTTATAATAAAAGTTTAGGAATTATTAATCAAGTTATGAAACCATCCCTTGTACAAAAAAAAACACCAGATTACGTTTATATAACACTTTGGCTAGACCAGTGTTGACCTATGGTGGTGAAGCATGGACACTAAGAAAACAACATGAAAGCAGAATAACGGCTTGCGAAATGAGATTCATGCGCAGAACAGCGGGTTACACCAGATGGGATCGGAAAAGGAACACCGATATCTTAAAAGAATTGAAGACTACGCCAATTTTGGAATATATTAAACAGTACCAACTAAATTGAAAACACCATCTTGAAAGAATGAGTTCAAATCGGATCCCCAAAGCTGTTTATAATTATATACCAAGAGGACGAAGATCACTGGGCCGTCTTATGAAACGCTGGAGGGAAAATTTTCTATAGGATCGTAATAGGCCTTGGCCTAAAACTTGGAAGGAAGAAGATATCATTGATGCCAAGAAGATCGGGATGACTAGATTCCCGGACAAGCGTAGCAGCGCAAGGCGGGTATTCTTTTACGGATAACTCACAATAGCCATTCTTGTCTTTCAGCTCATTTATGCCAAGATGATCTCTAAAAAAATACGATTTAAATTTATTTTTACATACTTATTCAACTAAACATAGAAACACATTTAATTTATTTGTAGAAGCGCACGCCGGGTATTAGCTAGTAAATATTTATTATTGCCTTAGAAAATATATTTATCTAATAGGCTATATAAAAATTAATGTTTGTTTGTTTGTTCGTACTTTATGCGCGGCCATACCGTTGATCCGATTGTGATATTTTTTTTTGTAAAATGTTCAGGAGATTCCCGGGATGAACATAGGCTATATGGGAGTTGAGATACTCAACTCCTACACCCTTATAAACATCCTTTTTAATGAAAAACATCCTTTTTTACCCTTAAATGGCTTACGCTGCCTAAACCATAACAAATACACAAAATTAATGTAGGCCTACACAGAATTGAATATCTCAAAAAACTCTACAAAAAAATCCGCGACAGATAACACATAATAGCCATTTTTATCTTTCATTGATGCCAAGGAGATCGGCATAAGTAGATTTCCTGGCAAGCATGTGCTGCCATGCCATTCATCCGACTGTCATGAGGCTTTTTGCAAAATGTTCAGGATTTTCTCGGGGAAGTTATAGGTTATAAGACAGTTTTAATGCTCAAGCCCTTCATCCTTAAAAATCACCTTCTGTAGTGAAAAAAAAAACTGTGAAAAATGTCTCTTTTTTGTAAGCTCAAATGGCTTACGCTGCCTAAAACGTAACAAATACACACACTTATTGTACACAGAATTGAATGTCTCAAAAATATTTACAGAAAAGTCCGCGACTGTATATCTATATCTTTTAAGGATAACTCACACTAGCCATTTTTGTCTTTCGTTGATGCCAAGAAGATCGGGATAAGTAGATTCCCGAGCAAGCATAGGAGCGCATGGCGAGCATTCTTTTATGGATAACTCAAAATAACGAATTTTGTGTTTCAGCTGATTTATGCCAAGTACATCGGGATGCGTAGATTCCCGGGCAACACCAGGTAATCAACACGGAGTATCTAAAATAACAACGATATAAATTTATATTTATTTTTCCTTTTACTTATTCAACTAAATGCAAAAAAACACATAATCATTTATTTAGGTGTAGCAGGGCACGCCGGGTATTAGCTAGTTATAAATAAAGATGAGAAAGCACCCGGGAATGACCAAACATTAAAATGGACTAGTCATTGAAACCGGCGCGACGTGAATTATCTGAACTGATATTGAGCAGTGCAACCCTCACGTTACGATCGATGTTTGCATATGCGTACAAAATAATGTGATAAATTATGTAGTATAGCGGGAATACGTACTGAGTGTTACAGGACACTAACGGCAAACTTTTAGAAAATATAGGTCACGTGATTTTATGAGTTCTCTTCATTGGTAAATGTTATCGCCCATAAGTTTTGTATATTTAATAAAAATAATTGTAGACAATAGTATATTACAATGCTACGTTGGGAATTTGATTTTACGGAAGCGAGGAAATTATTAAAAACCAAGCGATAGCTAGATTCTGTAAAAAACACTTCACAAACGTGTGTTGTACAGACTTTTGAAAAAAAATGATGGCGCAACTCTTGATGGTGGAAAGTTTTGAAGAGCGATTCACACCAGCAAGTTGTTACGTGTGCTGTCTCCTTTGAGGTCAAATCCGGCGACGTAAGTCTTTCTTAATGTAGTATTCGTATTGTTCGCTTCAGTAGATAAGTTCGGTAAGATACTCTCTTGCGACGACGCGGGCCCAGGCTCGATCCTCGTAAATATCTTTTTAAAATCCATTCATAGTAATTCTGCCCGAAGGCAGGTCCTTCACTGCAATCATATCATTTTCATGCTATGCTTGCAGCTTTACTAGAGAATTGTAGGTGTGGTAGCTTCCCGTTGCTTTCCACATCGGTGAAGGATGATGATGATGATGGCCATATGATTTCGGGGATTATTTGGGCCTTAAAGTTTTCCTGTCATTTGTCTTACAGAACCCCGATAAAAACCTCACCCAGAAAAACTGCCCCGACCGGGGATCGAGCCCGGGCCCGCTGCGTAACAAGGCAGCAAGCTACCTCGAGACCACAGCGGTGGACTTTTTTTAAATAACGTCGTTAATTTTCATAATGCCTATACGTTATCAGGCTTCGTTATATAAATAAATTTGTATATATAGGGAAATAAATTAATTAAAGGAAACAGCTCATATATATGATTGATAAAGGAGGTACAATGAGCGATAATACATTAGAAATTAATCAAGGGGTCAGACAAGGATGCCCGCTATCTCCTGCACTCTTTAGTATATATATAGACGAGATCATTGTACAATAATAATAGCTTTATTTTACCTGGCAGAGTTAAGGCCTTAAGGCCTTGTCTACCACTCAACCAGGCAATCAAATTTAACCACAGAGTTTAAAGTTGGCAGTACGATTCTAAATACCATACTGTTTGCAGACGATCAGACAATCCTTAGCTCTTCAGAAGACAATTTACAAATAGCAGCATATAAATTAAACGAAATAGCAAATAAATTCAATATGACAATCTCTGAAAGTAAATCAAAAGTAATGGCATTCAACGGGAAAGACCACATGAGGTGTAAAATCTGTATTAATAACAGTATAATACAACAGGTGAACAATTTTAATTATTTAGGATGCAACGTATCATACTGCCAGAAGGAAGATATTAATATTAAATTAAATAGATTTTACATAATGTGTGGCACTATAAGACGGACACTGAAAAAATAAAACTTTGAGGAGCACACAACTAAAATTTTACAAAATTATGACAGTGCCTGTCTTAACATATGCAAGTGAAAATTGGACTCTTAACCGTTCAGACAGAAGGAAAATAGAAACTGCAGAAATGAAGTTCCAACGTTCAGTAGCAGGTGTGACAATTTTGGACAAGAAAAGAAGTGAGGATATTAGGAATGACTTAAATATTTTCAATTTAACAAATAGAATTGACAACATGAGAAACAACTGGTATGAACATGTCAAGAGAATGCCTACAGATAGAATCCCTCAGCTGTTACTAAAGTACAAACCAATAGGACATAGAAATGTTGGACGCCCATTTACTAGATGGGAGGATTCATTAAATCCCACTTGATGTGAAAACAGGTCAAAAGGCCTAATTTCATGAAGCAGAAGAAGAAGAATATATATATATATA
Source organism: Diploptera punctata (assembly GCA_030220185.1). NCBI lineage: Eukaryota > Metazoa > Arthropoda > Insecta > Blattodea > Blaberidae > Diploptera > Diploptera punctata. The sequence goes on along the minus strand of JASPKZ010009352.1, from coordinate 140,470 downwards.
TATAGAAAATGAATAACGATTGTAACATGTCATTGCTTTGTTTAAAAACACAAGGCATAAGAAGATTGTTTATTTCCACTACTAATGCAAAACGCGTCTGATTAATTTAAATTAAATCAAGTTGATATCTAATTTTATTATACAAGTAAGTCCTGGAGTAGTGCATCGCTTCATAAGGACGGTTTCTAGCAGTGGCGGTTGTGGTCTAAGTGGAGGAAGACTATGTTTCCCATACATATGAGGTCGCGTGTTCGATCCCGCTGTCGTGCTTATTTTATTTTTGTTTCTCTCTCTCGTCCTTTTTTCAATTAATTTTCTTTGTTTTATTTATTTATTTTTTTGCTTTCTTTTATTTACAGCATTTACCGCACTACTTATTTATGCGAAATTATTTTCCATTGCATGACACACAACGAAATAAAACGGATTTTAGTTTCTCAAATAGTTGTATACTTGTGAACCAAATAGCTGACCTCTGATCATGCGCAGTGGCTTCGTTCTGGGACTTGAAAATTACCTGTGCGCCAACAATTATTTCAAAGGCTGTACATTATTTTTTGCACGATGACATTTTAAAAATGATAAACAATAGTAAAATAATATTTTTATTGGAAATATTTGCGTTCATTATAAAAACACTGAGTGATGTTAGCAGTCTGGTCAATGTATATACGCTAAATGCCGAATATAATTTAGTTGAGACTACAACAGGCCATGGCACCAATCCGGTATAAAATGGCGACAATATGAATGATGGTAATCAAATTGACGAGATTGAAGAAGCGTGGGAAGTTGGGCGTGCTTCTTTAGTGACAGAGAAATGTGGTTTTACTTCCCGCCCTAGGTAGGTAATAGTGCAAAAAATATATATTATCTACCATATGCCTATATAAGTTATGTGGGAGAATTTTGAAATATATCATAATTTTAATAGATAGAAAGTAAAATGAGGTGGGAGAACAATATTAACTATGATTTGAGGCAAGTAGATTATACAGGGAATGATTGGAAAGCATTAGCTCAGGATAGGGATGTATGGAGAGCTTATGTCCGTGCGGCCATGAACCTACGGGTTCGATAGTGCCAGTGAGTAAGTAAGAAAGTACTAAGCATTTCATTGTTTAAATGTTACAAACATCAATTGTTTCAAATGAGTCCACCGCTGTGGTCTCGGGGTAGCGTGCTGCCTTGACAAGCAAGCGGGCCCGGGTTCGATCCCCGGTCGGGACAGTTTTGCTGGGTGAGATTTTCATCGGGGGTTTTTCTCACCTGTAAGACAAATATCAGGAAAACTTTAAGGCCCAAACGGGTCCGAAATCATATGGCCATCACAATCATCATAATTCATATTCATCTTAGATTAAGCTTAGGATTAGGGACTCTTCTGACGCACCACTATCATTATCATCATCATCATCACCCATCATATCATTGGGGCAACGTAACCCCGCGTTCCAGGCGCCCCAATCTCAGAAGTGAGTTAAAAGTACGCCATGCCAGGAGAGAACACCAGGAATGTCGAAAGACAACCTGGAGCATTTGCAAAAAAAAAAGTTTCAAATGAATGCTTCTACTATATAATTTTTGAAGCATCAAAAAGGAAAAAAAACATTAGAAAAGCGGAGAGAAACAATTTATTTTGAATGTTTTCAAACAGTTTATAGAAAAAATAGAAGTAGAATTGAGATAGATATGAAATAAAATAAGATAAATGACAAAGAGAGGAAGGGAAGACAAAAGGAATAGAGAGAGAGAGAGAGAGAGAGAGAGAGAGAGAGAGAGAGAGAGAGAGAGAGAGAGAGAGAGAGAGAGAGAGAGAGAGAGAGAGAGAGAGAGAGAGAGAGAGATCTAGTATTAAAGAGTATATATATATATATTCCCCAACAATGAACTAGTTTAAATGATCGGGAATGATGAACTAATTCAGTTATCGTTCATATATTATTTAATCGTTCATACGTTTCTTGGTAATTACGAAATATCCTGTATTAGCCATTAAGGATATGGTAAAAATAACAGCAGAATTTACAGGTAAGTTAGCATAGCGCACATATTCTGCTCGTAGGCCTAATGAAATGGCAAATAAAGGATACCGGTATCTATCGACATTATGGAAAAAGCATCGGATTAGGTAGGCCCATATTTTTTTTGTCATACATAAGATATGGAAATTACTAATGATTGTTACCCTCTTATCTTGTATCCAGTCTTATTTCCCATAGCATTAAGAAAAATATTTCTATAGTTGACACTTCCATAGATAATTCACCCATATGGCGGATAAAAGTAGTACCACGGTTACTTCAATAGAGTCGGCGAAGTAATACCTTATTCAAGATTGTTTACAGTACAACTGGAACTTAGTTCGGATACGGTATAACTAGGATTTGATTATATTACGTAGCGAGCATTTTAACCAAAACTCACAATCCATGATCGATTTTTCTGAGTGTATCTTTATATTCGGTAGGGTTGAATATTACCAGATATTTCCTTACGCAACTTAAGACATTTTTAATGCAATTTATTCCATTACTAAGTGATATTTGTCCACCGCTGTGGTCTCGAGGTAGTGTGCTGCCTTGTCATGCAGCGGGCTCGGGTTCGATCCCCGGTCGGGTAAGGTTTTTATCGGGGTTTTTCCTCATCTGTAAGACAAATGCCAGGAAAACTTTAAGGCCCAAACGGTCCCCGAAATCATATGGCCATCATCATCATCCTTATCATTATCATCATCATCCTTCACCGGTGTGGAAAGCAACGGGAAGCTACCACACCTACAATTCCCTAGTAAAGCTGCAAGCATAACATGAAAATGCTATGATTGCAATGAAGGACCTGCCTTCGGGCAGAATTACTATGGATGGATGGAAGTGATATTTGGAACATTTATCCCCGCAGAATTACCATCGTGAAAGTATGTTAATGTAATATGAAATTTACGAGTGGAAATATGTTTTTACGTTGTAACCGTCGGCCATTTTGAATTTCCATAGACGTAGTATTTTTTGTTACGTACTTAAACACATTTAAAATGTAACGAACATAAAAGCTAACCTAACCTAATTCAATTACTCTAACCTTGGCGAATCCCATGAAACGCCTTTTTTTACGCGGTTAAATACGTACATTTGTTTGTGTTTTACGCGGTTAAATTCAGACATAAATCAGTTATTATCGACGGAGATGTAATGTTATCGACAGAGCCGTGGGTTTGTCGCTGGTTATTAGTGTGATTATCGCATGTTATTAATATGGTTATCGCTGGTTATTAATATGGTATCGCTGGTTCATAAATAACTGTTGTAATCAGAGTGGCAATGACAGGAAATAGTCTCACTTTTTTCCCCCATATTTACGAGTAAAATGATTTTAATATATAATTTTATAATTATTTAATGCATTTAATTGGTGTTTAAGTGCGTAATTAAATATGGTGCTAGCTTCTACGGCACCTTATGTTCCTTATCAAAATATCTGTACGACCTATTGTTCCTAAAATTTTCTCGATGAGTTCCTATAACACTCTGTATATTAGATACGAATTAGAGTAGAAATATTTAAAATTACTCGGTACAAAATGCCCATTTTATATAATTAAATCTATTTTTGTAATTGTATATACATTTTTACTAAAACAGCATGCGAATTGAAATTTGCTCCTGTAGAAGTTAGAAATAAGATACTCTTTTAATTGGTTAATATAAAAGTTAGTTATAAACTTGGTTGCTGTTCACTATGATCGATTGCTCGTTAGCAAAAAGCTTGCGACTTATTGAAACTTTACTAAAACGTGTCTGATAGTAAAAATGGATTAGAATATTGAAAATGGCAATAAATTATTCATAAATGACAGCATCATTGGATTAATGCTGGAAACAAGAGACGAAATTTAAGTACATTATAGAAAAGTGTATATTTCTAAAACAAGTGGAACAATATAATTCATTATTAAATGTAATTATTTCTTCTTGCAATTAATTATTCTCATGTATGGGATCTTCATATAGGAGATGATTCATTAGAACATAACGTTAGTCCTTCTTCTCATCGCTTTATTATGTCGGCCGACATCTATTTTGTTTCTTGGATATAAATATCACACTGTTCTAATTAATTATGTAATTTTTTTTGTTCAATGTCACCAGTTGTCATTTCGAGATTTTTGGTATTCTCTCCTGACATTGCCGTATTGTAACTTCTGAGATTGGGGCGCCTGGAAGGCAGGGTTAGGCTGCCACAACTATATGATGGATGATGACGATGGGTAATGATGCGCCAGGAGAGACCTTAATCATAAACTTAATCTAATGAGGTGAATTTTATATTGAAGATAATGATGGCCAGATTATGGTCGGAGACCGTTTGGACCTTAAAGTCTTACAAGTGAGAAAAATCCCGAAATAAATGTCACTCAGGAAACTTGCTCCAGACCGGGGATCGAACCAGGACCCGCTGCGTTTCAAGGCAGCACGCTACCACGAGTCCACAATATACAATAGGAAGTAACATTATGAGGTTCTACTTAATAAATAATTTCAGTCTTTTTTCATCTTACCTCATATTTGTTGTTTCTTGGACATGTTTCAGAGCAGAATCTGTACAAGCCGACGATAGAGCAAAAATGCTGCCCTGAAACATGTCCTACAAGAAACAACGTGAGGTAAAATGAAAAAAGACTCAACGTATTTGTTCTAATTAACCTTGTATTTTGGCTCTATCTATTTGGGTCACTCTCCTCGTTTTTAATCATTTTTGACGTCCATTATATTGCATTCTTGTTTCACATAATAATTTCTCGTTCTGTCTAATCTTGTTTTGCCAACTATGGTTCGCAGCGTATTAATTATTCACAATTTGTTGCGCCTTCTTTTCTTTTTGTTTCAGCACCGGATGTAATGGGTAATAATAAGATGGTTTTATGATCTTTTGTTTTACTTTCAATTTTAGGTCATTTATTCTTGTGTATGACATAATATGTTAACCCGATATTCTGGAGCCTTAGATAACCTGGTCTCTTATTTCATCTATCACATCCTAACGACTATAGTCTACATTTTTCATTAATCAGATCATGGTCATACTGGAGTGTCAATCCATCCTCACCCTTCCATCCATAGTAATTCTTCTCGAGGGCAGGTCTTTCACTGCATTTTCATGATATACTTTGCAGCTTTACTAGGGAATTGTAGGTGTGGTAGCTTCCCGTTGCTTTCCACGCCGGTGAAGGATGATGATAATGATAAGGATGATGATGATGGCCGGATGATTTTTGGGAACCCTTGAGCCCTAAGCCTCCTGACATTTGTCTTACAGGTGAGGAAAAACCCCGAAAAAATCTATCACCCAGGAGCCTGTCCCGACCGGGAATCGAACCCGGGCCCGCTGCGTGACAAGGCAGCACGCTACCTTGACATCACAGCGGTGGACTCCTCACTCTTAAAACTATAAAATACCTAGGCATACACTTGGACCGAAAATTTACTTTTAAGCAACACAGATACCACTTAAATCAAATAGTAGGCCTACTACAAAAACTAGTTCAGATCTATCCCCTTTTTTAAAGACACGGGCAACAGAAGACAAAAAACAACAATGTACAAAACACTAATTAGATCGATAATCCTCAATGTCAGCACAGTCTGAAAGCACGCGGCCCAAATTCATATGCAGAAAGTGTAAGTAACTCAGAACAGGGTAGTCTGAATCGCAACAAAATGTGACATACACACCAAACGCTCAACCACTGCCCGGGACCCAGCTCCGTGTGTCTGCAAGGAATTTGCTGTCTCAGCTGTTTGTAGTATGAGAAGCAGAGAAGTGCACCTCCTCCCATTCCCCACACTTCCCCCCGCAAACACACAGAGCTTGGACTCAAGCTATACATGACATACTGGACTTACCCTACATACAAGACATTATCAAACACACGACACGAACACTCTGAGAGACAAATACCGTCGACGTGACATTCTATTCTATAGTGTTTTGCCATAGGCCTTATCCGCTCTTAGAGTGTTCCTAACATCAACAAACACCAATTGTATCCTTCCGCCATTTTACAGGAAGATGACGACACAGCAACAGAAGACTCTACATTTTCAGCCATTTTGTTTCATGAGAATCGACTGAAGCATGACTCAAATGCATGCTAAACTATTTTAAGTTGTAATTATCGATTAGGTATATTTTAGAATATTTTCTGTGCTTTGAATATTATTATTTTTATTCACGAAGAATAACAAGTATATTCAGAGGACATATTTTTATTTGAATGAAAGGAATTACTTTTTCGCGTACTTATTGCTTTTAAAACGTACGTCTATGTCCGTAACCTATGAAAAGCGAGCAGGTCGCATGGTTTTGTTTTTATGAGGATTACTTTTAAGAGCGGACAGCCTTTAGGGCAGGTTCTTCACTGCATACATAGCATTTTCATGCTATCCTTTGCAGCTTTACTAGGGAATTATAGGTGCAGTAGCTTCCCGTTGCTTTTCACACCGAGGGATGAAGGTGATGGCCAGATGATGTTCGGGGACCATTTGGGCCTCGAATCTTCCTGACATTTGTCTTACAGGTGAGGAAAAACCCCAGGAAGATTGTCCCAACCGGGAATCGAACCTGGGCTCGCTTCGTGACAAGGCAGTACTCTACCTCGAGACCACAGCGATGGACACAAATGACATATTGAGATCAATTAAGACGACTCGGACACAAACTATTCTACGATACAGATAAGCACAAATTATCAGCACAGCAACACTAAGACTAAGAAGCTAATAAATACATTCTTCACACACAAAGGGCCATCCAAACCTCCCCAAGATAAACACATACACATGGGTCATGGCACCGGCACCAACACACAACCACAAGACAGCTGTTCCATTCCATTCTGTGCAGGGTTGCATGATGCAGTGCGAGACAATCTCAATCCACGCAACTCTTCATGCCATACATCTTATCTCTGGATTCAATATGCCACGCAACTCTTCATGCCATACATCTTATCTCTGGATTCAATATGCCAGCTAAGCAGTGACCTTCATCTGACTAATACGTGGACTATAGTTACGTTTATCATTAAACCACACAACCTGTTCGATAATTGTCATTTATTTTTAATTTACATCTTATTGGAGCTTTAGATAAGCAAATGCATTTTGTCTTATTAATTAATACTAGTGGTCGCCCAGTGATCGAAATTATTGCTAAAATATAAACCGTGCGGAAGGAGAAATGTTGGTCGCCCACACAGAAGAAGGTCTGAACAATTTTAACAATTCTAGCTTTCATGAAACCGAAACGAGACAACAGGCTTAATCCCTAGATGATGATGATGTGACAAACTTAAAAATGTAATGAATTGTGGAGAAATGTTGGTCGCCCACACAGAAGAAGGTCTGAACAGGCTTAATCCCTAGATGATGATGATGTGACAAACTTAAAAATGTAATGAATTGTGGAGAAATGTTGGTCGCCCACACAGAAGAAGGTCTGAACAATTTTAACAATTCTAGCTTTCATGAAACCGAAACGAGACAACAGGCTTAATCCCTAGATGATGATGATGTGACAAACTTAAAAATGTAATGAATTGTGGGACCACAATTCATTACATTTTTAAGTTTGTCACATCATCATCATCTAGGGATTAAGCCTGTTGTCTCGTTTCGGTTTCATGAAAGCTAGAATTGTTAAAATTGTTCAGACCTTCTTCTGTGTGGGCGACCAACATTTCTCCTTCCGCACGGTTTATATTTTAGCAATAATTTTGGAAATCTTCCTTCTGGCATTCTATCAATATGTTCTTTCCAGTCGTTCCTATATTTAATTATTCGGTCTGTAAGTTTGAAAATATTTAGTTCCTTTCTTATATTTTCATTTCTCACATATACAAATGCCACATATACGTCATTATTCATTAATTTTCGAGTGGTGAGTGCTGCTAGGTGATGTTACCTTGTCGTAGACTCGGCTGTGTCTACGAAAAGGTAACATCACCTATACTCGCCACTGAAGATGCCCTCCGCAATTGAGGGAGAAACGTGTGGAAGAATCACCAGTTATAGACCACGGCCACATAGCCCGGAATATTTTAACATTAAGTGTAACTAAATTAGTATGGTTCAATTTATATCCTGTAGGGGGAGAGCGCCTAAATCTCGTTGAGGGATACAAGAAGATAATAATTCCATGCTTTCGTATGATCGCTATAAAATTCGTTTTCCAATTTCTTAGTGAATGTTTTTCAATATTGTTTTGTTTTAATTTTTATATTTGTTTCGTCTCTAATTCTTTTATATTAATATTTATCTTCTGTTTTTTATGCTACAAAAAATTTCAGATAAGCTTTCTTATTTTATTTAACTTCTTCCGTAAATAATTATATATTCTTATTTGGTCCTTAATTATTCTTAATTAAACATTTACCCACTATTCCCCGCGAGATTTGCGTTCTCGATCACTATCAACAATTCACAAGGGTAGACTGCACAGTGGATTTGAGATCGCCATGTTTCTCTCACGGGAATTTATGCTGTTTGCTCAAGGATACTGGAGTTGAAATTGAATTACTCTACAATTAATTCTGTATACATTGTACATAACTTGTAGCTGTGAATAAAATTACTTCGATTTGAAACTATGGACAGAATGTACAGTATTCTCTGTCCTGTCTGATAGAAGATTGGGATAAATAAACGCCTGGCCAACGCCGGGTAGTCAGGTAGTATTAGAATGAGACATGTAATTAAAATAGACAATAATTCCTCTTTTTTTTCGTTTTATTACGATAAATAAAATGTATCCAACCAAAGTTACCAACCAAACTTACATAAATAAAAACATAATAACTGAAGAAGAAATAGTTAAGATTTTTACATTTTATTTATATAAAAAAATGATCTAACGAAAGAATTAATTTACATATTAAAATTAAAACAATATTTATTGAATCTCTAATAATATGAACCCTATTTCACCATCCGGTATGTTAGGGTTTTAGTTACAATACAATTAATTATTTACAGTAATTTAGAGTATGGTTAATTTCTAGCGTTACATAATAACGTAATATGAACAAATAAATACATAAATTAACAAACCCAAGAAAAAAACTAACTCAAAGTCTCTTAAATATATGATGGATAAAGTCACACAGCTTTCTACAGCAACACTTCTTACATAAAATATTTGACAAAGGCAGTTGAAATCTATTTTGGCAATAACCTAATTTTTAAATAAATTCATGTCTTTTGGAATCAAATGCGGGACACTCAAATAACAGATGTGAGATAGTCTTGCTGGAGTTTTTGCAAATACATGTATCTGTACCTATTTTAAATCGTTCCAAATAATATCCAAATTACTAAAGCAAAAGAATAGTTAAGATTTTTACATTTTATTAAGATTTGTAAACATGATCTGAACTAACTATAGAGATTTTTAGTATAAGACAGATTTTAGAAAAGAAATGGGAATATAATGGTACTGTACATCAACTATACGTAGACTTCAAAAAGGCATATGATTAAATTAAGAGAGAGAAGTTATATACAGGTAGCATCCTGCTCGAGTTCGAATTCCTAAAAAAGTTAGTTGGACTTATACGAATGTGTCTAAATGGCACAAAGAGTAGAGTGCGTGTAGGCAAACAATTTTCGGATACTTTTGATATCCAGAATGGGTTGAAGCAAAGAGATGCACTATCTCCTCTACTATTTAATTTTGTACTAGAACATGCCATCACATCTTTAGAGGATGAAGAAGGCCTACAACTCAATTGTATTAATAAGCTGTTAGTTTATGCTGATGATGTAGTTCTATTGAACGATAGTGAGAAGATGCTAAAGGCAACACGCACACACTATTGAGTAATACTAAGAAATTGGGACTGGAAGTAAATATCAATAAAACTAAATATATGGTCACACGTAGAACTACATTATATAATGGAAATGGACAGCTAATGACAAATGAGGGAAATTTTTAGGAAGTGGCTGAATTCAAATACCAAGGACAATAATCACAAATAGGAATGAGGTGCAAAAAGAAATTAAACATAGGCTCAATTCTGGAAATGCGAGCTATTATGCATTACAGAGACTCTTGGCATCCCAACTCCTTTCAAAAAAACGTTAAACTGAAAATATATAAAACTATTATTCTACCAGTTATATTATATGGATGCGAAATATGGACTCTTACTTTAAGGGAGGAAAGGAGATTACGAATATTTGAGAATAAACTTCTTAGGAAAATGTTTGGACCAAAGAGAGATGAACAGACAGGTGAATGGAGAAGACTTCATAACAATGAACTACATGGGTTTTATAGGAAGCCGGATATAATAAGAACAGTTAAGTCTCGTAGACTGCGATGGGCAGGACACGTCGCACGAATGGGGAATGAAAGAGGTGCATGGAAGCTTCTTGTAGGAAAACCAGAGGAAAACGCCCAGTTGGTAGACCAAGAATGAGGTGGGAGAATAACATTAACTATGATTTGAGGAGGTGGATTGTACAGGGGATGATGGAAAACATTAGCTCAGGATAGGGATGTATGGAGAACTTATGTACGCGCGGCTATGAACCTATGGGTACGATAATGCCAGTGAGTTAGTTAGTTATAGTAATAATAAACAATGGAACTAATATATATTTTAGGTATTAGTTCCGATTGAGGGTCTTTCCACTTTTCAGCGGTTGCCCTTTTACCAGCCGGCTGCTGGCCCTTCACATCCACATGTGCCAATCACAAAGGTAGATGATCAACAGCCAGTGTAGGGGTGACATGTGGTTAGCATGTCGAGTCCCCCAGCCGTTATAGCTGGTTCCTCAACCTGGAGTCGCTACTTATTGTAGCCACCCAATTGCCTCACGATCCTGGGTGGGCACCGGTCCCATACTGGCCGAAATACCATGAGAAAATTTCTTCCCCCATGGAGACTCGAACCAGCGCAAGTCCCGTAGCTCTGCGCCAAGGCTTCCTACCTTAACCGCTCGGCTATGGCGCGGGACTAAGTAAAGTTATCCCACAACAGGCCCTGAGGCCCTTGGGGTAGTAGGAGGTTAAGGCTCCCACTTTTTCTAGACAATCGGCACTTTATGTCAGCCGGGTTGTCAGCCCTGCGTGACGGTCGCCTTTACCCCCAGAACAAGCGTCTGGTACTCATTTCCGTTAGAGGCTGAGTCGACCCCAGGGCCATAGTGCCGCCAGAGGGTTTGGGTCAGTTTAAAAATCCTGACCCCAACGGGACTTGAACCCTCGACCCTCTGGCTTGTAGCTCAGTGCCTTAACCACTACGCTACGGCGTTAGTTAAGATTTTAAAAATATCCACAATTTTCTTGAGACTATTTTGTTTTGTAGTAGATCTATGGAGTATACAAGTTTAAAATGATCTCTTCCATGCAGCTAATTTTTTACAACTATGAATACTTGAGTTATTTTTAATGCTGCGCGTACAATATATATCAATGTCAAGAGTGTGCCAACAGCTGGGCTATTCTTTAATAATAATATTCGTTGTTTATGAATGTGAAACACTTATGAGTTATTCACACGTTTTATAGTCTAAAAAAAACATGTCTACATGCGTCACATTATATCCTAAAAAAGAAGGAATAGTATTTATTCTTGTATTTCTATTTTTACCATGAATGTAAATAAGTTTTTTTGTAGTTATTTCTGTCATACGCTGCAACATAAAAACATTATTTGCCTCAACCAACGCTATTTTTAGCGTGTCAGACTAAATAAATTAAATAATCAATTGAGTTGGTGTTTACTTGATGAAAATCCATATTTATTAATTAAATAAAAATAAAACTTAGTTTTATTTGATTTTCATATTTATTAAGATATAATTCAGTGAGAGCTGTTTCGGTACACTGTACCTTCTTCAGACATGTTAAATAGTGTTGAATAATTTAACATGTCTGAAGAAGGTACAGTGTACCGAAACAGCTCTCACTGAATTATATCTTAATAAATATGAAAATCAAATAAAACCAAGTTTTATTTTTATTTAATTAATGGATAAATGAATGTGAAGGTGAATAACAATCTTGAATATAGAAATAAATTGAATCAGCAACTTGAAAAGAACTCACTTTAAATTCAAAACCTCGCAACTGCGAATTTTATATTAGACAATAAATATGGATTTAGAAGAAAATAATACAAATTGAAAGATGGTTTTTGTTTTATTTTGGCTATTTTTATTGTGGGAGTATTTTATAGACAATTTAACTTTTTCATTTAATTATCCAAAAATATGTACAAAACAAAACTGAAAGTATCGTGTTTTTTAATTTAAGGTAACGATATATCCATATTCGCCACCGCTGTGGTCTGGAGGTAGCGTGTTGCCTTGTCACGCAGCGGACTAGGGTTCGATTCCCGGTCGGGACAGGCTCCTGGGTGAGGTTTTTTTCCGGGGTTTTTCCTCACCTGTAAGACAAATGTCAGGAAACTTAGGGCCCAACGGTCCCCGAATATCATCCGGCCATCATCATCATCCGTATCTTTATCATCCTTCACCGGTGCTGGAAGCTACCAAACCTATAATTCCCTAGTAAAGCTGCAAAGCATAGCATGAAAATGGTATGATTGCAGTGAAAGACCTGCCCTCGGGCAGAAATACTATGGATGGATGGATATCCATATGTTCCAAAATTTGTTTTAGGAAGTAAATTTAAACAGAAAAATAATTATATTTGAAGAGAAAAATTTTCGCCTAGACCGGGACTCGACCCCGGGACCCTTGGCTTTCCGGGCCAAGTGCTCTACCAACTGAGCTACCGAGGCGAGTTACGATCTAGACGCAAATTTTTCTCTTATGTACGTTGTAATTCCCTCAAATATAATTTATCCTTCAATGAGAAGTGTTAAATTAATAATAAAATCGTCAGAAAAAGAATTACCCATTATTTTCAGGAATTGATTTAACGTTCTTTCTCCCTCGGCCTAATGTAACATAGTAAATATTTGTTGAAGGATAAAAAAAGAGTATAACTATATAAATATTTAAACAAAGACCCCACTTAATTAAATTAGGTTTACTTCATTAAGTTAATAGTTTAACAAAGGATTAAACTTATGTAAATATATTCTTTGATTGAAGCTGCTCCTATTATAGGCTTCCATGAAAAACTGAGCCATATAGTATAGACATTGTGCATATCTACAATTCTGGAAATGCGTGCTATTATGCATTACAGAGACTCTTGATGCCCCAACTCCTTTCAAAAAACGTTAAACTGAAAAAATAAAAACTATTATTCTACCAGTTACATTATATGGCTGCGAAACATGGACTCTTAATTTAAAGGCAGGACAGGAGATTACGAGTATTTGAGAATCATAAAGTTCTTAGGAAAAAATTGTGGACCAAAGAGAGATGAACAGACAGGTGAAGGAGAGAAGACTGCATAACAGTGAATGACATGGGTGGTCTTATAGGAAGCCAGATTAAATGAGAACAGTTAAGTCTCGGAGACTGCGATGGGCAGGAAATGTGGCACGGATGGAGAATTGACAGACGTGCATGGAAGATTCGTGTAGGAAAACCAGAGGGAAAACGCCCTAGTGGTATAGACCAAGAAGGGGTAGACCAAGAATGAGTTGGGAGCAGAACATTAACTATGATTTGAGGGAAGTGGATTATACAGGGGATGATTGGAAAACATTGGCTCAGGGGATGGGATATATGGGGAGCTAGTTAGCCGCGAGGCCAGGAACCTATCGGGTTTGATTGTGCCAGTGAGTTAGTTAGTTAGTTATTGTGCAGTATCTAATTAATCACCATAAAAAGAAAATCTACTGGCACACCTTACACAGATCAATATAAATATATATTTGGTCTATTCTGTAAAATATTTTAAATGAGGAGGTATGCCTTTTCTAAATGACCGATTCAGTTCGGACCCTATATCCACTTAAGTCCAGTAGAAAAAAAAAAGTATATTATAATGCAAGGTTGGGGGAGTGGTTAAAGACCGAGCGAAAACGAGGTTTTTAATTTCCAAGATTCTGTAAAACACTTCACAAACGTGTGTTGAACAATATTTTTTGCACGGTAGTGTTTTAAAAATAATAAATAATAGTAAAATATCATCGTCATCTTCAAGGTATGGGCCTGTTGGCCCGTTCCGTTCCCCGGTGCACTACATGCTGCAGGTGCAGGTCGTCCTTCCAACGTTGTTTTGGTCTTCCTACATTTCTTCGGCCTAGAAGTTTATAATGAAGCAGTTGTTTTGATAAACGATTATTTGGCATTCTTTGTACATGTTCAAATCAATTAAATTTATTTCTGTGTATTCTCTTGTTTATATTATATATATGTAATTCATCTGTGATATCTTGACTTCCTTTTGATCTCTTAAAGATACACCTGCAACGGATCTCAGAAATCTTATTTCTATTGTCTCAATTTTATGTTTATCAGAGGCCGTTAAAGGCCAAGTCTCAGACCCGTATGTTAATGTTGGAATGGCTACTGTTTTGTAAAATTTCAATTGAGTTTCCCTTGTGGTCTTATTTCTCAAATATTTTCTTATTGAACCACATATCTGTTGAAAAATATCTTTGTTGAAAATATTTGCGTTCATTGTAAACAACTGGCTGATTTTAGCAGTCTGCCAGCGTAATCTGTTGTGCAGATTTTTGGCGATAACATGTTTTACCTAATTGGTTGGATTGTAAAGTGGACACAAAATAAACACATGTAAAAATATAATCAAGAACCCCCCAAAAAAATGAATCGGTTATTGCAGGAAAGGCCTCCGTCGTTTTGTTTGTATGAAATTGAGATTCTATGTTTGCGTGTTCAGCACTCCTAACTAACTCACTGGCACTATCGAACCAATAGGTTCATGACCGCGCGGATATATGCTCTCCATACATCCCTATCCTAAGCTAATATTTTCGAATCATCCCCTGTATAATCTACTTTCCTCAAGCCATTATTAACGTTATTCTCCCACCTCATTCTTCGGCTAACAACTGGACGTTTTCCCTCTGGATTTTCTTCAAAAAGCTTCCATGTACCTCTTTTATTCCCAATTCGTGCCACATGTCCTGCCCATCGCAGTCTACGGGACTTAATTATTGTTATTATATCTGGCTTCCTATAAAGACCGTGTAGTTCACTGTTATTTAGTCTTCTCCATCTCTCTTTGGCCCAAATTTTTCCTAAGAACTTTATTCTCAAATACTCGTAATCTTCTTTCCTCCCTTAAAGTAAGAGTCCATGTGTTCAGCACTCCTACATACAGTTTTCGTAAATAAAATGATTTCAATTCGACTTCACTGTTGTGAGTGTAAAGAAAAATATACGAACAGTATTCAAGAAAAAATATGCGTGTAAGATTGCAGAACACGCTAACATAAGAATGTCAATTTCATAAAAAAAATAAATGTACTGAGCTCTTTCTGCAAGAAAGTGTCAGTTAAAAAGAAGTAGAACAACAACAATAAAGAAAAAAAAATAAAACTAGCTAAAACCATGCGTGCGTTGCTACGCTTAAATAAATTAAACATTAGAAGTTAATTAAATTGTATGATATACGCTGAGAGAAACCAAGCATGGTGGTTGCTAGTGAGTTTTTAATTTCGGATTTCAATTTATATCAATGAAGTAATATGTTGCTGGAACAAAACATATAAATTTGGAATAAGAATATCAGAAAATAGAAAATTAAACACCCTATTGTTTGCAGATGACCAAATAATAATAGCAAATTCCGAAGATAATCTACAGAAAGGTCTGTATGAACTTAACAAAATTACAGAAGAATATGGATTAAAGATATCTACAGAAAAAACAAAAAATTATGGCATTTCAAGGTGTAGATCCTGTCAGAAGTAAAATTGTACTGGACAATAAAATTTTGGAGCAGGTGAATAATTTTACATATCTAAGATGCAATATCTCATATGAAGAAGAAAAGGATGTAAATGCAAAAATATCTAAATTTTTAAGAATTTTAGGGTTAATAAATTCTATCTTCAAGCCACAGTTAGTCCAAAAGCATTCAAGACTGAACGTGTATAAAACACTGGCTCTTCCAACTCTTTTGTATGGTAGCGAAGTATGGACGTTGAAACAGAAGGATATACAGAGACTTAGATCTGCTGAAATGAGATATCTTCGGAGGACTGCAGGATACACACTACTATATCACAAAAAAATGAAGACATCTTAGAAGAATTACACATGGAACCTTTAGACAACAAAATTTCTGATTATAAGTCAAGATGGATGCAACATGTTCATCGAATGGAAGATCACAGAATACCCAAACAAATGTTAAGATATCAACCTGCAGGAAGAAGAAGACCAGGACATCCACTCAAAAGACTTCTGGATGG
Organism: Diploptera punctata; assembly: GCA_030220185.1. NCBI lineage: Eukaryota > Metazoa > Arthropoda > Insecta > Blattodea > Blaberidae > Diploptera > Diploptera punctata. The sequence goes on along the minus strand of JASPKZ010009352.1, from coordinate 124,095 downwards.
TGTTTCTCTTGAGGCCGAAACAGGTCAAAAAATGGCCTAAATTCGTGAATGTACTATGATGATGATGATTTCAGGTAAACCTCTACTTCTAACTGTCGGGTAATATCTAACTCGATTTATTTTAATAGAATGTACTGAGTTTCGGTTGTAAAACGTTGACAATTGTGACCTATGGAGCGATTTTTAAATTTTCACACCAGGTGAACTCCTACACCTTAATGGTTTTACAGGTAAACCATACGGGACCCACTCAAACACAATGAAAAAATTTAATCAAAATCGATCCAGTCGTGTCTAGGCAGTTTTTAATTTCGGTTTCAGGTAAACCTCCACTTCTAATTGTCGGATTTCACTAATTTTTGGATAATATCTAACTCGGTTTATTTTAATACGATATACTGAGTTTCGTTGTGAAACATAAAAAAGTGTGACCGCTAGAGTGATTTTTAAATTTTCACTTCAGGTGAAGTCCTGCACTTAATGGTTTTAGAGGGTGGATTTCTCAATCGATGTCTAAACCACGACTGCGGGTTTCCGATTTTTTTATTGTTTCCATAACAACCACAAAAACTGAAGATCTACGGCTGTTAATTACGAAAACAAATGTCGGTCTACGGTTTCATAACAATTCCTGTGCATTTTCAATCATTTTTATACGTGTTATGGAAACAGTAAAAAGTTGAAAAACCGGGGTCGTGGTGTAGACTTCGGATGAGAAATCCACCCAGAGGGTCCAATTGTGAATCTAAACCACACAGGGACCCACTCAAATACACACAAAAAAATTCATCAAAATTGGTCCAGTCGTTTAGGAAGAGTTCAGTAACATACACACGTACAGATGGATTATATACGAGCCTATACAAATATTACTTTTGGGATTCTTGTGCATTTTATGATAAAGCTCCTCATTTTGTATACATTCAGGTTCATTATATATATAATATATATATATATATATATATATATATATATATTTTAAGAGTCTTCATATGACAGCATGCTCCACTACAGTTTTCTGCAGTACTACATGCTTTGGTTTAGCAATATTAGAATATCTCTATCATTTTATGTGTGTTGATGTTCCTGACTATGCATTTATAGTGTTATTTACTAGTTCTAATGTGTGAAATTATTTTTCTATTTTCGATTCCTTAAAATATAATTTTGAGTTATTGTGACGCTAAATTGTTCTATTTCGTTGTGGTTGTTATTTGCATTTCAAACAATGCTCTCTGTTAATTATACTTAAGCAAGTTATGGTTCCTCTTGGCACTAACAAGTTATGATTAATATTTACAGTTGCTTGATATTGTTCCTATTAGCACTTACTTAACCCTTAAATTGGCGAAACAATAATTTATGTGCCCGCCATTCAAGTGTTTCGGACCGCAAAGAAAATAAAATCATGTAAAAGTAAGTTATTACTGTATTTTTAACGTAATTTGACACAATCTTAGGTAATTTATGATAATTTGTTTTATTTTTACTGTTTAATAAACTATAACAAATAAATTAAATCAATGTTTCTTATAAGATACATTGTAAGTTAAGGGTTAAATTAGTGCATTCTTCATTACTATTCCTAACAAAATATGGTTCCTATTTACATTTAAATTGACTAATCCTATCAAGCTATAATCTATATTTACACGCTAAGTTAATATTCTATCCATTACTAATCTAAGAAGATATAGCTCCTATTTACACTTAAGTTACGGACTAATTCTAACATTTTATGAGTAATCTACTATTGAAAAATATTTTACTGTCCTTACAAGTTCTAATTAGGCTATTAGGTTCCTATTTACACTTATAGCACTGACTAATCCTAACAAGTCATGATCAATATTTACACTTCCTTAAAATAATGTTCTTATCCTAACACTTATTATCTAGTTCTATCACTTTATGATTTACAGTTCCTTAAAGTATACTGTCCAAGTAATGTTCTATTGTAATTTTTTTAAGTCTATGCTATTTGCGAATATGGTGAATTGTTTAGTATACTTAAAAGCTAATTTACTCTTATTTATGGGCCACCTTTCACTACCTCTATTTACAAAATTTATAAGAGTTTGTCTTTCGTCTTTAAATTCTATACAGAGGTTCATTATATGTAGATTTGTATCATATTAATGACACATTTCAACAACAACAAAAATGCATGTTTAAAGATCTGTAAGATAGAAATTAAATCTGATTAAATGCTATTCGTTTAAAATGAATGCTATTGAATAGGAAAAGTATATACACGCAGAAGGCAAAGCGGTGTTTGTTTATTAAATATTTCTTAAAGTGGGAACATGATATCTGCTTAAGGTAAACATGGCGAGCAAATATTGGCTTATTAAAGAGAATTTAATTATGTAACTCTGTTTCATCTCTTGTAATTCACGGCCTTTTGAAGAGATGAAACATCTTGGGAAATAAATTATATTATTCCCTCAAAACCTTTTCAAATCTTTCTTACAAATACGTAAGAATGAATCATTAGCTGTACTCACTCATTTTATAGATATTCTATAGCAATATAATCCAAATAGAACCTTTGACATTATTTATATCATACTAGCTAATACCCGGCGTGCGCTGCTAAGCCTAAATAAATGAAAATTAATGTGCTTTTATGTTTAGTTGAGGCCACCGCTGTGGTCTCGAGGAAGCGTCCTGCCTTGTCACGCAGCGGGCCCGGGTTCGATCCCCGGTCGGGGCAGTTTTTCTTGGTGAGGTTTTTATCGGGGTTTTTCCTCACCTGTAAGACAAATGTCAGGAAAACTTTAAGGCCCAAACGGTCCCCGTAATCATATGGCCATTATCGTCATCATCCTTCACCGGTGTGGAAAGCTACCACACTTACAATTCCCTAGTAAAGCTGCAAGCATAGCATGAAAATGCTATGATTGCAGTGAAGGACCTGCCCTCGGGCAGAATTACTATGGATGGATGGATGGATGTTTAGTTGAATAAGTAAAAGGAAAAATAATTATAAATTTATATTTTTTAGATACCCCGTGCTGATTACCCGGCGTTGCCCGGGAATTTACTTATCCCGATCTTCTTGACATAAATGAGCTGAAATGCAAAAATTAATGTGTTAATGTTTAGTTAAGTAAGTAGAATGGAAAAATTTATATCGTAATTATTTTTAGATACCCCGTGCTGTTTACCGGGCGTTGTCCGGGAATCTACTCATTCTTATCTTCTTGGCATAAATGAGCTGAAAGACGAAAATTAATGTACTTCTTATGATTATATTATAATGATAATGTGAAAACATTAGTTGAATAAGTAAAATGAAAAACAATTATAAATGTATATCGTAATTATTTTAAGATTCCCCGTGCTGATTACCAGTTGTTGCCCGGGAATATACTTATCTCGATCTTCTTCGCATAAAGGAGCTAAAAGACAAAATTCGTTATTGTGAGTTATCCGTAAAAGAGTACCCGCCATGTGCTGCTATGCTTGCACAGGAATCTACGTACTTGTCTCGATCTTCTTGGCATCAATGAAAGACGAAAATTGTTATTGTGAGTTATCCGTAAGAGATAAACATATGCTGTCGCGCACTTTTTTGTAGAGCTTTTTGAGATATTCACTTCTGTGTACATTAATTTTGTGTATTTATGATTTAGGCAACGTAAGCCATTTAATTGTCCAATGAACTACTTTTTTTCACATTTTCCGATACAAAGGGCGATTTTTAAGGGTGTAGGAGTTGAGTATCACAACTCTCTTATAGTCTATGTTCATCCCGGGAATATTCTGAACATTTTGCAAAAAGCCCCATCACAATTGGATCAGCGGTATTGCCGCGCAATAAAGTACGAACCAACAAACAAACAAACAAACAAACATTCATTTTTATATATCAGATAAACTCACGTGTTTAAATTGTTTATGTAATACATACAGTATCTCTGAACCCCGATAAGAGCATTTTTATTCTCTCCCGTTAAGTGAAATATTGTTTTTAATCCATATAGGATATTCGATATGTAACGACAACACTGTTGTAAATCAGCGATCCTAGTGGCGACCATTGTAATCTTGTTTATTGTGGAGCAGTTTTTGTTGTAGGCCAATAAAACTAATATTGAAAGTGTCCAAATAGGCCCCTACTAATATTTTGTGAATATATTCACTGTTTCTCAAATTCAGTAAGTAATACCGCCCTAAAAAAATGTTCAGTAGAATTTATTTAGATGATGGAATTGGGAAGTAGGTCTACTCGAACATCCGCCAAATTCACCAGAAATGAGCTCTTGTGACTATAACTTAGGCCGGTATTCAAGAACCAAGCTTTCCGTGGTTAATTATGCGGGTCATGCAGAACCTACTCTAACTGGCTCACTCTATTCAACATCATGTGCTAACAAGATATTTATTAAAAAATAGTTTCTGGGAACAATTGAAAGATGAGAGCCTCAGCTTATGGAAGACGGAGATGCCATTGCCTACAGAGCTTGGATATTGAATACCGACCTTATTTTCAAAGATCAATATTCTCTACGAGGCAATAGATTTTAATCAAGAAAGCTCTAGATCGATAAATTAAAAATATATCCGAAAATGGGCTGCAGATGGAGTGCACGTTTTCCAAGGGTTTGGCAACGTATGGTTGACTTGGCAGAAAGTTTGTAATGTCAAAAGTAATCTAAATATAGTTTTTATGATGTTATAGCAGTTTTGCAATTACTTATCGAATGCCCTGGCATTATCACTCTCCCGAAAATGAGATAGCGCATAGCGTATTTGTCAATCTATATAACAAATCCGATGCCCATGAACTTGACTAAGGTTTTTTCTTGGATTTCAATAGTCGTCAAAGTAAATTCTGATTTGTAATTTCATTACAGAATCCATTTCTCACTCGGATGACCTTAGATGTTTAAATATCTACTTATAAGTAGGGTTGAAAAAAGGTATCGGTATCAGGGTAGTAACTAATTTCTATACACATTGTTTACAAAGTGCGTGTCTTTGTCGAGCGTCTCCACTGCCTGCTCGGAGCGGAGAGTGTGTATGTTCGACTCTCCTCAGTAATAGACCTGTTTATGTGACGTGTGGTTGTATCAGAATGCCGAAACAAAAATTGTGCACAAATGAGACCCTTCTTACGCAAAGCGGACTGTACTAGAAGTCTGTCCCGAGTACCGCGTGTCAAAGTGCAGTTTGTAAACACATCGGTCTAAGTACGATGCAGCCTAGCCTGTTACCCATACTTTTTTTAGCCCTATTTATAAGATAAAAAGTCTTCTTCTTCTTCTTCTTCTTCACGGTTTAGGCTTATTTACTAGCCTATTCCGGCTCCAAATTGCTGCTCTTTCCATCTTTTCTTTGGTCTTCCCAAATTTCTTCTTCCGTGGTGAATAGCTGTATGCTGCTTTTGGTATTCTATTCTCGGTCATCCTTGCCAAGTGCTCTTTCCAGTTTGTTCTGTATTTCTCTATTGTTGTGTTTAATTCCTCTACTTTTAGTTGTTGCCTTATTTCTGTGTTGTTTTTTGTCTGTTCTTTGATATCCTGCTATTGGTCTGAGGAATCTCATTTCAGCAGCTTGTATTCCGGCAGATTGTGTTGTCACTGTCCATGTTTCGGATCCATAAGTAATAATATGCACTGCCATTTTCTTGTATAATTTCATTATAGAGTCTTTCCTGGCTTTATTTTTCAAAGCAGTTATTTTTAGTGTACCTGTTATATAATTAAACTTATTTAGTTTATTTATATCTGTTTCTGCAGTGTATGATATTTCGCATCCTAGGAAGTTATATCTTACCACTTCTCCTATTGGTTTATTATCTAATATTATCTTTGTCCGAACTGGATGAGCGCCCTTGACGACCATTGTTTTTTATTTTTCTGACGATATTTCCATGTATTTTTTTGATATTTCATTTAGTTTATATATCATTCTTTGTAGTTCGTTCTCTGTTTTTGCTATTGATAAAAAAGTCAAAATCATTTAAAAAGAACGAATTTGAAAGAGAAAATATAACAATCCTTAAATTGGCAAGAACACCTATGATGTTCTGTACTGGTACCGGCGGCTTTTCGGCGTCATGACCATTACAGTAATGTCTCGTGTCAGTTATTTAAATATGGCGGACCTCAGTGCAAATAAAATTATTCATAACTCTTATTTTAATTTTTTTATTCAATGCCTCAGGTTGTCATTTCGACATTTCTGATTTTCTCTCTTGGTATTGGCGTAATTGTAACCTACTTCTGAGGTTGGGGCGCCTGGATGACGGAGTTACTTTACACCGATGACATGATTATGATAGTGGTGCGCCAAGAGAGTCCTTAGTCCTAAACTTAATTTAAGGCGAATATGAATGATGCTATTTATGATGGCCATATGACGTTCAGGGGCCGTTTTTAGATATAGGCCTATTGTATAATTCGATACACATTTAAGTAGCTTCTTCTTTTTCGTTTTCTTCTGTTTTATTAAAAATATTAAATAAATTAAACCAATTTGTGTGTCTATATGATAAATTTCCAATTTAAGGGTTAATTAAATTTAAAAAAAAACTTGGTAATGGATTAACAAAAAAATATATATTACGATACGACATTGGGAAGTGGTTTTTACAGAATTGAGGAAAATGTTTAAAAACCGAGCGATAGTGAGGTTTTTAATTTACGAGATTCTGTAAAACATTTCACAAAAGTGCGTTGTACATTTTTTTTCCTCGATGGTGTTTTCAAAATAACAAATAATAGTAAAATAATAACATCTTTGTTTGAAATATTTGCGTTCATTATAAACAATTGTCTAACGTTAACAGTGTGGGCAATATTTATTAGTTGAAACAACAGGAGACCAATTTAGTGATAAAATGGCGGCAAGTAGGCCTACGTATTTATTGTTTTATATTGTTTCAAATAAAGTTCAGTTCATTTAAAATTCAGTGGTTTGTTTCGTATAATGTATATTAACACTATCTTTTGGGTACTTTTTGTAGGCCTATATACATTGTATGTAGTATACATAGAGGGCAGTGGTTTTACTTCCCACACGCGTGTTTGTAATATGTAATATTACAGTATAGTTAGGCCTATTTTATTGCAGTATAGTTACTGTATTTAGGTTGGTAACCCCGAAATGTAGGAAGTTGAACTTTCAATCAGGGTCGCCATTGCTGTAAGTACGATAAAACGCAATATCATGAAAAAAATTAATTACAAAAGAATTATGATTTTAACCTTCAAATCCATTCACATATTGGAGTTGCCAAACGTTTCTAATATCATACGATATCGATGTACGGAATTTATAGGTTAGAGTCTGTGCATGTGATATTTGAGTTCGATTAGATAAGATACATTATATGATAGTCATCGGGCGTGTAATTTTATGTTGTCCTAGATTCGGTTTAGAAACTTTGTATGCTCAAAAGGTTTTGCCCATGCACTTATGTTAGGCGATAATAGGCCCAACATAAATCAGATTTTAAAATTTATTTCAAGGACAATGAAATATTTACAGATTTATGAAAATAGTATTTACAATATTATTTTTATTCAATGCCACCATTTGTTATTTCGACATTCTGGTATTCTCTCCTAGCATGGCTTTATTGTAAAGCACTTCTACGGTTGGAGCGACTGGATGGCGGAGTTACACTGCCCCGATGGTACATGACAGGTGATGATGATAGTAATGATGTGCCAGGAGAGGCCTTAATCCTAAACGTAATAATGGCCAGATTATGTACAGGGACCGTTTGGGCCTTACAGTTTCCTGACATGTGTCTTACAGGCAAGGAAAAAACCCTGAAAAAAAAAATCACCCAGGAAACTTGTCTCGACCGGGATCGAAACCGGGCCTGCTGTGTGAGAAGGCAGCACTCTACCTCGACACCACAGACATTACAGTTAAATGTTTCTTCTTCTTCTTCTTCCTTCCAAGTATTAGGCCAAGGACTGTTACGATCCTACAGAAAATTTTCCCTCCAGCGTTTCATAGGACGGCCCAGTGATCTTCGTCCTCTTAGTATATAATTATAAACAGCTTTGGGGATCCGATTTGAACTCATTCTTTCAAGATGCTGTTTCCAATTTAGTTGGTACTGTTTAATATATTCCAAAATTGGCGTAGTCTTCAATTTTTTTTAAGATATCGGTGTTCCTTTTCCGATCCCATCTGGTGTAACCCGCTGTTCTGCGCCTGAATCTCATTTCACAAGACGTTATTCTGCTTTCATGTTGTCTTTTTAGTGTCCATGCTTCACTACCATAGGTCAACACTGGTCTAGCCAAAGTGTTATATAAACGTAATCTGGTGTTTTTTTGTACAAGGGATGGTTTCATAACAATGTTTAAAAACTATTTAATACCATACATACTTCAACGCGCATACATCTAACGTACATAAACATATAACTAACTCACTGGCACTATCGAATCCGTAGGTTCATGGCCGCGCAGAAATAAGCTCTCCATACATCCCTATCGTGAGCTAATGGTTTCCAATCATCCCCTGTTTAATCTACTTCCCTCAAATCAAGGTTAATGTTATTCTCACATCTCATTCTTGGTCTACCAACTGGACGTTTTCCCTCTGGTTTTTCTACAAGAAGTTTCCATGCCCTTCTTTCATTCCCCTGGTTAATGTTATTCTCCTAGCTCATTCTTGGTAGGACTTTTCCCTCTGGTTTTGCAACTGAACGTTTTCCCTCTGGTTTTTCCTACAAAAAGTTTTCATTCCCTTGGTTAATGCTATTCTCCCACCTAATTTTTGGTCTACCAACTGGATGTTTTCCCTCTGGTTTTCTTACAAGAAGTTTCTATGCCCTTCTTTCATTTCCCATTCGTGACACATGTCCTGCTCATAGCAGTCTACGAGATTTATGTATATCAGGCCTATAATTCGTGAGGTTAGAACCATAATATTCTGACTTTTTTTGAGTAATCAGCAGAGCGATTTGTTAATTTTATAATCACATATAGGAGGTGTGTGTAGTAATGATTGACCTCGACGATACACAGAGATTATGAATAAAATGGCTGAAGCACTACTATTAATTATAGCAGTCACTCTTAAGAACCATTTAATCTGACTATTTAACTCATGCCCCAAATGGGAGTCAATGACCAATCACATTTCAATGATTTTTTATTTTCAACCAATCACAGTCGTGTTTCGCCTATAATTTACCAACTAAAGTTTATCATAATAAAGAAAGCACCTCCTTTTTAACATTCTATAGGTCATAGCATTATTTTGCAGTGACTGACTCTCTAAGAAATACAGCTACCAGATTGTATATATAGTGCATGAATGTCAACACATAGCGCATGCGGGAGTTAATATTAAAATATTTGTAGCAATTGATTTTATCACCAAAAAAAGAAATCACTATTTGCACTTTCTTATATGTATTTTTTCCCAGATAATAACATTCCAGAAAAATATAATTGTCATATTTACATCATAGGACATCAGAACATGTGTTTCTTTTTTTTTTTTTTCCCCCACTAGAGAGCATTCTTACAATATTGCGTTCCTTTGGCAATAAATAATATGATCTGGTTGCAGTGATGAACAAAAAAAAGCAAATGAAGCGTTGATTGTTTCTCATTTGTTTTCAAACATCGCAGTTTACATTAAATAAATACATATTTTAAAATAACTATATTTAAATAATGATTTGTGAGTAAACAGCTTAATTTTCTTCGTTAAATAGTCCTAACAAATGCCACTCTTGATTTCCAAATTCTCTAGATAATTTGGAAATCACTCGTGGCATTACTAATGAAAAACAATAAACATCAAGAAAAGTAGATAGAAATCTCTAGTTATAGCCTCGTGTTATTGTTACAAAGATAAAAAAATAGAGCTATTCTTTGGTTAATAAGAAATAATAAAAACAAACTAACTGTTTTCCATTTGATAACATGTTAATTAAAAACAAACAGGCGTGTCCGTGACGCAAGTGGCTAGATACTCGTCCTTCACCTCTAGTCTCGAGTTCGCGTCTCAGTCACTCCTTGTGGTGTTCGTGATGGACGAAATACAGTACAGTAAAAGCTCCTTATTCGCGGGTTAAAAAATTGCGACACAGATCCAGTATTCGTGGCTAAAAAGTCTTTATTCGCGGAACCAGTCGGTATATCAGAAGGATTAGTATCCTTTATTAACGCATCGGCAACTTTTTTACTGCAGGCACGTGCCAAGGTGACTTTTACAAAGAGCGATTCAAACCAAATGGACACATAAATATCAAAGTAAAACAAACGTTATTGTCACTAAGCCTAAAGTTCGTTGTTAAAAGCCACCGCCGTGCGACGTCGTATTTCACGTGCCGCTATGTCCGTTATACATGTAAATGCCTCCCTCGCCACGATCTGTTTTATTGTTTCAAGTTGTCATTCGTTGCAATCATTTTGATTGAATAATACGTGCCTTTTCTGCTTTGTTGCCAATTTATAATGACAAGTAATATGAAAGAAAATTAGGTCCGAAGCGGAAAAAAGCAGTGTTGCCGCTTAAAGGAAAACAAAAAACAGAAATGCCTGACCGTCTACGCATTGACGAATCGTTTGCGTCTATATCACGCTGTTTCGATGTTAATGAAGCAACTGTACGATTCATCAAGAAATCCGAAGACAAAATAAGGAATTCTATCTCTGAATTCACAGCTGAATATCAATATGAATTCTGTGGCACCATGTGCATGAAACCAATAACGCTAATTTAAGTAGTTCTGAGAAAATGAAGATTCATGCATGGAGGTTTCCCATCTGAAGTGAACCTCCAATGTGTTGCCATCTCTGGATCTTCTGTTTAACCAATTGTACAGCAATCAACATTTGAGGGATGATAAATGACAGCTCCAATATTACATTAATAATATTAACTCTCTATCTATCTATCTTCGGGTTTTTACAGCTGCTGCCGTCTTCCCGTGCCAAACCTCCAAAGCCTACGGTCTTGGGCATCTTCGATGCTTAGCCCAATAATATTAACTCATTTTTTTAAATTTGAGGGTTATGGGTTTTATGCATGGTGCCACAGAATTGAAAGACCTTTTAAAAGCGGAAAACAGGAAAAAAAAGTACTAACTTCTTTAAGCCCTTGCTTAAGCTTGACAGTAATAATTAATAGAAATTGTTCAAAATCTCTCATATTATTTAGTGAACATATTTAAGTAGTCGCAAAATAATAGAAAGTTAAAAGAGGAATTAAACCTCTATTTAGTGCTTTAAAAACACAGATCGAAATTTAAACACATCTTTCTTTGACCCTACAGGTGGAGGAGATCCTATTCTATATCAACATTTATTTTGATGTTTTGGTCATCCAGAAGTTTATATTTTAATTCTTCCTGGGTTTGGCATGATTTTATTTTGACTATTTAACTCATGCCCCAAATGGGACTCAATGGCCAATCACGTTTCAATGATTTCTGTTTTACAACCAATCAGAGTCGTGTTTTTCACGACATATTTATCAGTGTTATAATTACCATATTAAAGAAAGCTCCTCCTTTTTAATATTCTGAACAGGTCTGGTCATTATTTTGTAGTGACAGAGCCTGCAAGAAATACGGCTACCAGATTGTATATATAGTGCATGCATGTCAACGCATAGCGCATGCGGGAGTTAATATAAAAACATTTGTAGCAATTTATTATAGCACCAAAAAAAGAAACCACTGTTTGCACTTTCTTAAGTGTATTTTTTCCCAGGTAATAATCCAGAAAAAATATAATTTTCATATTTACATCATACGACATCAGAAATGAATTAATATACAGTTTGATGTGTTTCATTTTTTCTCCAGTAGAGAGCATTCTTACAATATTGCGTTCCTTTGGCAATAAATAGTATGATCTGGTTGCAGTGATAAACAAAAGAAGCAGATGAAGCGTACCTATCGTTTCTCATTTGTTTTCAAATATCGTCGTTTACTTTAAATATATAAATATTTTAAAATAACTATAGTTAAATAATGATTTGTGAGTAAACAGCTTAATTTTATTCGTTAAATAGTCCTAACAAATGTCACTCTTGATTTCCAAATTCTCTAGATAAATTCACTACTCACTTCGTGAGTTGTGAATTTATCGATAATTTGGAAATCACTCGTGGCATTACTTATGATAATTTTTATTTTATTCTGGGACATTGGAACGTATCACCTATATACCCATACCAATTACCATTCCATATTCGCGGTTTCTGTATTCGCGTCATATTTGCGGAACATATCCCCCGCAATAAGGAGCTTTTACTGTACTTCATTCCATTACTTCTCCATACCTGTTCGTTTCATTTGATTTCATCTGCTCCTGTGATGGTGCGACATGCCTGGTCACCCGGCATCTCTGTATATCACATACTACAATAATATGTTCTTCATCTCATTCCTTGACCCATCATTATGTTGAACACAAGTACTGAGTTTGTGTTTTTAATGGAAAATAAAGTTATTCGTTATACTAGGACATTCGAAAATTAATGGCAACACTGGTATAACATCACAAAAAAATTAGGTTATTTTTGACATTATGAACTTCATTTTTAGTCTCTTGCCAAGTAAACTATTTGTTGTCAAATCCTTGAAAGATGGCGCACTCCATCTGCAGCATCATTTCTGGACATCTCTCTCATCTGATCGATCTAGAGCTTTCTAGATATCAACTCTAGATTGAAATTGAATGCCTCATAGAGGTTATTTGATCTTTGAGAATAAGTTATAATCACAAGGGCTCATGTCTGGTGAATTTGGTGGATGTTCAAATAGGCCAACTTCCCAATTCCACCTTCTAAACAAATTCTACTGAACATCTTTTTAGGGCGGTATTACTTATGCGTGCTATTGTGCATTGCAGAGACTCTTGATATCCCAACTCCTTTCAAAAAACGTTAAACTGAAAATATATAAAACTATTATTTTACCAGTTATATTATATGGGTGCGAAACATGGACTCTTACTTTAAGGGAGGAAAGGAGATTACAAGTATTTGAGAATAAAGAACTTAAGAAAATATTTGGACCAAAGAGAGATGAACAGACAGGTGAATGGAGAAGACTACATAACATTGAACTGCATGGTCTTTATAGGAAGCCAAATATAATAAGAACAGTTAAGTCTCGTAGACTGCGATGGGCAGGGCATGTTGCACATATGGGGAATAAAAGACTTGCATGGAAGCTTCTTGTAGGAAAGCCAGAGGGAAAACGCCCAGTTGGTAGACCAAGAATGAGGTGGGAGAATAACATTAACTATGATTTGAGGGAAGTAGATTATACAGGGAATGATTGGAAAGCATTAGCTCAGGACAGGGATGTATGGAGAGCTTATGTCCGCGCGGCCATGAACCTACGGGTTCGATAGTGCCAGTGAGTAAGTAAGGAAGTATTACTTTATACATGCGAGAACAGTGAATTTATTCACAAAATATTGCTATTTCGAGACTTTCAATATTACACATTTATACAACAAAGACTACTCAACAATATACTACAAGATTACAATGGTCACCACTAGGGTCGCTGATTTACAACGTGTTGCCATTACTTATAGAATGCCAAAGTATTTTGAGATGCATGCACATCAGAGTTCATATCGCTCTAGTGAAAAAAAAAAAAAAAAAACTGCTGCAACCTATTATGCTCGAGCATAACTCTAGAACACCTAAAATAATTCCAGTCAAACTCGGTATGCATATAACGTACAATCCATAAAATATTCCTTGGTGGGTAAAATACCCTTTTCACCCATACGAGTAAGTATAAATAACACAGCTCTACAATTTTTTTTGTTGCCCTGGATATCTCTGCGAATTTCTATGTTTTCAAGTGCACAATTTACGAATATATATTCATGAAAGTGCTGAATGTGCGCAAAAAAATTATAGAAGAAAATCCTATAAAAGGCGTTTCGCTGAAGTATAACATGAGTTTTCGACATTTTTCTTTCTAATTACGTCGGTGTATACTAATTTTTCAAAAAACAATTGACATTATACATAGGCCTATAAATATATATGTTTTTTCTTCATATTTTCCGATTTTTGTAGTGTAAAATGAAAATAAAGATAAAAACAGCAAATCTTCCAAAATCATTGATAGTTTCATGAATTGTAAGCATAAATATATCCGAAATTAATCTTATATCAAGGGCAACAAAACCACTGTTGACCAGTGTAATCGACAATGACGATATTGATGCTGCATTCATAATTTTATTGGGTGCTCTAAGCTCATTGGTGCCAATCTCGATGACATTTAATCCCAAATTCGACCTCTAGCATCCCCAGGAGGTGAGAAGGGGTGAAACATAAAATGTCAGAGATTAGTGCTAATCTATAGTTTTCAGGGTCACTATGCTGACTAGTGACAAAATATTGGGATTAAATACTCGGCCAATCAGCTAGTACTACATAACATTTATTAACCACGACCATAATATCCATTTTAATGCTTATGGCTATAAATACATCACAGATTATACATTACATATTACTCATCATGCCATGTTTGGAGCTTTTGTAGGTGTGGTAGCTTCCCGTTTCTTTCCACACCCCAGTATCTCTTTTGCATCTTAAAATCTAAGAAGGTCCCGAGGGGCCCCAACTTGGAGGTGAGAAGAGTGGATTTGGCTAAGTTAGACCCTCCGGACTTCACACCGAAATTCACCCCAGAGGTTAAATATCATTACCTTATTATTTATCACACCGCTTCACTAGACTCTCTGATACACATAAATTAGATACCCGATCCCTTGAGCAGTGTCCTTTATATCCCTCCTCATCACACTACCTACTATTCGAAATATTTTACAGTTTCTCTTGCTAGAACATGGAATTCCCTTCCACCCTATGTCAGAGACTGCCAAACTTTACCATCTTTCACAAACAAATTGAAAATAAGATTATTAACAGAAACAACTCCCTAATATTACTTTTTAAAATTTAATAATGTGTTTTTTCATTATTTAATAAAATTAGTTTTAAGATTTGTTAATATATAGGGTTTCCAGTATAAAACCGGACACTCTGCGGCTGGCAGAGTGAAATGCGGACGAGGAGAGAGCGCAGCCTGACGGGTGAAACCCCGTGAGGCGTGTCCGGTTTTATATTGGAAGCCCTGTATTTACCTAATGCCTTATATAATAAGCGATAGATTAATTCATTATAGTTTTTTTTTCTTTTCTTCTTATGTATAGTAGATTCGAGCTGTTATTCCTTTCTGTATTCATTCTATCATTAATTTAATTGTAATTGTTTTTAATATTATTGTATTATTAGACATTATTTTAATTATTCAATTTGACAGATAATTAATTGTTTAGTATGTACTATTATTGTATTTTTTGTATTTAAATGTAACATATGTTTGTCTTGGTGAGTGGAAGTGAAGGCCACATGGCCTTAACTCCACCAGGCTAAATAAATCTAAATAATCTAAATAAATACCAGTTCCATCAGGATTTTTGACCAGATCAAAGGTTCGGAAATCTCAATTAGCCTCTGCACTTAAGGATGAAGAAAAGTGGTAATGCCATTTCGGATTTTTAGTATAAGCCGGAACAGGAAATAACAGAGCGTTAAAATTTTCACTTTTTTATTATAATATGAAAATGTTGAAAAACATCTAAAATTTTTCCTATACTTTTATGTTATGGTTTGGTTATCTGTCATGTGAATGGTGGCTCAGATGAAGATGTTGATGCTAGAAAAGAAACCAACGTATGCTTACATTCAATTGAAATACATTTGGAGGTCGGAACAAATCTCCTTAAGACTTAAACTAAGATTATTTAATTCAAATGTGAAATCAATTTTATTATACGGCTGTCAAACTTGGAAGGCTACTATACAAATTGGAAAGAAATTGCAAATCTTTGTAAAAGTTTCCTGAGAAATATCTTGGATACATGGTGGCCAGAGATTATAACAAATAAAGAACTTTGGAGAAGAACAAGTCAAAATGAAATTTGTAAAGAAATAACATTTAGAAAGTGGAAATGGGTTGGTTATGTGTTAAGGAGAGAGAATTATAACATTACAAAAATTACATTTGATAGGGACCCCCCAAGGATTGGAAAGGCGAAGAGGAAGGCCCTAGGGCAACATGGAGTAATACCATCAGGGATGAAGCTAAACAGGCAGGGATGAGTTGGAATGGAATTAAGGCATTGGCAAACAACAAAGTTCGTTGGCGAGCTTTTATCACGGCTCTATGCTTCCCAGTGGAGTGAACAGGACGACTACTACTACTTGATTATCTATCGTTAATGTTTTTTTTATAAATTCAAAATAAACGGTATTTGGAAGTAGGTCTACAAACATGTCCGTTTCTGTAAAGAACAAGAATACTACATAGATAGTGTATATTGATTTACAAATATTGTTTAAATATAGGGCTATTCAGAAAGAAGGAACAGACTTCAAATAATTATTTCTTCCAAACTACAAAAAACAAACAATTATTCCAACGCTCCTGAAAAGAGAAGGGTTTGAAGTTCTGATCACGGCTGCATTGGCGCTGTTGCTTGTCATGTTGATTGAGATTGTATTAAGATGGCGACACAACAGGACGTTGGAATTGGAAGAGGGGGAGCAGAAGATCAGCTTCATTACAGGTGGCCTCCCAGGTCACCCGACATAACCCCGTGTGATTTTTATCTCTGGGGTTACGTAAAAGACCGTGTTTTTATCCCACATATGTCCGACACTCTTAAAAATCTTCTACATCGAATTGTTGAAGCTGTGAATTCGATAACTAGAGACCAGCTGATTCGTGTGTGGCAAGAAATCAGCCACCGTTTTGATATTTGTCGTGTAACATATGGTGCTCATATTGAAACCATAAAAATTGTGAAATTTGAACTTTTCTGTTTCCAGGAACGTTGGAACTGTGTTTATATTTTCTGTAGTTTGGAAGAAATAAGCGTTTGAGGTCTTCCTTCTTTGTGAATAGCCCTGTATAAGGAAATTTGTTAAAACCACTTTCATGTAGTGTGCCATTTTTTCTGAGTGAATCATGAATTATCACAAAATATGGAGATAAACAGTATCTTATCGCTAAACCTTTATAATATCACTATCTTATCATTAACATTTGTTATTTAGAGTATTAGGAATATCGTAATTGTGAATAGAACACTATGTAATGAACTTACTGCTTCTTTTCCAGGTATTGCTACGATATTTTACAAAATATAGCGAATTAAAAAAAAATCATACGCTGTAAATAGATCTTATGTATGCATAAAGGGCTTGAAATTCGATTAGAAATCCTATAGGATCTGAAATCTAATAGAAGTGAAACACGAATTTGGATGGAACTGGTTTAGAGACCTTGAGGCTGCGATGGTTATGATGATGAAAAATGGATTATTGAAAATAATTTTTATTTGGATATTGTGCCAAATAAAAACGTAACGATTAAAAACAAAACATACAACAAAATAAAAATAACAATAATTTTTTTTAATACATTTAAAAAGTTATCTTTGCTTCTGATATCAATAAGAGTGTTTTCTGGATCATTGAAGTTGGAGATAAGAATATTTTCTTTAGCATTAAGGATGTCTTTCAAGTATTTGGTGTATATTTTAAAACCATAATGCAGTTATGTGAGATAATATGAATAGACCAATAACACTGGTCAACATGATTTTTCTCTCATGAGTACCAATATTAATTGTATTGTATTCATAACTTGTAATCGTTTGTGTATATATATATATATATATATATATATATTGTAATTTAGATTTAAGACTATTTTTTCTTCTTTGTATTTTTTTAAACCTGGTTGAGTGGTAGACAAGGCCTTAAGGCCTTAACTCTGCCAGGTAAAATAA
Organism: Diploptera punctata; assembly: GCA_030220185.1. Lineage (NCBI taxonomy): Eukaryota > Metazoa > Arthropoda > Insecta > Blattodea > Blaberidae > Diploptera > Diploptera punctata. The sequence continues at coordinate 106,258 of JASPKZ010009352.1, read as the reverse complement.
AGCTATTATTATTATTATTATTATTATTATTATTATTATTATTATTATTATTATTATTATTAATAGTTGTACTAAGTGCAGATATTTATCGTGATTTAAAATATGTATTCGGAATTTCTCCATCACCCACAGTTTTTTTTATTTCAATTTCAATTAATGGATTTAAATAATATTTTTTTAAATAAACGTTTTTTCGTCCGTTTGTCCATTGTAAAATAAAACCAAATGAGCTAACTGAAATGATTTCAGCTATGGAAAAGAGATGTCAAGCAAGGCAAATGGAAACCTAATATTCTGGCCGATTATTGTTGGACCATCAAGAAGATGCTCCACAGGCGGAATATAGCATAACATCGTAATTCCTTACTTTCTAGGTGAGTCCGAATATTCGAATATTGTGTAGTTACGAATGTAGAAAATATTAAAGTGTTTGAAATTATAATAAATGTCTGTCTCTCGGAAACCTTGCGTGATGGAGAAAAACCGATATCATATTTGAATTCAGGAGAAAAAATACTATCAGAATCACTATTTTTCTTTCTGAGACAAAAAAAAGTTAATTTTTTGTTGCTCATTGTAACCAGTAGACTATATGATAATGAAATAATAACAGTAAAACAACCTGTAGACTATTATTTGATAGCACAAAATTAACCGCCATCTTAAAATTTGTTGAATACAATCATTAAATTCATTTGTAGACTTCACATTCGTGAGTAGTGAATTTATCTAGAGAATTTGGAAATCAAGAGTGGCATTTGTTAGGACTATTTAACGAATAGAATTAAGCTGTTTACTCACAAATCATTATTTAACTATAGTTATTTTAAAATATTTATATATTTAATGTAAACGGCGATGTTTGAAAACAAATGAGAAACGATAGGCACGCTTCATCTGCTTCTTTTGTTTATCACTGCAACCAGATCATACTATTTATTGCCAAAGGAACGGAATATTGTAAGAATGCTCTCTAGTGGAGAAAAAATGAAACACATCAAACTGTATATTAATTCATTTCTGATGTCGTATGATGTAAATATGACAATTATATTTTTCTGGATTATTACCTGGGAAAAAAATACATTTAAGAAAGTGCAAACAGTGGTTTCTTTTTTTTTGGTGGTATAATAAATTGCTACAAATGTTTTTATATTAACTCCTGCAAGCGCTATGTGTTAACAGTAAAACAACCTGTAGACTATTATTTGATAGCACAAAATTAACCGCCACCTTAAAATTTGTTGAATACAATCATTAAATTCATTTGTAGACTTCACATTCGTGAGTAGTGAATTTATCTAGAGAATTTGGAAATCAAGAGTGGCATTTGTTAGGACTATTTAACGAATAGAATTAAGCTGTTTACTCACAAATCATTATTTAACTATAGTTATTTTAAAATATTTATATATTTAATGTAAACGGCGATGTTTGAAAACAAATGAGAAACGATAGGCACGCTTCATCTGCTTCTTTTGTTTATCACTGCAACCAGATCATACTATTTATTGCCAAAGGAACGGAATATTGTAAGAATGCTCTCTAGTGGAGAAAAAATGAAACACATCAAACTGTATATTAATTCATTTCTGATGTCGTATGATGTAAATATGACAATTATATTTTTCTGGATTATTACCTGGGAAAAAATACATTTAAGAAAGTGCAAACAGTGGTTTCTTTTTTTTTGGTGGTATAATAAATTGCTACAAATGTTTTTATATTAACTCCTGCAAGCGCTATGTGTTGACATTTATGCACTATATATACAATATGGTAGCCGTATTTCTTATAGGCCCAGTCACTGCAAAATAATGGTCAGACCTGTTCAGAATATTAAACAGGAGGAGCATTCTTTAATATGGTAAATTTAACACTGATAAATATTTCGTGACACACGACTCTGATTGGTTGTAAAACAGAAATCATTGAAACGTGATTGGTCATTGACTTCCATTTGGGGCATGAGTTAAATAGTCTTAGTAATTTTATTTAACGTCGCTCTTTAACATCTCAGGTCATTAGCGCCGTAATTCAGACCTGGGCGCGAAAGTGCTAGCGAAATTTTAATTAGAGGCGTCTTATTTCAGGTTTAAGGATATTTTACGTCTCTTAAATCTATAACACGGGACTGCGAGTTTGCTACCAATACTAGTAAAATTCATATGAAATTACGTTGAGGTGAAGTCATATGATAAAAGTTAAAAATTAAATTCTACCTGTTGGTAGGTGCCGTCGTCCTCAACTTTGTTATACTATTGTATTAATACCAACAAGTACAATTTAATTTTTAACTTTCATCATACGACTGTCCACCGCTGTGGTCTCGAGGTAGCGTGCTGCCTTGTCACGCAGCGGGCCCGGGTTCGATCCCCGATCGGGGCAGTTTTTCTGGGTGAGGTTTTTATCGGGGTTTTTCCTCACCTGTAAGACAAATGTCAGGAAAACGTTACGGCCCAAACGGTCCCCGAAATCATATGACCATCATCATCATCATCATCCTTATTATTACCATTATCATCATCATCCTTCACAGGTGTGGAAAGCAACGGGAAGCTACCACACCTACACAATTCCCTAGTAAAGCTGCAAGCATAGCATGAAAATGCTATGATTGTAGTGAAGGACCTGCCTTCGGGCAGAATTACTATGGATCATACGACTTTACTAACCATTCTAATGAAGTCATGTTCAGGAATTTTACACCTTAAAAATCCACCGACTCCGACCGGGTTTGAACTTACGAATCTCGATAAGGGGAGAAACGTTTCGATCGCTTAAACACATCCCGAATGCATTTGTCAATATAAAATTTATCTGTACGATAATGCTTCATCTTTATTGTTTCTACAAAGTTGAAGTATGAAGACAAATGAAATATGATCTAGAAGGCAAGGACAAGTTGAAAACAGCACGAAATTACTTAATAGGTTGAAACATTATACTATTATGTGAAGTAGGTGTGTTAAAGTATCATCTACGTCAACGATGGTGGCCTATCTAACGCTAGTCAAATAAATATATGCAGACAGACTTCTTTATATATATCTATCCATAGTAGTAGGACTTTATTAGACAAAAAAGTAAGATATTTACAATATTATTTACAAATATGGGTCGCACGGGCAGTAAGCCGTACGTGCTGTTGACAGTCCGTTACAATAAAGTAATAATTGGTACTAGTGTAAAGAAAAATAAACAAATCAGCAATAACATTACAATTACATAAAGAAAACACAATAAAAATATTACAATTAAATAATAACACAATAGCATTATACACTAAAAACATTAACATTACAATTACATAAAGAAAACACAATAATATTACAATTAAGTAATCCATAGTATAGCGTAGTGGTTAAGGCACTGCGCTACAAGCCGGAAGGTCGAGGGTTCAAGTCCCGGTGGGGTCAGGATTTTTAAACTGACCTAAACCTTCTGGCGGCACTATGGCCCTGGGGTCGACTCAGCCTCTAACGGAAATGAGTACCAGACGCTTGTTCTGGGGTAAAGGCGGCCGTCACGCAGGGCTGACAACCCGGCTGACATCAAGTGCCGATTCTCTAGAAATAGTGGGAGCCTTAACTTCTCACTACCCCAAAGGCCTCCTGAGGCCTGTAGTGGGAATACTTTACTTTACTTACTAGTAGTTTTTGGACGTCCCAGCGATCTTTTGCCTTGGGGGCAGTAGCGAAATATGGCTTTTGGAATTCTATGAGACGGCATTCGTTTGAGCAAGTCTCAAACCAGCTCTTAATATCTTTGTTTCAAAAGTAGCCAGATATTTCTCATCTGACTTTAAAATAGTCCAAGTTTCTGATGCATAAGTAATTATTGGTCTTATAAGAGTTTTATAAATCAGTAACTTAATTCAGTTATTAAGTGTGATTTTAGATATTTTCTTAGTCCAAAGAAACATAATTAATCATCCATCCATAGTAATTCTGCCCGAAGGCAGGTCCTTCACTGCAATCATAGCATTTTCATGCTATGCTTGCAGCTTTACTAGGGAATTGTAGGTGTGGTAGCTTCCCGTTGCTTTCCACACCGGTGAAGGATGATGATGATGACCATATGATTTCGGGGACCGTTTGGGCCTTAAAGTTCTCCTGACACTCCTCTTATAGGTGAGGAAAAACCCCGATAAAGACCTCACCCAGAAAAACTGCCCCGACCGGGGATCGAATCCGGGCCCGCTGCGTGACAAGGCAGCACGCTATCTCGAGACCACGGCGATGGATATATATATATATATATATATATATATATATAAAGTAAAGTGATCCCACAACAGGCCCGGAGGCCCTTGGGGTAGTAGGAGGTTACGGCTCCCACTTTTTGTAGACAATCGGCACTTTATGTCAGCCCTGCGTGACGGCTGCCTTTATCCCCAGAACAAGCGTCTGGTACTCATTTCCGTTAGAGGCTGAGTCGACCCCAGGGCCATAGTGCCGCCAGAGGGTTTGTGTCAGCTTAAAAATCCTGACCCCAACGGGACTTGAACCCTCGACCCTCCGGCTTGTAGCTCAGTGCCTTAACCACTACGCTACGGCGTGCCCCCTATATATGTATATATATATATATATATATACATATACAATAAAACTTGCTCAAAGCGGAATCGCATGGGACTATTTTTTTCCACATTAGACAAAATTCCGCATTATAAAAAAACTAAAACTTATACGGTAGTCTATAATCTAAGATTATTAATAAGTCTTTTTATGCACCTTGGATTTATTGTAGTTCTACCGCCTTTGAAAAGTGAAGTATAGTATGTATGAGCGACTTGGCGTCTCTATCATTAGGTTTTTAAACATTTTCCTCGATTCTGTAAAAACCACTTCCCAACCTCGCATCTTAATATACTATAATATTAATTAAATAAATGGGCACGCCGTAGCGTAGTGGTTAAGGCACTGAGCTACAAGCCGGAGGGTCGAAGGTTCAAGTCCCGTTGGGGTCACGATTTTTAAACTGACCCAAACCCTCTGGCGGCACTATGGCCCTGGGGTCGACTCAGCCTCTAACTGAAATGAGTACCAGACACTTGTTCTGGGGTAAAGGCGGCCGTCACGCAGGGCTGACAACCCGGCTGACATAAAGTGCCGATTGTCTAGAAAAAGTGGGAGCCTTAACCTCCTACTAACCCAAGGGCCTCCTGAGGCCTGTTGTGGGATCACCTTACCTTTACTTTTTTAATATGGATTTTCATCAAGTAAACACCAACTCAATTGATTACTATAATATCAGTTGCATCTGCATAAACATGTGAATGTAGACAATGGGTATAGACCAATACAGGCTATTGGAAACTGTACACACAAACATCCTACACGCGATAAGAACAAGGATGTTTAACCGTCTCGAAACAACATTTAACTAATAAATAATACACTGCTGTAGTTAGTTTGAAAAACTGAATATTTGAATAACCTACAAGAAACGGTTTGAACGGAATATGACGTAGAGTACAAAAAAAAAGTCTGGAAGCAATGCAGAAAACTGTTTCCGTCCCTGCAGGGCTTAGTTTGAAGGCGGCCATGAATCAGGAGGGATTATATGGGTATAGAATCGATCGCAGCCTCGCAAGACTTGTCTCTGGATCCCAGGAAAAAAAAAGCACAAACACTTTTCCAGTCGCAGTTTTACCTTATTGATAGTCTTTATAATAAAGAACATAATATACATATTTATGAGGGAAATTTTGAGCAAGTGCTGAATTCAAATACCTAGGAACAATAATCACACATATGAATGAGATGCACAAAGAAATTAAACATAGGCTCAATTCTGGAAATGCGTGCTATTATGCATTGCAGAGACTTTTGATGTCCCAACTCCTTTCAAAAAAACGTTAAACTGAAAATATATAAAACTATTATTCTACCAGTTATATTATATGGATGCGAAACATGGACTCTTACTTTAAGGGAGGAAAGGAGATTACAAGTAGGCCTATTTGAGAATAAAGTACTTAGGACAATTTTTGGACCAAAGAGAGATGAACAGATAGATGAATGGAGAAGACTTACATAACAATGAACTACATGGTCTTTATAGGAAGCCAGATATAATAAGAACAGTTAAGTCTCGTAGACTGCTATGGGCAGGACATGTTGCGCGTATGGAGAATGAAAGACTTGCATGGAAGCTTCTTGTAGGAAAGCCAGAGGGAAAACGTCCAGTTGGTAGACCAAGAATGAGGTAGGAGTATAACATTAACTATGATTTGAGGGAAGTAGATTATACAGGGGATGATTGGAAAGCATTAGCTCAGGATAGGGATGTATGGAGAGCGTATGTCCGCGCGGCTATGAACCTACGGATTCGATAGTGCCAGTGAGTAAGTAAGTAATATACATTACTTTATTTTATACATGCATTTACAAAGTAGATAGAAGTGATATCTTTAGACAAAACTTGAGAGTTTTTCAACGCATAATTCGTGATCGGATTAAAATGAAGAGATAAGCACAAGGTGTGTTAGTGATATTGACTTAAATAAGATAAATGACATTACTTCACCATTTAAAAATCATGCGAAACAATTTATATTATAGTCTCCTAGGCCCAAAGTTGGTCCCTAGATATTGCAGATATAAAAAATTTCACAACTATATTGCTTTAATACCTCTATTTCACATATTCACAACTATAGACCAGCCTCATGAGTATTTCTGACTACAGTTCATGAAATCTGGGGTTCGATTCCCGGTCAAACCATAGGATTTTTTTCATAAAGGGAATTGTTTCTGTGGTTGCCCATTAATTTAGGTTAATAATTCTCCTGGTGCTTCATTATCATTCATCACCTATCATATCATCGGAGTAACGTTACTCCGCCTTCCAGGTGCACCAACCTAAGAAATAGATTAGAATACCGCCAATGTCAGGGGAGAAAGGCAGACATATCATAAAACACAGTCTGGTGAAAATGGACAAAAAAAAGTTAAGAAACATACACACACTAGAATAAGACACACATATCATTAAAAAGATAAACATAGTTTTGTATGTTTATAATATATATATATATATATATATATATATATATATATATAGTAATTCTGCCCAAAGGCAGGTCCTTCACTGCTATGCTTGCAGCTTTACTAGGGAATTGTAGGTGTGGTAGCTTCCCGTTGCTTTACACACCGGTGAAGGATGATGATAATGATAATGCTAAGGATGATGATGATGGCCATATGATTTCGGGGACCTTTGGGCCTTCAAGTTTTCCTGACATTTGTCTTACAGGTGAGGAAAAACCCCGATAAAAACCTCACCCAGATAAACTTCCCCGACCGGGGATCGAACCCGGACCTCTGCGTGACAAGGCAGCACGCTACCTCGAGACCACAGCGGTGGGCATAAATAGGGTTGCAAAAGATAGTGAAGTGCATTCTATATAACCTCACCTATCTAAATCCTAACCCCACCTGCTCGTCGTGGTGCAACCTGCCTAAAACAAACGGGGCTCTGGGGACCGAGTCACGGCGGTATAATCGTTCCATCAATATACAGAGTAAATGCTGTATCATAATCGCGCCTGTCCAGAGGCCTAAGGTGGCAACCCCACCACTGGACTTGCTCACTTCAAGCCAGTAACCTGTTGTGAGGACTTACCTTACTAAAAAGTCTCAAAGAAGATGAATATATATATGCCCTACATATACATTATTCGGTTTATGACGATCCACGTCATCCTACGAATCCTAACCTCCACAATTTCTAGCTCTTTCGCAAGTCTTCCGGCAAGACTCTTTCTTTTTTTCTTCAAAACCCTTTCGCCAAATTATCCTTTTCCTTTCTCTTTTGGTGTCCATAGAACTACCTGATTTGGAAGTTTTTCTATCGATCGATGCATTAAAACTAGTGATAAATATGTTTGCGTTGCAAGAAGTAAATTCAATATCGCATCTAGAAAATTAATAAAATATATTGATAAAAAATCAATATTGCTCTTTATACAGAATTTCCTATCAGTTGACAAAGCACATACCTGAATTAACTATTAAGCTTTTTGTTTCTGAATTGCATCCGTTTGGCAATATAAATTTGATACATGTTAATTGCAATAATAATTGTTAGATATTACTAGGTCCAAATCTCTCTTAATTTAGTTTCTTAGTAACTTACCATGCTAGGAGTTCTCTTCTGGCCTCACATAAGCTTGCCGTACATATAGTCTATATTATAATTCATTTACCTCCCTCAACTCCATTTAAATATTATCCATTTATCTACATCTTGTTCTCCCTAAATTTTGTTTCTCTGCTGGTCTTCAAATTAGAGCTCTGTATTCAATTATTTTAACATGTTGTTTCAAATGTGATGTTCAAAATGTAGGGATGAGAAGTAAAACTGGAGAGAAGCAAAACAAGTTTCATAAAACATGGATAGAAAATTGATTGGTTAGGACATGCTGAATACTACATACAATTTCCAACAAAAAACAACGGGCAGTTACTGCACATGAATAAATAAACCAGGAGTCGATCTGAAAACTTTAGAGTTGAGTTACCAACCTAAATGACCAGTGTTTGTAAAGTTATGGATACTCACGAATAGTTAACTTGTAGACCAGTGTTTATTGGATTTTTTCTTATTGTTTGCTTTTCACTTGAATGTTGTGCATTTCTCATTATTCCATCCATAGTAATTCTGCCCGAAGGCAGGCCCTTCACTGCAATCATAGCATTTTCATGCTATGCTTGCAGCTTTACTAGGGAATTGTAGGTATGGTAGCTTTCCGTTGCTTTCCACACCGGTGAAGGATGATGATGATGATGATGATGGCCATATGATTTCGGGGACCGTTTGGGCCTTAAAGTTTTCCTGACATTTGTCTTACAGGTGAGGAAAAACCACGATAAAAACCTCACACAGAAAAACTGCCCCGACCGGGGATCGAACCCGGGCCTGCTGCGTGACAAGGCAGCACGCTACCTCGAGACCACAGCGGTGGACTTCTCATTATTGATAGATTAAATAAAATTGTTGCTTCTTTTGTTGTAATTAGTACTTAGTATTCAAGCAAGCCACAACCAGCAAGAAATGACATCATGTAACCTGATAATTTCCGAGCCCACGTTTACTGTGACTTTTGTTTCTCTTCAATTTTAGTTCTCATTCTCACATTTTGAATCATCGCTTTTGAAACACACTGTAATCGCTGTGTGAATTGCCCACAAGACTAGCTCCTTTTTGTTAGGGGAAGAGTACAGTAAAAGCTCCTTATTTGCAGGGGATATGTTCCGCAAATATGCCGCGAAAATTGAATGGTAATTTGTATGGGCATATAGGGGATACGTTCCAAGGTTCCAAAATGAAATAAAATTATCAAAATGAAATCAATATAATGAGAGATTTTGAACAATTTCTCTAATTATTACTGTCAGGCTTAAGCAAGGTCTTAAATAAGATAGTAATTTTTTCCTGTTTTGCCGCTTTTAAAAGGTATCTCAATTCAGATTGATATTCAGCTGTGAATTGAGCGATAGAATTCCTTTCTTTTTTTGTCTTCGGATTTCTTGGTAAATCGTACAGTCGATTCATTAACGTTGAAACAGCGTGATATAGACGCAAACAAATCGCCAACGCGTAAACGGTCAAGCATTTCTGTTTTTACTTTAAGCGGCAACACTACTTTTTTTCCGCCTCAGAATTAATTTTCTTTCCTTTTACTCAACGTTATAAATTGGCAACAAAGCAGAAGAAACACGTGCTATTCAATCAAAATTATTGCAACGAATGACAAGTTGAAACAATAAAACACCGATCCTGGCGAGGGGGCATGTATAACGGACATAGCGACACGTGAAATACGACGGCGGTGGTTTTTAGCAACGAACTTTAGGCTTAGTAACAATAAGGTTTGTTTTACTTTGATATTTAATTGTCCATTGGTTTGAATCACTCTTTGTAAAAGTCACCTTGGCACGTGCTTGCAGTAAAAAAAAAAAAAGTTGTCGATGCGTTAATAAAGGATGCTAATCCTGAATCCGCGAATAAAGAAATTTTTAGGCGCGAATGCAAGAACTGTGTCGTAATTTTTTAACCTGTGAATAATAAAAGCGCGAATAAGGGAACCGCGAGTAAGGAGCTTTTACTGTACTTACACTAAATGTCGTTCATTGTTGTACACTTCATTCTGCAACTTCGTACACCTTAATGTTTCAAATATCAGATTATTATAGAATACTATTAACCGATCTCATAATTTCAAAGATTAAAAGAGTGCAAATTTGATAATAAGCATAAACATTGCATATTATAGGATATTTTATGAACATCGATATAAAATTATTTAGCCCCTATACAAACACTCGAAAGGGAAGAAGTTTGCGTTGTCATATTTTGTTGGTTTGTCACGCAGATGTGATGTCATAACCAGACACCAAATGGATTTCAGGAAAAAATCTATTATATGCTGCTTTGATACTGGAGTATGTTAGAAGAAAATGAGTCATTTATCTTGCTCGGAATGTACAGTGCGATGACTTAGGAAATTATGGTTTCGCTTCTCAGTTACTCATTCCATTGCTAGAAAATAATTATTACATCTTTCCTTGAAGTTATGAATCATTCCATTTCTTGTTCAGGTAACTGAATTATCTAAAGTCAGATTAAACCAAGATATATTAAGTGGTAGACCTCTTGGTCTATTCCGACTCACAATTGCTGACGCCATTTCTTTAAAGGTCGACTTATATTTCTTGTTCCCTCGGATTATAATATAAAACATTTCTTGTCATCCTGATGTTTGGCATCCGTAGGACAAGACCTCTCTAATTTATTCTAAATTTTTCTATTAATGTTGTGATTGGTTCTATGCTCAATTCCTTGCTGATATCAGTACTTCTTTTGTAATCTAATAATGTATTTCCAGCTTACAAAGCGGAGACATTTCAATTCTGAAACTTCGATTTGTCTTAATTGATCAGAGATCATCTTTTATATCCATACATTAAGAGTAGCAATGCAACCATTCTATATAATTTCAGCAGCATTTCTCGTTTTACGTTGTACTTCAATGTTCGCTGTATTGCATCACAGATTCCTGATTCTATTCAGTTTTATTTCGATGTCTTGTGATGTCTACAAAACTTATAAATTGATTTATATCAGTAATAATTTTAATCCCTGTTTGGTTCGATTTTCGGGCTAAATGACTGTGGTCCGGCTTTATTTTTTTCGCCCGGAAGACGAACCAAATAGAGATCAAGACGCCGGACGTGAAAGCCTACAGTTATAAATAATTTAATATTATATACATTCGTTTTCTGAGTAACCTTTTAATACGTAAATTATTGATCTATTTTAACTATATAATTACTAGGGCAAGGATTTTAATGCGTTTGCACCTTTTTTCTATGAGAACTATACAATGCTCAATTAGTTATAAATGCGTTTTGGCGGAAACAGATCAACTTTGTGGTTGCATTTACTTGCATTTTTTGGTGATTGTTTTTGGGATATTGCATTTTTTTGAAGATTTTATAGCATATTAGTGCTTATTTAAATCACTCAAACGTTATTTTTGTAGTTTTATGCTTTTTTGCGAGGAACTGTACATTTTTTAAACAATTTACTGTTACTGTATAAAATTTAACTTGAAATTCCATTTTATGAAACGAGTAAGAAGTTCTGCCTCCCCCACTTTGCAACTAATTGTGCATAAGACAATGGATGTGGCCAAACCCCATAACAGAAAAGAAAGATATGTTTGCTTCTTTCTTCCGATTACGAACCAGTCACCAGGATTATAGGTCGGTGTCCCTACACAGTTACCAAATCTCCATATCTGTCACGTGGTAAGTGTATAATATCAGATCATTGTAGTTGCATACTCGTTAGTTTAATAGGTGCTGTTTAAAGAAGCCATGAGGAAAAAATTAATTTATATTAAAACATTATGTTTCGCAGAATGGGGAAAAAGTGTTCAGCACGGATGGTGAAATATTGTATTGCAAAATATTTGACATCAGAGTTCGAGCTAAAAGAGTTCTTTGTAGATCAACACGTGACTAGGGAAAACCATAAAATAAGTCTACAACGAATTCCAAAAAGTTTTGTGAGAAAATGCTACGAAAGAAGGACAAGATATTAGGGCAAATGTGAATGGGGATATGGGTATGCATAGACGAAACTGCAAATTTAGCAAGTAGCTAAAGTTGTGGTAGGCACTTTGAAAGAAAATTATTCTAGTGAAGCTTTCTTATTAAATTGTCAAAAAGTGGATAAAGTGAATTATACGACTTACAATCAAGTGATGTGCTTTATTTTAAATATTCACCTTAAGTGTTGATGGAAGCGGAAAGGAGTTTCTCAATGGAAGTCATTGCTAACAGACAATCGACAGTTTTTCTCCTTCAAAAATTTACAGCAGTTTATTGAGCGGGAGCCGAATGTGTAATATATGGTCTCAGGAGTGTGCAACTTGCTGGTGGGTGCACACTAATAAAACCCAAGAAATGTAATTTATTCCTGCCCAGCCCAATGCACCACGTCCTCGTCGTGGCTCCTGGTTAATGCTAAGAAGTGCAGGGGCGAAAAAGCGAGTTTCTGACGCTTAAAAATTGGGACATACCAGCTAAGGGAGAAAACCCTACAGAAAATCATCGACCCCCCAGGATTGCTGGAGGTTGGGCGTGGGGATGACATCCCTACCCCGTAAAAATAAATACGTTCAGAAACCCAACATGTCTCAACAACGACTAAAGCAAAGGAAAATGGACTTACGAATCGGCACTTGGAATGTTAAACCCCTTTATACCGAGCACCAAAAAAGGTGCTTACAGCAAGTTTTATGGGAAATAGAAGAGTTGGAAGACCGAAAAAACGATGGGAGGATGGTATTAAGGAATATGCTGCAAACCTAGTTAAGTGTCGCAACTTGCTGCGCAAAATAGAAATGATTGGAGGCAGAAGTTAAGGGAGGCCAAAGCTCGAATTTGAGCCAGTCAGCCATTGGATGGATGGATGGATGGGCGTTTGTTGAGTATTGCAATGCAGAACACCTTATATTTACCTGGAAATGCGAATTTTACAAATATCACATTGCATTTTTTTAAATTTCTGTATATTTTTTTTTGTAATTGTTAGTGCATTATTGCGTATTTATTATGCATTATCTTGTATTTTATTGTGCATTAAAATCCGTGTCCTAATAATTACTTAATGCAGTTTTTAACTTGATGCAATTTTTAGATAGATCATCGGTTGATTAATGTCTTTGACATCGTCCGATTCCTAATAGCCAATTTTGTCGGTACATCCAATCTCCTGGTTGTATATGTTTCTCCTTCATATATAAACATATTCCCTGACTCCAGGAGGTTTTAGGTCTTCCTCTGCCTCGTCTTCCCTCAGGTTTCCATTCCAAAACAGATTTTGGTAGTCCATCCTCTTTCATTCGCTGGACATGTCCGTACCATCTTAATTGCTGATTTGTAATATAATCTAAAATAATGTCTTCAATCTTCATTTTCTCCCTTATAACTGAGTTCCTAATTTTTTCTCTTCTTGAAATTCTTGCAGCCCTTCGTATAAAATCCATTTCCGCTGCCAAAATGTACTTATTTGTTTTTGTTGTTAATGGCCAAAGTTCTGCTCCACAAGTAATGATGGATGCAATTTTAATTATGTGAAATATCGGTATAGAAAATATCTAGACAATAATTATAACTGGCTGCCATTCTCAGATCTGGGTAGTAAAGTTAGCATGAGGGCACTGTAGGAATTTAATTCAAGAGCATCTTTGTGGTACCGGTATACAGTGTGATATGTGTTGTTCTCATGGGGAAGGGAGGGTGGTTCTCTCTCACTTGTTTTTATATGGCGTGAATGAAGAAAGTTTATCGCAAAGTCAGTATAAGACAACTACTGCATCCTGTCGAGTCCTCGCTTTTCACACCCACACAACTGTACTTCTGTCTAGCTTTCAACTCCATCTGAACGACTTCAATTTCACAACTAAGTTAATTGTAGTATCAATAAATTTATTTTACACCCGTATGTTGAGATTTGAATTGTATCTAGAACATTGCCCTGTTTAACTGTAGACTTATAGAGAACGTGTTTTCAAATTGAAAACGTCCTGATTTTTACAGTTATGTTATTCCGTCTTTACAATTCGAATACAGTAAAAGCTCCATATTCGCGGGGGATATATTCCACAAAAGTGCCGCGAATATGGAATGGTAATTTGTATGGGTATATAGGGGATACGTTCCAAGGTAATTTGTATGGGTATATAGGGGATACGTTCCAATGTCCCAGAATAAAATAAAAATTATCATAAGTAATGCCACGAGTGATTTCCAAATTATCGATAAATTCACGACTCACGAAGTGAGGAGTGAATTTATCTAGAGAATTTGGAAATCAAGAGTGGCATTTGTTAGGACTATTTAACGAATAAAATTAAGCTGTTTACTCACAAATCATTATTTAACTATAGTTATTTTAAAATATTTATATATTTAATGTAAACGGCGATGTTTGAAAACAAATGAGAAACGATAGGTACGCTTCTACCGCTTATCACTGCAACCAGATCATACTATTTATTGCCAAAGGAACGCAATATTGTAAGGAGGAGCTTTCTTTAATATGGTAATTATAACACTGATAAATATTTGGTGAAACACGACTCTGATTGGTTGTAAAACAGAAATCATTGAAACGTGATTGGTCATTGACTCCCATTTGGGGCATGAGTTAAATAGTCATAAGTAATGCCACGGGTGATTTCCAAATTATCGATAAATTCACGACTCACGAAGTGAGGAGTGAATTTATCTAGAGAATTTGGAAATCAAGAGTGGCATTTGTTAGGACTATTTAACGAATAAAATTAAGCTGTTACAAATCATTGTTTAACTATAGTTATTTTAAAATATTTATATATTTAATGTAAACGGCGATGTTTGAAAACAAATCAGAAATGTGAGCTTATGTTCATTCACTGCTGCTTGATCATATTATTTATTGCCAAATAAGATCGCAATATTGTAAGAGTGCACCCAAGTGGAGAAATAATGAAACACATCAAAATATATATCATAATGAACATTACGGGTCATTCATTAATTTTTTTAGTAAACAACTCAGTAAAATCAAGGAATCTTTTCATTATTTGCTATATTCAATGTATTTGTTGGAGAGAAATAATGCTTTGACCTGTTCAGAACATTAAAAAGGAGGAGCTTTCTTTATCACAAAAGCAGGAGCTGATAAAGAGAAATCGATAAAGAGCGAGGTGAAACACGACTGTCATTGGTTGTAAAACAACATTCATTGAAACGTGATTTGTCATTGACTAGCATTTGTGCCATGAGTTAAATAGTCAAAGTAAAATCAATTAATGAGAAATTTTGAACAATTTCTATTAAATATTATTGTCAGGATTAGGCAAGGGTTTAATGGAGTTAGCATATTTTTCCTGTTTTGCCGCTTTTAAAAGATCTTTCAATCGCAAACGACTCGCCAACGCACAAACGGTCAAGCATTTCTGTTTTTACTTTAAGCGGCAACACTACTCTTTTCACCTTCGGAACTAATTTTCTTTCCTTTTTACTCTACATTATAAATTGGCAACAAAGCAGAAGAGACAAGTGTTATTCTATCAAAATTATTGCAACGAACGACAAGTTGAAACAATAAAACACCGATAACGGCGAGGGCGGCATTTATAACGGACATAACGGCACATGAAATACGACAGCGGTGGCTTTTAACAACGAACTTTAGGCTTTGTTTTACTTTGATATTAATTTGTCCATTTGGTTTGAATCGGTCTTCGTGTAAAAGTCGCCTTGGCACGTGCCTGCAGTAAAAAAAGTTGCCGATGCGTTAATGAAGGATATTAATCCCTTTAATATACCGACTGGATCCGCGAATAAAGACATTTTTAGACGCGAATACAGGAACTGTGTAACAATTTTTTAAAACGTCAATAAGGAGCTTTTACTATACGTTATTAAATGTAAACGAAACTCAGATTTCTGTTTTTCCTTGTGAATTTTTCTTCTTCTGGCTTCTGGCCTCTGTTTTGTTGCAGCCATTAATAGTATTCTTGATTTATATTAACGTGTCTTTCTATGTCGAGGTTAGTTGTTCTAAACTTATTTTTCCACTTAGTTACCAATCTCTAATCACATTAAGTATTTTCTCAAGTAATCAATTGATTTGTTGTTTACTTGAATTAATAAATAAAATTAACATTTAAAATTTTGGAATATTCACCTGAAAGATCCGTCTCCTCAACTTAATTAGTTATTTAACTGTAGCGCTTTCGGGACTTGTCCCATCATCAGCAGGATTCAAAACGTGTTGAATCCTGCTGATGATGGGACAAGTCCCGAAAGCGCTACAGTTAAATAACTAATTAAGTTGAGGAGACGGACCTTTCAGGTGAATATTCCATACTTTTATATTTTAATTTTGAATAATACCTCAACGGAACACTTAATGAATCTTATAAAAGTTGATTAATAAATAAAACTACCAAAGTTTTATTTAAAGTAATCCCACTATAGGCCTCGGAAGGCCCTTGGGGTAGTAGGAGGTTAAGGCTCCCACTTTTTCTAGACAATCGGCACTTTATGTCAGCCGGGTTGTCAGCCCTGCGTGACGGCCGCCTTTACTCCCAGAACAAGCGTCTGGTACCCATTTCAGTTAGAGGCTGAGTCGACCCCAGGGCCATAGTGCCGCCAGAGGGTTTTGGTCAGTTTAAAAATCCTGACCCCAACGGAACTTGAACTCTCGACCCTCCGGCTTGTAGCTTAGTGCCTTAACCACTACGGCGTGCCCCCATCAAAGTTTTATATGATTTCCATAAATATTTATTTTATTTAACATTCATAACGGCTGTTTCATTACACTATAATATTATGTTCATCAAATGAATGTCATAAATATAAATAAAATGTCTATTTATTGTCATAAATATAAATAAAATGTCTATTTATGTATATAGTCATTTGTTTACATAGATGACTATACACATAAACGGAAAATGTATTTATATTCATGACATTCATCTGATGAAGACACGGTGTAATGAAACAGCTGTTACGAATGTAAATAAAATAAAATGTATGGAAAATTATATCAAACTTTGATAGCTTTATTTATTAAATATATTATTTTAAAATTCATCACTATTAAAATTCTAATACAAAAGCACATATTGAAACACAAATGGCGTTTACTGACTTGAAGAAGGCATTTGACAAAGTAAATGGAAATAAATTATTAGAAAGCCTCAAATATGATGGAATCCCAGATCAACTGACAAAAGCTATATGTGATATTTATAAGGATAATTACATCCAAGTTAAGATTGAAAACAGAATCCTTGAATGCAGACCAATTAATCAAGGAGTTAGACAAGGATGTGGTCTTCACCAATGCTCTTCATAATATACACGAACTCAATTATTTTTTTTATTAATGCCACCAGTTTTGTCCTTTTAGGAATTTCTGGTATTCTCTCCAGGCATTGGCGTAATTGTAACCCACTTCTGAGATTGGGGCGCCTGGAAGTCGGGGTTACGTTGCCCCGATGATATGATGGGCGATTATGATAGTGGTGCGCCAGGAGAGTCCTTAATCCTAAGCTTAATCTAAGATGAATATGAATGATGATGATTGCGATGGCCATATGATTTCGGGGACCGTTTGGGCCTTAAAGTTTTCCTGAAATTTGTCTTAGAGGTGAGGAAAAACCCCGATAAAAACCTCACCCAGAAAAACTGTCCCGACCGGGGATCGAACCCGGGCCCATTGCGTGACAAGGCAGCACGCTACCTCGAGACCACAGCGGTGGACCCTTGAACTCAATTATTAAAGAATGGAGACTACAACCACATGGCAATATATCAGTTAATAGATTATATAATTTAAACACTCTATTATTTGCAGATGACATTGTGTTTATAGCGAATTCAGAAGATGATCTACAAGTTCAGTTCACTCTTTTCACCAAATTGCAATAAACTACAACATGGAAATCTCAACAGAAAAATCTAAAGTCATGGCTTTCCTAGGAAAAGACCCAGTTCGCAGTAAAATTATTATTAATAATAAAATATTAAAACAAACTAACCCATTTAACCATCTCGGATACCAAGTTACATACGAAGAGGAAAAAGATTTTAGTAAAAATATAATACAAATTTAACTGAGTAACAGGAATTATAAATACTTTTTTTTTAAACCAAACACAGTACAGAAACACACACGAACCAGAATTTATAAAACACTGCCCAGACCCATATTATATTACTGCAGTGAGGCCTGGACAATTCGCAATGTAGATGAACGAAAACTAACTGCGGCAGCAATTAAATTTACGAGACATACTGCAGGTTACTCAACAACAGACCATAAAAGGGATTTTTAGATTCTCAAAGGATCACAAACAGAATCAATCATGGAATATGTACAAAAATATAGAAACAACTGGAAATCTCACGTAAGAAGAATGAGCCGAAAAAGAATACCACGTCAAATCTTAAAATTACCAGCCACCAGGCAAAAGATCCTTGGGCAGATCCTTCAAACTTTGGATTGAGACCTTAACAGGCCCCTAGGTCTATCACATGAAATGAAAAAGAAGAAGAAGATTTTAAAATCCCATAATAACATCTAAGGGCTTACGTATCATGTCTAGGGTATTTTAGATGTATCCAGTTTACTATGCATTTCTATTGTTGTGTTTTTGTGTTTACTATAGAAGTTCTCTAATTTTATTTTTTTAATGATACTTTGAAGGCGGCTCCGTGACGCAAGCGGTTAAGTAGACGCTCGCCTCTCACCACTGGGATCCCCAGATCGAGCGTCGGTCACTCCATGCGGGTTTCGTGGTGGACGAAACGGAGCATGGGCAGGCCTTTCTTGGGGTTTTCTCACATTTTCCCCTGTCACAATTTCATTCCACCGTTTCTCCATACTCATCTCATACACTTCATTTCATGTGACGGTGCTCAGCCAGCACCGTTGTAGTGCACAGACCTCTATAAATATAGGGGCTTTATCTCATCTCATCCCTCGACCCGACCATGAGTTGAGGATATGTATTTTGTTATTTAATGATACTATGGAATGCTATGATAAAATTATGTCCTGGTACTGCAATTGGTACCCAGAGATTGCTATGACAACTGAGAAAAACAAAATCAGGTTGGTCGCCAACAGAATTAGAACTCGGTAAAGAGATATGAACAGACAGGTGAATGAAGAAGACTACATAACAGTGAACTTCATGGCCTTTATAGGAGCCAGATATAATAAGAACAGCTAAGTCTCGTAGACTGCGATGGGCAGGACATGTGACACGAATGGGGAAGGAAAGACGTGCATGGAAGCTTCTTGTAGGAAAACCAGAGGAAAAACGCCCAGTTGGTAGACCAAGAATGAGGTGGGAGAATAACATTAACCATGATTTGTATATTATATAGGAAATGATTGGAAAAAATTGACTCGGAATAGCGATGTATGGAGAGATTATGTCCGCGCGGCCATGGACCTACGGGTTCGATAGTGCCTGAGTTAGTTAGTTATTTCTGAAGTGCTCTCAAATACTACCGCCTGAACCGACTCTTTCGGACTTACGTAAACTGTTTTGTACCATTCCGTTAAAAATAAACAGAACTGAACGGAATGCGATATAATGAACTGAACTGTGTCCTAGCAAGAATATTTGTTCCTTTACATATTTCACATTTTTATTTTATCATTTACACGTAGTAAAATAATTAAAACTAATTAATTTTGGTTCCTTTCCTCAGGCCATATGATGTTCAGTTCGGTTTATTTTTGACGCTTCTAATATTTTCCAATCCAATGATTATTCAATTATCCAATCATATACATGTGTAATCAGAGGTGCCTCTAATTTAACAAATTTATATATTGTTTGAACCCGCCATAGCCTGTCCCAAGCCAGGGTGAAACCTTGGTTCAGCTTGCCCAGCTGATAGTACCCTGTGAGGGCCCCTTGCCAGGGTTACGGTGAAGACATCAACGGCAGAGATACAGCGGAGGAGTCCTTCGGTACGGTGTACTTGACGGAAGAGGCAACTCTACATCTACTGCCTTGTAGATTGACAAACGTGCGGATGGAGTTCGTTAGTCCTGCAAAGTCAACCCATCTAGGAGAGACAACTCCGAAATAAAACGGGGCAGGCTGAGTTCTGGAGCTGGGTGAAGGCGATCGACCTAGGGAGGAAACCCGAATAATAAACCCGCCATGAAAACGGGCTAGCAACCCACTTCAAGGTGTATCTTAAACATTGCTCGCAGTCCTAAGGACAAAGTCTCGGATCAAAGATGGAAACTAATTAAGGACAAATGTCATATTCAAGACAACCAAATTTATTATAGATAGACGAAAGTATTGGAAGGGTCATATAGAAAGAATGGAAGACAACCGACTTGCAAAAAGAGCTAAAGAAGATAGACCAATGAACGGGAGAATAACAAGAGGAAGACCAGCCAAGAGATGGATGGACAGTGAATGCACATCCAATACGTCTTCCATCGAGGAGTGATTTTGGAAATATCATCATCATCATCATCACTCCAGGGATTAGGCAATTGCCCGTTCCGACTTCATAATGCATCAGCACAACGTCTTCTAGGTCTTCCAACATCACGTCTTCCTCGTGCTTGATAATTTATTGCTAACAATGGATATCTCTCCTTACTCATTCCATCCATATGATCAATCCATTTCTGTCTGTAATTCGTGACCTTATCCAATAAAGGCTGTACTTTCAATTCTTCTCTTATATCCTCATTTCTTATTCTATCAAGTCTTGTACATCCTTTTACTTGTCTTAGGAACCTCATCTCCGCCGTCTGTATTCTATCCTGTTTTTTCACTGGAGCCCAAGTTTCACTTCTACACAATATTGTGGGAACCGCCAGGGTAACATTATACATTTTTATTTTGGTTTCTTTTCTAATTTTATTTTCGAATTTTCTCTGTATTGTTCCACACACCGTCTGAAATTTATTTATTTTGGAGTCAATATCTCTTTCCACATTGTAGCCAACATCACAGCCCAAATATTTGAAACAAGATACCTGTTCTATTTTGGAAATATAAAGGATGAAAATCCTACAAATTAAAAGGCCTCTAAGCAAAATTTACCGAATCCTAATGATCCGATTTTAATGGTTAACGAACTCGGCCGTACTTTAATTTATTGCTACATGACGAGTTTCATTCCGAAAAATAAAACTAATTAGGATCGATGAAGAAAGCCAGATATAATAATAACAGTTAAGTCTCGTAGACTGCGATGGGCAGGACATGTACTGTAACACGAATGGGGAATGAAATACGTGTATGGAAGCTTATTGTATAAAAAACAGAGGGAAAACGCCCAGTTGGTAGACCAAGAATGAGGTGGGAGAATAACATTAACTATGATTTGAGGGAAGTAGATTATGCAGGGAATGATTGGAAAACATGAGCTCAGGATATGGATGTATGGAGAGCTTATGTCCGCGCGGTCATGAACCTACGATTTCGATAGTGTCAGTGATGAAGTGCCATATCGATGAAGATATGCAAGTTATAATTTTTTCAAAAAAATCTTTTTCTGATAACCTCATAACTTTATTCCTTCGAAATTCACTAAAATAAGTCATGTAGATTTAATCAAGATCTTGGTAGACAAGGTTGACACTGTCCGTAAATTTTAGCAAATTCCGTATATATATATATATACAGTAAAGTAATCCCACTACATGCCTCAGGAGGCCCTTGGGGTAGTAGGAGGTTAAGGCTCCCACTTTTCCTGGACAATCGGCACTTGATGTCAGCCGGGTTGCCAGCCCTGCGTGACGGCCGCCTTTACCCCCAGAACAAGCTTCTGGTACTCATTTCCGTTAGAGGCTGAGTCGACCCCAGGTTCATATTGCCGCCAGAATGTTTTGGTCAGTTTTAAAAATCCTGACTCCACCGGGACTCGAACCTTGAACCTTCCGGTTTGTAGCGTGGTGCCTTAACCACTACACTACGGCGTGCCCCCATATATATCGATTTCCCCCCCCCAAATGCCCCAAGTTGTCATTTCGACATTTTTGGCGTCCTCTCCTGGCATGGCGTACTTGTAACCCACTTCTGAGGTTTGGGGCGCCTAGGAGGCGGGGTTACGTTGCTCCGATGATATGAGAGTTGATGATAACAGTAATGATGCGCCAGGAGAGGCCTTAAACTAAACTTAATCTAATTATGTGAATATGATGATGGTCAGATGATGTTCGGAGACCGTTTGGGCCTTACAGCTTCCTCCAGGTGAGGAAAAAACCTCACCCAGGAAATTTGTCCCGAGCGGATATCGAACCCGGGCCCGCTGTGTGACAAGGCAGCACGCTACCTTGAGACCACAGCGGTAGACTTCCGAATAAATATTGAGATTGTTATCATGAAAATATTATCGAATTTTGCAGATCTTCACATATTCTATCTAATAGACATACAAAATGAGCATGACTAAAATTTATGTATGTGTGTGTGTTAACGCTCTAGCGGCATTTTTTTGGAAACAAACTCGGCATATAGGAATCAATTTAAAAAAAAAGTTTATCGAGTTTGTTAGCCAGCAATATCGGACCATTAGGAGTTCACCTGAAGCGAAAAATTAAAAAAATCACTTAAGCGGTCACAATGTGTTTGATAAGAAAATCCAATCAATTTATATTTCTAATTGTAAAGCTAGTAAAAATCGTTATATTATTCTTGATGAATGGAAACAATTAGCTCATAAGGGATTAAAATTTGTACGAAATAAAACATTGAATGCATTATGTTTTGCAGATGATATAGTATTAATTTTTGACAGAGAGGTCAAGCTACAAAAAGCAGTTTACCAATTAAATAATATATGTAAGAAATACATGATAATTTCAAAATCAAAAACTAAAGTAATGGCGTTCCATGGAAAGTACCCAGTAAGAACAAAAATAGTAATACAATATAAAGTGTTGGAACAGGTTTCACACTTCCAGTATTTGGGCTGTGATATTACTTATGAAGAAGAACAAGATATAAATAAGAAAATGCAAAAAAAAATTAACATATTTGTGGATTAATCAGACGAATACTGAGGAACAAAGTTAGAAAGGATACGCAGCTAAGATTTTGCTCAACGATGGCACTAGCAAGGGTGATGTATGGAAGTAAGGCCTGGGTCCTGAAGGAAAAAGAAAAAAAAGTAAAATTCAGGCAGCAGAAATGAGATTCCTACGGGCTGTGAAAGGTTGTGCAAGAGAAGAACATATTAGAAATGAGAATATTAGAGAGGGACTAAATGTACAACCACTTCTTCAACAAATAGAAGAACATCTGCAAAGAATGACAGAGGATAGGATACCAGAGATGGTAATGATGTATAATCCTGGAGGACGAAGATCGGTGGGAAGACCAAAAAAGCGCTGGTGTGAACAGATGTGAGATCGGAACAGGCAAAGACCTAATGCGTGAAGGATGATCATGATTATTGAAACATGTGGACTTAGTTGAAGAGAACAAATATATATAACTGGGTAAAATTTATTTTCATAAAAATGGATTCATGACTTTTCCAAAATAACCGATTCGATAAGTCCCTCTTTTTCTTGTTTTTAAGCTGTAATTAATTATACTGGTCAACATGATTTTTGTCTCATGAGTACCAATAGTTTTACTTAATGCAGCTTTTTTATCGTGTTTTCAAATATGTATTCGGAATTTCCTCATCACCCACAGTTTTTTTTATTTCAATTTCAATTAATGGATTTAAATAATTATTTTTTTAAAAAACGTTTCTTCGTCCATTTGTCCATTGTAAAATAAAACCAAATGAGCTAACTCAAATGATTTCAGCTATGGAAAAGAGATATCAAGGCAAATGGAATCCTAATATGCTGGCCGATTATTGTTGGTCCATCAAGAGGGATGTTCCACAGGCGAAATATAGCAGAAAATCGTCTTTTCTTACTTTCTAGGTGAGTCCGAATGTTCGAATATTGTGTAGGTACGAATGTAGAAAATATTAAAGTGTTTGAAATTATAAATGCCTGGCTCTCGGAAACCTTGCGTGATGGAGAAAACCCGATGTCACATTTGAATTCAGGAGAAAAAATACTATCAGAATCACATATTTTCCTTTCTGAGACAAAAAAAAGTTTCTTTTTTGTTGCTCAGTGTAATTTTTAGAGTTGCCAGATTATATATATATCTTAATATATAAAAATTTCGTGTCGCGTTGTTTGTCCGCGATGGAATCCTAAACTACTGAACCGATTTTAATAAAATTTTGCACACTGTATTGATCCAACTTGAGACTTAGGGTAGTTTATAACTAAATTTATAGTTCGCATTATTTTTTTATTGCAAATTATTTGTTTATTATTTAACAAAGAGTTATAATTATCTGTGAGTTACATACGATTCTAACAGATGGCGGTGTAATTATCTATGAGTTCCATACGATTCTAACAGATTGCGGTGTAAGGTAATTTGGTAAGGTATTTGGTTTATTATTTAACAAAGAGAGATCCAGACGGCTGTGCTTTTTGTTGCAACCGCGAATTTCAATTGCATTTCAATTTTGATTATTTCATAATATAAGTGTGTTCAGTGTTTATTTTATTTTCAATATTATTAATTTCGTGTGTATTAGTTTTAAGTAATCTGGCTGAAAGACAGCAACTTGATTTAAATTTTTAACGTGTACCTTAGCCACAACAACGCGTGGCAGGGACTTTATATATATATACTGTCAATGTTTCTATCACTGATTCCACATGTATTTATGTTTTTATCAACAACTTAATATAATTCGAAAGGAATTTTAATAATTTAATGCTTAATTATAATGCTATATCTAGGGTAGTGTTAAGTTGTGATAATATTTCAGATTATGTTTATAATATCCGTTATTAACTCTGTTTCTAACAGCTTGAAATCTTGTTTTCTTGATAATCAAATAACGATTTCCATTTGCCTGAATTATTTTTGTTGACGGTTTCGTGTCAACGTGGAGAAGTTGAGAAATATCCTTAATGGCACGTACAGCTGCATTTTCTATAACACCATTGTAGGATGTCATAGTCATGACTAATTCAATCAATAAACACCTACTCAGAAGAATCAATGTAGGCGTCGTTCTACGTTAAGAAAACTTCAACCGTAAAATTAGAGTGAACACAAAGTACATTATATTGTATACACTGTATAGCCTGATGGATTCGCGTTTTAAGACACTAAAAGGAGAAACATATATTCTTGAAAGAATAACAGCACGAATCTTAAAAATTTCCTCGATTCTGTAAAAACACTTCCCAACCTAGCATTGTGATATACAGGGTGATTCAGAAATATGGCTATACGTTTGATCGCATTTTGTGACGAAAATACTATTATTAAAGGAAATATGATGTTATCATTGGAAAGGGAATCCTTCAAATTACAACAATAGAACAAAACAAAATAAAATCACTGCTCACGTGCAGCTTGGCGGGTTGATTTTTGTGGGCTAGCGTCAAACGCCTCCACAATTCTCTTCGTTGTTTCTGCATCCATACCGTTTCCAGCAGTCGTTTTCTCCATTTCCCCACAGTCGACGGCTGCAATGCTACGTTAAACTCACGTCTTGCCCGTCTTGCAGCCTCACAATCATTAGTATGCCCATGCAGCAATTGTAATTTGCTGTTGCATATTCAACGCCGTTTTGACTAATGACGTAAGTTCTGCAATGTTTTGTTTTATTCCATTGTTTTAATTTCAATAATTGCCTTTCCAACGGTAATTTCATATTTCCTGTAATGTTAATATTTTCATCACACAACGCAATCAAACGTATAGCCATATTCATGATTCACCTCGTACTATTAGCATATCTCCCTTATCCTTTAAACAACTGGCACTCTGAGTCAGTAAGTTTGACATTAGGTTAATTGACCAAAGAGTACAATTAGCCCTGAGCCTTCTAGACGCCTTAATTATTAGTAGTATATTACGATATAAGTTTGGGAAGTGGATTTTAAAGAAGCGAGAGGAGGTTTTTAATTTCCGAGATTCTGTAAAACACTTCACAAACGTGTGTTGTACATTATTTTTTGCGCAATGGTGTTTTCAAAATAACAAATAATAGTAAAATAATAACATCTTTGTTGGAAATAAACAATTGACAATGTTAACAGTGCGGGCAATGTTTATTAGTTGAAACAATAGGTGACCGTGAGACCAATTAGAGATAAAATGGCGGCAAGTAGGTATTTATTTTCTTATATTGTTTCAAATAAAGTTCAATTCATTTAAAAAATGCAGTGATTTGTTTCGTTTAATGTATATTAACACTACCGTTTGGATATATTTTTGTATATACATTGTACGTAGTATATATAAAGGGCAGTGGTTTCACTTCCCGCACGAAGTTTGTAATATGTAATATTACAGTATTGTTATTTAGGTTGGCAACCCCGAAATATAGGAAGTTGAACTTTCAACCATGGTCGCCATTGCTGTAAGTACGACAAAACGCACTATCGCGCAAAAATAAACTTGAGTATTAGTAAAACTAGGTCAAGACAAGCCTCCCCCCACAACATCAATCCACCAGGCATCATTCTGTGTGTGTATGTATATATATATATATATATATATATATATATATATATATATATAAAAATCGTGTCACGTTGTTTGTCCGCGATGGAATCCTAAACTACTGAACCGATTTTAATAACATCTTGCACACTGTATGCAGTTTGATCCAACTTGAGACTTAGGGTAGTTTATAACTAAATTTATTGTCGCATTATTTTTTTACTGCAAATTATTTGTTTGTTTGTAACAAAGAGTTCTGTGAGTTCCATACGATTCTAACAGATGGCGGTGTAAGGTAATTTGGTAAGGTAATTGGTTTATTATTTAACAAAGAGAGATCCAGATGGCTTTGCTCTTTGTTGCAACCGCGAATTTCAATTTAATTACAAATATTGATTATTTCATAATTTAAGTGTGTTCAGTGTTTATTTTATTTTTAATATTATTAATTTCGTGTGTAAGTATTAGTTTTAAGTAATCTGGCTGAAAGAAAGCAACTTAATTAAAATTTTTAACGTATACCTTAGCCACAGCAACGCGTGGCCGGGACTTCTAGTATATATATATGGTTGTAACCTATAAGAATATAATATTATTTGGGCAAGAATTTTAATGCACTAAAAGTTGAGATTGCAACACAGTATGCATTATTCAATTATTTCTGTGTGAAACCAAGACAAAACACAGAAGTCTAACTTCTCATTATATTATTCAACTGTTTGTATGTGAAACGAAGACAAAACACAGAAGTCTAACTTCTCATTATATTATTCAACTGTTTGTATGCGAAACCAAGACAAAAGACAGTCAGAGGTCTAACTTTTAATTATACTATATTACACAATCTTAACTTTTACTGCATTAAAATCCTTGCCCTAAATATTATTTTCTATCGTTGTGTTTGTCTTATATTCTCTGCATTATGCTCATTCAATGATATTAATGAAGTTATTATTATTATTATTATTATTATTATTATTATTATTATTATTGGCCCTGATAATGAAATTTCAATCTAGCTTTTGCCCTGATGTCTGAATAAGGTCGAAAAAATTCAGATTGATCTGCCTGGATTTTTAACGTAAGATCTTTCAAGTACGAGTCTCAAATACCACTCTCTGAACTAACTTGTGATAAAAATGTATTTAAAGTGTTAATTCATGCAAATATTAATAATGTGTCTGAAACGCAATCCACACCTGTATATGACATCACACGTGACGCAGCTGCAGATGACGTAACCGCGGGAACTCGGATGACTATGCAGGCAGAATAATGTATGGGCTGGGTTTAACTGTGATATCGACAAGAAGGAAATCGTACTACAGGAAATCATAGTACAGCATTTTATATCAGCAATAAAAATGAATCGCATAACTTGCATTCAAATTCATACAGTCCCTATTGTTTTCGGAAGTAAAGTGTGCGTTTTGATCACTGAATATACGGTGATAATAATCTTCTTCTTTTTCTCCACTTCACGAGCTAGGCAAATTGCCTGTTCCGCCTCACATCTTTTCACTGGCCTTCCTGCATTCCTCGAACCTCTTGGCTTGTAGTTAAATGCTACTTTTGGTAATCTTGTTACATTAATTCTATCTACAAGTCTAAACCATTTTTCTCTATATTCTTTGATTTTACCATTCAATGGATGTACAGGGTGAAAATTATTTAAACCGACAAACTCTGGGAGGTGGCAGGGGACACCAAAACAAATATTTTTCCCTAATGCCATTTTTTCCTATGAGGATTATTTAAACCGGTAGAGGGCGTATTACGCTCTTCAGATGTCATGACTGCAACTGCTGTTGATGGTAGGAATTGTTTTATCCACCAGTGTAGTAGTGAATTGTATATGTTTACTAATGGAGCGATACACCTGGAGTGAGTACACTGATATGTGTGGGCCGGTGTTGTTGGGGACTGTTTAATTGGTACATATATCCTGCCTAGGCCATTAAATGGCAGGCACTATTACAATTTTCTCGCCAGAGCATTGCCAGAATTGCTGGAAGACGTCCCGCTCCGTACAAGACAACGTACGTGGTTCCAACATGACGGGGCGCCGGCACATTTCAGTAGGCGTGTGCGTCAATTCTTGAACCAATGGTTTTCAGAAAACTTGATTGGTAGAGGTGGTCCTGAACCATGGCCTGCTCGATCCCCAGATATGACCCCTTTGGATTTTTTTTTGTGTGGGTAGAGATGCGCAACCTTGTTTACACAACTCCTGTTGCATAGAAAAGGATTTGGTTGCCCGGATAGTAGCAGCAGCAGGAGCAATTAACGATACTCCTGGAGTTTTTGCTCGTGTTAGAACATGATCCGCCGGTGTAACCTTAGTTGACATGTCAATGGAGGCAGTTTTGAACCTCTACTGTAATTTATATAATTGCGTTGTGTTAATGTGTTGTCTCTTGGTAATAAAAAATGCAAAAGTGTTTGTTGGTTTAATTAATTTGCCGCCAGAGAAATCTTCCTCTACCGGTTTAAATAATCCTCATAGGAAAAAATGGCATTAAGGAAAAATATTTGTTTTGCTGTCCCCTACAACCTCCCAGAGTTTGTCGGTTTAAATAATTTTCACTCTGTATATTTAACTCTGTTCTTATATCTTCATTCTTTATCCGATCCATTCTTGTGCAGCCTTTTGTGATGATGATGATGATAATATCTATTATTTGTGTTTCCACTCTGTCAAGAGTCAGTTCTGCTGGACAAGAGGTTACCATCCTCACCTCTAGTTCCGAGGTTCTGCGGTTCAAACCCGGAGTCGATGCTTTTTTCAGGGCATAAACATTCTGAGCATGGGTTCCTTCGGAAGGGAACTAAAGCAGTGACCCCTATGTTGTAGATTTATGGCACGTAAAATAACCTCAAGCCTGAATAGAGAGGCAACTGAGTAAATATTTCAGCCCTTTCACGCCCAGATTTGAACAGCGGCGCTAGGTCGTTAATTTAAAATACTACTACTACTACTACTACTACTAATACTACTACTACTACTACTACTACTTGTCAAGATACGTATTGTTTGGATTCATCCCTTTGTTGTAAGCTGGCCTCCACTTCTCGTTTCTTTCAGCAGGTGTTACACATAAATTGCAGTTGGAGAATAAAATAAACTAGTATTCGCCCATTGGTCGAAATTCGACTATAAATAACGCCACCGCACTTATTACCTCATTTCATATTATATTATATTATGTTAGTTTTAAATTGTTATATATTTTATTAGATACTAGCTAGTACCCGGCGTGCCTAAATAAATGAAAATTAATGTGCTTTTATATTTAGTTGAATAAGTAAAAGGAAGAATAATTATAAATTAACATTTTTTAGATACCCCATGCTGATTACCCGGCGTTGCCCTGGAATCTACTCATCCCGATCTTCTTGGCATAAATGAGCTGAAAGACAAAAAATTAATGTACTTCTTATGATTAGTTGAATAAGTAAAATGAAAAATAATTATAAATGTATATCGTAATTATTTTAAGATTCCCCGTACTACTTGTCTCGATCTTCTTGGCATAAATGAGCTGAAAGACAAAATTCATTATTGTGAGTTATTGTAAAATAATACCCGCCATGTCCTGCTATGCTTGCACACGTAGCCTACTTGTCTCGATCTTCTTGGCATCAATGAAAAGACAAAAATGGTTATTGTGAGTTATCCGTAAGCGAGAAGAGATAGAAAAGGACTGCTTTTGTAGAGCATTTTGAGATATTCAATTATGTGTACATTAATTTAGTGTATTTGTTATGGGGTAGGCAAAGCGTAAGCCATTTAAGCGTCCAAAGAACTACCCTTTTCATGTTTTCCACTACAAAAGGCGATTTTTAAGGATGTAGGAGTTGAGAATCACAACTCTCTTTAGCCTATGTTCATCCCGGGAATCTCCTGAACATTTTGCAAAAAGCACCATCACGATGTGGCCGCGCATAAAGTACGAACAAACAAACAAACAAACAAACAAACAAACAAACAAACAAACAAACAAACAAACAAACAAACAAACAAACAAACAAACAAACAAACAAACAAACAAACAAACAAACATTTTTATATATTAGATTGTACTGGACGTTTTATTTTATATAGATATTGGAAATTGATTACTGACACATTAATATTAGTATTATTTTGCTTTGACATTCATTTTTCTCTTATGTTTTGTTCTTGACATTTCTTCTTCTTTCCGTTTCTTTTGTTGTTGTTTATATAGACTAATAATAATATAAGAGTGGTATGTAACATATATAATGAAATCTAAATGTTAAAAACTGTATTGAGTATTGTATAAATATTGTAGATTGTAGATGTAAGGAGTGTTAAGTATGACAAATAGAGTTCTAAATAAAGGCTTGGTCTCTACGTCGAAGGTAGGAAAACAAAAAAAAAGTTTCCAAAATATTTTATTTGTAATACTAAAGCTCGTCAATAGCTAAAAAAAAAAAAAAGGAAAATCGGTTGACAAACAGAGGAGAAAAAGATGCTTAACTGTTTTGTGTCGAAGGTAGGGATGTAACTGTTTGCAATTTTTTTATTGATTACACTAAAGCTAGTCAATAGCTGCTAAAAATAGGTTGTCAAACACAGAGAAGAAAAGGTACTTTGTATATAGATTAAATACTTTTTCACGTGTATGAATCTTTCCTCTTGTATACATTCCACTTTCAGAACAGTCCTTTTTCCTTAGCTTATTTCGTCGTTTATTAAATCTGTCCGACATTTCATTCTTGGGCTTTTATTATTGTATATTTTTTTCAGACGAACAGGGAGCTAGCCTAGAACAAGTAAATTAAATTCCGCAGAAATTGATTTTTTAAGGCGTTGAGCTTGAATTTCTAGAAGAAATAAAATAAGGAGCAGTGTAATTAAACAAAATATGAATGTTGAAATTTCAGTTGTGGATTTCATAAAAAGAATTAAAATAGTATGGTCATGTAAAAAGAATGACAGAGGACAGATTCCTAAGAAGAACACAAGAATGGGTGCCACTTGGTAGAAGAAGAGGACGGCCGAAAATATGTAGATTTGATGGTGTTTCGAGCAGCAAGAGGAAAAAAAGGATTGGACGATAGAGATTGGAATGATAAAGAGATGTGGAGGAGAATGACAATAGATTAATTTGGCACAGGAAGATGATGTGATACATTATAAAACCTGCTAAATAAACAAATATTATATTACGATGCGAGGTTGGGAAGTGGCTTTTACAGAAGCGGGTGATTGCCAGGTTTTTAATTTCCGAGATTCTGTAAAACACTTCACAAACGTGCGTTGTACATTTTTTTTGCGCGATGGTGTTTTCAAAATAATAAATAACAGTAAAATAATAACATCTTTGTTGGAAATATTTGTGTTCATTATAAACAATTGACTACCGTTAACAACATAATAAAGTAACAGTGAAGAAAATAAAATTTTCAACAGCAAAGGAGTATATAAACTGACATGCAAGGACTGCAACAAATTTTATATAGGAAGAACAAACAGAAGTTTTAACATAAGATTTAAAGAACATTTTCGAGACTTTATTCACGCAGAAGGAAAATCAAGCTATGCAAAACACGTTATTCATGAAGGACATCGCATGTTAAATATTGAAAACACCCTAACAGTAATGCACAGAGAAAATAATCCAGCGAAGATAAACGTACTCGAAGATATGGAAATCATGAAAGCAGCTCACAACAACGACAATCTGATAAACGAAAACGAACCCAATACATGTAACCCCCTTTACCAGATCTTCAGTGAAACACCAGTTTTGAATCCTGCCGATGATGGGACAAGTCCCGAAAGCGCTACAGTTAAATAATTAATTGAGGAGACGGACCTTTCAGGGGAATATTCCATAATTTTATATTTTAATTTTGAATAATACCTCAACGGAACACATCATGAATCTGATAAAACCCCGAAATGTAGGAAGCTGAACTTCAATCATGGTCGCCAATGCTGTAAGTACGACAAAACGCACCATTGCACAAAACATATTTCCTCATTAGTAAAACCTCGGTTTTTATTCTGATTTTCACCATAAGATGCTTCGTTCTCGTCTTTTAAAATTGTACGATGGTATTTTATTCAGAATACCGACTAGAATAACAAATACTGGTAGCATAGCAATGTTCTTTAGAGACCAAAGATTTGCCGAATGGACTATGTTGTTCCGCTATACAGCAAGGTAGACAGCCATTATCATTCTATTGTATTTTTAATACAATACTGTATGTGGGTACATCAAGTCGTTGATGATCTCAATAGAAAGAGAACGTATTAGGATGCCAGCTGGCTGAGTTGTTTGTTATATAACAAACGCCAGGTATACACTAGAATAGGTAAGATATTTGGTGAGATTCAGTGACCTGGCACATTACGGTTCAATGCTTACAAGTAGTTACAATAACAATAAGCGGGTGACTGGCATGAACTACGACCTTATCGACCTGCCGGGGACCCAACAGAGATAGCTCCCATTGTTCTGCGTGAGGAACAATAAATTGGCAAACTCATTTCTTGTGACACTGGAGCATGTACCAGGAAATTGATTCGCACTCAGTCTTTATGCTCTCAACTAATTGCAGCGGATAGGTGTCACTGCAGTGTAACATCATTTTGTTGTAGCCTACAAATAAAGGGTTCCAGCTAATTTATTCCGGTTTCAGAGCAGCCATTTGTACATTATACTTAACAGATAAGATAAAAGGAAAATGGCTGTAGCTGAAATGAAATTCTTACGTTCATTAGCAGGCTGTACATTGTTAGATAAGAAATATAATGAAGAAATAAGAACTGAATTAAACATTTACAGCAGGGGACCGCGGTCCGGATCCGGACGCTGGGGTTTTGGTTTCCGGACGGGTTAAATATCGAATTAATACATATTTTTAAAACCGGTTAAACATCGTATAAAACCAGTTTACTGAATTTCATATTATGATAGTATTATTGTTGTGTGGCTGTACTGCTTATAGTCGGATATTTTACTGACTATTTAACTCATGCCCCAAATGGGATTCAATGACCAATCACATTTCAATGATTTTTTAATTACAGCCAATCACAGTCGTGTTTCACCTAGAATTTATTAAACAAGTTTATCATAAGTAATGCCACGAGTGATTTCCAATTTATCTAGAGAATTTGGAAATCAAGAGTGGCATTTGTTAGGACTATTTAACGAATAAAATTAAGCTATTTACTCACAAATCATTATTTAAATAGAGTTACTTTAAAATATTTATTTATTTAATGTAAACGGCGATGTTTGAAAACAAATGAGAAACGTTATGTTTCGTTTCTCCATCCACTGCAACAAGATCATATAATGTTTGTTATATATTGCCATCTGGCGTGGGAAACTTGAAATATCATCGCAATATTATAAGAATGCATCCTAGTGGAGAAAAAATTAAACACATCAAACTGTATATTATAACCAAAATTATAGGTTATTAATTTATTTTTTAGTAAAACAACTCGGTAAAATCATTATTTAAAAACACAATTATTGAACACAGAATTATCAAAAAGAACTCGGTAATATCATTATTTGAAAACACAATTATTGAACACACAATTGTCAAATTTGTATTTCGTCTATATCTTCATTTGAAGCACAGCCAAATCTTGTTTCTGCCATTTTGAACATTCAAATATGGCGGCTTTACTGTTGCCTCAGTCACTGCAAAATAATGGTCAGACCTGTTCAGAATATTAAAAAGGAGGAGCCTTCTTTAATATGGTTATCATAACACTGATAAATATTTCGTGAAACACGACTCTGATTGGTTGTAAAACAGAAATCATTGAAATGTGATTGGTCATTGAGTCCCATTTGGGGCATGAGTTAAATAGTCATATTAAAGAAATCCCCTAATTTTTAACATTCTGAATAGGCCATGACATTATTTTGCAGTGACTGACTCTCTAAGAAATACGGCTACCAGATTGTATACATAGTGCACGAATGTCAGCGGATGGTGCTTGCGGGAGATAACATAAAAACGTTTGTAGAGATTGATTATACCACAAGAAAAAAGAAACCACTGTTTGCACTTTCTTATACGAATTATTTCCCAGTAAATAACGTTGCAGAACAATATAATTGACATATTTACATCATACGACATCAGAAATCAATGAATACCTATAATGTTGGTTATAAATTTCTCCACTAGGGTGCATTCTTACAATATTGCGATCCTTTGGCAATAAATAATATGAAAATCACAAAAAATTATTTAGGTTACTTTTCACATTATGAACTTAATTTATAGTAATTTATAGTCTCTTATCAAGTCAACTATACGTTGCTAAATCCTTGGAATATGGCGAACTCCATCTGAATATCTATATCATCTGATCGATCTGGAGCTTTCTGAATATCAACTCTTGTTTGAAATCGAATGCCCCATAGAGATTATTTGATCTTTGTGAATAATGTATAATGGCAGGGGCTCCTGTCTAGTGAATTTGGTGGATGTTCGAGTACTTCCCAATTGCACCTTCTAAACAAATTCTACTGACTATTTAACTCATGCCCCAAATGGGACTCAATGGCAAATCACGTTTCAATGATTTCTGTTTTACAACCAATCAGAGTCGTGTTTCATGAAATATTTATCAGTGTTATAATTACCATATTAAAGAAGGCTCCTCCTTTTTAATATTCTGAACAGGTCTGACCATTATTTTGCAGTGACTGAGCCTGTGAGAAATACGGCTATTGTATATATAGTGCATGAATGTCAACACATGCCGCATGCGGAAGTTAATATAAAAACATTTGTAGCAATTGATTATACCACAAAAAAAAAAAGAAACCACTGTTTGTACTTTCTTAAATGTATTTTTTTCCCAGGTAACAATCCAGAAAAATATAATTGTCATATTTACATCATACGACATCAGAAATGAATTAATATACAGTTTGATGTGTTTCATTTTTTATCCACTAGAGAGCATTCTTACAATATTGCGTTCCTTTGGCAATAAATAGTATGATCTGGTTGCAGTGATAAACAAAAGAAGCAGATGAAGCGTACCTATCGCTTCTCATTTGTTTTCAAACATCGCCGTTTACATTAAATATATAAATATTTTAAAATAACTATAGTTAAATAATGATTTGTGAGTAAACAGCTTAATTTTATTCGTTAAATAGTCCTAACAAATGCCACTCTTGATTTCCAAATTCTCTAGATAAATTCACTCCTCACTTCGTGAGGATAATTTGGAAATCACTCGTGGCATTACTTATGAAAATCTTTTTAGGACGGTATTTCTACTAAATATGAGAAATAGTGAATGTATTCACAAAATATTGCTAATTGGTACTTTAAAAATTGCAGATTTATGCAACAAAGACACGCAGCACAAGAGTACTGTGGTCACCGCTAGGATTACTGATTTACTATACAACAGTGTTGTCATTACTTACCGAATGCCATAGTAACTGATACATTTCAACGGAAATACTTGTTTTACAAATCAGTTCAAATGTGAGTCTGCGGATCTCTAAGATTCATGTTAATTGTCGCCTTGACCTTATCGCAAAAATCTTATTCTATCTCAAGTAATTCTATTCTATAGTAATTCTGCCCGAGGGCAGGTCTTTCACTACAATTATAGCATTTCATGCTATGCTTTGCAGCTTTACTAAGGAATTATAGGTGTGGTAGCTTCCCATTGCTTTTCACACCGGTAAAGGATGATGATAATGATAAGGATGATGGTGATGGCAGGATGATTTTCGGGGACAGTTGGGCCCTAAGCTTCCTGATATTTGTCTTACAGGTGAGGAAAAAACCCGAAAAAAAACCCTCACCCAGGAGCCTGTCCCGACCGGAAATCGAACCTGGGTCCGCTGCGTGACAAGGCAGCACGCTACCTCGAGACCACAGCGGTGGATTTCAAGTAATTAATCTGTTCAAATTATTATATCAAAAAGTCTAGAGCCAACACAGCAGTCGCGATTCCTTCAGTAGAAGCTAACACTACATTAGCACTATTGGCAGAGTAAACTTTTCTAGCCATACATAAATATTTATTTTGCTCTTTGCTAAAACTTGTTTTGTAGTCTAAGGTAGCGGTTCCCAACCTTTTTGGACTCGCGAACCCCTTGCACAACGATCTGAGTTGGGTAAACCACTGACTTTTAAATATAGTTCACATGCATACAATTTAATTCCAAGCAAAAGCCTTAATAACCTTAAATTAACCCTTAACGGTAAAAACCTAAAGTTACTCTAGTTTCGGCTTAAAAGTTACACAACGTGTAGGCCTAGTTGTGCATTCCTAACGTTGTTACGTAACTGTAAATCAGGTATTCGCTGTAAATATTAATTTATTGTGGAAATAATGTGTTAAATTCCCGATATTACACATATGCAACAAGGTGAATTATAGGGCTAATTTAATTTTAAAATAATAGTAATAATAATAATTTTTGTTCTTATTATTTTTTTTTGCAAATGCCCCAGGTTTGTCTTTCGACATTCCTGGTGTTCTCTCCTGGCATGGCGTACTTGTAACCCACTTCTGAGGTTGGGGCGCCTGGAAGGCGGGCTTACGTTGCCTCTATGATATGATGGGTGATGATGATGGTGCGCCAGGAGAGTCTCTAATCCTAAGCTTAATCTAAGATGAATATGAATGATGATGATTGCGATGGCCATATGATTTCGGGGGCCGTTTGGGCCTTAAAGTTCTCCTAACATTTGTCTTATAGATGAGGAAAAACCCCGATAAAAACCTCACCCAGAAAAACTGTCCCGACCGGAGATCGAACCCAGGCCCGCTGTGGGACAAGGCAGCACGCTACCTCGAGACCACAGCAGTGGACTTGTTGTTATTATTGTTATTACAATACTGCAGAAATGATGGAAACAATAATAGACCTACCTTGAAACCCGCCATTACGGAAAAGTTTTGGCGAACCCCTTGAAATATTTTGCGAACCTCCTGGGGGTTCGTGAACCACAGGCTGGGAAACGATGGTCTAAGGATATCGCATCCGACTCTGGGTATGAGATTCATTGTTCCTATCACAGCGAAAATTAGTGCAGTTTTCCGAGGCGTACAGAGTCGGAAGAGAAATTAAAAATCTTGTGGAATGTTAACTGACAGGTGAATGGAGAATACTGCTCATTACTGACGACAAAAGCTAATTATCCCAAAATGGACACTTGTCTGAAGTACGACTCTCATACCATGGTAGGCCTGTCCATCGAGATTGTAAAGAAAATGTTAAAAGCTCCTTATTCTCTGGGGGGGGGGATATGTTCCGCAAATATGGAATGGTAATTTGTGTGGGGGATATATTCCAAGGTTCCACAATAAAATAAAAATTATCAAAATAAAATCAATTAATGAGAGATTTTGAACAATTTTCCATTTACTCGGCATTATAGGCCTAAATTGGTAACAAAACAGAAGAGACACGTGCTATTCAATCAAAATTATTGCAGCGAATGGCAAGTTGAAACAATAAAACACAGATCGTGACGAGGGCGGCATTTATCAACGGACATAGCGGCACGTGAAATACAGCGGCGGTGGCTTTTAACAAAGAACTTTAGGCTAGTGACATAAGGTTTGTTTTACTTTGAAATTAATTTGTCCATTTGATCTCAATCATTCTTTGTAAAAGTCACCTTGGCACGTGGCTGCAGTAAAAAAGTTGCCGATGCGTTAATAAAGGATACTAATCCTTCTAATATACCGACTGGATCCGCGAATAAAGACATTTTTAGCCGCGAATACAGGAACTGTGTCGCAATTTTTTAAACCGCGAATAATGAAAACGCGAATAAAGGAACCGCGAATAAGGATCTTTTTATTATTATTTAGGAATATTCCACAATACAGTGTTTCTCCTTCAACCCAAAGTGCGGAGCTTTTATTGTACATAAATACGAGAGTCGTGTGAAAGGAGACATTTGTCGAGAATGGCCATGAAACGAAGGAACAAGAAACACATGAGGATGAGAAATAAACAAACATTGTGAAACTTTGCCCAATGTCAGTGTCAGCACCTAAATACAATGAAGCACAAAAAAAGCAAAACGTTCCACAAACAAGTTAGAAAGCGAACCAGCCCAAGGGTGCATGTGACATGACTAGAATAGCATTATGTCCAGATGCCAGGACACGCGACTTGTGACCCACATGTGTAACACGGGGAGTTGAGTGACCCAACTGCGTGACAACCCTCAAACCGCATCAAAATACTTTCACATATATTCATATAGGCCCTATAGAGGGGGAAAATTTGAAGCTTAGAAACTTTATTGAATAGTTAAACAAAATAATTCTTTCTCATGTTAATGAATTATATATATATATATAACATTTTATATGGGATGTGGAGCAGAAACCGAAGATTTAATATTAGGAGATCAGAATGGGTATATTAGGGGATGTGAAGGATTTGAATAGGTGATAAGCCAGACGCGAAAAGTACCTTGGTCGAAAGAGTGACGATCTTTCACCGTAAAAATACAACCGTCAAGAAATGCGGACATGGGTTCAACTGGGGTAAAATTTTCCGGAGGTCAAATAGTCCCCTATTCGGTTCTCCGGCCGGGGACTACTTCAGGGAACCCATGCCAAAGGCTCATTCAGAGAGGTGAATGGAGAAGACTGCATAACAGTGAATTATATGGTCTTTATAGGAAGCCAGATATAATGAGAACAGTTAAGTCTCGTAGACTGCGATGGGCAGGACATGTGGCACCAATGGGGGAATGAAATACGTATACATGTCATCGTCGGGACTCAAAAAATCAATCATTGATTATTTCATCGCAAATAATAAGATTGTTTTTTTTAATTTCTTTTCTTATAGCATGAATTTATTGCGTTCTGGCAACATTAAATTTTCGTCACATTTGCAATCAGCATGGATTTCCGATATTATAGTAAATTTCAGACGTGTATATACTAAAATATAATATATCATTAAATGTACATATCTGTGTTAATGCATCGGAAACACTAGGATTTTTTGCATATCAGCGAGTGTATAAATCACTTGTCATTAACGAAAATAATAAAAGTGTGCATGGCATAGCTCAAATATACTTATGTAGTTATTTAACACTTTCCAATACTGTCATTTTTAACACAGTTCCAATAATAGATCATCATCATCATCATCATCATCATCTTAAGGCACGACAACTTCAAAAGTGAAAGTTTTGGCCTTCTCAACAATCCTCCTCCATGCCAATCTGTCTCTTGCCATATTCAAATTAGTCACTTTCATTTTCCTTAGATCGTTCATTGTGTCACCCTCCCATCTGATCTTCGGTCTTCCTACAGCTCTGCTTCCTATAGGTTTCCATTTGTACAGTTTTTTGACCAGCCTCTGATCATCCATTCTTATTAAATGTCCAAGCCAACCAATTCTGAGAGATCTTATATGGTTTACTATGTTCTGATTTTTGATTAATTTGTTTAGTTCATTATCTGTTTTGATTCTCCAACATTTATCAGTTCCTCTGTTTGGTCCAAATATTCTTCTTAAAAATTTTCTTTAAAAAATTAGTAATTTCTGTTTTATTGTTTCTTTTAGGACCCAAGTTTCACAAGCATATGTAACTGCTGGTCTAATGAGTGTCAATAATGGATTATATTATAATATTATAATGATATTATGGATTGGGAACCGCAGGGAAGGAAAAAGAAGGGTAGACCAAATATTACGTAGATTCAGGGAATAAATGGAACTAAGAGGGAATGGGAAATAGAAGAAGATATATGGATGAACAGACAAGAATGGAAAAATGTGTTGAAACAAATGTTTAGTTAACTGTGAACATGGGTACCGGAAAAATGTATATTCATTGTAAAAGCCGGAATAATAAAAAAAATAATGATATTGTGAAAAGAAAAATTAATGTCTGAACCAGGAATCGAACCGTGGACCTCTAGTTCTCCAGACTTGTGTGCAGCCCACTACATCATTCTAGATTTGGCACAAACATTAACAATTCCTTCCACATTTTATACAAGTCTATAATTCTGGTGTCGTCCGCTGCCAGGTAGATGTCACTACCATCGCCAACGGACGGCTTCGTTTAGAAGTATCTATATTTGAGAATTTTTATACCGCCACTTTTATAAGCAGTAAACGTTGTTATTTAACATTTTCCAATACTTATTTTTAAACAGTTCCAATAATGGATCATATTATAATATTATAATGATATTGTGAAAAGATTCCTGGTTCAGACATTAATTTTTCTTTTCACAATATCATTATACTACTTATGTAACTTCTCTCGAATGAAGACATATAAGCCTTCCTAGAATCCTCATATCATTAATTAAACATTTAGTAACTCATAATTGAGAACAATTAACCAAACAGAGTTCAGAATTATCTTAATTTTGTTTTTTTTAATAATTATCATCTGTAATTACTTTTCTGACAGTGTAACTTACATGTATAAAAAAAGCTCTTATAATAGAACATTAAGATATTTGTTAGTAATTAAGTTTCTCTCAACACTAGTGGCGTTGATTCAACGAACAAATGAGCACTTGTTTTCAAAGCTATTATCTTATGTTATCAATTAATTAATGTTATAAGCACAGAATTACAGATAATGTAAATAATGTGCAACATTTGTTACGAAAAGTTTAAAATTATTGTAGTAGTAGTAGTAGTAATAATAATAATAATCTTCTTCACTTCACGGGCTAGGCAACTGCCTGTTCCGCCTCGCAGTTGTTCTGCCCATCTTTTCACTGGCCTTCCTACATTACTTGAACCTCTTAGCTTGTAGTTGAATGCTGCTCTTGGTAATCTTGATACATTCATTCTTTCCACATGTGTAAACCATTTCTCTCTATATTCTCTCATTTTCTCATCCAATGGATATATATTTAACTCTGTTCTTATATCTTCATTCCTTTCCGATCCAATCTTGTGCAACCTTTTGTTCTTCTAAGGAAGTTAATTTCTGCGCTTTGTATTCTACTTTGCAATTTTTTGGTCATTACCCAAGTTTCGATCCCATAAAGTAATGCAGGAACTAAATAATAATAATAATAATAATAATAATAATAATAATAATAATAATAATAATAATAATAATAATAATAATAATAATAATAATAATAATACTAATAAGACCACTCTCGTGGGCTAGAGATCAGCGTTCCTAACTACTGTTCATGAGGTCCCGGGTTCGATTCCCGTTCAAACCATAAGAATTTTACCTTAAAGGGAATTGTTCCTGTGGTTTCCCATGGTCTGGAGTTTAGGTTAAGGGCTCTCCTGGCGCTTCATCATCATTTATCACCCATCATATCATCGGGGTAACGTAATTCCGCCTCGCAGGTGCCCCAACCTAAGAAATGAATTGCAATTCTGCCAATGCTAGGGGAGAAAGTCAGAAATGTCATAAAAGACAACCTGGTGGCATTAAACAAAAAAAAAAATCAATAATACATTCTGAACGAGAAAAAAAAAAACAAAATACTGAATATTTCATAATTTGTGGGGGAAGGAAATTAGATAGAGTGGAATTTGACACTTTGCACATAGATTATATGTACGCCTATCGCACTCTGATTTCCCCTTTGCTATCAATTGTGTTCTAGATCTTGTCTCATATCTTCCGGTTTATGCTGAACCAATAGAAACGGTCTTAGTTTTGAATTCCACTTGACTTCTGAATTGGAAATTTGGCATCCCGTAATATCCCACTAGCCTATATACGATAGTCACCCTTGCCCTCATCTACGATAGCGAGGCTCATTCTCTGTCGGCAGTACGGTTTACGACGCCCTGTTCTGGAGTGAAAACATCCACATTTCACTCTAATTCATATAACCGTCAGGCAGAACACAAATTACCGCCAAAGAAGCTAAAATCTGTGATGATTAGTTGTCCGGTTATTAAGAGATAGACGTAGTCTGGTCGGTTTAATAAAGAGACGGGAACTCACCTTTCCCTCCGTCATCATAATATACACGAGGGAAGACCAAAACAGCCGAATGCCGTGCTTAACTAAATAA
Organism: Diploptera punctata; assembly: GCA_030220185.1. NCBI lineage: Eukaryota > Metazoa > Arthropoda > Insecta > Blattodea > Blaberidae > Diploptera > Diploptera punctata. The sequence continues at coordinate 63,593 of JASPKZ010009352.1, read as the reverse complement.
CCACGCTCTGGAATATATTAGTAGGCGGGGGAGAAAACACCAAAATATTTCCAACAATTTTGACAAAAGAAGATCACTGACCATAAATATTATTGTAACCATGTACTAAGTCAGAAGGCTACCATCCACAGACAGCTCAAATAAACTACTTCAGGAAAGGGAGAAGAAGAGACAAGAGATATGGCTGGACTTTTATACAACAGAAGCCATGACAAACAGATCCTGGACCAACACCAATCAAGAACTCCGATACCTGGTGAACTCAATAGCAGTGCATGGATACCACCACAAGATATACAAGACCAAGTGTTTCCACGATCCCGGGAACAACTGTGTGTCTGAACTGTGCGAGAAACCATGCGACCGTTACCATGTAATCACCTGCAAAAAACGAGGGATATCGCTGGTAGAATTCTGCAAATAACAAACTATGTGAATCAAATTAATGACAAAACTTACGTAACATATATTTTCTGCACAACTTGTGCGCATTTATTCTATTATTATTATTATGAATATTATTGTGAATACTAAGGGAACGCACTCAAGGTTAGAAAAGGTTAGTAGAAATCCTCACAGCGTATAAGTGAGTGTATGTAAATAAACAGGCATATGCCTATAGAAAAGATGAAGAAGAAGAAGAATTAGTGCTACAACCCCATCTCGATAACCACAAAAATAGTAACTGCCCACGGCGCCTAAACGACATCAGCATGCGGCACACCGGACGATGTCAGTCATGGTCTTAAACTAGTTGGTTACAGCATGCACAAAGAGCTCAGGGAAAATTGCTTCACCATTACTTCATTATTCTAATCTTTTAGTATTGAGCAATTAATTATGGAAGAAAATACGTAAAGCGGCCAAGGTTCTCCAAGAACTGTAATGCCACGGAGTAACTAATACTAAGTAGGCCTACAGTAAATATCCATATTCACGGTTCCCTTATTCGCGTTTTCATTACTCTCGGGTTAAAAAATTGCACACAGTTCCTGTATTCGCGGATAAACATTTATTTATTCGCGGATCCAATCGGTATATTAGAAGGATTAGTATCCTTTATTAACGCATCGGAAACTTTTTTTTTACTGCAGGCACGGGCCCAGGCGATTCAAACAAAGTGGACAAATTAATATCAAAGTAAAACACACCTTATTGTCGCTAAGCGTAAAGTTCATTGTCAAAAGTCGCCGCCGCCGTATTTCACGTGCCGCTATGTCTGTTGATAAATGCAGCTCTCGCCACGATCGGTGTTTTATTGTTTCAACTTGTCATTCGTTGCAATAATTTTGATTGAATAACACGTGTCTCTTCTGCTTTGTTGCCAATTTATAACGTCGAGTAAAAGGAAAGAAAATTAGTTCCGAAGCGACAAAAAATAGTGTTGCCGCTTACAGTAAAAATATAAATGCTTGACAGTTTACGCGTTGACGAGCCATTTGCAATCTATATCACGCTGTTTTTCAATGTTAATATAAATCAACTGTATGATTCATCAAGAAATTCGAAAACAAAATAAGGAATTCTAGCGCTGAATTCACATCTAAACATCAATCTGAAATTGAAAGACATTTTAAAAAGCGGCAAAACAGGAATTTATTACTAACTTCTTTAAGCCCTTGCCTAAGCCTGACAGCAATAATTAATAGAAAATGTTCAAAATATCTCATTAATTGATTTTATTTTGATAATTTTTATTTTATTCTGGAACCTTGGAACGTATCCCCTATATACCCATACAAATTACCATTCCATATTCGCGGTTTCTGTATTCTCGGCATATTTGCGGAACATATCCACCGCGAATAAGGAGCTTTTACTGTACTCACCTTTTTGTGAGCTTCTAGCTGCATTGAATAATGAATTAACTAACTCAATGGTACTACCGAACCGGTAGGTTCATGGCCGCGCGGACAAGCTCTCCATACATCCCTATCCTAAGCCAATGTTTTCCAATCATCCCCTGTATAATTTACTTCCCTCAAATCGTAGTTAATGTTATTCTCCCACTTCATTCTTGGTCTACCAACTGGGCGTTTTCCCTCTGGTTTTCCTACAAGAAGCTTTCACGTCTTTCATTCCCCATTCGTGCCACATGTCCTGCCCATCGCAGTCTGCGAGACTTAACTGTTCTCATTGTATCTGGCTTCCTATAAAGACCATGTAATTCATTGTTATGCAGTGTTCTCCATTCACCTGTCTATTCATCTCTCTTTGGACCAAAAATTTTCCTAAGAACTTTATTCACAAATACTCGTAATCTCCTTTCCTCCGTTCAAGTAAGAATAATGAATTGGCCAATAAAATAAGCTTCCTAGTATGCTATAATTTTACTGTGCTATTGCATTAGGTATATGCATTTTATTCTCTTCTCTTCTGACCTAATGAATTTGCATTCTTTTATGTTCATTGCGAACGCATTTCGTTGGGACTGTCACAGTTGGGTAGAGATCAGATCATGGTGTGCTTCTTCCCATGAAGAATTTGATAGTTTCACTTCAGTGACTGGGAGGATCTAGAGCGTTTTATTTTCAGAAGTTGCGTTTTCAGTACCACTGTTACCTTATCATTTATATCAGAAACATAGCTTTTGGACTCTTTAAATTCAACAACAGGTTTAAATATAATAATTCAATCAGAAATATATGAGAATCTACTACTTTATCGACAGATAAATCAGATTCTTCACATGTATCAGCATTTGCTGCTTCATCTGATCTTAATATGTAGCAAATTACTAAGCTTTTTTTTATATTCAAGATACTCTTCAGTTCACAGCATGTCAGACATGAAAAATAACTGAACATTTTAATCTGACGAATTTACACGTTTTAAATAATATATATATATATATATATATATATATATAAATAATTAGCTAATGCCCGGCGTGCTTTGCAACGCATAAATAAAATATTAGAAGTTAATTAAACTGTAGTGAAGCATGGACAATACGAAAAAGAGATGAAAGCCGAATAACAGCAAATGAGATGCGATTTATGAGCCGTACAGCAGGCTATACAAAGTGGGACCATAAAAGAAATGATGAAATGATGGAAGAGTTGGATATAGAACCCATTCTTCACCATATACAAAACTACCAGAACAACTGAAAAGCCCATCTTCAACTAATGCCGTCTCATAGAATTCCAAAAGCCATGCTTCGTTACTGCCCCCAAGGCAAAAGATCGCTGGGACGTCCAAAAAAGCGCTGGATGGAAAATTCCTCTTTGAGACCGTAACAGGCCACATACCCTAATACTTGCATGGATGATGATGATGATGATGAATTAAACTGTATAGATAGTATAACTGTCACAGGATTGATGATCGGGTCGAGAGGTACTATACCAGGATTCTTAGCTAAATTTTGGAATTCCTTAGATTTGGACAGGGTGTATCTTTCAAAAATTGCCATCGCTGCCATTAGAGGATCAATTTCAATTTTAAGAAACCATATTTACAAAATTTCTACTTTGTAGTGTGTATACTTCAATTACAATTTGAAACTTTTTAAAAAAATGTATTTACAAAATGTATTTAATCAATTTCAAAAATTAATTGTCTGTATCACTTTGTCCTTGAGGCAATCCTCTAATGAGGAAAGATGTATATATATAAAAAATATCCTAAGACGAACCAAACGTGGCGGTTGCTAGTCAATTTTTAATTTCAGATCTCAGGTAAACTTCCACTTGTAATTGTCGGATTTCGCTCATTTTTGGATAATATCTACCTCGGTCTTTATTAATGGGATATACTGAGTTTTGTTGTGAAACATCGAAAATTGTGGCCGCTAGAGCGATTTTTAAATTTTCACTTCATGTGATGATTCTAGAGGGTCCAATTGTGAATCTATCCAGGGAGCCACTCAAACACACACAAAAAAATGTAATCAGTCCAGTCGTTTTGGAGGAGTTCAGTGACATACACACGTATATATAAAGTGATACCACAACAGACCCGGAGGCCCTTGGGGTAGTAGGAGGTTAAGGCTCCCACTTTTTCTAGACAATCGGCACTTTATGTCAGCCGGGTTGTCAGCCCTGCGTGACGGCCGCCTTTACCCCCAGAGCAAGCGTCTGGTACTCATTTCCGTTAGAGGCTGAGTCGACCCCAGGGCCATAGTGCCGCCAGAGGGTTTGGGTCAGTTTAAAAATCCTGACCCCAACGGGACTTGAACCCTCGACCCTCCGGCTTGTAGCTCAGTGCCTTAACCACTACGCGTATATATAGAAGAAGAATTTTATATATATGTATAAAGATATGAACTCATCTTGTTAAAGAAACGTTAGATGTATACATTCTGGTCAAATTCCAAACTTGCAGGTTCAGAGAAAAAAACACAAATTGCTAGCGTCTTATCATATAAAAAGACAGATAATTATTAGAATACGATTATACTGTAGCTTGTTTTGACTCAAGACATGAAAAAGTCATCAGGACATTGCCCTCTACAATCTCATGCCAATTTTACTTGCTTATATATGATGTAGTACTACTGGGCGATGGCGAGGATATACTAAAGACCAACACGTACACACTACTGAGTAACACTAAGAAATTGGGTCTGGAAGTAAATATCAATAAAACTGAATATATGGTTATACATAGAAATACATTACATAATGGAAATGCACAGCTAATAACAAATGAGGGAAATTTTGAGGAAGTGGCTGAATTCAAATACCTAGGAACAATAACCACAAACAGGAATGAGATGCACAAGGAAATTAAACATAGGCTCAATTCTGGAAATGCGTGCTATTATGCATTGCAGAGACTCTTGACTTTCCAACTTTTCAAAAAACGTTTAACTGTAAATATATAAACCTATTATTCTACCAGTTATATTAAATGGATGCGAAACATGGACTCTTACTTTAAGGGAGGAGATTACGAGTATTTGAGAATAAAGTACTTAGGAACATTTTTGGACCAAAGAGAGATGAACAGACAGGTGAATGAAGAAGACTACATAACAATGAATTACATGGTCTTTATAGGAAGCCAGATATAAATGTGAAAAGTTAAGTCTCGTAGACTGCGATGGACAGGATATGTGGCACGAATGGGGAATGAAAGACGTGCATGGAAGCTTCTTGTAGGAAAACCAGAGGGAAAACGCCCAGTTGGTAGACCAAGAATGAGTTGGGAGAATAACATTAACTATGATTTGAGGGAAGTAGATTATACAGGGGATGATCGGAAAACATTGGCTCAGGATAGAGATGTATAGAGAGCTTATGGCCGCGCGGCCATGAACCTGTCAATCGCTATCATTATTTAAATCCAAATTAACTGATATCTTAAGTTCGACACAATGAAAACATTAACTACATAACAACTATATAGAGCATTCTATTAATAATCATGTAGCTACTTACTTTATTTTATATCATTTTAATTTTATTATATTCTATATTTTTGTTAGCATTAGCTAGTATTAGATCCATCATCATTGTATTTTGTTTAGTCTGTATTTTAATATCTTAAAATTGTAATATGTACGTAATTTTTGTATAATTTTACTATTCGCTGGTTGAGTGGAAGAGAAGGCCTTATGGCCTTAACTCTGCCAGCTAAAATAAATTATTATTATTATTATTATTATTATTATTATTATTATTATTATTATTAACCTACGGTTTCGATAGTGCCAGTGAGTTATATATATATATATATATATATATATATATATATATATATAATCTTATTTAAATAAACTGAATTTAATTTGTATCCAGAAAAAATTACTAACATGGGACTATGTCATTTATGTTTTTACTCTTTTATTAGGCTATAGTTAGTATTACCCAGAAAACTGTACTAACAATGTAATTTATATTTTTACACTTTTATTATAACTATTACGATCTACTACGTTCAAATTAATGTAATTGTATTCCCTAACAAGCAACAATTACATTTTTTTCCACCGATGCGTGATTGTTATTTATAAGATATTTGGTAATTTTGCATTCATTAATGGAAATCGTACTAAAATTGGTTTCAATGCTAAATATGAGATATACAGTAGTTATTTTTTCGTTGAAGTTAGATTGACAATCCTCCAGCAGAATTTGACGAATCACATGAAAATTAAAGTTTGTTTCCTGCTTCCCAAAGTAGTATATGAACTGTCACCAATATAGTAAATATTCAATTTTCAGATCTCCTTTCGGGTTGGATGGACTTGGACGAAATTCTTACTGGAGGCTGTTGGACGCAAAGGTGCCAGTAGCAAATTTAATCAAATTGCTGTAGGCCTATACATAACGAAAAAAAAGTTTTCCAACCGGACGTCATGGTTACACGATATAACAAAAATGAATGGGAATGGCAGGTCACGTTCAGCAGGAATTTTGAAGTTCTATGGAAGTTCTTCGGCCAGCCGGAAGAGGGAGCTGATATCGACATCCAGGGTTCACAACATAAAACTCATCAGTCTGGCCAAAGCTGAGGATGATATAGAAGATATATCGAAACATGTTTGAAAACAAATCAACATTAAATTGAGGTAAGATGATTCGAGATTCAAAAAAAAACTTTGAATTCTTTTAACTCAAAATATAACTTCCTAAAATAAACCATTAATAGTATTTTTATTTCATATTGTTTATAGAAGTTTTAATATCAAGAAAATATCACGTCTTAGGATCTTTAGGTGTCACCCTTAGTAAGTGTGCATTAAAACAAGGCAAAATGGATGATTATGATGCCATATAATGTTCGGGGAATATTTGGACCTTAAATTTACTAATATTTATCTTACAGTAATATAATGTACGGTTAAAAACTATAATATAGTTACCTTGTAGGCCCGTCTCCTCAACTTAAGTTCTTTTAAACTATGTAGGCCTTTCGGGACTAGTCCCATCATCAGCAGAATGCATTAGGTCCGTTCTTGTTGACCCTTGTTGAAGCACTGACTTGGTTGTGAGAATTTTGTATAGAGGATTGTGTGGATTAGGTGTGTATTCATTTAGAATCAGGTTGTTGTTGATTTCTCTTAGGATTGCGATTTCCTCCATTATATTTATTCTTGTTGGAATGTTTTCTCTATGTACTATTGTGAGGGTGTTATCGATGTTATGCATATGGTGTCCAGCTTGAATTACATGTTTTGCGTAACTTGATTTTCCTCCATTGTAAATGAAATCTCTGCATTCTGCTGATGATGGGACTAGTCCCGAAAGGCCTACATAGTTTAAAAGAACTTAAGTTGAGGAGACGGACCTACAAGGTAACTATATGATAGTTTTTAACCGTACATTATATTACTGTGAACTAATACCTCAACGGAAAATCACCATGAATTTTACTAGTATCGATTTATCTTACAGGTGAGGAAAAAAAAATCCTCACCCAGGAAATTTCCCCCGATTGACATTGAATCCCTGGCTCCCTGCGACTGAGGCAACGACGTACCCTTAGACCAAAACGGCGAAATCTTGGTAGTATTATTAATAACAATTGTAACAAAACTAGAGGCGGTAAACGTAGAAGGAATAGGTCTCGTGTGGTGGGGTGATGATAATGCTACATTACACAAAACTATTCTAAGTTGGTAAAAAGTTAAACAGTATGTTTCACTCGTAATATTTTAACGATCAGAAAGTTTCAATGTAATATTCTATAAAATGAATAAAGTACAAATATATGCCCTAATTGATTTTACATTTCATGTTTTCAGTCCATATTCTGCTGAAAGACAGTCCCTTACGTCAGCTGAAGCCAACTACCGTTCTCTACATTCCATAGTAATTCTGCCCGATGGCAGATATTTCACTGCAATCATAGCATTTTCATGCCATGCTTTGCAGCTTTACTAAAGAATTATAGGTGTGGTAGCTTCCCGTTGCTTTCCACACCAGTTATGGATGATGATGATGATGATGATAAGGATGATGATGGTTGGATGATTTTCTGGGACTGTTGGGCCCTAAGGTTCCTGACATTTGTCTTACAGGTGAGGAAAAACCCTGAAAAACCCTCACCGAGGACCTTGTCCCGACTGGGAATCGAACCCATGCCCGCTGCGTGACAAGGCAGCACGCTACCTCGAGACCACAGCGGTGGGCATGTTCTATATAATGAGTTGCATCAAGATGCACTCTTTCAAATTGGACGGCATTATGCATCAACCGGCTATGCGCCATTATGTAGGCCTAAGTTTCGAGAAAAATACGTTTAAAGTTTAAGTCAATCTTCACTATTTATTGTAGCGCCAAACTAATAATACTTGCAAGTTACTTTCCTTGTTTGACAGTTATGCATCAACAATTTAAGAGCGTGACTATTTGGCGCTTAGCTGCGTGATGCAAAATTTAGATTAACATTTATGAAGATCTGGTTTTATAGCCGTTTGTATCAAGACACAGAATCTCTGATAGGTCTGATGGCGTTTACATTTCTCTTTAATGATTAGGTTATATCTAAAGATTTGGGGTAAAAGTTGTGAGTACACTTTCTTCATGAGCCAGTGGAACAGATGACAACAAAATCTCAATAAAAAAAACACTTAGCCGGCTGATGCATAACATCGTCCAATTATTAAATAGATCGTCCAGAACAATATTGTTCTAAGTCCATTTTTAGAATTTGTGATATGAAGTCAATGCCTCAAATTCAGTGCCAGGTCAAGGGATGAAGATCTGTGATACACACGGATGTCGGCTGTGAGGGATGTTACATCACAGGAGAACATGCAACGAAGTTAAACGAAATACAGAAGTGGTGGTATTACTTTTTTGGAAACGGGAGAAACCCCAGAAAAATCTGACCTGGTTTCAATTCGCCTACCACGAACCTCGCATGGAGTGACCGAGACACGAACTCGGGTCCCAGAGGTGGAGGACGAATGGATAACCACTTGTGCCACAGAGCCGCAATGAGATACAGTACTAGCCATAATTTAAGGACATATTATTATTTATTTAAAAAGGTTTTAAATGTATACAACATCTTGCTGTGCCCAATATTAAGTTTTGATTCTCTTCCTCCATTCATCTCTATCCTTCCAGTCACCATCCTGTAGTTCCCTGTCCTTCATCAAATTCATAATTCCCTCTATCTATGTCTTCTTAGGTATTTTCTTCCGATTTAGAATCCACTGAAAACTCCTAACTGGCGATCTATCTTCATTCATCCTCTTCACGTGTCCAAACCATTTTAATTGTCCCACAAACTGTATAATTATTTCATTAAAGTTATTTTTTTCTCGGATAATACTCTTTCTGATTCTGTCTACTTTAGAGCATCGTGCAGATATTCTTAAAAATCCATTTCTGTAGATTACAATTTTGACTTTAATTTGGCATTTATACTCCACGTTTCTGATCCATAGGTCATTAAACTTCTTACTATTGATATATATATATATATATATATATATATATATAAGGAGCCGGACATCATAGACATTATAAAAGTAAAGTGATCCCACAACAGGCCCGGAGGCCCTTGGGGTAGTAGGAGGTTAGGGCTCCCACTTTTTCTAGACAATCGGCACTTTATGTCAGCCGGGTTGTCAGCCCTGCGTAACGGCCGCCTTTACCCCCAGAACAAGCGTCTGGTACTCATTTCCGTTAGAGGCTGAGTCGACACCAGGGCCATAGTGCCGCCAGAGGGTTTGGGTCAGTTTAAAAATCCTGACCCCAACGGGACTTGAACCCTGGACCCTCCGGCTTGTAGCTTAGTGCCTTAACCACTACGCTACGGCGTGCCCCCCATCATAGACATTATAGAAAAGAAAATATTACAGTGGTATGGTCATGTCAAAAGAATGCCAGAACAAAGATTGCCAAAAATTGTTATGGAATGGATCCCAATGGAAAGGAGGAAGAGAGGAATACCGAAGAGAACTTGGATAGAAGGGGTATCAAGCGGCTATGAATATCAGAGGAATGGAGGAAGATCAATGGATGGACAGAGAGGAATGGCGTTTGGTTTCCGGAAGACGGCGGCAGCTGCCATTATACTGGATGATGATAATATATATGTATATATATATATATATAATATATATATATATGGATTTTAGTTTCCTTGAATATCTGTTTATCTCACAAAATTCCATTCAACATTGCTATTGCAGATTGACATTTAACTATTATTTTGGCTATTTCTAAATAATTGTTTCCATCTTAATTTATTTCAACTTCCAAATATTTTATTGAAGTGAAAGTCGGAATATGGCCACTGTACTTAAATAAAATAAAATAAAATAAAATAATAGAGGTACTTAGGGTAATTTGGACCCCTGTTTTGAATTTATTGTTCTTTTAATTAAGGGATTTTAATTTTGTTTAATTACAGTGATTATCATTAGTGTTGTAACTATGAAATAGCATTGTTATTTTATTCAAATATGGAAACATCTTCATAATTTATAATTTTTTTTTTACATTACAACAAAGATCCACTTTAACCTCCATATTCGGATAAAGTGGACCCCAGAGTTCACCTTAGCTTTTAGTCTATTTTTAAGTTTATTTACTCTATTAATTTATATACAGACAGGTACAACTTAATCTGAAAATGTTTATGACTGATCATAATTAAAAAGCGTTAATATTTATTTAATGTTTTGAAAAATTGTTGTTGATTATAACATTCACACGTCATTCAACTGTCGAAAGCGACGGTCTTTGGGTTTAGTAAAATTACAAGGATATTAAATAAAATTAATTAGGTGAATGTTTTTTTACAGATAGCATCCTCATTGATAAAATATACGCATTCGTGTAAAGTGGACCCAGAGGGTCCACATTAACCGAATTACTTTGTTATGTTTAATTATTTTATACAGCCACCATGTCACATAATATCAAACTAAACCCGTCCGTATATTAAAAGAGCATCTACATGATATAATATATTTAGGAGTTTTTTTTAACATTTGTAATATTCAATAGGAGAAATTAAGAATTGATTCTTAGCTTGAAATACTTTTAAAGTGGTATTTCTTATAAATATCTCATATAAACCCTTCTTCGCACAAAGAATAAAATAAACTGGCCATGGACCCGTCAAAGTTGATGAGGGGAAGAAGTTAAAATGTTTTATGTTCCAATTAAAGAAGATATTAACAGGGTCCACTCAAACAGAAGGGTCCACATTACCTGAACTTCCCTATATATGTTAAAAAATACTTTTGAGAACAAAGTGGCCTAAAAAGTCAAAAAGGAAAATTTAATTAAATCATACATTTTAGCGTAGGGTATGAAGTAAATGAAACCGACATGTCTTAGAACACACTTTTTATATCTATAGTTCTAGACATTGTTTAATGGTACCCGCATCATCCTGCCACTTGAATTAAACAAAATTCAATCAACAGCTGTGTATCTCCCCTTCAGTCTAACTTTGATATATAAAAAGCAATGTTAAAATCCTCCATTACCAGATCTTTTAAACCTATTTAGTAAATTTAAAGCTGTTATATTGAATTTATTGCTGATAACATAGACTTAATCAAATTTAGATTATATGTAATTTACTAACTCACTGGCACTATCGAACCAGTAGGCTCATGGCCGCGCGGATTTAAGTTCTCCACACATCCCTATCCTGAGCTAACGTCTTCCAATAATCCCCTGTATAAACTACTTCCCTCAAATCATGGTTAATATTATTCTCCCACCTCATTCTTGGTCTACCAAATCAAATGTGCTTTCTAATTCTTGATAGAACTCATCAATTCTTGTCATCCTTATCTTCTGTGGGACGATGTACATTTACGATTACAAAATAAAATCGTTTACCCTTTAGAATTATGTATGGTATCCTAACTAACACACTTAATATCTAAGATAGCCGAGAGGATCCTCATTTGGACAAAAAAAAAAACAGTTACAAATTAAGGTCTCGTTTCACCCCCATAGTATAATGCAATGCTTCCTGATTGGTGACTAACTTCTGCTGGCCATCTAAGTTCCTGTAAAGCGACAAAGCAGAAGAGACACGTGTTATTCAATCAAAATTATTGCAACGAATGACAAGTTGAAACAATAAAACACCGATCGTGGCGAGGGCGCCATTAATAACGGACATAGCGGCACTTGAATTACGACAGCGGTGGCTTTTAACAACGAACTTCAGTTTTAGTGACTGCACGTGCTTGCAGTAAAAAAAAGTTGCCGATGCGTTAAAAGGATACTAATCCTTCTAATATACCCACTAGATCCGCGAATAAAGAAATTTTTAGCGGAGAACACAAACTGTCGCAATTTTTTAACCAGCGAATAATGAACACGCGAATATGGTAACCGCGAATAAGGAGCTTTTGCTGTACTTGTTTCTATCAAGCAAACTTAATTGTTTATTGATTACTAAGGTGAATTAGAAAAATACATTTTTTTGTATATAATAAATACAATGCATATCAATGCGTGATCTTTACAATTCGATTCCATGACTTACCTATTCGATTTGACGACTTATCAATGGTAACAATGTAGAACGAATGTTTTATTTTCATTACAGTTTTTTTAAATAATGTAATAGTTGTAGTAGTAGTGGTGGTGGTGGTGGTGGGTGGTGGTGGTGGTGGTGGTGGTAGTAGTAGTAGTAGTAGTAGTAGTAGTAATAGCAGTAGTAGTTCTAGTTCCTGTCACTCCTCTTAGAAGCATTGGGCCTTCGTGAAAGCATGCCATCGGACTCGATTTGTTGCCAAATTCCTGACTTCATTCCAGCTTTTCCATTGTTCTTCAATTTCTGTTGTTATAGTGCTGCACCATGTAATTTTTGGTTTTCCTCTTTTTATAGGCAATCCCTATGAATTTCATTCCAGTGCTCTCTTTGGCACACAGTCTAGTTCTCTTCTGAGAGTGCGTTCAATCGATTTCCGATATTTAGGCTAGAATCTATGAACGCATTAGACCGTAAAAGTCATTCTCTGCCTGTACTCTGCTGAGAAAGTTGCATCCAAATAGGGGCCTACGTTTTTTCGTACTCAAAAATCTGTTTATGCGATAATTGTTGAAATTCCTAAACTACCTGGCGAGGTGACTTAGCAGAGAAACAAATCGTGAGCAATCCGATGGGAACCAATGGTAACCGATGTAGTTTGAAACCTTGCCGCTTACCTTGCTGCTTTATCCAAGATGTCGGACCTTGAAGACTTCGATCATGTTTTTCGGTATATGCGGAGAAGAGGAATTTGATAAGAGTCTACCAAAGAATTCAACTGGAAGAACAGGAAAATCGGCGTAATATTGCGCGACGCAGACGTCGTCGTATACGGTATTATTTGCGGGACGCAAGCGTAAATGCGTTCCTCTAGCAGACGAAAATAACGAAAGTGGTTTTATCTCTGAGAATTCTGGGTAATTTCTTGCCAATATTACAAAAACGACGATTTTCATGCATGACCAGTTAGTGGGTAGCTAATTCGATCTTTGCACTTGCTCACGGAAAGTCAGCTCACCCGGTGATTGGAAGTAATTTGAGTAGAGACTAATGTATTTGCATGCGGCCCTTAATCTCCTTCCAGATCTCATTCTGTGATGTTATCCTCCACAATTTCTCGTTTGATATGGTTTTTGGCCATCAGATTCTTAAAACAAATCTCAGACATTTATTTATATGTAGGCTACTTGAAATTTTCTATATAATGCGATTGTGCCTTTCAAGTCTCACACCCAACGTTTCACATTGGTTTAAGGAATTGCTTTATGCAATTAACTCACAATGGATATATCTACAATTGCACAGTCCTGGATTCTAAAAGTTAATCTGGATTTATAGAAAAATGTCTCATTTATTGGTGATCGCCTGAAAAGCAAGCAGACAAGGTATTCAGTAGGTAACAAACATTATGGAAATATTTTACGTTCACCTTTTATATTCGAACTACATATCCATCCATCCATAGTAATTCTGCCCGAGAGCAGGTCTTTCACTGTAATTATAGCTATACTTTGCAGCTTTACTAGTGAATTATAGGTGTGGTAGCTTTCCGTTGCTTTTCACGCCGGTGAAGGAAGATGATGATAAGGGTGATGATGATGGCCGGATGATTTTCGGAGACAGTTGGGTTCTAAGCTTCCTGACATTTGTCTTACAGGTGAGGAAAAACCCGAATAAACCTCACCCAGGAGCGTGTCCTGAGCGGGAATCGAACCCGGGTCCTCTGCGTGAAAAGGCAGCACGCTACCTCGAGACCACAGCGGTGGACTAAACTGCTTATATTGCATTATAATGCAGTATATATATTTTTTCAAATTTTCTGATATTGTATTGCCTTATTTCCTTAACCGTATACATTACGGCGTGTCCCTCATATAAATTATTGATGAAAAATATAGCTTTTGAAGGATTACTTTTACTGTATCTGTTACAAAAGCTTCATCATACAAAGAGTACAGTGTCATATGAATTTCACAGCTCTACCTCGAGTAGTCCTTGGAAAAAGTGTAGTCCATTTTAGTGTTTGTTTGTCAAGTGTTAGAAGTATGGGTTTAGACATAATTGTTTGTTTCGCCACAGAACTGTTGTAAAGAATATTTTGAGATCGAATTCATTTTATAAAATAAATGCATAAAGAAAGTTGGCCGTTACCTGATTATCGAAAATTTTTCTTGCGATGCCAACTTAAAGGTGAATTGATCCCACTACAGGTCTGAGGAGGTCCTTGGGGTAGTAGGAGGTTAAGGCTCCATCCTTTATAGACAATAGGCATGAGATGTCAACCGTGTTATCATCCTGCTGCCGCCTTTACCCAAGAATAAGCGTCCGGTACTCATTTTCATTAGAGGCTGAGTCAACATCAGGGACATGGTGCCGCTAGAGGGTTTAGGCCTTTTAAAAATCTTAACTCCATTGGGATTCGAACTCTAGACCTTTTGGCTTGTAGAGTTTTGCCTTAACCAATTACGCTATACTTACTTACTCATTGGCACTATCGAACCCGTAGGTTCATGGCCGCGCGGACATAAGCTCTCCATACATCCCTATCCTGAGCTAATGCTTTCTAATCATTCCCTGTATAATCTACTTCCCTCAAATCATAGTTAATGTTATTCTCCCACCTCATTCTTGGTCTACCAACTGGGCGTTTTCCTTCTGGCTTTCCTACAAGAAGCTTCCATGCAAGTCTTTCATTCCCCATACGTGCAACATGTCCTGCCCATCTCAGTCTACGAGACTTAACTGTTCTTATTATATCTGGCTTCCTATAAAGATCATGTAGTTCATTGTTATGTAGTCTTCTCCATTCACTTGTCTCTTCATCTCTCTTTGGTCCAAAAATTTTCCTAAGTACTTTATTCTCAAATACTTGTAATCACCTTTCCTCCCTTAAAGTAAGAGTCCATGTTTCGCATCCATATAATATAACCGGTAGAATAATAATAATTTTATATATTTTCAGTTTAACGTTTTTTGAAAGGAGTTGGTACATCAAGAGTCTCTGCAATGCATAATAGCAGGCATTTCCAGAATTGAGCCTATGTTTAATTTCTTTGTGCATCTCATTCCTATTTGTGATTACTGTTCCTAGGTATAACCAATTACGCTATGGCGATTTAAAACAAAAACTAATTGAGGAATTTACATTCTCCAACAAACGGCCAAATAGGCCTATCAGTGCTGATACTTTATAGAAATGTCATGTAGTTATGTGCAATAAGTGATAAACGGATTAAAAGGTGAGTTTAGTATATTTGCGATTTTCTTTTAAATAATATTGCTGTCTACATTTTTAAATATAGGCCCTAGGCCTAATTTTATATAAATTTTTGTTAATAAATGTTGATAGAGTACAAAAACAATTTTACTCCAGAGGAACCAATGACCGCATTTCTTGACGGTTGTATTTTTAGGGTGAAAATGTTTGGACCAAAGAGAGATGAACAGACAGGTTAAAGGGGAAGACTACATAACAGTAAACTACATGATCTTTATAGGAAGCCAGATATAATAAGAACAGTCAGTCTCGTAGACTGCGATGGGCAGGGCATGTGGCACGAATGGGGAATGAAAGAGAGGCATGTAAGCTTCGTGTATGAAAACCAGAGGGAAACGCCCAGTTGGTAGACCAAGAATGAGGTGGGAGCATAACATGACTGACTTGAGGGAAGTAGATTACACAGAGAATGATAGGAAAATATTAGCTCAGGATAGGGATGTATGGAGAGCTTATTCCCGCGCGGCCATGAACCTACGGGTTCGATAGTGCCAGTGAGTTAGAGTACAGAAAAAAATTGAATGACGGAACTACTATTTTTATAAACATAAATATGTATTTTCTCATACCTAGAAATACGTGTTGGAAATTTCCGTTTTCCTGAGTCTCTAGAATCTTCTTTGTAAGAACTGTCTCTCTGAATCTTTCAGCAATAATCATATTCACACTCCAGTTCTCTTTGTGAGCGATGCACTGTATTTGATGTCCTGGTGAATAAAAACGTCTAAATTTTGCTGGAAAATAATCCAGGTGGGATTGTAAAACACAAACCTTTACATTCATGTCGCAGTCAGACTTTTAAAACTTTCCAACATTAGCACCATGTAACTCGTAGCACCATGTAACTCGTAGGTTCATGGATGCCCGAATATAAGCTCGCCATACATCCCTATCCTGAGCTTATGTTTTTCAATCATCCCCTGTTCTAATCTACTTTTCTCAAACCATGGTTAATGTTATTCTCTCACCTCATTTTTGGCGTATCAACTGGGCGCTTTCCTTCTGATTTTCCAAAAAGAAACCTCTCTCTCATTCCCCAATCGTGCCACATGTCCTGCAAATCGCAGTCAACGAGACTTAACTGTTCTAATTATATCTGGTTTCCTATAAAGATCATGTATCTCACTGTTAAGTAGCCTTCTCCATTCGCCTGTCTGTTCATCTTTCTTTGGTCCAAAAAGTTTCATAAGAACTTCATTCTCAAATAGGTACCTACTCATAATATTTTCTCATCCCTTAAAGGAAGAATCTATGTTTCGAATCCACATAATATAACTGGAAGAATAATAGTTTGATGTATTTTCAGTTGAACATTTTTTGAGAGAAGTTGGGACGAGTCCCTGTAATGCATAATAACATGCATCTCCAGAATTGAACCTATGTGTAATTCCTTTGTGCGTCTCATTTCTGTTTGTAATTATTGTTCCTTGGTATTTATTTCATACTTGCAAAACATTTCCCTCATATGTCGTTAACTGTCAATTTCCATTACGTATGTAATGTATTTCTGTATGTGATCATATGTTAGTTTTATTGATGTTTACTTCCAATCCAATTTCTTAGCGTTACTCAATAAGGTGTGAGTGTTGGCCCTTAGTACTCCCCTCGCTATCCCCTAATAATACTATATAATCAGCATAAACTAACAGCGTATTAGTGCCATTGAGTTGTAGGCCTTCTTCATCCTCTAAAGATTTGATGGCATGTTCTATACAAAATTGAAGAAGAGGAGATAGTGCAACGCCTTGCTTCAACCCATTGTGAATTACAAAAGTATCCGAAAACTGTTTGCCTACACGCACCCTACTCTTTGTGTCATTTAGACACATTCGAATAAGTCTAACTAACTTTTTAGGAATTCCGAGCTCCAGCAGGATACTGTTTAACGTCTCTCTCTTAATTTAATCGTGATCCTTTTTGAAGTCTACATAATTATAGTTGATGTACAGTACCATTATATTCTCATTTCTTTTCTAAAATATGTCTTATTCTAAAAATCTGATCTGTTGTAGATCTATTTCCTGTAAATCCACATAGATGATCATTTATTACATCGTCAATATAGGATGCGATTCTGGATGCTAATATATTTGTTAGGATTTTGTACGGTAAAAGTAATGAAAAACCTCTATAGTTGTTGTAGTCAATTTTATCTCCTTTCTCATAGATTTGTACGATACTCAATTCTTTCCATTCATTTGGAGAAAAAAAAAACAATTTTTCCCAAATCATACTAAGTAACCGTCGTATCTTGTTTATAAATTTTTCTCCCCCCTGATTTTATCAATTATGCTGGGGTTCCATCTGAAACTGATACTTTAAACATATTTAATTTTTCTACCGCCATTTCAACTTCTAATGCACTTGATTCTGTGACTAAAATTTCTGCTGTCTGTAAATCATCCTCTTCAATATCCTGTTCTGCATTCACATGTAATAGCTGATTAAAGTGACTTTTCCATATAACCTATTTAATATACTCTTTTAATCTGCAACCACATCCCCATTTTCATTCCTAATTATACATGTTCTTGCTTGAAATCCTTTCCTCTCTATCTTGATTCACTGATATAATTATTATCTGATGTTTTTATTTTTTTGGCATTCACTTCAAGATCATTAATCTTCTTTCTCAAATATTCCCTCTTTTTACTCTTTAATAACTCAGTGGTATCACGTCTTAAGTTACACAATTATTCTAAAGTTACTTCATTTGGCTCGAGTAACCAATTCATTTTTGCTAGCTTTCTTTTCTTTACAGTGTCGGCACATTTCTCATCAAACTTTTCAACTCATTTTCGACAATTTATTTGTAATCTTCAGAATTAGGTACTTAATATAGGCCATCCGAAGAAATTATAAACTAAAATTTCGAAACCATTCCGACTTTTTCTCCATAAATGGTCCACTCAATATATACTGTACAAAGAATATTCAAGTTCATTGTTCATAATTATGATTCCGATTTTTCACTCTCTGGAATAACAGGTTTGGTTTCTCATGTAACACAAAATTAGAATATAATGGACTATGCGAATTTTTTATTATGTAACAAAACATCCTTCTGACTTCTTTTGTTGAAGCGTTTATGAATCCCCCTCTCCAGAGCTGTATGCCAAGTTATGATAATTAAGGCAGGATTTGTAAGTAATTACATATTCTTTCTCTTTGCTTATACATGGATAAAATTAATAAATGCCCACGAATTAGGAACTTATCATATATGAAAATTTATCATTACATGTTATAATTAAATATTTTTACATATTTTAATGCTTTTTATGTAAATTTACATATTATGCTTCTTAATTTTAAAAAAATCGTAAGAGGAAAATAATTTAAAACAAAATATGTGTTTACATTAAAAAAGTCAGATACCCGATTGAACACTGAAACTGTTTTTTTTTTCAACCTGTACAAAACCTGCTGAGAAACGGTCAAAGAAGAAATCCATTTACCAAACACGATAAACATAGATGTAGGAAGACTCTGAAAACTTGAGTATAGGGTACCACATAGCAAGATCTCGTTCGAAACCTAAACGATCTACTTTGTTTATGAATGAGATAGTAGAAATATGTAGTCAACTTTTATAAGATATGTTCCCTTGAGGTATTATTCAAAATTAAAATATAACATTATGGAATATTCACCTGAAAGGTCCGTCTCCTCAACTTTATTAGTTATTTAACTGTAGCCATCATCAGCTGGTTGACTTCTGGATGATATTTTTATTGAAATATTTACTTATTCAGCAAAATGAAGTTGCACTAAATTCAAAATAATGTTACAAATAGAATAATTTTATTATAGTCTACATAGAATATAATTTAATATTCAGGGCTATTCAGAAGGAAGGGACAGATTTCAAACATTTATTTCTTCCAAACTACAAAAAAAAAATAGAAACACATAATTCCAACGTTCCTGGAAAGAAAAACGTTCAAATGTCACTATTTTATGCATTCAATATGAGCACCATGTATTACACGACACATATCAAAACGGTGGCTCATTTCTTGCCACACCCGAATCA
This sequence comes from Diploptera punctata, assembly GCA_030220185.1. Taxonomy (NCBI): domain Eukaryota; kingdom Metazoa; phylum Arthropoda; class Insecta; order Blattodea; family Blaberidae; genus Diploptera; species Diploptera punctata. The sequence goes on along the minus strand of JASPKZ010009352.1, from coordinate 43,866 downwards.
GCTGGTCTCTAAGTTATCGAATTCACAGCTTCAACAATTCGATGTCGCAGATTTTCAAGAGTGTCAGGCATAGGGGGATAAAAATAGGTCTTTTACGTAACGTCACAGATAAAAATCACTCGGGGTTAGATCTGGTGATCTGGGAGGCCACCGGCGATGAAGATGATCTTTTGTTTCTTCTCGTCCAATCCAACAATGCCAATGCGACCTTGATCGCAGCTTCAGGCAACAGCGCCAATGCGGCCGTGATCGGAACTTCAAACGTTTCTCTTTCTATGAAAGTTGGAATCGTGTTTCTATTTTTTGTGGCTTGGAAGAAATAAATGTTTAAAGTCTGTTCCTTCTTTCTGAATAGCCCTGTATTGTCAAGGGTTTATAGATGTACTGTAAACAAATAAAATTCTTACGTGATACTTACGATCTGACATCAGATTTTAATTCAAGCTATCAGAATTGTTAAAGAATAGGAACTTTCATGAAAGATATGCGTAAAAAAACTTAAATTTGTTCCACGTGTAACGTGTGGATGATGATTCTATTCAATGACGATTCTGTTGTCTGTGAATCAGTGTGCAGCTTCCGTGTAAGAGAAGTCTATGACCCTTTTTATTTTCGTTAAAGTAATCCCATAACAGGCCTCGGGAGGCCCTTGGGGTAGTAGGAGGTCAAGGCTCCCACTTTTTCTAGACAATCGGCACTTGATGTCAGCCGGGTTGTCAGCCCTGCGCGACGGCCGCCTTTACCCCAGAACAAGCGTCTGGTACTCATTTCCGTTAGAGGCTGAGTCGACCCCAGGGCCATAGTGCCGCCAGAAGGTTTTGGTCAGTTTAAAAATCCTGACCCCACCGGGACTTGAACCCTCGACCTTCCGACTTGTAGCGCAGTGCCTTAACCACTACGCTACGGCGTGCCCCCAAAGTAAAGTGATCCCACAACAGACCCGGAGGCCCTTGGGGTAGTAGGAGGTTAAGGCTCCCACTTTTTCTAGACAATCGATACTTTATGTCAGCCGGGTTGTCAGCCCTGCGTGACGGCCGCCTTTACCCCCAGAACAAGCGTCTGGTAAATCGTTATATTTTATAATAATTTTTTGAAGGGATTTGATAACTAATATTAGATGATTCTGACTAGATAATACAACTAATCCATCATATTTTGGTAAGCTGATCCAATATAAGTTTATAAGGACTATTTAAGTCATGCCCTAAATGGGAGTCAATGAACAATTACGTTTCAATGAATTTTGTTTTACAACCAATCACAGTCGTGTTTCACCTCGATATTTATCTACTTACATTTATTATATTAAAGAAAGCTCCTCCTTTTTAATATTCTAAACAGGTCAGAGCATTATTTTGCAGTGACTGACTCTTGAACAAATACGTTGAATATAGCAAATAATGAACAGATTCCTTCGAACTACACATTTGATAATTGTGTGTTCAATAATTGTGTTTTTAAATAATAATTTTACGGAGTTGTTTCCTAAAAAATAATCAATAACCTAGAATGTTCGTTAAATTCTTCCCTGTAGGGGAAGAGTCGCCTAAATTTCTGTTAAGGGAAACACGGGCTTACAAAATACAAACAGATAATATACAGTTTTGATTTGTTTCATTCTTTCTCCACTAGGGTGCATTCTTACAATATTGTTATCCTATTTGGCAATAAACAATATGAACAAAGAAAGCATAACCAAACATTTCTCATTTGTTCTCAAACATCGCCGTTTACATTAAATATATAAATATTTAAAAATAACTATATTTAAATAATAATTTGTGAGTAAACAGTTTTAATTTTATTCGCTAAATAGTCCTAAGAAATGCCACTCTTGATTTCCAAATCCTCTAGATAAATTCACTGTGAATTTATCGATAATTTGGAAATCACTCGTGGCATTACTTATGACTATTTAACTCATGCCCCAAATGGGAGTCAATGACCAGTCACGTTTCAATGATTTCTATTTTACAACCAATCAGAGTCGTGTTTCACGAAATATTTATCAATATTAAATTTACCATATTAAAGAAAGCTCCTCCTTTCTAATATTCTGAACAGGTCTGACCATTATTTTACAGTGACTGACTATAAGAAATACGGCTACCAGATTGTATATATAGTGCATGGATGTCAACACATAGCGCTTGGAGGAGTTAATATAAAACATTTGTAGCAATTGATTATACCACCAAAAAAAAAAAAAAAAAAAAAAAGAAACCACTGTTTGCACTTTCTTAAATGTATTTTTTCCCAGGTAATAATGCAGAAAAATATAATTGTCATATTTACATCATACGACATCAGAAATGAATTAATATAAAATTTGATGTTTCGTTTTTTCTCCACTAGAGAGCTTTCTTACAATATTGCGTTCCTTTGGCAATAAATAGTATGATCTGGCTGCAGTGATAAACAAAAGAAGCAGATGAAGCGTAACAATCGTTTCTCATTTGTTTTCAAACATCGCCGTTTACATTAAATATATAAATATTTTAAAATATCTATAGTTAAATAATGATTTGTGAGTACACAGCTTAATTTTATTCGTTAAATAGTCCTAACAAATGCCACTCTTGATTTCCAAATTCTCTAGATAAATTCACTCTTCACTTCGTGAGTCGTGAATTTATCGATAATTTGGAAATCACTCGTGGCATTACTTATGATAAACATTATGAGTTGTAATGTCCTCTGTTCCTGTATGCCCGGCTGACGTGGAGGGTGTAAAAAGGTACCCATAAAAAGAGAGGTTGAACAAGGTAGAGAGAGAAGAAGAACAATTATAATGTTGGTTAGCCCTAACTTCCGTATCAAGATTAGAATTGTTATAACTGTGGGAAAGAAACTTGAGAGATTCTCTGAACAGACAGGAAATTTCTCGCGAAAGAATGTACAGGTATGAACTGTTGCTATTTTTTATAGGCCTACCTGCAGTATAATTTGAAATGATGTATAAAAAAAAAGACAAGAATCTCAACAAGGTTCATGAAGACAAAATAAAAGTCTGAGATTATCGAAGTGTGTATCTCCATTAAACATGACATGCATTATGCAGCCTTGAAATTATACTATTTCCTTTACCAATTGTTGTACATGCCACTTTTCAAAAATATACTTTTAAAATTCTTTATTTACATCTTATAAACCGACGTATCATTCCTGAGCATAAATAAATTATACTGTATTAGTCATTCAAAATATCTCTGCAGGCGGAAGAATTAGGAAGTTCTGTTTGTTGCTACACGTGACGTCATACAAGGCAGTGTACACTGTTAGCGTCCCACGTCCCATTCCCCTCGGCACTCATAGATAGCAGTGTCACGTGTTCTATTCCTGCATAAACACGACTACAGTGCCCTCCGTCAACAACTGCGCTTACTCCTTAAACGGATAATACAGTCATTTAGATGTTATGCCAAAATATTACAATGTGTTTATTCTCGTGTACCGATTCATCAAGCCAATTTTCTATCTACTGAAAGCAGGGGGGGTTCAAGAGAGCCTCTTTAGCGGATCTTGGTGTCTCGTAAAGAGTAGGCTTTATAACAGCATAATAATAATAGTAATAATAATAATAATAATAATAATAATAATAATAATAATAATAATAATAATAATAATAATAATAATTCATTCACAGTGTTCTGCCCAAGAGCAGGTCTTTCACTGCAATCTCAGCATTCTCCACTCTTTCCTTAACCGTGGAAAGACTCATCATGCGATTTGCAGCTTTACTAGGGATATATAAGTGTGGTAGCTTCCCGTTTCTTTCCACACCCCACTCTCTCTTTTCCGATTGAGGGTCTTTCCACTTTTCAGCGGTTGCCCTTTTACCAGCCGGCTGCTGGTCCTTCACATCCACATGTGTCAATCACAGAGGTAGATGATAAACAGCCAGTGTAGGGGTGACATGTGGTTAGCATGTCGAGTCCCCCAGCCGTTATAGCTGGTTCCTCAACCTGGAGCCGCTACTTATTGTAGCTACCCAATTGCCTCACGATGCTGGGTGGGCACCGGTCCCATACTGGCCGAAATACCATGAGAAAATTTCTTCCCCCATGGAGACTCGAACCAGCGCAAGTCCCGTAGCTCTGCGCCAAGGCTTCCTACCTTAACCGCTCGGCTACGGCGCGGGACCACTCTCTCTTTTGCATCTTAAAATCATAAAAGACCTTAATAAGGTCCTGAGGGGCCCCAACTTGGAGGTGAGGAGAGTGGATTTGGCTAAGTTATACCCTCAGGACTTCACACCGAAATTCACCCCAGAGTTTAAATATCAGAATTAATAATAATAATAATAATAATTAATAATAATAATAAATAAATAAATAACTGATGCATTGGCACTATCGAACCCGTAAGTTCATGGCCGCGCGGACTTAAGCTCTCCAGGTATACCTATCCTGAGCTAATGTTTTCCAATCATACCCTGTATATCTACTTCCCACCTCATTTTTGGTCCACCAACTCGGCGTTTTCCCTCTGACTTTCCTATAAGAAGCTTCCATGCCCCTATTTCATTCCTCATTCCTACCGCATGTCCTGCACATCCCAATCTACGATGCTTAACTGTTCTTATTAAATCTGGTTTTCTATAAGATCATTTATGGTCCACTGTTGTGTAGTCTTCTCCATTCACCTGTATGGAGGTGTTAGCTGTATAAATAATAATAATAATAATAATAATAATAATAATAATAATAATAATAATAATAGAGGGAATGCATGGGCTATATTAGGAATCTTCTTACTAATATTAATCATTCTCATTATTTTCGACGTTAGGTCAAACACTTGTTGACCTTTGAAGAACGTCTACGAGAAAATTATTTCCAATTGCTGCTGTCTTTAATGTTATTTATTGTCTGTATAGTTCTGTGCTTTATCAGAAAATTATTTTCCTTTAAGAATCATTTAAACCTGTGGATTGGACTGGCACCCACTACGATTAGAGATTTGTTTTCTTTACCTTAACTTAGATAAGCTTAAGTGTGGATTGGGAAACACATTTTCTGTATATTTGATGTGAATGATTTCATTTTCAACCGCCTATCTATGCCTATTGTATTTATTTTTACGAGTTTGCATATAGTTGATGCAGTACTGTTTTTTAATATTATCCCCATCTATTTTATAGTTATTCCTATTTAAAGCAGGATTTTAATATCATAATAAATATAAAAGTTAAAGTTAATAATTTTGTATTTTAAAATTCTTTTAATATTTAAATATAACTTAAATAAATAAAAACATCTAAATAATTCATTGTTGGTCATTGTTGAATAAAAATATCTCAGTAACAATTAAAGAAATTGTATTACATAACAGTCTTTGTAAATAATGCTTTTATAATTGTTTTAGGTCATTGTTGTCAAAATTATAAAGATTTCTGTTATAACTGTAATAAGAACACCTGCTTTACTTCATATTTTTAAATGAAAGTAAACTAAATTCTGATTGGATGTTAAAACAATTAACTTTTTGATTTAACAAATCAAATTTACACCTTATATTTAAAGAACTATTAACCAATATAATTTGAATATAACATCATGTGATGTAATAATGTTCTTTAAAATTATAAAATAATTATACTAGTCATTCTTCATACAATTTTGAACAAAGATAGAAGCAAATAGAGCTCTCCTGATAAATGTGATATTTAATACAAGAAGAATAGTTGATTCAAGAAAAGAAATAATTTAATTTAATTAACGGTGAAGAATAATACCACCCATATTTACTTGATCTGCTGGGAAATCAAATAGCAAATAAATTTACAATTATTTCTACAAGAAACAGTTTTCAGTGATTTTAAAGTGTTTTTCCTATCCAGTGTACAAATTTCCGACCTTGAGAAGAGAATCCAGCTCTACCGAAAATCAAACCCAACCTGAACCAGTAATTATTTTTGGGACACAAATCCTTCTTCAAAATGTTACTACAACATCGGGCATGAAGAGAATTACTACATCAAAATGCCACCAGAACGTGGCACAAACCAATTACTTCTTCATATTTGAGTTTTTATAATATTTTTCATTGCTTAATTGTGCTTCCAATAATCACTATAGGCCTAAAGCCTTTTCTATATATTATTATTATCATCATCATCATCATCATCATCATCTTAAGGCACGACAACTTCAAAAGTGAAAGTTTTGGCCTTCTCAACAATCCTCCTCCATGCCAATCTGTCTCTTGCCATATTCAAACTAGTCACTTTCATTTTCCTTAGATCGTTCATTGTGTCATCCTCCCATCTGATCTTCGGTCTTCCAACAGCTCTGCCTCCTATAGGTTTCCACTTGTAGAGTTTTTTTTACCAGTCTCTGATCATTAATTCTTATCAAATGTCCAAGCCAACCAATTCTGAGAGATCTTATATGGTTTACTATATTCTGATTTTTTATTAATTTGTTTAGTTCGTTATTTGTTTTGATTCTCCAACAGTTATCAGTTCCTCTATTTGGTCCTAATATCATTCGTAAAATTTTTCTTTAAAAAATTAATAATTTCTGTTTTATTGTTTCTTTAGGACCCAAGTTTCACAAGCATATGTAGCTACTGGTCTAATGAGTGTTTTGTATAACCTTATTTTTGCAGTTTTTGATATTAATTTACCTTTAAATAAGGTTCTATTTACAAAATAAGATTTATTCCCATTTACCAATATTTTTTTAATTTCCTCTTCTAATGTATTATGTCCATTTACTTTGGTACCTAAGTATTTAAATGATTCAACTTTCTATATATTATCGTTCTGTTTAATTTTCATACTTTCTGCCTGGAAAATTACTTATATATCAGTTTACTACTTTTAGTTAATCTGACTTTAGAAAATCAGTATTATTTTCGTTTTTCTTCATCTTTCGTTTAGGCCCCGATCTCTCCGAAAATCAACTTAGCCTATTATCATAGAGAAACTTCGAAGCCTATTATTAAATCTGCAGCCTTTAAATAGTCCCTTAAAATCCAGGGTAATTAAAACAATTACTCTAAATAAGAAGCGTAGTCCATAGAATATCCAAATATTTAAGCTAACCCACTGAAAGTTTAAGCGGATTATTTAATTTTATACATTAAAAAACTTATTTATTACGAAAACGAAAAGCTAAGAAAATACGTATTCAAATGAGATATCTAGAGCTTGGGATATTAGTAGGCTTTAACTACTATGTAATTTGAAACCGTATATCTTTAATTACCACTGCTATGTATTACACCACCAAGTTAACTTAGCACGGGCGGAGGGGAAGAGTTTCAGCGCTAGTGTCGCCGAACTACTGAATTTGTGGAAGGGATGTTGGAGAAGACCGTACATCCGATCACGTACTGAAATGGTTCTGTTTTAAGAGTGGGCGGAGAATCCCTAAACACGTATGAAAGATCTTAACAGGGTTGTCAAATTAGTCATTTAAGCACGGAACGCTCAAGCGGTCGGATCATTTAACATCACAGTATTTGTCGTCTCTCCGTTACCAGCCTCACAATAAATCACAAGTGGCAACATGTAATGATAAGGGACAGTCCATTCCTACACGTAACCCCATAGTAATAGGGTTGTAAAATTAGTCATTTTGCCAATGGCCGCGTAGAAGGATGGACCATTATAATCCATAGTATTTGTCAGCTCTCTACCTGCCAGATAAAGAACAAATACAGAGTACAGGAATTGGCAACATAGTAACGAAGAGAAAGAAAAAGACAGCATATTAGTTAACATATTTTCCGCCTGTGCAGATTACTTGGTGCAGTAATATAAATGCAGGCACACTGTTTTTTTAATTAATGCTTCCAGACAAACTGTCTGTACCTATAGTTAAAATAATGAGAAAAAATGCACCTGAGCCAGGATTTGTACCTACGATCTTCAGATTCATGCGCGACAGATTTACCATTGAGCCACTTTTAATTCCATACCGTTAGTTCACCAACTAACTCACTGACACTATCGAACCCGTAGGTTCATGGCCACGCGGACATAAGCTCTCCATACATCTTTATCCTGAGCTAATATTTTCCAATCATTCCCTGTATAATCTACTTCCCTCAAATCATAGTTAATGTTATTCTCTCACCTCATTCTTGGTCTATGGGCGTTTTCCCTCTGGTTTTCCTACAAGAAGCTTCCAAGCACGTCTTTCATTCCCCATTCGTGCCATATGTCCTGCCTATCGCAGTCTATGAGACTTAACTGTTCTTATTATATCAGGTCTCCTATAAAGACCATGTAGTTCACTGTTATATTTACATTATTTCTTCTTTAAATCTACCTCTCAATACTTAAAAACGCCCGCACCACTTGATAACAAATACTTAAGTCGAGTGATATTTACAACATCATTTTAATATCTTTAAGGGATTTTTCGAAACTCTTTGGAACAAAATATTGTATAAAATAAGTTTTCATTGTTTAAAAATGCTATATCCACATATATTTTGATTTTCCGGACATCCATTAGTTCATATTTATAATTTTAAATATATATATATATATATATATGGCATGATAAGAAAAATAAATGCCTGGACGGGATTCGAACCCGGAACTCTGAATCTGTACCTCAGCGTGTTATCCATTACACCACCAGGCGAATCCAATTCAAACACTTATTTTTCTTAATATGTATTATATTCTCCATTATTACTAGATGTCGCGAGAACTCGGTCTTCACTGCCATCTAGTAGCTGACTATAACAAGTAAGCAAATTAAAGAGAATATTTTTTTGTTTAACTTTATAGCAGTGATGCTTTATCGATGTTATAATTAAATCTTTAACATAGAGCAATGCAAGCTTAATATGGCATGATAAGAAAAAATAAATGCCTGTTTGAATTGGATTCACCTGGTGGTGTAATGGATAACACGCTGAGGTACAGACTCAGAGTTCCGGGCTCGAATCCCGTCCAGGCATTTATTTTTCTTATCATGCCATATTAAGCTTGCATTGCTCTATGTTAAAGATTTAATTATAATATATATATATATATATATATATATATATATATATATGCAAATGTATGTACTTGGTATCGTTATCAGATAGACTACGTACACAGAATGAGTAAAACGAATAATCATTTTGAAAGAAAGGGCTAATTAAAACATAAGTTTTGAAAGATAAGTTTTTACTAATATTTTTTTCCGGGATTTGATGCTATTGTCCTCAGTGTCTTCTACGTTAATCAGTGTAGCTAATGAATAAGCTAACAACACCTAATTTGCCGGGGAAAAATGGAGACCTAACTGTTTTGACGTCTCATTACATTTACACTGGCTGAGTTCAAAGGCCCCTAAACTATTCTAAAACTAGTTTATTGAAATATTCCAAACATTAATTACACAGAAATAGAGCATTTCGGACCCATGTTGGCTTATTTATTTTTCTATTACCATATAATATGAGGATTCCATAAATTAAGTTTTAACAATTGCTTTTTTTGCGCGATAGTGCATTTTGTCGTACTTACAGCAATGGGGACCATGGTTGAAAGTTCGACTTCTACATTTCGGGGTTGCCAACCTAAATAAATATTTTTTTTTTGTTTTTATTATTCCGGCTTTTACAATGAATATACATTTTTCCGGTACCCATGTTCACAGTTAATTACACATTTGTTTCAACACATTTTTCCATTCTTGTCTGTTCATCCATATATCTTCTTCTATTTCCCATTCCCTCTTAGTTTCATTGATTCCCTGAATCCACGTAATATTTGGTCTACCCTTCTTTTTCCTTCCCTGTGGTTCCCAATCCATGATTATCTTGGGTAGTCTTCCTTCTTCCATCCTTCTAATGTGTCCGTACCAATTTAATTGTTTCTTCTTTATAAAATCTAATATTGAATATTGTACCTAGATTTTTTCTTTTATATATGAATTTCTGGTTTTATCCTTCCTGGATATTCTTGCAGCACGTCTCCAGTAGTCCATTTAAGTGGCGAGTAATTTTTTTTTTTCATTTGTGCATTTAAAGCCCACACATCAGCTCCATAGGTAATAATGCTTCTGATTATTGTATTAAAAATAGTTTTTTTTTGTTTCTTTGAAGATATGTTTGTCCCATACTATTCCATTTAGGGCAGATATAGCATACTTTCCTATATTGACCCTGTTTCTTATCTCTGTTTCTTGTTTTCCATCTTTAGTAATTTTAATTCCCAAATACTTATATTCTTCAGTGTATTTAATTGTCCCTAAATTTTCTTCTAATATTAAATCTTGAGGAAGATCCCCTATTGTCATATATCTAGATTTATCCATATTAAATACTGTAATAAAATAACTATACTGTAATATTACATATTACAAACCACGTGTGGGAAGAAAAACCACTGCCCTCTATGTATACTACGTACAATGTATATAAAAAAAGTATCCAAAAGGTAGTGTTAATGTACATTATACGAAACAAATCTCATCATCATAGTACATTCACGTATTTAGGCCATTTGTTGACCTGTTTCGGCCTCAAGAGAAACACCACCCAGAAGTCTTTTGAGTGGACGTCCTAGTCTTCATCTGCCTGCAGGTTGATATCTTCATATTTGTTTGGGTATATTGTGATCTTCCATTCGATGAACATGTTGCATCCATCTTGACTTATAATCAGAAATTTTGTTTTTTAAAAGTTCCATGTGTAATTCTTCTAAGATGTCTTCATTTTTTTTGTGATCTAGTAGTGTGTATCCTGCAGTGAATCACTGTATTTTAAATGAACTGACCTTTATTTGAAACAATATAAAACAATAAATAGTACTTGCCATCATTTTATCACTGATTGATGTCACGGCCTCCTGTAGTTTCAACTAATAAACATTGTCCACACTGTTAACGTTAATCAGTCGTTTATAATGAATGCAAATATTTCGAACAAAGATATTATTTTACTATTAATTATTATTTTAAAAACACCATCGCGCAAAAAAAAAAAAAGATGTACAACGCACGTTTGTGAGGTGTTTTACAGAATCTCGGAAATTAAAAACCTCGATATCGCTCAGTTGTTAAACATTTTCCTCGATTCTGTAAAAACCACTTCCCAACCTCGCATCTTAATATACATCGTGTCCACAAATATAGTATCATACTTTAAACTATTACTACGTGGCTTTGGATAATTGTATCTAAATGAAATTGGTGACAACCAAAAGAGAAACTCAAAAAAGTTTTGTGCATGTTAACAATGTCAACAATGCAGATACTAAACTAAATTCTTCTTCTCTTCTTCTACTACAAGGTTTAGGCTATGCAGCCTGTTCCGGCGAAGTTAAAAGTGGAGTCCATCTTCTGCGTGGTCGGCCAACATCTCTTGTTCCTCTGGGATTATACAGGAAGGTTCTTTTTGGTATTCTTTCGTTGTTCATTCTCATTAAGTGTTCTGTCCATTTCTTATTATTTTTGCTGATTTTATCTTCAATTTTATATATATTTAACTCTTCTCGTATAGTTTCATTCCGTCCCGCGCCGTAGCCGAGCGGTTAAGATAGGAAGCCTTGGCGCAGAGCTACGGGACTTGCGCTGGTTCGAGTCTCCGTGGGAGAAGAAATTTTCTCATGGTATTTCGGCCAGTATGGGACCGGTGGCCACCCAGCATCGTGAGGCAATTGGGTAGCTACAATAAGTAGCGGCTCCAGGGTGAGGAACCAGCTATAACGGCTGGGGGACTCGACATGCTAACCACATGTCACCCCTACACTGGCTGTTGATCATCTACCTCTGTGATTGACACATGTGGATGTGAAGGGCCAGCAGCCGGCTGGTAAAAGGGCAACCGCTGAAAAGTGGAAAGACCCTCAATCGAATCGGATAGTTTCATTCCTTATTCTATCCGCTCTTGTGCATCCTTTCACATTACGTAAAAACAGCATTTCCGCAGTCTGTATCCTGCTTTTATTCCTTGATTTCATTATCCAATTTTCACTTCTAAACTGAACTAAATTTAATCATGTTTTTTGTGGTCGATATCCGATGTGGGTTCATTGTTGGATGATATTTAGCAGACGGCGATGTCTGCAGCGTTACTCGTGGGGGTCACATTCAACGTCTATGAGGTATAGCAAAAACTTTTTGAGTTTCTCTTTTGATTGTCACCAATTTAATTTACAGTGTGATTCAGAAATATGGCTATATGTTTGATCGCATTTTGTGACGAAAATATTATTACTAAAGGAAATATGATGATATCATTGGAAAGGGAATCCTTTAAATTACAACAATAGAACAAAACAAAACACTTACAACACTAAGCAAGTCACTTTATTGCTTCAAACTGTTCGCCGTTTACATCCAAGCATAATTGGCAACGCGCACGCCGTAGCGTAGTGGTTAAGGCACTGAGCTACAAGCCGGAGGGTCGAGGGTTCGAGTCCCGGTGGGGTCAGGATTTTTAAACTGACCCAAACCTTCTGGCGGCACTATGGCCCTGGGGTCGACTCAGCCTCTAACTGAAATGAGTACCAGACGCTTGTTCTGGGGTAAAGGCGGCCGTCACGCAGGGTTGACACCCCGGCTGACATCAAGTGCCGATTGTCAAGAAAAAGTGGGAGCCCTAACCTCCTACTACCCCAAGGGCCTCCTGAGGCCTGTAGTGGGATCACTTTACCTTTTATAATTGGCAACGCATTGCGTTATGATACATGTTTGGAGGAATATCTCTAATTTCTTCCTCAATCACTAATTTCAGCATGTCGACGTCTGCAATGCTACGTTAAACTCACGTCTTGCCCGTCTTGCGGCCTCACGATCATTAGCATACGTTATTGCCCATGCAGCAATTGTAATTTGCTGTTGCATATTTAATGCCATTTTGACTAATGACGTAAGTTCTACACTGTTTTCTTTATTCCATTGTTGTAATTTGAATAATTCCCTTTCCAACGGTTATTTATATTTCCTGCAATGTAATATTTTCATCACACAACGCGATCAAACCTATAGCCATATTTATGATTCACCCCTTAGATATGATTATCCAAAACGACGTAGTAGTAGTTTAAAGTATGATATTATATTTGTGGACACCGGGTACTATTGTTAAAGTATCTATCTCCAAACTAATTAAACTTCTTGACTCATTTGTTAGAATCTTATAAAACATCTATTCAGATATTAAAAAAAATGTTGGTACAACTATTGTTTTTTCATATCTTGATATTAAATTGTAAAATTGGAAATTCATCTCTCTCATTCCAAGAAGCAATACTTTTAAGAGCTTCCATTTAGTAACAACTTCTCATCTCAATTTCATAAAAAGTTTTTCTCCCTCTGTTTTATGTGATTAGGAAGAGGGAGGTATTACTACTTTATATAATATTTATAAAGTCTAGTTTTAAAACCTTCAATGCGAGTGGATACCAGCCTTTATAATAACATTTTTAGAAATATACAATAAAACAAAAAGTCGTATATTCTTCAACTATGGTATCATACTGTTATGAAAATTGTCATACCAATAAAGTTGAATCAACATTTAATGAAACCTTATATAAGAACTGTCATCCTCTGTGGCTAGTAGTTGGGTTCCTTGCTCTAGTCCCCAGGATCGCGAGTTCAAACCCGCCCATGAATGATGGATTTTTAGAATGGAAAAATCCAAGGGATTACTCCTCCTGGAGGGACTAAATCGTGGGTCCCGAGTTTGAATATATTCGAGCTCGTAAAAGAACCTCATGCCCAAAATTAGTGCACCTGAACGAAATTGAACCGACCTAGCCCATCCAGATAATACCTTAGTTGCATACTAGATGCCTCATTGAGGCGATGTGCTGACCGCATGTCATTCACTGGCATATGTTGAGAAATAAGCAGAACTAAATTAACTAGGTCAAAAAAATCCAGCTAGGGGAACGTCCATGTCTCCATGAGGTATAAAGTACACATACAAGAATAATACTAGCGATTTTCTCATATATATGTCCACCGCTGTGGTCTCGAGGTAGAGTACTGCCTGTCACGCAGCGGGCCCGGGTTCGATTCCCGGTCGGGACAGGCTCCTGGGTGAGGTTTTTTTTCGGTTTTTCCTCACCTGTAAGAAAAATGTCAGGAAGTTTAGGGCCCAACGGTCCCCGAAAATGATCCGGCCATCATCATCATCATCCTTATCATCCTTCACCGGTGTGGAAAGCAACGGGAAGCTACCACACCTATAATTCCCTAGTAAAGCTGCAAAGCATAGCATGAAAATGCTATGATTGCAGTAAAGAACTGCCTTCGGGCAGAATTACTATGGAGAGATATATACATATATGATACGAAAAACAAATGCCTGAACGGGATTTGAACATGGACCTCTGGGTTGGTACCCCAGCGTGCTATCCATTACACCACCAGGCAAATCCAATTCAAACACTTATCTTTCTTATATATATATATATATATATATATTATAATTAAAAATTGACATCTAGTAATATATATATATATATATATATATATATAATTACATTATCCATTATTACTAGATGCCAATTTTTAATTATAATATATATGCTACCACACCTACAATTCCCTAGTAAAGCTGCAAGCATATCATGAAAATGCAATGATTGCAGTGAAGGACCTGCCTTTGGGCAGAATTACTATGGATATATTATATATATATATATATATATAATACACACAACATATTCCGTGTATAAATATATTAAAATGAATAAAACTATGCATCTAAAATTACTAAAGGTTGGTAGTATTTGAAAGAGCAAGTCGATATATTTTAATTAAATGTTTTTATTAATTTTATAAACTTGTAAAATAAAATTCAAAACTCTATTCATGTGCACAGTCTCAGAAATTGTATTTCTTCGGAATTCGTCAAAAAATTGCAAAAACAAATTGTAAGGTCTCTTGAATTTTTTCACGAAAGAGAGACGAGCAGATAGCTGAATAATTTTTTTTGCAAGATAGTGCGTTCGTCGTACTTACAACAATGGCGACCATGATTGGAAGTTCAACTTCCAACATTTCGGGATTGTCAACCTAAATAACTATACTGTAATATTACATATTACAAACCATTGCCATCTATGTATACTGCGTACAATGTATATACAAAAATATATCCAAAAGGTAGTGTTAATGTTCATTATATGAAACAGATCAACTTCCAACATTTCGGGGTTGCCAACCTAAATAACATACTGTAATATTACACATTACAAACCACTGCCCTCTATGTACACTGCGTACAATTTATATACAAAAATATATCCAAAAGGCAGTGTTAATGTTCATTATACGAAACAAATCACTGCATTTTAAATGAACTGAATTTTATTTGAAACAATATAAAACAATAAATACGTACTTGCCGCCATTTTATCACTGATTGGTGTCACTGCCTCCTGTAGTTTCAACTAATAAACATTGCCCACTCTGTTAACGTTAGTCAATTGTTTATAATGAACGCAAATACTTCCAACAAATATGTTATTATTTTACTATTATTAATTATTTTAGAAACATCATCGCGTAAAAAATAATGTACAACGCACGTTTGTGAAGTGTTTTATAGAATCTCGGAAATTAAACACCTCGCTATCGCTCGGTTTTAAATATTTTCCTGAATTCTGTAAAAAAGCCACTTCCTAACCTCGCATCGTAATGTACTATTACTAGCATCTGCATTTCTTGAATTTGTATGGAATGTTGAACAAACTGTGTTGAATGCAAATCACTTACTTTACTGGTGGGTCTCGTCAATCAACTCCTGTTACAACATTAAAGTAAAAGTGATCCCACAACAGGCCCGGAGGCCCTAGGGGTAGTATGAGGTTAAGGCTCCCACTTTTTCTAGACAATCGGCACTTTATGTCAGCCGGGTTGTCAGCCCTGCGTGACGGCCGCCTTTACCCCCAGAACAAGCGTCTGGTACTCATTTCCGTTAGAGGCTGAGTCGACCCCAGGGCCATAGTGCCGCCAGAGGGTTTGGGTCAGTTTAAAAATCCTGACCCCACCGGGACTTGAACCTCCGACCTTCCGACTTGTAGCGCAGTGCCTTAACCACTACGCTACGGCATGCTGTGACAACGTAATTTCTTATTCCTAACCATTGCATATCTGATTCAGGTAATTAGCAAAGCCACTCTAAGTAGGTTACAGGGTTCAAAGATTTAGCTTAACATTTGAAAGTTTTCTTACCACAATATTGACACTAGGTGATAAGATAACAATCTCTTTTTATAGCACTTGCTCTTATTCTACTTCTTTCACAGTAGCCTCTGCCAGCTCCTGGAATTTCCCCCCCCCTCAAGATATCAGAGGTTGCCACACACTTGATACTTTTAAGTCAGGCTTATACAATTACCTATTGTTAAATAATTAATTATACTCGAGAACTAAATTTAGTCTGCCATTAAGTTTTTTCCCTCTCATTTTTTTATCTTGTACATTTTATATTTCATTCGTTAAATCAAAATATTTTGTAAATAATAATTATATTTTAGACATATCATGTAATATTTACGTTCATTGTAGTTTAGATGTAAGAATAATTTTGTATATTTTTAACCTGGTTGAGTGCTAGACATGGCCTTTACTCTGCCAGATAAAATAAATCTATTATTATTATTATTATTATTATTATTATTATTATTATTATTATTATTATTATTATTATTATTATTATTATTACTTACTTACTTACTCACTGGCACTATCGAACCCGTAGGTTCATGGCCGCACGGACATAAGCTCTCCATACATCCCTATCCTGAGCTAATGCTTTCCAATCATTCCCTGTATAATCTACTTCCCTCAAATCATAGTTAATGTTATTCTCCCACCTCATTCTTGGTCTACCAACTGGGCATTTTCCCTCTGGCTTTCCTACAAGAAGCTTCCATGCAAGTCTTTCATTCCCCATACGTGCAACATGTCCTGCCCAACGCAGTCTATGAGACTTAACTGTTCTTGTTATATCTGGCTTCCTATAAAGACCATGTAGTTCATTGTTATGTAGTCTTCTCCATTCACCCGTCTGTTCATCTCTCTTTGGTCCAAAAAATTTCCTAAGTACTTTATTCTCAAATACTTGTAATCTCCTTTCCTCTCTTAAAGTAAGAGTCCATGTTTCGCATCCATATAATATAACTGGTAGAATAATAGTTTTATATATTTTCAGCTTAACGTTTATTATTATTATTATTATCTTTATTATTATTATTATTATTTTTATTATTATTATTATTATTATTATCATCATCTTTATTATTATTGTTATTGTTATTATTATTGTTAAGAAGAAAGGTTACCCAGGAAAACATTGGAATGGTGTCCACCTGGAAGAAGAAGAAGGAAAAGAAGACCTAAAAATTCGTGGATACAAGAAATAAGAACTGGAATGAGAACAAGAGGACTGGAGGACATGGAGTGGATGGATAGAGACGAATGGAGAAGAAAAATAAAACTTTAGGCACAGAATGATGTGTAAACATTAAAACTCTGTATATAAATTATTATTATTATTATTATTATTATTATTATTATTATTATTATTATGTTCTTCGCCACACCTTAGTAAAAAAATAAATGTAAAATTAGAAATTATCACGATCATTTACATATTTATTAAGTTTAGTTTTAAGGCCTCTCCTGGCGCATTATTACCATCATCACCTATCATATATCATCGGGGCAGCGTAACTCCGCCTTCCAGGCGCCCCAAACTCAGAAGTGGGTTACAATAACGTCATGCCAGGAGAGAATACCAGAATCTCCAAATGACAACGTGGCATTGAATTAAAAAAAATAAAATTATATTCTATTTAACAGTTCACACGAACTTAACAGTACTTTAATGCATTTGAGTGCTTTTCAATGTATTTAATAAATAGGATCTTCTTGGTGATAAAATTGTATTACACAAAGTCAATAAAAACCCAAATCACCATTTTAAAATGTTGACTCTTTCAACGATTTAAATTGTTGATTGGGTTTTATTGACATTGTATAATATCTACAGAGTATATGGAACAGACATATAACCAGAAAAAAAAAGTTACAAATATATAATTCAGTAGTGAGAAGTACTGTCACATATGGAGCTGAAGTTTGGAAATTCAACAAAAAACTTATGTCGATGGAAATGGATTTCATAAGGAGAGCAGCAAGATGCTCAAAATTAGAAAAAATAAGAAATACTGTCATACGAGGAAAAATAAATATAAGATACAAGCAATTAAATCGGTATGGCCATTTACGACGAATGCAAGAAGAAAGGTTACCCAGAAAAAAAAAAGGAATGGTGTCCACCTGGAAGAAGAAGGGAAGGAAGACCTCGAAACTCGTGGATGCAAGAAATAACTGGAATGAGAACAAGAGGCCTTGGAGGGCATGGAGTGGATGGATAGAGACTAGTGGAGAAAGAAAATAAAATTTTAGGTACAGAGAGATGTGTAAACATTAAAAATCTGTATATAAATAAATATATTACATTGAAGATATACACACACACGCACACGCGCGCGCGCACACGCACACGCACACACACACACATATTTGTAAAATCGTAATGTGTAAAATTACAATTGGATGTAAGTGATGTTCCTCAACAAATGGTAAAGTAG
Organism: Diploptera punctata; assembly: GCA_030220185.1. NCBI lineage: Eukaryota > Metazoa > Arthropoda > Insecta > Blattodea > Blaberidae > Diploptera > Diploptera punctata. Next base: position 25,289 of record JASPKZ010009352.1, on the reverse strand, counting down.
TTTTTAATGCGTATCAGAAAACATTTGCACAATTTCTAACAATTTTTAATTCATGTTTTACTCCATGTTTTGGCAATTTTTTATATTTACATATTTAACCATTTTTATTACATATAAATCCCTCTTCATTAGTGATTTTTCCATTAAAAAATGAGAGGACAGCTTATTTGAAGTAAAGTCAATCAAAACAGGAGAGATACACATATGTACAAATATGAAAACAGACATTGTAAACTGTAAAAGACAGAATGCAAAGTTAAAAAAATTCGTATGTTAATCCTAGAATAACTAAATAAACAGGAGTTTCTTTACGGTAAGAAGTTATTTTCCATGACGTAAATAAACAAAGTTCAGGTTACGATGTGCGAAATATGCAAACAGCCGACACATCTTCAGATCAAACACTATAGAAAATTATCTTGTTTATTTTGATCCGTCATTTATATATGTAGAGCTAGCGAGATTTCACAGTAATATTTTTATTTTCGTCTTCATTTAAGGAAAATATTGACACATTATTTTATATTTATGTCACCATCATCATCTACATTACGGTATGACCACAAGGTCCGTTCCAACTCCAATCAAAACTAGTCCCGCTATATTTTTGTAGGTCTTCCTGGGTTTCTTCTTCCGCGAGGTTCGTAAATTGTACATTGTTCTGGTAATTGATGTTTCTGACATACGCTCCCTCCAATTGACTTGATGTCTTCTTATTATGCCTGTAATATTGTGCATTTTTAGTTCAGATCTAATGTCTTCATTTCTCTTTTTCTCAGATAAAGTACAGGCCATCTACAAACTTAGGAACCTCATTCCTGGCATGAGCTTCAAAGTTTTCTCCTCTCATATGTATATTTATGTAATGGATTACTTTTTCCATGACTAACTCATGCCTCAAATGGCAGTCAATGACCAATCACATTTAAATGAATTTTGATTTACAACCAATCATAGTCGTTTTTCACCTCGATTTTATCACTTTCATATTACTAAGTTGCTCCCAGATTATATATATATATTATATATATATATATATATATATATATTGCACGAATGTAACCAGATTCTGCTTGCGAGATATAATAGAAAAACTTTCGTAGGAATTTGTTATACCACAAAGAAATAAACCACTGTTTGCACTTTCTTAAACATATTATTTCCCAGGAATTAACGTTGCAGAAAAATATAATCGACATATTTACATCATAGGACATCAGAAATTAATTAATTAATAACCTGTAATGATGTGTTTTATTTTTTCTCCACTAGGGTGCATTCTTACAATATTGCAATACTGTTTGGCAATAAATATGATCTAGTTGTAGTGATGAACAAATGAAACATAACGTTTCTCATCTGTTTTCAAACATCGGCGTTTACATTAAATATACAAATATTTTAAAATACTATATTTAAATAATGATTTGTGAGTAAACAGCTTAATTTTATTCGTTAAATAGTCCTAACAAATGCCATTACTTATGATAACATACAATAGTAATTATGATGCCGCATAAACTAAGGCTAATTCTGTCCGTTGAGTTTTATTAGAAGAATATGTGGCCCAATGAGATCACCCACCAAGTTAACTCCGCACGGGCGGAGGGGAAGAGATTTAGCGCTAGTGTCGAGAAACTATTACACATCCAAGTTAACTGTTCACGGGCGGAGGGGAAGGGTTTTAGCGCTAGTGTCGCCGATCTACTGAATCTGTGGAAGGGATGTAGGAGAAAAATGTACATCCGATCACGTATTGAAAATTTTCAACTTCAAATGTGGGGGGGGGGAGAATCTCTAAACACGTGAGAAAGTTCTTAACATGGTTGTCAAATTAGTCATTTAAGCACGGAACGCTCAAGCGGTCGGATCATTTAAAATCACAGTATTTGTCGTCTCTCTGTTACCAGCCTCACAATAGATCAGAAGTGCAACATGTAATGAGAAGGACAAGGAAGGGAAGCTCATTCCTAGACGTAACCCCAAAAGTAACAGGGTTGTCAAGTTAGTCATTCTGCCACTGACTGCGCAGAACGACGGATCATTAAAATACATAGTAGTTGTCCATTTCTCCTACCTGCCAATCAAACAACATAATACAAAGGACAGGAAGTGGCAACATAGTAAGGAAGAAAAGATATAAAGACAGTTTGTTAGTTAACATATTTTCCGCCTGCACCAAACACTTGGATGGGTAATACTGAATCTATGGAAGGGATGTATGAAAAGACTTGTATATCCGACCACGAACTGAATGGTTCAAGTTTAAATGTGGGCGGAGAATTCCTGAACACGTGTGAAAGATCTTAACATGGTTGTCCAATTAGTCGGTCATTTAAGCACGGAACGCTCAAGCTGTCGGATCATTTAAAAATCCTAGTGTTTGTCGTTCATTGTGTTAAAATACTGTGTGGATGTTTTCTACCACCACACGAAAAATCTGCACTCATTTCGGTAAGACCCTGTATATGTATATAAACGAATCTATGTCTGTCTATCTGCTTGTCCTTTATGCAATCATCCGATTGTTGTGGGGCTTTTTTGCAAAATGTTCAGGAGTTTCCTGGGAAGGTTTTAGGCTATAGAGAGTTGTAATACTCAACCCCTCCACCCTTAAAAATCATCCTTTGTAGTGATTTTTTTATATTTACAATAGTGGTATTTATTGGATCGTCATTTGCGATCTAACACATAAATCCGAGATTCGATTGTCCGTCGAGTCAGTTTTCTTTTCTAGATGAGACGTTCTTAGGAATTTTCTCAATAATAAGAGAAACGTCAGAAAATATATGACATATTTAGTCGTGGGAATAACACAGATATTTTTACGTACAGTCTGATCAGAGAATGTAAGAGATGGCTTTATTGTGTTTGAAGGGTGAACTGGAACGCCTTGCCAGACCCTGATCCACTTCCAATTTAATGAGCAAACACACTTCTTGAGAATACTAATGTTCTAGCAACATCAAGTAAGGATTACCCACAAATCCGCTGCTCGGACGGAATTGGTCCAAATTTAACGAGACACAGCTTTTCAATCATTATTATTTTATTATTATTATTATTATTATTATTCTTATTATTATTATTATCAGTATTATTATTATTATTATTTTGATATATTATTATTATTCCTTATTAGTATTATTATTATGATTATTATTATCATTATTATTATTAATTATTATTATTATCAATCATTATTATTATTATTATTATTATTATTATTTATTTTGTCCACCGCTGTGGTCTCGAGGTAGCGTGCTGCCTTGTCATGCAGCGGGGGCCCGGTTTGATACCCGGTCCGGGGGCAGTTTTTCTTCTGGGTGAGATTTTTTATATGGGTTTTTTCCTCACCTGTAAGCCGAATGTCAGGAAAACTTTAAGGCCCAAACGGTCCCCGAAATCATATGGCCATCATCAACATCAACATCTTCATCCTTATCATTATCATCTTCATCATCATCATCCTTCACCGGTGTGGAAAGCAACGGGAAGCTATCACACCTACAATTCCCTAGTAAAGCTGCAAGCATAGCATGAAAATGCTATGATTGCAGTGAAGGACCTGCCCCTCGGGCAGAATTACTATGGATGGATTATTATTATTATTATTATTATTATTATTATTATTATTATTATTACTATTACTATTAACTGCCAAGGCCTTTTCATTAGCAACAGAGATAGATTACTGGAAAAGGTCATCGCGGAAGTCTAGATAAAAACATTTTTTTTAACCGAAGGGAGTGTTCTAAGAACAGCGAGTTACTAAACCTAATTTTGTTACGTGTTGTGTACAATATTTTATCTACGATCAGAGCATTTCAGTATATGTTGTATATTTAGTACATATTTAATTACATTTTTATTGAGGTGAGGAAACGATATATTTAGAAAAAAAATAAAGATAATTCAACAAACATTGTTGTTATATTCTGCAATATAACTATCGACCATCATTAAAGTGTATTTTACGTTTTGTTGAACTTGTATTTTATGTTTTGATAGCATGTTTTATATTTTGTTAGATTTTTTTTTTCAAATGCCCCAGGTGGTCTTTCGACATTCCTGGTTTCTCTCCTGGCATGGCGTACTTGTAACCCACTTCTGATGTTCGGGCGCCTGGAAGGCGGGGTTACGTTGCCCCGATGATATGATGGGTGATGTTGATGATAATGGTGCGCCAGGAGAGTCCCTAATCCTAAGCTTAACCTTAGATGAATATGAATGATGATGATGATGATTGCGATGGCCATATGATTTCGGGGACCGTTTGGGCCTTAAAGTTTTCCTAACATTTGTCTTATAGGTGAGGAAAAAACCCTTTGATAAAAACCTCACCCAGAAAAACTGTCCCGACCGGGCGATCGAAAACCGGGCCCCCCGCTGCGTGACAAGGCAGCAATCGCTACTCCGAGACCACAGCGGTGGACTTTTGTTAGAATATAAAGTATACATTTTGTTGCCTAGTAACTACGAACTGAAGAGTCAATGATTGTTATAATAGTAGATAAATATATTCATTGAACTAATTTGCATGATGGGCTATAAATTCTTATTATTATTATTATTATTATTATTATTATTATTCATTCTTATTATTATTTATTATTATTATTATATTATTAACTATTATCAAGAACTATTTGTCAATCAACCGATCTGCTTAACATATATGAACATGAAAATATTAACGAATTTGAGGAGAAAATGTTCAAGCATGTAATTCCGATTTCAAAAACAACAAAACTTTGTACAAACTTACATTTTTGCAGATGATCAATTGTTAATTGCACAGATTGGTTAAGATTTAGAATATATGGACTCGAAAATTAATAGAAGAATATGAAAACTGGGGATTAAATCTGAACATGAAAAAAAACAAAAAATATTTTCAATTGGTTACCCAGAACAAAATTGTTAATTGTTTGGAGACTGGAGAAACAATACAATCTTGTATTGAGATCACATATTTAGGAATAAAATAAATAAAAAATGGAGTTATGAAGAAGGAAATAAGAAATAGAAATAAAATAAAGGAAAATTTTTTCAATTGCTTGCCTCAATGGAATATTGTGGGGATAAAAATATCATTCATCATCATCATAGTACATTCACGAATTTATGCCATTTGTTGACCTGTTTCGGCCTCAAGAGAAACACCATCCATAAGTCTTTTGAGTGGACGTCCTGGTCTTCTTCTTCCTGCAGGTTGATAATCTTAACATTAGTTTGGGTATTTCTGTGATCTTCCATTCGATGAACATGTTGTATCCCAGCTTGACTTATAATCAGAAATTTGATACATATATAAGTAATATAAGTAATAAAAATAAAATGAATATATATCATACAATTGTTAAAAACCATAATTACTTATGGAGCAGAAACTTTGGGCCTTCACAACAAAACAAAATATAGTAGCTTTTGGGCAACGTAAATGGATTTGATACGAAGTTCAGCAAGAATTTCAAGAAGAGAACAAAACTATGAACTACTCGGGTTATAAGGGAGACAATGAAGATGATGAAGACAAACTATTTTAGATTATATTAAAAACTCATTCAATTAAGATTGTACGGACAATGTCCCAGCGAATGGAAGAGGAACGACTACCAAAATCGTTTTTGGAATGGAAACCTTGGTTTAAACTAGGTCATAGTGAAGACCTAAAATCTCCTGGAGTCAGGGAGTTTATATTTTATAACATGAACGAGAAACATCTACAACCAGGAGATTGGATGTACCTACAAAATTGGCTATTAGGAATCGGAGCGATGTCCCAGACATTAATCAAAACAACCGATGATCTATCGGTTCTATCTATTATTATAAAGGAGTGGAAATATAAAATCGAAATCGGGTAATAAATCATGGATTACGACAACCGGTATCCCTTTTCATCTCTCACCCACTCTCATTCTCTTCACTTTATATATGACGAAGGTTATCAGCAAAGGGCAAATAACTTTAAATTCGAATAATAAAATCCTTCTTGATGACAACCTCATATTTGCTGATGATCCAGGCTGTAGTGGTTTATTTTCAGAGAATAACGCACGAAGATCAATTTTTAAATTAAATAATATTGCACAAGATCATAACCTAGAAATTTCTTCAATTAAAACTAAAGTAATGACCCAGTTTGGCAAAGAAATGGAAAGAACAAAATTAGTACTAAATAACAAAATGTTAGAACAAGTAAAAGATTTCAATTATCTGGGTGTATCTTCAGGTTGTAATAGAGAAAAATACATAAATAACAAATTACAAATATTTCAATATTTATGTGGCACTCTTAAAAGAACACTGGGAAAGAAAGTAAGAAAAGAAACACATTTAATATTTGATAAAATATTGGCTGTACCTGCAATATTGTATGGCTCAGAAATATGGACTCTGAATAAACAGTCAATTAAAATAATAGAAGCAGCAGAAATGAAATATTTACAATTTGTGGCAGGATATAGGCTACTTTAATGGTTAAAAAACGAAGTGAAGATATTCGTAAAGAACTACATATATTCAGTTTGACAGATAAAATAGAAGAGTATAGGAGAAAATGGTATGAACATGTCTCCAGAATGGATATCAATAGATTGCCCAGGAAAAGTCTAAACTATCAACCAAGAGGAGGAAAAAGAGATAGGGGAGGCCCACAAAAGAGATGGACACAGCAGCTATGATACTTGGAGCCGGAACGAACCAAAAATGTTTAATCCTTGCAATAAGAATATTATTATTATTGTTATTATGCTTAGGATTTTTAAGTGTGCACATTTTGTTCGTAAGACAAATTAAGAGGTCACTGAAAGAAACCAATCAGTGAGACGTTGCCCAAAACTGAGAATGGGGCAATTTTCTATCAACTTTAGCCCACTCCCCCTTTTCGTGACCTTTACTCAGGTTTTTTTTTGTGTGTAAGCTGTGTAATAGTTGATGGGCTAGGAAAGGCCCAAGAAAGAGCACCTTTTTGTCCCTCCCCCTTGTTGGCCTATTTAAGCACCTATTCCCTTTCTTTTCTATCATAAAAATTGCACCTAAAAATACTAAGCCAGGTCTCATGATTAAAATTCCCTGCTAATGAAATCCCAACCCAGTATTTGCCTTGGCCACTGGGAAAAAAAAAAAAAAAAAGTCTCAGGCTGGTTGGCACAGGATTTGAAACAGAAAAATATCGAATACGACTCTCTAACTCACTGCACTATCGAACTCGCAGGTTAGCCCCGCAAACATCCCTATCCTGAGCTTAATGTTTTCCAATCATCCCATGCATAATGTGCTTCTCACAAATTATGGTTAATGTTATTATCTCACCTCATTCTTGGTCTACCAAATGGGCGTTTTACCCTCTGGATTTCCGACAAAAAAACTTCCATGCCCTTCTTTCATTCCCCATTGGTACATGTCCTGCTCATCGCAGTCTACGAAACTTAACTATTCATATTATATCTCGTTTGCTACGGAGATCACGTAGGCCTAGTTCACTGTGTTTTCTTCTCCATTCGCCTGTCTGTTCTTTTGTCCAAAAAGTGCCCTGGGAACTTTATTCTCAAAGACTCGTAATCTTTTCTCCTCCCTTAAAGCAAAAGTCCATTTTTCGCATCCATGTAATATAGGCATAACCAACAGTTTTTATATAGCCTATTTTCAGTTTAACGTTCTTTGAGAGAAGTGGGAACAAGAGTCCATGTAGTGCACATCTCCAGAATCGAGTCTATATTTAATTCCTTTGTGCATCTTACGAGTATTTCTATTTGTAATTAATGTTCCTAGATATTTGAATTCATCCACTTCATCAAAATTTCCCTCATTTATCATTATATCCATTTCCATTATACAATATATTTCTATAGGCCTATGTGAAGATAAGTTTTATTGATTTTACTTGCAGTCCCAATTTCTTAGTTCTACTCAATAGAGTGTGTGTGTTTTGGCCCTTAGCACCTCCTCGCTATTAGGGCCTACCTAATAATATATCGTCAGCATAAAGAATACAAGTTTCGGTCTTTCAGATTTGAAATTAAGCATTTCAAATACCCTATCATTCATTATCATTACTCTATCCACTATGTCAAATCAATACGCCATTTAACATGATTATAAGTATTATGACTTATGGTTCAGAGGTTTAGACTATAAATTATCAGATGAAAAGAAAATTAATGGGTGCAGAAATGGACTATTGGAGAAGATCTGCTAGGATATCAAAGACCGAGTAAATTAGAAATGAAGTTATAAAAGAGAACATGAATGTACAAAACTCAATTTTAGAATTTATCAAAGAAAAGCAACTGAAATGATATGGGCATATTAGGCGAATGGAGGATGAAATATTACAAAAAAAAAAAGACACCATCAGGAACGAGAAGGAAATGACGACTAAATCTCATGTGGATCCAAGGGATTAGAGAAACTTTGAAGGACTGGGAAATAGAGAAAGAAATGCGTTATGGCTGAATTCAAATACCTAGGAACAATAATCACAAATAGGAATGAGATGCACAAAGAAATTAAACATAGGCTCAATTCTGGAAATGCGTGCTATTATGCATTGCAGAGACTCTTGATGTCCCAACTCCTTTCAAAAAACGTTAAACTGAAAATATATAAAACTATTATTCTACCAGTTATACTATATGGGTGCGAAACATGGACTCTTACTTTAAGGGAGGAAAGGAGATTACAAGTCTTTGAGAATAAAGTACTTAGGAAAATGTTTGGACCAAAGAGAGATGAACAGACAGGTGAATGGAGAAGACTTCTATAACAATGAACTACATGGTCTTTATAGGAAGCCAGATATAATAAGAACAGTTAAGTCTCGTAGACTGCGTTGGGCAGGACATGTTGCACGTATGGGGAATGAAAGACTTGCATGGAAGCTTCTTGTAGGAAAGCCAGAGGGAAAACTCCCAGTTGGTAGACCAAGAATGAGGTGGGAGAATAACATTAACTATGATTTGAGGAAAGTAGATTATACAGGGAATGATTGGAAAACATTAGCTCAGGATAGGGATGTATGGAGAGCTTATGTCCGCGCGGCCATGAACCTACGGGTTCGATAGTGCCAGTGAGTAAGTAAGTAATGCGTTATAATAGAGACAAATGGAGGAAAATTATAATTAATGCGAAATTGAAGACAAATCATTGGTGCCGGGAAAATTTATCAACATTGTTAAAACCGGATATATATATATATATATATATATAATTATACAGTGATAGGCAACCCTATTAACCAAAAACGTTATTTGATTAAATTTAACAAATCCCTTTATGATTAATATTATATTGTTACGTAATTATATAATACATTTAAATTAACGCATTTGTTAACACTTTAATGTAAATACTCTTTTTTTCAATGCCACCAGGCGGTCTTTATGACATTTCTGGTATTCGCATGGCGGAATTTTTGGGGTACCTCGAAGGCGGAGTTACGTAACCCTGAATATATAAGAAATAAGGTGAATGATAATAAAGCATCAATAGAGTCCTGAAACTTAGTCAAAATTCAGACCATTGGGCGACCCCGAGAATAATTCCCTTTAAGAAAAACATCCTGTGGTCTGAGCGGGATTCGTTCCCTGGACACTATGAGTCAGAAGCTCTAACAACTAGCCCATGAGGCTGGTCAATTAATATAAATAATAATAAAAGTAATTTTTCATAAGTAATGCCACGAGTGATTTCCAAATTATCGATGAATTCACGACTCACGAAGTGAGGAGTGAATTTATCTAGAGAATTTGGAAATCAAGAGTGGCATTTGTTAGGACTATTTTACGAATAAAATTAAGGTGTTTACTCACAAATCATTATTTAACTATAGTTATTTTAAAATATTTATGTATTTAATGTAAACGGCGATGTTTGAAAACAAATCAGAAATGTGAGGTTATGTTCATTTACTGCAACTAGATCATATTATTTATTGCCAAATAAGATCGCAATATTGTAAGAATGTACCCAAGTGGAGAAATAATGAAACACATCAAACTATATATCATAATCAACATTACGGGTTATTCATTTATTTTTTTTAGTAAACAACTCCGTAAAATCAAGAAATCTGTTCATTATTTGATATATTCAATGTATTTGTTGGAGAAAAATAATGTTCTGTCCTGTTCAGAACATTAAAAAGGAGGAGCTTTCTTTATCACAAAAGCAGGAGCTGATAAAGAGAAATCGATAAAGAGCGAGATGAAATACGACTGTCATTGGTTGGAAAACATAATTCATTGAAACGTTATTGGTCATTGACTAGCATTTGTGGCATGAGTTTAAATAGTCTAGAGAATTTGGAAATCAAGAGAGGCATTTGTGAGGACTATTTAACGAATAAAATTAAGCTGTTTACTCGCAAATCATTATTTAACTATAGTTATTTTAAAATATTTATATATTTAATGTAAACGGCGATGTTTGAAAACAAATGAGAAACGATTGGTACGCTTCATTTGCTTCTTTTTTTCATCACTGCAACCAGATCATAATATTATTTATTGCCAAATAATCGCAATGTTGTAAGAATGCACCCTAGTGGAGAAATTTATAACCAATGTTATAGGTATTAATTAATTTAATGTCCTATGATGTAAATATGTCAATTATATTTTTCTACAACGTCATTTCCTGGAAAATAATTCGTTTAAGAAAATGCAAAGAGTGGTTTCTTTTTTTGTTGTGGTATAATCAATTGTTACAAATGTTTTTACATTATCTATCGCATGCGCTTTCTGCTGACATTCACGCACTATATATATATACCATCTGGTAGCTTTATTTCATGGAGTGTCAGTCACTGCAAAACAATGCTATGACCTATTCAGATTGTTAAAAAGGAGGAGAGCTTTCTTTATTATGATGAACTTTAGTTGGTAAATTTTAGGCGAAACACGACTGTGATTGGTTGTAAATAAAATATAATTGAAATGTGATTGGTCATTGACTCCCGTTTGGGGCATGAGTTAAATAGTCAATAAAACTTTATTCATTCATTAGGTACGGTATTTAAGAAGTAGGGCCTATGCTATTGAAATATAATGAATTTAGAATCCCAAAGAGAAGTTAAATGTAGTATATTTTTATAGCAGGTTTTAAATGTATACAACATCTTCCTATACCCAATATTAAGTTTTGATTTTCTATTCCATTTCTATTCTTCCAGTCACCATCCCGCAGTCCTCTGTCTTTCATCAAATCCATAATTCCCTCTATCCATGTATGTTTAGGTCTCCCTCTTCTTTTTCTCCGATTTGAAATCCATTCCAAACTCCTAACTGGCAATCTATCTTTATTCATCCTCTTCATGTGTCCAAATCATTGTAATTGTTTATTTCCCACAAATTGTATAATTGTTTCTTTGAAGTTATCTTTATTTTTGATAATACTGTTTCTGATCCAGTCTAATTTAGAGCACCGTGAAGATTAAATGTAGTAAAGGCTTAAATTAAAAGTATATTTATTGCAATGGATTTTGCAGATCTGTAATAAGTAAATAATGCATTTGATTAAATTATTTAATAGAAAATTTCGTTACAATTCTGTTTGATTTTCGTTCCATGTCATTATCGAAACAACTCGAGAAGTACAGTACCTTCGTATTCACGTGATAGAATTCCAGATAATGTGAGTATTAATTCCACAGAAGTGGCAGCAGAATGACCCCAAGGAGGAGTTACAAATTTTATAAACTGTTCAAGACGTTTAGCCAATAATTATTTGGAGATAGTCTTTTTTTACGAGAGAATGGGGTTACTTTCAGAAGGGGAGGTATAAGAAAGGCGTGGCTCTACATGCAGAATCCTCCAACAATCGATCGCCCGGACGTCGACCGCTGTTGCAGACTGGCTCCCGCCCGGGTTTACCACACAAACCGAGTCCGCCCACCCCAAATGTAAAAACAAATAAATAAATGCCTATTTCTTAATCCTTCAAAATTCATATATTAATCACATCAGAAAAAAAAAGTAATATATGAGTAAATCTAGCAGGGTCTGTAGGAGATATCGAGGGTAAATATCGAACCAGGGTGGGGTAACACGGTATAGTTGTATGGAAAAGGGAGTGTTGCTATGGCAACCCAACCCCTCCTTTCCAAACACCCCAGACCTGGAGTAGCCGTAGTAAAAACATCCCCCACCTACACCCTCAACCCCCAACATCCCATTGATTTCTTACTTTAGCTCTAGAGGGCTTTATAATGCCCAGCCAAAAACACAAGAATGAGTAACTAGTACTTACAAACTTTAAAACTCTGATTTCATGCTTCTTTGTGCAATGTTCTTTCCACTTAGCAACAATTAAATGTAATTTATTATAAAAAAAGTTAAATACTAAAATTAAACCTGTATTTTTAACTAAACAAGTTTATTATTAACTATTAATTATTTCAAAACTACGTTTTTTTTTTGGGATTTTTTAAACAGTCGCCTATTGTTAAAATGAGGAAATAGCATGTGAAATATCGGTATTTTCTAGTTTATCAAATGTGGTAAATTTGTCATGTACGTTAAATAAGACACAGATTAATTAAACTAATATGTTACACGTGAAAATAAGAAATAGGCCTTAACTTACCACGTTTGTTTGAAAAATTAACGCACACAACACGAATCGTACTTGCCTACCGCACTTACAGAAGCGGACTGCCGCACGATTCCAGAGCACACTGCTAGCGGCGCGTACTGGCACCAATGAAAGAGACCGATATGCGCACGTGGTAGAGTCTTTCCATGTTGGCAATTTTATACTTATCATGACGAAAATAGTATGGACATAATACTTAATAAAACACAATATTACATAAAACTCTATAATATTCTTGTACAATGTAAGATTACAACTGTCTACATTATTAATAGTCTTAAATTTGAAGACCTCTCGTGTTCCTCTGGTAGCTCAGTTGGTAGAGCGGTGGACTGTAGTTGGAGTTTCACATAGTAATCCATAGGTCGCTGGTTCAAATCCGGCCCGGAGGATTTTTTTTTTACGTTTCAATTTTCTTTGTTTATTTTTCACTATTTTTTACCCATTGTTATTAATAGAGCGAGCAATTGTATAAAGAAAATTATACCAATATATGAAATTAAATAAAAATAAAAAAATTATTATTTAGTTGGAGATTTATAAGTGTGAAATTTCAAAGCGTGTACTAGTGGTAGCTCAGTTGGTAGGGCGATGGACTGTATTAGATTTTCATATATTGATCCATAGGTCGCAGGTTCAAATTCGGCCCGGAGGAATTTTTTTTTTGCGTTTTATTTTTCCTTGTATTATTTTCCACTACTTTTTACCAATTTTTGTTAATAGAGCGACCAATTGTAGGAAGAAAATCATACCAAGATATGAAATTAAATAATACAAATATGAAAATTATTATTTAGTAGGAGATTCTTATATAGGTCGCTGGTTCAAATCCGGCGCGGAAGAAATTTTTTACTGTTTCAATTTTCATTGTTATATTTTCCACTACTTTACCTTACTTACTCTTACTTACTTACTCACTGGCACTATCGAACCCGTAGGTTCATGGCCGCACGGACATAAGCTCTCCATATATCCCTATCCTGAGCTAATGCTTTCCAATCATTCCCTGTATAATCTACTTCCCTCAAATCATAGTTAATGTTGTTCTCCCACCTCATTCTTGGTCTACCAACTGGGCGTTTTCCTTCTGGCTTTCCTACAAGAAGTTTCCATGCACGTCTTTCATTCCCCATACGCGCAACATGTCCTGCCCATCGCAGTCTACGGGACTTAACTGTTCTTATTATATCTGGCTTCCTATAAAGACCATGTAGTTCATTGTTATGTAGTCTTCTCCATTCACCTGTCTGTTCATCTCTCTTTGGTCCAAAAATTTTCCTAAGAACTTTATTCTCAAATACTCGTAATCTCCTTTCCTCCCTTAAAGTAAGAGTCCATGTTTCGCACCCATATAATATAACTGGTAGAATAATAGTTTTATATATTTTCAGCTTAACGTTTTTTGAAAGGAGTTGGGACATCACTACTTTACCTATGTTTATTAATATAGCGAACAATTGTATGAAGAAAATTATACCCAAATATGCCATTAAATAATAAAAATATGAAAATTATTACGCAGAAATATTATGCAGCTACCATTTTTTAAGATTATTAACTAACACACTGGGCACTATCGAACACATAGGTTCATGGCCGCACGGGCATAAGCTCTCTATATATCCCTATCCCGAGATAATGTTTTCCAATCGTCCCCTGTATAATCTACTTCCCTCATATCATGGTTAATGTTATTCTCCTACCTCATTCTTGGCCTAACTACTGAACATTTTTCTTCTGGTTTTCCAACTCGCTGATTCAAATCCGCCCGGAGGAAATTTTTCTTCAACTATTTCAATTTCCATTGTTTTATTTTATACTACTTTTTACTTACTTTTTGTTAATAGAGCGATCAATATTATATGAAGAAAATTATATCAAAATCCATCCATCCATCCATCCATCCATCCATAGTAATTCTGTCCGAGGCCAGGTCTTTCACTGCATCATAGAATTTTGATGCTATGCTTTGCAGCTTTACTAGGGAATTATAGGTGTGGTAGCTTCCCGTTGCTTTTCCACACCGGTGAAGGATGATGATGTTAATGATAAGGATGATGGTGATGACCGGATGATTTTCGGCGACCGTTGGGCCCTAAGCTTCCTGATATTTGTCTTACCGGTGAGGAAAAACCCCGAAAAAATCTCACTCAGGAGCCTGTCCCGACCGGGGATCGAACCCGGGCCCGCTGCGCGACAAGGCAGCACGCTACCTCGAGACCACAGCCATGGACTATACCAAAATATGAAATTAAATAATAGAAATATGAAAATTATTGCACAGAAACAATATGAAGCTGCTATTTTCTGAGATTACTATCTCATTGGCACTATCGAACCCGTGGGTTCATGGCGGGCGGAGATAATCTCTCCATATATCCCTATCCTTAGCTAATCTTTTTCCTTTTGTTTCTCAGAAAAGTCAATATTTTAGAAATTTCAAAAACTGCAAACATACAATCTAGAGGGGTTGTCAGGCATTTCTAATTAAAAAATCACGTCTAAATCGAACATTTCAAAATAGAGTCTTCCGAGGCTATAATCTTGGTGTTTTTCCAAAAAAATGACAAATTTTTCGAAATTTCAAAAACTCCAATAGGACAATGTAGGGGGTTTGTCGGGGATTTCTAATGCAAAAAATCCGGTCTAAATCCAAAAAATTCAAAATGGAATTTTCCAAGGCTTATAGTCTTGGGGTTTTTCATATAAATGTCAATTTTTCGAAATTTAAAAACAGAGAAAATAAAATCCTGAGAGTGGGTCCGGAATTTCTAATGAAAAATATCCGGTCTAAATCCAGAATTTCAAAATTGAGTTTACCAAGGCTTATAGTCTTGATGTTTTTCCAAAAAAATGTTAAAATTTTCTAAATTCCAAACACTGCAAAAATATAATATAGAGGGCGGGTCCGTGATATCTAATGCAAAAAATCCGGTCTAATTCCAAAATTTCAAAATTGAGTATTATAAGGTCTTGGTGTTATTCCAAAAAATATCAAAATTTTCGAAATTTCAAAAACAGCAAAAGTACAATCTAAAGGGTGCGTCAGGGATTCCTAATGCAAAATCCCTGTCTAAAGTTGAAATATCAAAATCGAGTTTCCCATGGTGTTTAAAAAAAATCAAAATTTTTGATATTTCAAAAAGTGCCAAAATAAATGTAGTTGGGGTGTTCGGGATTTCTAATGCAAAAAATCCGATCTAAATCCAAAATTTCAAAATTCAATTTTCCAAGAATATAGTCCTGATGTCCTTTAAAAAAAGTCAACATTTTCGAAATATTAATAACTGAGAAAATACAATCTAGAGGGTGTGTGCGGGATTTATAATGCAAAAAATCCGTCCTAAATCGTAAATTTCCAATTTGATTTTCTAGGACTTTTTGTAAAAAAATTCAAAATTTTAAAATTAAAAAAAATGCAAAAATACAATCTAGAGAGTATGTCCGGTAATCCAAATTTTAAAAAAATCATATTTAAATATAAAATTTCAAAATTGAGTTTTCCAAGGCTTTTTCCTAAAAATCTCAAAATTTTCAAAATTTTCAAAATTTCAAACCAGCGAAAATACAATCTAGTGGGTGTGTCCGGGATTTATAATGCAAAAAATCCGATCTATATACAACATTTCAAAATTGAGTTTCCCAAGTCT
Source organism: Diploptera punctata (assembly GCA_030220185.1). Taxonomy (NCBI): domain Eukaryota; kingdom Metazoa; phylum Arthropoda; class Insecta; order Blattodea; family Blaberidae; genus Diploptera; species Diploptera punctata. The sequence goes on along the minus strand of JASPKZ010009352.1, from coordinate 9,039 downwards.
ATTCTCTCGGTGATTTAAAAAAAAAAGTCAAAATTTTCTATATTTCATAAACTGAAAAAATGCAATCTAGAGGTGTGTCCGGTATTCCTAATGCAAATACCGGTCTAAATACATAATTTCAAAATTGAGTTTTCCGAGTTTATTATCTTTGTGTATTTAAAACATGTCAATTTTTTGGAAATTTCAAAAACAGAAATACAATCTTGAGGGTGGTGCGGGTTTCTAATGCGAAAAATCCGGTCCCAATCTAACATTTTTAATTTGTATTTTCCAAGGCTATAGTCTTGGTTTTTTTTTCCATAAAAATGTCAAAATTTTCGAAATTTCAAAAAATGCAATCTAGAGGGTTTGTCCGGGATTTAAATTGCAAAATATCCGGTCTAAATACAACATTTCAAAATTGAGTATTCTCAGGCAATAGTCTTGGTGTTATTAAAAAAATCTGAAATTTTCGAAATTTCAAAAACAGCAAAAATTCAATCTGGAGAATGTGTCAGGGATTTCTAATGCAAAAAATTCGTCTGAATCCAAAATTTTAAATTTGATTTTTGCAAGGCTATAGTCTTAGTGTTTTTCTAAAGATTTTCGAAATTTCAAAAACTGCAAAAATACAATCTAGAGGGTTACCCCGGTATTCCTAATGCAAACTATCCGGTCTGAAAACAAAATTTCAGAATTAAGTTTTCCAAGGTCTTACTGTTTTTCCAAAAAGTGTCAAAATTTTCCAGATTTCAAAACCTGTATAAATATAATCTAAAGGGAGTGTCTGGGATTTCTAATGCAAAAAATTCGGTCTAAATCCAAAATTTCGAAATTGAGTTTTCCAAGTCTATAGTTTTGGCGTTTTTACACGCTTTTATATTAGCTTGACCTGTATCTATGTAACGGAATCTTTCAACGCGATTTTCACCCACTTAAAATCAATGGATCGACTTGAAACTTTGTATACTTGTAAAGGACCAATGACAGTACAATAATTTCATAAATCGTTTCCAAAATCCTGGCCAGAATCATCAGAAAATAAAGAAAAAGTGTTTGTGTAATTATTTAACGGAATTTTTCAACACAATTTTCACCCACTTAAAATCACTGGATCGACTTGAAACTTTGTATACTTGTAAAGGACCAACGATGAAACAATACTTTCATAAATGTTTCTAAATTCCTGGCCAGAATAAGCAGAAAATCTAAAGAATAAAAAGCGGTGTAATAGGTTGCGGACTTATCAACTTCTTACTCAATCGTTGTAAGAGCTCAGTTGGGTAGAGCAGTGGACTGTAGTGGTATATAATTTCAGTAATCCATAGGTCGCTCATTCAGATCCGGCTTGGAGGATTTTTTTAGTAGAGTATTAGTTTAGATCATACTACAAGAGTATCGAATTTAAAGATATTTACATTTCTATCTTATTCTGTAAAATATTAAAACTAAAAAATAAATAATATTAAAAAACTAAAACAACACGCTTTATTAGAAAACCGAACTAAAAAAATGAAAAATATTTTAATTTTCAACACGCTTGGGATAAAAGTAAAGTGGCAACAAAAAAAAACTCCAACACATCTAGAATAAAACTAGAGTTATCTACAAAGAAAATAATTGTATCATCAAAAGCGTGGAGTGCTCTATATCAATTAATATATTTAATAACAAACAAATATTGGTAAAAGTAAAGTCTCTAAGAAGAAAAGATAAAAACTATAAAAAACACCCCACGCTTTTGATGGTAAAATTACTTTTTTTTATAGATAACTCTAGTTTTATTCTAGATGTGTTGGAGATGTTTTTTTCGTAGACCACTTTAATTTTATCCCAAGCGTGTTGGAAATTAAAATTATTTTTCTTTTTTAGTTCGGTTTTAGTTTTTAAACTATTATTTATTTCCAAAAGAAGTCATAATTTTCGAAATTTCAAAAACTGATAAAATGCCATCTAGAAGGTGTGTCCGGGATTTCGAATTAAAAAAATCCGGTCTAAATCCAAAATTTCAAAATTGAGTTTTCCAAGGATTTAGTCTTGGTGTTTTTCCAAAAAAGTCAAAATTTTCGAAATTTGAAAAACTGCAAAATTACTATCTAGAGGTTGTGTCCGGGATTTCCAATTAAAATATCCGGTCTAAATAGAAAATTTCAAAATTGAGTTTTGTAAGGCTATAGGCATGGTGTTTTTCTAAAAAATGTTGAAATTTTCGAAATTTGAAAAACTGCGAAAATGCTATGTTTTTCCAAAAAATGTTAAAATTTTCGATATTTCAAAAACTGCAAAAATACTATCTAGAGGGTGTGTCCGGGATTTCTAATTCAAGAAATCCGATCTAAATACAACATTTCAAAATTGAGTTTGAGAGGGCTATAGTCTTGATGTTTTTCCAAAAAAATGTCAAAATTTTCGAAATTTCAAAAACTGCAAAAATACTATCTAGAGGATGTGTCCGGGATTTCTAATTAAAAAATCCGTTCTAAATTGAAAATTTCAAAATTAAGTTTTCCAAGGCTATAGTCTAAATGTTTTTCCAAAAAATGTCAAAATTTTCGAAATTTCAAAAATGCAAAAATGCTATCTAGAGGGTGTGTCCGGGATTTCTAATTCAAGAAATCCGTCTAAATCCAAAATTTCAAAGTTCAGTTTTCCAGGGCTATAGTCTTGATGTTTTTCCAAAAAATGTCAAAATTTCCGAAAATTCAAAAACTGCAAAAATACTATCAAGGGACTGTGTCCATGATTTATAATTAAAAAATCCGACCTAAATTGAAAATTTCAAAATTGAGTATTCCAAGGCTATAGTCTTGATGTTTTACCAAAAAAAATGTCAAAATTTTCGAAATTTCAAAAACTCCAAAAATACTATCTAGAGGATGTGTCCGGGATTTCTAATTAAAAAAACCGGTATAAGTCCAAAATTTTTAAATTGAGCTTTCCAAGGCTGTAGTCTTCGTGTTTTTCCAAAAAAAATCAAACTTTTGAAATTCAAAAACTGCAAAAATACAATCTAGAGGGTGCGTCCGGGATTTCTAATTCAAAAAATCCGGTTTAAATCCAACATTTCAAAATTGAATTATCCAAGGTTATAGGCTTAGTGTTTTTCTAAAATATATCAATTAATTTTCCAAGTTTATAAAACTGCAAAAATTCAATCTAGAGGGCGTGTTCGGGATTTATAATGCAAAAAAATCTGGTGTAAATCCAAAATTTCAAAATTGATTTTACCAATGCTATATAGTCTCACTGTTTTTCCAAAAAAAGTCAAAATTTTCGAAATTTCAAAAAATACAAAAATTCAATCTTGAGGGTGTGTCCGGTATTTCTAATGCAAAAAATCCAGTCCAAATACTAAGTATATAATTGAGTTTTCCAAGGCTATAGCATTAATGTTTTTCCAAAAAATTGTCGAAAATTTTCGAAATTTCAAAAATTCCTAATTTCTAATCTACTAAAAATCCGATCTAAATCCAAAATTTCAGTACGGGATTTATAATGCAAAAAATTCGGTCTAAATCCAAAATTTCAAAATTGAGTTTTCCAAGGTCTTACTGTTTGTCCAAAAAATTTCAATATATTAGAAAATTCAAAAACTGCAAAAATACTATCTAGGGACTGTCCAGGATTTATAATGCAAAAAATCCAGTCCAATCCAAAATTTAAAAAATGAGCTTTCCAAGGTTATAGCCTTAATGTTTTTTCAAAAAATTTCAAATGTTAGAAAATTAAAAAACTGCAAAAACACTTTCTAGGGACTGTTTCCGGGATTTATAATGCCAAAAATCCGGTCCAAAACCAAAATTTCAAAAATGAGTTTTCCAAGGTTATAGCTTAATGTTCTTCCAAAAAAATTCAAAATTTTAGAAAATTAAAAAACTGCAAAAATACTATCTAGGGACTGTGTCCGAAATTTATAATACAAAATATCCAGTCTAAATAAAAAAAATTCAAAAATGAATTGTTTTTCCAAAAAATTTCGAGATTTTAGAAAATTCAAAAACTGCAAAAATACTATCTAGGGAATGTGTCCGGGATTTATAATGCAAAAAATTCGATCTAAATCCAAAATTTCAAAATTGAGTAATCCAAGGTTATAGCCTTAATGTTTTTCCAAAAAATATCAAAATTTTCGAAAATTCAAAAACTGCAAAAATACTATCTAGGGACAGTGTCCGGGATTTGTAATGCAAAAAATCCGGTCTAAATCCAAAATTTTAAAAATGAGTTTTCCAAGATTATAGTCCTAATGTTTTTCCAAAAAAAATTCAAAATTTTAGAAAATTCAAAAACTGCAAAAATACTATCTAGGGACTCTGTCCGGGATTTATAATGCAAAAAATCCGGTCTAAATCCAAAATTTAGAAATGAGTTTTCGAAGGTTATAACCTTAATGTTTTTCCAGAAATTTTCAAAATTTTCGAAAATTCAAAAACTGCAAAGAAACTATATAGGGACTGTGTCCGGGATTTATAATGCAAAAAATCCGGTCGAAATCCAAAATATCAAAATTGAGTTTTCCAAGGTTATAGCCTTAATGTTTTTCCAAAAAATTTCAAAATTTTAGAAAATTCAAAAACTGCAAAAATACTATCTAGGGACTGTGTCCGGGATTTATAATGAAAAAATCCGGCCTAAATACACAATTTAAAACTGAGGTTTCCAAGGTTATAGCCTTAATGTTTTTCGAAAAAATTCCACATATTCAAAAATTCAAAAACTGCAAAAATACTATCAAGGGACTGTGTACGGGATTTATAATGCAAAAAATCCGGTCTAAATTCAAAATTGTAAAAATGAGTTTTCCAAGGTTATAGCCATAGTGTTTTTCAACAAAATTTCAAAATTTTTGAAAATTCTAGAACTACAAAAATACACTCTAGGGACTGTGTCCGGGATTTATAATGCAAAAAATCGGGTCTAAATCCAAAATTTCAAAAAGTGTTTTCCAAGGTTAGAGCCTTAATGTATTTCCAAAAAATTTCAAAATTTTCGAATATTCAAAAACTGCAAAAATACTATGTCGGGACTGTATCCGGGATTTATAATGCAAAAAATCGGGTCTAAATCCAAAATTTCAAAATTGAGTTTTCCAAGGTTATAGACTTACTGTTTTCCCAAAAAATGTAAAAAATGTCGAAAATTCAAAAACTGCAAAAATACTATCTAGGGACTGTGTCCGGGATTTGTAATGCAAAAAAGCCTGTCTAAATCCAAAATTTCAAAAATGTGTTTTCCAAGGTTATAGGCTTAACGTCATTCGAAAAAATTTCAAAATTTTAGAAAATTCAAAAACTGCAAAAATACTATCTAGGGACTGTGTCCGGGATTTATAATTCAAAAAATCCGGTCTGAATCAAAAATATAAAGAATGAGTATTCCAAAGTTATAGCCTTAATGTTTTTCCAAAAAAATTGAAAATTTTCGAAAATTCAAAAATTTCAAAAATACTATCTAGGGACAGTGTCCGGGATTTATAATGCAAAAAATCCGGCCTATATCCCAAATTTGAAAATTGAGTTTTCCAAGGTTATAGCCTTAATGTTTTTCCAAAAAATTCGAAATTTTAAAAAACTCAAAAACTGCAAAACTACTATGTAGGGACTGTGTCCGGGATTTATAATGCAAAAAATCCGGTCTAAAGCAAACATTTGAAAATTGAGTTTTCCAAGGTTATTGACGTACTGTTTTCCCAAAAAATGAAAAAAATATTCGAAAATTCTAATACTGCAAAAATACTATATAAGGGACTGTGTCCGGGTTTTATAATGCAAAAAATCAGATCAAAATCCAAAATTTCAAAAATGAGTTTTCCAAGGTTGTAGCCTTAATGTTTTTTGAAAAAAATTCAAAATTTTCGAAATTTCAAAAACTGCAAATATACTATATAGGGACTGTGTCCGGGATTTATAATACAAAAAATCCGGTCTAAATCCAAAATTTCAAAATTGAGTTTTCCAAGGTCATAGTCTTACTGTTTTCCCAAAAAAGTAAAAATTTTCGAAATTTCAAAAACTGCAAAAATACTATATAGGGACTGTGTCCGGGATTTACAATGCAAAAAAATCCTGTCTAAATCCAAAATTTCAAAAATGAGTTTTCCAAGGTTATAGCCTTACTGTTTTTCGAAAAAAATTAAAAATTTTCGAAAATTCAAAAAATGCAAAAATACTATTTAGGGACTGTGTGCGGGATTTATAATGGAAAAAATCAGGTGTAAATCCAAAATTTCCAAATTGAGTTTTCCAAGTTTATAGCCTTAATGTTTTTCCAAAAATTTTCAAAATATTCGAAAATTTAAAAACTGAAAAATACTATCAAGTGATTGTGTCCGGGATTTTTAATGCAAAAAATCCGGTCTAAATCCAAAATTTTAAAAATGAGTTTTCCAACGTTATAGGCCTAATGTTATTCGAAAAAAATTCAGAATTTTAGAAAATTCAAAAACTGCATAATACTTTCTAGGGTCTGTGTTAGGGATTTATAATGCAAGAAATCCGGTCTGAATCCAAAATATATAAAATGTGTATTCCAAGGTTGTAGCCTTAATGTTTTTCCAAAAAATATCAAAATTTTAATGCAAAAAATCCGGTCTAAATCCAAAATTGTAAAAATGAGTTTTCCAAGGTTATAGCCTCAAAGTTTTTCCAAAAAAATTCAAAATTTTCTTATATTCAAAAAATGAGAAATGGAACGTGGAAGGACTGAACTCCGTATTAACCGCGATGCCCATAATTACATTTCAAGAAAATGATATACTATGTTTCTCAGAAACTTTCTGCATGGAAGACACAGAAATATCCAACTTTTATGGAATTCACTCCCCAGCCAAAAAAGGAGATAAAGGTCGTCCCTCAGGGGGACTAAGCTGCTTTGTAAAATCGCATCTACAACCCCTCAACGGAATCATCTGTACCGAGAACACATTAACGATATCCACCAGAATTTAAACATAATTGGTGCATACTCGCGCCCAACACTGAACCCGAGAGCATCATAGATGACCTAGGAAGGGCTCTGGAGAACATAGACGACGGTAAACCAACCATTCTAATGGGAGACCTCAACTGTCGCATAGATAAGTGGAACACAAAAACCCAAGCGGTAATAGACTTCCTCCTAGACTACAGACTGCGACTCCTAAACCGAGAACAGGAATTCTACCTATATAGCTCCAAACGGGAGGAGTACAATCGACCTGGTCTTCACAGATAGCCAGGGACAAGCCCCAGTCAAAATAGAGAAATATGCAATTAGAAAACACCTACCAGTAATAACTAAACTCCAGCTGAGTCACCTAAGACAGCCAAGACCAAACTGCAACCATAGAAACAAAAATATCACGACATATCGACGAAGAAAAATGGCAAGCAAGCAACAGCAGAAATACCGGCAATAATAAGTATGATGAGACAGGGAAATCTTGACGGAGCAACAGCAGCCTTGACCGAGAACATCGCACAGGCCACCAATAAGGTAACCAGGGCCACACACACACGGCGAAGCCATGGTTCGACGAGGAATGTTACTTATCAAGGCAAAGAACTCTACAGCTCCTCCACGAAGCCAGAAAACCTGAAAACATCGCACTAACGGACTACGCAGAACAACGCCGGGAGTACAAACGCCTACTAAAAGAAAATAAGACAGCCTATGATCTACACCTAGAACAAATCCTAATCGCCGAAACAGAAATTAAGCCATATAATATATTAAGGACTTCCAAGAAACGTCACCCAACTCCTCTCGTGAATCTGGAGCAATGGGAAACCCACTTCAGAAACCTACTAGGAGAGAAGGGCGAAACAGCAGTTGATCCAGCGCGCGCACACATGCATAATCAAGAACAGAACTCGACGACCCAATCACTCCTGACGATGTAGCCCGCTTCACAAGCAATACTAAAAACAACAAGGCCGCTGGTCCGGATGGGATATTCGCGGAACAACCTGAAAACCTTGTCTCAAGATCTGGCAGTACCGCTAGCCCTCCTATACAACGAATGCCTCACGAACAGCACAATCCCACAGCAATGGAGAAAGACAATAATAGTGGTACTCCACAAAGGCAAAGGCAGGAAAGACGACCCAAACAGTTTACAGGGGAATCGCTTTGGAGAACACAATGTTCAAACTATTCTCCAAAATCATACTAGAGCGCATCGATCTAAGATTCGGAGCAAACATCCCCACGAATCAATTCGGATTCACTCCAGGCAGATCGACTTTACATGCAGTACAAGAAATCCTAGTTGAGATAGAAAATAGCATGGCACAACCAAACACCCCCTGTATGCAATATTCATAGATTATTCAAAAGCATTTGACAGCATTAACAGAAAGTTACTTTGCCACAAGCTGAGAGAATGCACTGGGCAGGTCAAGTCGCGAACTGGAGACAATAAAATCGATTCTCAGCACCAACTATGTAGCAATCTACGATGGCATATCAATGTCAAAAGAAATTGCTCAAAACACGAGGAGTCCTACAAGGAGACCCACTGAGCCCAGTCCTCTTTAACATTATGACGGGCCGATATTGGACAAGCTATAAACGCAAGAAAATACAAAGCTATTAATGTATGCCGATGACATGGCCATCCTTTCCAAGAGTCCTGAAGATCTGCAGGAGGCCATGAAGAATATCAGAAAATGGTCGTCAGAAAATTCAATGGAAATAAATGGCTCCAAAACAAAAGCAATGAAGTTCAGAAGAGGAGGCAGATTCATCAAAAAATGGACCACTTTATGTGCGGCGACTCTGCCCTAGAAATAGTCCCCAACTTTACAGTACCTGGGAGTGGACGCTGCAGACCACTGGAACCACGTTCACCATGCATATACAAGACAGGACCACAGCGGCAAATAAATTCGATGTTCGACATCCCCAAGCTTGAGAGACTGTCCCTGCCAACGGCGATGGCACTGTTCCAACTCAAGGTAGCACCAGCGGCTACATACGGTATTCAGATATTTGGGCACCTAACAGCGAAAAACCTCAAGAAATTGGGAGAATGTTCAAAGCAGATATCTCAAGAGGGCCTTGTCACTCTCCAAAGTACAA